>CAMGYJ010000009.1:61932918-62532918 GCA_946122785.1 Linum tenue | reverse complement strand
TCTCTGTTTTTTTGGGATTCTTCTTCTTCTTCTACAACCTCAAGTCTGCCATTTGCTACTGCTACTCAAGGTATTGCCATGGATAGCACCAACATCAATGAGACCGAGGTCGTGCAGGGCGAAGGAGGTAATCTTCTTTCTTTCTCACCTACTTCTACCCGACTTGAGTCGGACCCGGCCGATTCCGGCAACGGGGACGGCGGTGATGTTAACAACGACGACGGTGCTAGTGATGACGAGGGGGCTTCGGCATCGCCGTCGGCCAACGTCGATTCCGGCAGGGGCTTTCAAGAGTCTTCTAACGCCGATATGGTTCCGTCGGGTAGTGGGCCGGCGAGCTCTAGTGGGGTTCTAATAATCAGGCGTTCGCATGACGGGAGATCTGGCGGGGCGACTTCTGAGGCGCGCGATGGATCGGAAACACAATCGGAGCCCCTTTACCATGTCCGCGTGTCAGAAGCGATGAGCCGGCTAGGGTTCCAAGGCATTGGCGCGATCTACACGGTTTTGGATTGGGCCGAGATGTGGGGCGATCAGCCGGCCCCACATGACAACCTTCTCCGTGGGCCCGACCACGCCTCGATTTATGGGCGCGAGGATGTGGAGGAGATTGTGCATGGGTTAGGGTTGCCCCCCAGCTGGCAGTACGCCGTACCCTCTGTGCGCAGCATGGTTGGGAACTGCCCCCCAGGGTGGTTCGGCGTTTACACGGAGTACTGGGTGATGGGATTTAAATTTCCCATCGATCCACTGTTGTGCGCCTTATACAGGCAGCTCAAGTGCTCAATCGCGCGGCTATCTCCCTCAGTTATTATGCACGCGAGTTGCCTTAGAGCGGCGTGCAAGCGGCTCAAGATTACGCCCACTTATGGGTTATTCCGGAAGTTTTACAAGATCAAGGAGCCCACGAAGACTAGTGACTGTCTCTCGATCAAGCGCCGTGACAACAGGCCTGACGGTTTTGTGTACGGCTCACCTAAGCTGCCAAAGACCTGGTTCCAGCGTTTCTTTTACGTGAAGCCCACTCCCGGGGAATGGGCGAGTGAGTATGTTGCGGAGCCGACCACTTGGATGAAGGGTGGCACGCACGCCTATGAGTCGGAGTTGGGCAAATACCCCGGGCTTGATCGGGAGTATGAGGCGTGCTTGCTTCAGAAGTTCAATCTGTACTTGGCTGGGGTCCGCGAGGCCTGCTTGGCCGAACTCTTTGCCGATGGTTAGTTGGTACCTATTTCATTTTGTATTCTTTATTATTAACCGTCCTCTTACTATTTATTGGCGCAGGTGTTGATTTCTCTAGCCTGGCCAGCATGATGTCGGTCGATGAAGTTGTGAAGGCTCCGCGCGCCGGGAGGAAGAAGGCGAGAGAAGGTGCGCAGGCTGCTGGGAAGAAGGGTGAGAAAAGGAAGGCCGCGGAGCAGCCAACCTTCGTGGGGAAGGCACCGAAGGCGGTGCGCATTGCTGAACCAGCGGCGGAGGAGGTGCCGGTGACGCCGCGTGCACCTCTGATGCTTGCGGAGCATGCTCCACGCGTAGCAAGCACCGCTCGGCCTGATAGGGGCGCCTCCGGCAGCTCGTCTGGGGCCGGGATCCAACAACAGCTGCCGCAGATGGCCGGGGGGGCCATCGACTACTTCCGCGACGTCCGGTTTCATACGGGCGCCGCGTGCAACGTTGCATCCGCGAATGTTGCACTGCGGGCATTGGGTCCTCTTTTGGGCGTTCCATCCCGCATGGAAAAGTCTGATCCGCTCATGGATCTGGCTCAAATCCATTTCGCGGTAAGGTTTTTTGTCAAGTATGAACTGTTACTTTCCCATCAGAAATTTCTTAAGTGTTACTGCGTTGTGTTCGTAGGGCTTGCTGGCGACTTTTCGCGCTCAACAGGAGCGGGGTCGTGAGCGCGCGAAGTTGAGATCCGAGGAATCTCGGATTGAGCAGCTGGAGGGGAAGCTTGCTGGCGCTGAAGGACGCGCGGAGTTGGCCACAACAAAAGCCAATGACGCGCTAGTGGAGCTCGGCGTCCTGCAGAGTAAGCTGGCGGATCAGATGGACACCGTAAGGGAGACCGTCCGGGCGGAGTTGCGGGCGGAGTTTGAGGTGGAGCGGAAGCGTCTATTGGACGAGAAGGAGCGGGAGAAGAAGGAGCTGGTGTCTGACGCCGCAGACAAGTTGAAGCGGGCTCGGGAAGAGTTCGCGAAGGAGAAGAGGGATCTGGTGCGCCTCCATGATGTAGCTAAGGCGGAGGCGGTTCGTGAGGCGCAAGCTATTGCTGTCCGCCAGTACAAGTCTTCCTTGCCATTTGGGAAGATTATCGCGGACGCGATGACTAAGGCTGTGATCGCCGTAGGCAAGAAGGTGCGCCCGGAGAATCCTGATTATCCGTGGGACACTCGTGCCATGGTCACGCATGTGAAAACATGGTTGAACGAGAAAAGGCCACTGGAGTCGGACTCAGAGTCGGAGGAGGAGGAAGAAGAGGAGGAACGCCAGGAAGAAGAGGGACATCAGGATAGGGAGAAGGTTGCGGGCGCCAGTAGTGGCGGGAAGAAAGCTGACGGGGCGATTACTGATGAGGAGGATGAGGAGGATTCTCAGCCTTTGCTGCGTCGTAGGACAGGCCCGGAGGGTGTGCAGGAGAGCATTAGTGGTGCTTAGGCGGACTAAGTGTAGTCGCGCTACGTTTTACTTTTGTCATTATTTGCTTTGATGTCTTGCTTGCTTTGTGTCGCCAAGTGTGGCTGCGACGTTGAACATTGATGGTGCTCCCGATTGATTAAATCCAACAAACTATCTTTTTACGGCGCTCAATTGTTAGTGTGCTTATCTGTCTTCACTTATCTGTTTTTGCTTATCGAGTGAGCGCGATAGCGCGGTACCGCGAAGCTGTTCTCATTTTTGCTTTCGGGCTCGATGGGCGTGAATAGTGCTGGACTATTGCCACTGTTGTTCCGTGGAACTGAATGGGTGCGAATAGTGCTGGACTATTCTAATTTTTTGTTCCGTAGAACTGAGTGAGCGCAGATAGTGCTGGACTATTGCCAATTTTGTTCCGTGGAATTGAATGGGCGCAGATAGTGCTGGACTATTGCTATTTTTTGTTCTGACGAACCATGTCCTTTTATTTCTTTGCGCTAATGCGCTGTTGCCAATGAGATACATGCTAACTTGCCTGGTGGTACTTCCTTAGATTTTGCGCGTTCCATGTTCTTGGAATCTTGTTGCCCCCCAACTCGCTGAGTTTGAATGTGCTGGCGCCGACCACTTCGCGGATTAGGTACGGACCCTCCCATACTGAGGCGAGCTTCCCGTGTCTAGGGTCGGGACGGAAGTTCCGCCGTAGCACTTGGTCACCAAGGATCAACTTGTGTGGAACCAGCTTCGCGTTGTGGTACTTGGCTACCTGCTCTTTCATTGCGGCCAGCCTGATAGCTGCCAACTCGCGCCTTTCTTGTGACAACTCCAATTCCAGCAAGCGCGCTTCGTCGTTTGTCTCCTCGTTGTACTCAGTTATCCGATAGGTTGGTGTTGTCGTCTCAATGGGGATTACCGCGTCAGTGCCATATGTAAGAGCGAAAGGGGTTTCGCCCGTTGCCACTTTGTATGTGGTGCGGTGCGCCCAGAGCACAGTGTTGAGCTCGTCCGCCCAATTCCCCTTGGCGTCGTCTAAGCGTGTGTGGAGGCCGTGCAAGATCGCCTTGTTGGAGGACTCCGCTTGACCGTTGGCTTGTGGGTACGCCACCGATGCGTACCTTGCGATGGTACCCACTTCATCGCAGAAGTCTATCACTTCCGCGCAGTCGAATTGCTTCCCATGGTCGAAGATGAATGCATTTGGGATTCCGAAGCGCGACAGGATGTTGTTGCGCAAGAAACGCGTTACCTGTTGCGCCGTTATGGATGCCAGCGCCTCAGCTTCGATCCACTTGGTGAAGTAGTCTACTGCTACGATTATGTACTTGCGCTTCCCTTTTGCTGTTGGGAAGGGGCCCAAGAGATCCACACCCCACTGCGCGAAAGGCCATGGGCTCAAGTTGCCCTGAAGCTCGGTGGCTGGCAGGTGATGCTGGCGCGCGTTGACCTGGCATTTATGGCATTGGTCCGCGTAGCTTTTCGTGTCCTTCTTAATTCGCGGCCAGTAGTATCCATGCAAGAGGATGGTGCGTTCCATGCTTCGTGGTCCAGCGTGCATTGCGCACAAACCCTCATGTAGTTCGCGCACTAAGTCACGCGCCTCTTCTTGCCCGATGCATTTGAGGTAGACGCCCGAGTACGACCTTCGGTATAATTCGCCTTCAATGATTGTGCAACGAGCTGCCTTTTGCCTTACCGTCCAGGCTTGCTTAGAGTCTTCAACGCCCTGAACCTGATTGCAATTTCGTGCATCGCGCCAGCAGGTGTGCGTACCACAACCCCTGCTCCGGCGCCATACTTGCTCGCCGCTCCATCAACGTAAACTTCCCAAACCCCCTCCGGCGCCGTGTCAAGGGTCACCCCTTCTGCGATGAAGTCGGCTAGGATTTGGGCCTTTATCGCTGGTCTTGGTGCGTATTGAATATCGTATTCTGACAGCTCGACCGCCCATTTCACCATGCGCCCCGATACTTCCATCGAGGTTAGGATTTTTTTCAGTGGGAGGTTCGTCAGGACGGTGATTTGGTGCGCTTGGAAGTACGGGCGCAGTTTCTGTGACGCGCTTACTAACGCCAATGCGGCTTTCTCGATTGAGGAGTACCTGGTCTCCGCGCTTACGAGGGTGCGTGAGGTGTAATATACCGGTTGCTCAGTTTTGCCGTCTCTTCTAGATACCAGTACTGCGCTCACTGCCCTCGTTGACACGGCAAGATACAAGAAGAGTTTTTCATTAAGCTTGGGAGCAGTCAGTACAGGGGGGGATACAAGATAAGCCTTGAGTTCTTGGAATGCCGCTTCGCATTCCGGGGACCATGTGAAGCGCGCCCCATTCTTGAGCGTCTTGAAGAAGGGAGCGCATTTGTCGGCAGACCTTGGGATGAACCTCCCGAGTGCCGCTATCTTGCCGTTCAGGGACTGGATTTCCAACGCGCTCCTCGGCGCTCGAAGTTGTTGGACTGCGGAGATTTGTTTTGGGTCAACCTCTATGCCGCGCCTCGTTATCATGAACCCAAGGAATTTCCCTGCTTCTGCTCTAAAAACGCACTTGAGTGGGTTAAGGCGCAGGTTGTGCTGGCGGAGAGCTTCGAATGTCTCGCGCAGGTCGTCCAGGTGTGAATTGCCCGCCTTTGTTTTGACGATGAGGTCGTCCACATAAGCCTCGATGTTTCGCCCGATCTGTGGGGAGAACACCGCGTCGATCATTCTCTGGTACGTCGCGCCTGCGTTCTTCAACCCGAATGGCATCCCGACGAAGCAAAAGTTGCCGAACGGTGTCATGAACGCCGTCTTTTCTTCGTCTTCGATGGACATTGGGATCTGGTGGTATCCCGAGAACATGTCGAGGAAGGATAATGTCTCGTGGTCGGCGGTTGCGTCGATCAATTGGTCGATGCGCGGTAAGGGGTAAGGGTCTCCCGGGCATACTTTGTTGATCGTGGTGTAGTCGACGCACATCCGCCAGGCCCCCGATGATTTTTTAACCAGGACCACGTTTGCCAGCCACTTTGGGTATTTCACGGGGCGTATCAATCCAGCTGCCAGTAGGCGCGCAACCTCTTCTTCTATGGCCTTCAACTTGTCACCCGTGAATATTCTTCGCCCTTGTTGCCTTGGTTCCGCGTTGTTTGGGACTGCCAGACAATGTTGAGCTATTTCTCTGGGCACTCCTGGCATGTCTTCTGTGCACCAAGCGAACAACTCCTTGTACTCTTTCAGCAATGCCACCAGTGGTTCGATCGCGTCACTGCTGACGTGGGTGGAGATTCGTATCTTCTTAGTCGGCTCGGCAGGGTCCAGCGCGACCTCGAAGTCGGAGTCCATGGACTCCGGGCGGGGTTCTTCCGCTCTCGTGTCCACAATGTTGGTCTGGCGCACCTCATCGCGCTCTTCCCATGATGTGCCTCGCGCCTCTCCCACCCCAGTTTGGGTAGGAAATTTGAGCTTTTGGTGGCACGTTGATGGGAGGGCCATGAATTTCGCCAGGAATGGTCGACCAAGGATGCCATTGTGTGCCGATTTGCAATCAACAATTGTGAATTCCACTTGCTTAGAGACGCGCGGCTCTTGGTCTCCGACTACTACTGGGAGGGTGACCACTCCAATTACTGGGACTCTCGTTCCGGAGAATCCGACCAGATTACCCTGCGCGCGCTTGATCAGGCGCGGGTCGATGTCCATTTTGTCGACGGTGCTTTGGAAGAGGATGTCAGCTGCGCTACCTCCGTCTATCAGCAAACGATGGATTTTGCAGCCGGCAACCAGTGATGTGATGATGAGTGGATCTTCTGAAGGGACCCCTCGTGGGAACTCCGCGTCGTCGAAGCTCAGTTTGAACTTCGCCCGTGTGTCTACAGCCGCGCATTCAGTTGCGCGCTCACGCTTGGTTTTCTTCTTGGGGCGATCTCCTTCGACCGTTACCACCCCTATTTCTTTGCGCACCACATACGCGCCGCCGGCGTCGTTGTAGTCGGTCTGCGGGGGAGGTGGTGGGTTCTGGGGGCCCTCAACTTGTTCTTCTTTGATATGGGTGAACTCGGTCAACAACCCTCGCCGTACGAGGCCTTCGATTTCGTACCGTAGCTCCCGGCATTCCTCCGTCCAGTGGCCTGTTGCTCTGTGGAAGTCACAGTGCTTGTTTGGATCGCGCATGTGAGGGCGGGATTTCAACGGAGCAGGCCAATTGAGCTTGTAGCCCTTCTCACGGAGAACGTGGAATACGTTTCTCACGGAGTCGTTGAGTGGCGTGTAGGCGTTGGGCGCTCGTCTATCTGGCGATCGCCGGCGCGGAACTTGTTCTTGCGGGGGAGGGGGGTGTATTTTTGGGCCACTGTGTAACTGTGCCAATTGTTCTCGGGGAATCGGGGCCGGAGGTTGCCGTCTCCCCTGTTCTTCGCGCTGCAACTTCGCCGGTTCGAAGCGCCTAACCGATCCCGCCCCGAGAGTCTCTTCTAACGTGATTGCCTTCTCGATTTTCATTTCCAATTCTGTGGATAGGGTTACAGGCCTTTTTGCTAGCGCCCGTTTGAGCTCCATGTTGCAAGTGGCCTCCATGAGGTGATGGGCAGCGGTTTCGGGGGTAAGGTCGCGGACGGCCATTGCTACCCTGGACCATCGAGCGTAGAAAGCTCTCAGGCTCTCGCCCTCCTTCTGCCTGATATCTATCAACGCCTTGAGATGCAGAGGGCGCCTCTTCTGGGATGCGAACTTTGTTGTGAACAGGAGTATGAACTCCTTGAATGAGCGGATGATCCCGTTTGGGAGTCTGTTGTACCAGTCGAGGCATATTCCCGAAAAAGTTGACGGGAAGGTTCTGCACAGCGCCGCATTCGAGTTGGTTTGGAGTTGCATGCGCAAGCAGAAGGTGCTTACGTGGTCTTCTGGGTCGGTCGTGCCGTTGTATGTGGGGAGGGTGGGTGGCGCCCCGCTTAGGTGCTCCGCCATAATTTGTGCGCTCAACGGCTGGTGGAGAATCCTCTTGGGCGGGTTAGGTCGGTATTGCGGAGACAGGTGTTGCTCCAAGAGGCTGAGGTCCGCCCGCCCTGGTGGTTCAATTCCCTGCGTTTCTCCCGCGGGGAATTCCGCTGGCGCGTGTTGTGGTGGTTGGGCGGTTCCGGATGCTTCTCCGACGGCTTGTTGAGGCGCGACCGCCGTTCCCTCTGCTGTTGGCGCGGCCTCCTTGCTCATCATGAGCGCGATGACTTGGCTCATTTGCTTCTGCATGTCAGCTATGACGCTGTTTTGCTTTGTCACCAGCTCCCTCATTTCTTTGGCTGTCAGTTCGGGCTCTTCTTCTTCAATAAGCACCGCATTGAGGTTGCTGGCTTCTGCGAACGCCCTTGGGTCGGTCATCGCTTTGATGGGCGTTGCTTCGTCAGGTTGATCGTGGTTGCGTTCTGCCATTGGTATATTCTCTTTTGCGACTTCTTCTTGGCCCCACGGTGGGCGCCAATTGTTTGAGCCTAACTGAGTGTAGGAGTGAGGTTCGAGTAAGAGTTTGGGTCAAGAAGAAGTGCAAGCAATGGGTTTGATCGGAAGGTCGGAGACGAGGGAATAGTGTGAGAACAAGAGTGGGGGTTTGAGAGAGATAAGTTGTTATTCTAGAGATAGAATGGTTCTAAAATGCGATCCCCTCACCCACCGGAGTAAATGCCATATTTATAGGCTACATGTTGGTGGGTGAGAGGGTGGACTACGAGACGGTACAACGACGTGACAACTGATGTGTCAGGGATTTAGGCCATCCCTTAACCTAGGACTTGTCAGAGGGTTGTCTATGATTGTACCTAAAGTCTTGACGTGACCTTCCCTCGGGAAACGCAATGACGCCCTCTGCGGCTATGACGCCTGGTCTTCACACTCGCGCGCGTAGCTTTACCCTTGCCGCGCGCAAGGTCTTCGCGCCGCCGGTTATGCCGCGCGGTCCGATATGTTCCTTTGGCGCGCGTAGCTTTACCCTTGCCGCGCGCCAAGTCTTCGCGCCGCCGGCTGTGTCGCGCGGTCCGATATGTTCCTTTGGCGCGGGGACGATCCGAGTCATATGCCCAACAGAATCAATCAAAACATGACCTCGAGGCACACAGCTGCGTTTTTTCCATTTCTGTAGAAAGCTTTTATTTCACACTGTACATTCCTAATCAAATGTGCTGCATTGATTCTATTTCTCATTCCAAGTTCTTAGTCCAAACAAGCACTGTTGGTAATGCATTCATATATATATATATATATATATGGTGCCTTCTACGGTACTCTGGGTGAAATCCGGGGTACCGCATACCTTGAGTATAAAAACGCTATCTAGACCTCGAATTACCAGGATTTTTGGGCATGATACTATACCATAACCCTTAATGAGTGAACCCTAGGTCCTAATTATCTAAATCATAAGCTATAACCCTTAAGATGGTGCATTGTTTTTTGCCTATATTTGGACGAATCATAACCGTCGATTATAATTCTAATTAAATTGATCTCGGGGTACAAGATTTAGAGAATTAAGACCTAGATTTTGATCTTTAAGAGTTAGATTATAGTATCATGTCCGAAAGATCAGTCAATTCAAGTTCTGGATAGCGCTTTCTTACTCAACGTATGCGGTACCCCGGATTTCACCCTGGGTACCGTAGAACTCCCCATATATATATATATATATATATATATATATATATATATATATATATATATATATATGGTGATGACTGATGTACGTCAGGCGTATACTATACGCCAGGTGATCTAGCCGTTAGATGTAGTTAGATGAGCTCCGGTCGATCTCAACGGTCAATTTTTGTTTTTCATTAAATCAAACTTTGGGTTAGGGTTTAGAAAATCGGTGATTGGGGTTTATCCATTAGAGGTTAGGGTATAGTATCATACCCCAAACTCGATTTAATTCATGGTCTAGATAGAGATATCTCACTAGTAGTACCTGACGTATAGTATACGCCTGACGTACGCCAGTCTGACCCATATATATATATATATATATATATATATATATATGGTGAATACTGGTGTACGTCAGGCGTATAGTATACGTCAGGTGATCTAGCCGTTAGATGTAGTTAGATGAGCTCCGGCCGATCTCAACGGTCAATTTTTGTTTTTCATTTAATCAAACTTTGGGTTAGGGTTTAGAAAATGGGTGCCTGGGGTTTATCCATTAGAGGTTAGGGTATAGTATCATACCCAAACTCGATTTAATTCATGCTCTAGATAGAGATATCTCACTAGTAGTACCTGACGTATAGTATACCTGACGTACGCCAGTCTGACCCATATATATATATATATATATATATATATATATATATATATATAGTTCAGGCACGCTAGGCTGAACCATAGTGTACGTTAGGCTATAGTACGCCCGTTGAGTTTTACTATTTAGATCATGAATTAACCGGAGTTTTTGGCATGATACTATACCCTAACCTCTAATGGATAAAGCCCAGTCCCTAATTTTCTAACCCAACTCATGAGATTCGTTTAATTTTAAAAAGTAAATCAACAATAATTTTGACAAATCAAGACCGTTGATTTTCATTTCAAGATTAAATGAATATTATGCTTTGGATTAGTGAATTGGGGACTGGGTTTCACTCATTAGGGGTTATGATATAATATCATGTCCCAAACTTTGGTTAATTCATTGTCTAAATAGCAAAACTCAACGGGCGTACAGTAGACTAAGGTACGCCCGGGCGTATGCTAGCCTTTGCCATATATATATATGATGGTTACTTCGGTGCACTCACTTTTTTGGGTGCGTTCAGTGCACCCAACTCTACAAGTGGCTACAATACATCGAATTTTGAATTTTAATTGATATCATTAGTATAATATGATGATATAACATAAAATCACAACTAATCAAGCCATTATTCTAACCCCTTAACCTTCAATTATGAATCCCAAACCAAAATCCCAAATTATAAACATAAACCCTAACCTTAAATCCGTAAATCCTAAATCCTTCAAATTAAAGTAAATATTAAATGAGTTTTTTTGCAAATCTATGTGTTTATTGTTCATAATATCATAAGCAACGATTGATACCGTTTTGACATGACTTGCATGCTCAGAATGACGATTATGAGGCGAGTGCATTGAGTGCACCAAAAAAGTGGGTGCAACGAATACACCGCCACACATATATATATATAGAATGAAAAATGAATAGATATATATCACTTAGTTCAAACTGCCATCCCACCGGCAAGGCCACCTAAATAGCGGGGGTAAAAGGGAGACATAGTTAGGTACCTTAAAACCAGCAAGTACAAACCAATCTTTCGCCTTTCTTATTTTCTGTTTTGCCATTTTGGGTTTTCTGTCGTAATTAATAAATTAAGTGGGAAAGGAAGTGATCAAGGTCGTAGATCGACGACCATGGTTTTTATGTATTTATTCTTATGCCTGCCTGCCTGCCTGCCTGCTTGCCTGCAATTGGGCAACAACATGCCACGTGGTTCCGCCTGTTTCAATGTTCCTCGTCCCAATATATGTTGTTGAGGGAGCTATAACAATATTCTCAATAATCAAATTATAATGCATATATTCGTATAAGATGAAAAACTATTGGAAATTAAAGTGCAAACATAATAGCTATAAATCGAATTTAGGTTTTAAATTTGGGAAGCTATAGTTGTTTCTTATTTTTTGCCCGACTCTTTCAAGATACAGGTTCAATTCTGATAAGCTATTGATTTTTTATTTTTATTTTTAACTCTTTCTCACTCCAAATCCTGGTAATTATGAATATATAACTTTCAAAGTCTGTAGCTAGATTTTAAATAGTTGTTGGTTACGAACTCAAGAAGTGTTATTGTTTAGACGAGTATTTTTAACAAATGGATTTATTGTAGGTGGTGGATTACAAGAATTGATCGAAGTGGAGTCCGAAACCAAGAGTACTAGTAAACAATTATAATTCCAGGTTATTCCTTGAAAAATGTTGATGCCACGATACTCTCTCTCCCTTGCGGTTCCTCCAACTCCTCCACGCCGAGCGCTTGGATCCTGCAAGACGGTCGCCTAGAGGGCTAGACCCGCCCGTTAGCACTCCAACGATCAAGTCAGTAGCGACTCTAGAGAGAGAAGTGAAGAATGAAGTTTTAGTGTGAGAAAGACCGACCTGCTTAAATGCTACCTACCAAGTGCTATTTATACTACTCGAGCTCCTCGACAAGGCTCCGACCAACCCCTGCCACCAAGCCTTACGTCAGCCCAGCATTAAATGCCTGGTCTGACGTATACGCCTACGCGCCTACACGTGGCACACCGTCCGTTCTCCACGTAGGGGCGCATAGGGGGACCACCGGCCTTAGGGCGCCCTCCTGGCTCTGCCCATCCGTACTTCCTTGTCTGCGAGCCTATTTTGTCGCCATGCGCCCCTCTTCCTTCATAGCTACCTAGGTCGTACCCTCACAGGCCATAAATGGGCTTCAGGTCCAACAGGCTCTTGACTTTCATGGGCTCATCCCTACTACCCCATAAGCTCTGGTGGATCATAGCTACCTAGACCAGGTCCTCATAGGCTATCAATGGGCTTCAAGCCCAACAGGCTCTTGACTTTTGTGGGCTCATCTCTACTACCCCAACAATTGCCCCCCAGTTAGGTGTTCACTGGTGAGCGCCTAACTATGTCCCTGGCTCTCATGAGGCTTTGTGTAACCACGAGGGCGTCTGACTTCGCTTTGTGCAAGCCCATGCGCCTCCACTTCCGGATGGATTCACGTTGCCCCCCTCTCCTTGTTAAAGCGATTTTCTGTCTTTTATGCTTATTTAACCAGTCCTCATCATTTTAACCACGAGGGCGCCTGACTTTGCTTTGCACAAGCCCACGCGCCTTCCTCACCGACGCATGATAAAGCATCAACGCATGATAAAGCATCTCGGTTCGGGCGCTCACGTAACTCGGGCGCGAAAAAACCAGAAGGCGCACAACCGTACTTCGATTCGGGTGTGAAAAAACAAGGAGGCGCACGACCGTACCTCTTGCCCCCCGCTCGCTGTGCGTTCAAATTTTGAATTTCAAAATCCCAATTTCGAAATTCAAATTTTGAACAGAGGGTGAGGATTGGTCTGTCCGCGCGTGGTTTCCGAGGTGACTCTTCACCTCCTCCCATCCTCTTATAAATATACACTCTCCTCTCCATTCTACCTCATTCGCCCCAAATCAACTTCTCTCTCTACTTCCTCTCTCTAGCTGCTCCCTCTCTTTCACACCCACGCGCCCGCCGTTCTCGGGCTTGTGCGCCTGTTTCATCTTCATCACCATGTCGCAGTCAGATTCCGGTGCGGCCCCTACCTCCGCCGACAAGGGCGCAAGCCCCGCGCCTAGCGTGCTTGACGTTCTGGAACAACACCTTTCTCCTGATCCGCTGCGAAATCAGGATCAACGAGCGCCTCGACCCAACAAGGAGGCGCCCAAGAAAACAACGACCGCCCCTTCCGCCTCGGCGCCTGTCGCAACGGAGGCGCCAACATCGGCTAAACAAGCCACAAATGCGCCTGGAGATACAGAGGCGCCTTCTGAGTCCACGCCCACGGCCTCTGCAACTAACCAAGGTAATTTTCCTATGCCCCTCTACTTTCCAAACCCTTTGCTGTTACGTTGCTCCTTTGTTAGGCGCCCATTAGCGATCTTAGGCCCGTGTCATTGACCAAGGGCGATTGGATCACTTTTAGGCTCCGCGCCTACCTCGGGCTCCGCGCCTACCTCGTCAGAGTCGGGTGAGTGGCAGAATTCTCCGGCATCCACCAACTCAGGCGCCCCTGAAGATGGGTCCTTCAAGATAATTGATTGGGCTGATACTTGGCCGCAGGGGGGGCGCCTGAAAGTACCAGCGATCTGTCCGTGACTCGAGCCGGGCCGAACCACATGGCCACCGTCAAAATAGCAGAGTTGCACCGACTGATAACATCATGCAACTTGCCCCGGAGCTGGTTTTATGCGCCTGCCTCACCGGTTACCAGGGTAGGCGTGGTGGGTCCGCGCTGGATTGGGATCTATCGAGAGTTTTTCAAGTTCGGGTTGCGCTTTCCCCTGGATTCAATCTTAGAGGGAATTCTGGAGACATGCGCCTGCCCTATTGGGCGCCTATCACCATCGGTCTTCCTGATACATGTTCTGTTCAAGCTGAAGTGCCGCCAGAACAACATCTCGCCAACATTCAAGCTGTTTAGGAACTTTTTTACGATGACAAGCAGTAAGAACTGCCTATCCTTACAGAGGCGCCTGGACATTCCGGGACATTTCGTGGAGGATTGCCCTAAGTTGGGGCGTGAATGGTATAGATCCTACTTTTTTATCAAGCCGCATGCGGACTCCTTCTACGAGAGTGGCGGGCAGTTTACCCGGCGCTGGAGGGTTGGTGATACCTCCCGCTTTAACTTTGACGAGGAGTTAACCAAGGAGGAGAAGGAACATGCGCGCCTGTTGTCCCTTCACCCAGTGAACTTGAGTTCCACAGCCGCGCGTACCCCTGTATTCCATGAGTATTACGCAGACGATGGGTAGGTGCATAGTGGCGTGTAGTGGCGCCTGTGTCATTATTACTTGCATAAAATTATTCTAACTTCCTTGTGCCTTTCTTTTGTAGGCGTGGACTACACCTCGATTGCTTCTCTGATGAAAACACAGCTCGAAAACATGGGTTTAGATTACCAGGCTCCTGTGTTCCCAGGCAAGGCGCCCTCTCGTCCGAAGAAGAGCGCTTCCAAGAAAGGGAAGGGCAAAGCCGCATCCTCCCGCGCAAAGATTCTAAGTGAAGCTGATGCGCCTGCTGTGCCGACCGGCAAAGAAAAGGGGCGTTCAAGCCCTCGGAGGATTAAGCCGCAGAAAGTGCCCAGCGTCTCCCTTGCAGACGAAAGGAGTGCGCCTACTGATGCCCCCCCTGAAAAGGAGGCGCCTGATTCTGCTCAGTCCGATCCAGACTTGGAGATTGACGATGTCCCCATTGCGGCAAGGCTCAAAAGGAAGGCCGATGCTGGTGCATCGGCGCCTAGCAAGAAGCAGCGCACGGGAGAGGGGGCGCTGGTCCCCGCTTTTGTAGAAAAGTGGTTGCAACCGCCCAGGCACAAGGTCATTGTGGAATGCTCAGACAGGTCCGCACTGGAGCGAAGCTCGGCGCTCGGCTTTGCTTTCCACGCCGCTGAGGTACTGCGAGCGCCCTCTAATGTTGAGGGGAGGAACCTATGGGGAGAGGTGGCGCGCATAGCAGCTGAGGTATTGCGAGCGCCCTCTAAGTTACCTTCCTTATGTTTTCAGGCTTTTTATTACTATGCTTTACTTTGACTTGCCACGGTATGCGCCCATGTTCGCGATTTCATATTTGTTATTTTGGCTTTGGTGTAGATGCTCCACTTGGCCAAGAATGGTGCCATGGCGCAAGAGGCGTTGCGCCTGAGTGAGGTGGAAGCCTCCAACTCCCTTGGCGTGGTGAAGGATGATCTGGAGACGGCGCGGAGGCGCCAAGCGGAGTTGGCGCAGGAGTGCGAGAATGCCAACCTAGAGGCCGCCAAGGCTGTATCCCTCCTTCAGCAAAGGGTGGACGAAGAAAAGGAGAAATTGAAGTTAGAGCATGAGGCCCAGCTCGATATCATCAAAAGGGCGCATCACGAAGAGGTGGCCAAGCTCATGAAGGAAAAGACCGATCTGGACAAGGAGGCCGGCGCTCAAAGGAGTGAAATCGACCTTCTCATCGACGAGAAAAAGGCTTTGCAGCAGGAGAACAAGCGTCTGGTCCGAGAAAGTAAGAGGCGTCAGGAGGAGTTAGAGGCGCTTAAGAGCGAGAAGGCTGCTTCCCCAGCGCCTATGTCAGATTTGCCTATCAAGGCGCAGACATCTTTGAATAGCATCCTCATTCTAAAGAGGAAGTTGGAGGCTGATCATCCCAATATCACTTGGGATGCTAAGGAGATGGCCAATTTTGTGATTGATTTTATGGCCAGTGGGCGCCCCATTGTCGATCCTGCGCCTCCCCAAGATCAAGCGGATGAAGGCGATTCTGGGTCGAGCTCGGAGTCTAGCGACGACGAGGGCGCAAATGAAGAAGATTGATTTTTCATTTTATTGCGAACTTTCAAT
The DNA here is from genome assembly GCA_946122785.1 of Linum tenue. Classification (NCBI taxonomy): domain Eukaryota; kingdom Viridiplantae; phylum Streptophyta; class Magnoliopsida; order Malpighiales; family Linaceae; genus Linum; species Linum tenue. Next base: position 62,517,194 of record CAMGYJ010000009.1, on the reverse strand, counting down.
GCGTTTCATTGTTTTGTTGCACATTCCTAGGCGCCCTTATGCGCCTGTACTGCCAGACTTGCTTCTTTCTTGCTTATCGTGCGTGTCTACCTTTAGATTATGTGACTTAGCTTTTATTTTGCTTTCTTTATGCAAAGACAAGTGTCCCCTCCTCTTTTATAACCTTCGTGTCTTGCTTCTATGTTTTCGCCATTATATGGGGCGCATTGCGTCCCTGCTCCACTAAGGGCGCAGATAACTGGTGTGAGGGCGCATGGTATATCTCGGGCGCAAAGTATGTATCGGGCGCATTTAAGGGCGCATTTAACTGGTATGAGGGTGCATAGTACATATCGGGCGCAGATAGCTGATGTGAGGGCGCATGGTATATCTCGGGCGCAAAGTATGTATCGGGCGCATTTAAGGGTGCATTTAACTGGTATGAGGGCGCGTAGTATTTATCGGGCGCATTTAAGGGCGTGATGATCTGGTGCAATAAGCAATATAACGAGGCAACCTTGTATATATATTCCGACTTAAAAACAACCTTAGGGCGCTACAACGGGGCGCTTTAAGTATCCCGGGCGCTGAAGGGCGCTTTACATAAGTGCTGCGGGCGCATGAGGGCGCTTTAAAATACTATCTTAAGCAAGCGAACGAAGTAGCTATGTATATGTATTCCGATTTCAAAAAATAACCCTGGGGCGCTACTACCGGGCGCTTTAAGTATCCCGGGCGCTGAAGGGCGCTTTGAAAATATTGCGGGCGCATATAAGCGTTCCCCCCTATTCCTACCAAAAAATAACACCCCAAGGCTCGACACTTTCTCTTGTAATTACCACATGCTGGGCGCCTCTTCTTGCACCCTTCCATCTTCCCCTGTCTCATTGGTCTCAACAAACCCATACCTTCGCAAGTTCTGGGCGTTCCACGTTCTCTTTACCTTCTTCCCTGACAAATGCTCCAACTTAAACGTGCCCGGTCCCACTACTTCTTGCACATGGTACGGTCCCTTCCACTTCGGTGCCAACTTTCCATCAGCAGCTTTCGGTTGGAAGTCGCGCTTCAACACTAAGCTGCCAGCCACAATGTCGTGTGGGCGCATCTTCTTGTTGTAGTAACGAGCCACTTGTGACTTCATTGCCTCCAGGCGCAGAGCAGCTCTCTTGCGGCATTCGTCTAGGAGATCCAGCTCATTGATCCGCTCTTGCGCCTCCATCGACTCCTCCCTATGCGCCATCCGAAAGGTCGGAATGCGCACCACCATTGGCAACACCGCCTCACTCCCGTATGTCAGCACGAAAGGCGTTTCCCCTGTTGCAACTTTGAAGGTGGTCTTGTGCGCCCACAAGACGCTTGGAAGTTCCTCCACCCAGTTCCCCTTGGCCTCGGTGAGCCTGGTATGTAGCCCATGCAATATGCTTTTGTTGGCCGCCTCAGCTTGCCCATTTGCTTGCGGGTACGCCACGGAGGAGAACCTCAAGACCACTCCATTTTCGTCGCAAAAGTCAATGAACTTCTTGCAATCAAACTGCTTGCCATGGTCGGTGATGATCGATTCTGGCAGTCCGAACCTTGTGAAAATGTTCTTCCTTGCGAACTTTCGCACTTGCACTTCTGTGATGGACGCCAATGGTTCCGCCTCAATCCACTTGGTAAAGTAATCAATAGCCACAATCAGATACTTGAACTGCCCGGGCGCCTTGGGGAAGGGTCCCAACAGGTCCATCCCCCATTGAGCGAAGGGCCAGGCGCCTACGTTCCCCTGCATGGGTGCCTCCGGCACATGTATATCGTTGGCATGAATCTGACATTGATGGCATGCGGCCACGTGCTTCCCAGCGTTAGCTCTCATTGTCGGCCAGTAATATCCCTGTCTTAGCAACACCTTCTCCAGGCTACGGGCGCCCGCGTGCATTCCACATGTTCCTTGATGCACTTCCGTGATGGCCCTTTGCCCTTCAGCTTCTGTGAGGCACCATAGGTAGGCGCCGGAGTGAGACCTCTTGTATAGCACTCCCTCCATGATGACACATCGCGCCGTCTTCCTTCTTAAACGCCAAGCCTCTTTTGGGTCTTCCGGGACCACACCTTGTGTTAGGAACAACATGATAGGCGCCATCCACCCGTCCGATGCTTCTCCGAGGAAAGTTGCCATCACCCTTTCCTCACGTGGGGCCTCTTTGGTGACTATCACCTTTCTATCCTCTCCAAAATCCAACTCCGTGGCCAACTTGGATAGGGCATCTGCATGGGTGTTCTCCTCCCTTGGAATATGTGTGAACGTCGCCTCCCGAAACCACACACACTTTTCTTTGACAGCACGAACATACGCGCCTAGCGCCTCCCTTTGACCTCATACACATCGTTCAACTGATTGACCACAAGCGCCGAGTCAGTCTGGACATTAACCTTCTGGGCGCCTAACTCCTTTTCCATGTGAAGTCCTGCTAACACCGCCTCATACTCCGCCGCATTGTTCGTTTTAAGGGTTGCAAAATGCAGAGCAACTTCATGCATGGCGCCCAGGGGGCTAATTAGCACAATACCTGCTCCCGCACCAGCTCGACTTGCCGCTCCGTCCACCTGAACTTGCCAACACTCTTCCATGCCGCTTCCCATATCCACCACTCACTCGGCCACAAAATCAGCTAACACTTGAGCTTTGATGGCTGGTCGGGGCGCATAGCTCACATCGAACTCTCTAAGTTGGACAGCCCACTTAACCAAGCGCCCGGACGCATCCATGGATCCCAAGACTGTTCGGAGAGGTAAATTTGTGAGCACGACAATGCTATGAGCCTGGAAGTAGGGTCGGAGTTTGTTCGCCGCCATTACTACCGCCAGCGCCGCCTTTTCAATAGGCGCATATCTTGTTTCGTGCACCATCATGGTACGACTTACGTAGTACACCGGTCGCTCCTCATTCGTTGACGGATCTTTGGACACCAACACCGCACTCACAGCAATCCGAGAGACCGCAATATACAAGTATAGAGTCTCTTTGGGCCTGGGCGCCGTCATTACCGTGGGCGCGGTCAGCAATTTCTTTAGATCTCCGAAGGCCTCATCGCACTCCTCCGTCCACTTAAACTTGCTAGCCTTCTTCAATGTTCGGAAGAAAGGGGCGCCTCTATCTGAGGACCTCGGAATGAAGCGCCCAAGCGCCGCCAATCTTCCCGTCAATCCTTGCACCTCTTTTGGTGTTCGGGGAGGCGTCAACCTCATAATTTCTTCCACTTGCTTGGGGTTGGCTTCAATTCCTCTCTTCGTGATCATGAATCCCAAGAACTTACCGGCCTCCGCAAGGAACACACATTCCTGTGGGTTAAGTCGGAGGTTGTACGAGCGCATGGTCTCAAATGTTTCTCGCAAGTCTGAAATGTGGTCTTGGCGCCTCTTACTTTTCACGATCAAATCGTCCACGTATGCCTCCACGTTCCTCCCCAACTGCTTTCGAAAGATTTGATTCACCATGCGCTGATACGTGGCGCCTGCGTTCTTCAACCCAAATGCCATCACTTTATAGCAGAAGTTACTAAAGGGCGTCATAAAAGCGGTCTTTGCCCTATCCTCCTCCACCATGGGAATCTGATGATACCCCGAAAACATATCAAGGAAGCTGAGCGCCTCATGGTAGGCCGTGGCGTCCACAAGTATGTCAATATGTGGCATTGGGTAGGCGTCCGTAGGGCACGCCCGGTTAAGGTTTGTGAAGTCCACGCACATCCTCCAATCCCCCGACGGCTTTGGGACGAACACCACGTTCGACAACCAAGTGATGTATCAGGCTTCCTCAACGAACCCGGCCTCAAGCAATTTATCGACTTCCTTCCGTAGGGCTTCTTCCTTCTCTTGAGTCAAATTTCTTCGCTTTTGTTGAACAGGCCTTTTTCCTTCCTCGACGGCCAATCGATGCGCCGCCACACCTGGGGACACTCCCGGCATGTCCGGTGGGCTCCAAGCGAATAGCTCCCTGAATTCTCGCAACAAATGGATTAAGGGCGCCCTCATGTGCTCGGGGGCCTGCGCCGACACTCGTACCTGCCTGTCCGGGCGCCCTACTTCGATCGGTACACTGAACTCATCATCCATAGGCTCTGCTCTAGGCGCCTCTTCCGGCCGAATGTCTATGTTGTTCACTCTGTGCCTCCGTGCGCCCTTCCTTCTCCCTTCCTCTTCTCCCGCATAACGGGGGGCGCTTTCTCCCCGTGAAATTCCTATGCCTTGTGGGGCAATGAACTTCAACGTTTGGTGGCAAGTTGAGGCTACTGATGACTCGGTATTTGCACATGTTTTCCCCTTTGTTTCTTGATTGTTTGAGCTTGAATTATCGTGTCTTTGGCCTATTTTATGCTAGGTTGTGTTCCTTTCTCACATTTCAGGTCCTAGCACATAAAGTGAAGTATAGGCGCAAGTTTCAAGTCAATCAGAGATCAATTGACGATTCGGGAGAAGAAACTCGGCCATGACCTGAAGAAGAATGGATTTCTACCTCACTTTATGGACAAAGAATCATGCAAGCTTGTAATGAAAAGAAAGAGGACGAGACTACGAGCGTCTGGGATCAAACGGCGACTGAATCGGAGGTCAAACGAGCTCAAACGAGATCAACGAAGCTTAGGAGTGCATGCTGGAAATTGTGCACGGCCGTGTGAAATTCTGCACGGCCGTGCGGGTTTCCCAAGGGGTCTGCACGGCCAAAACCTCAATTTGCACGGCCGTGCAAGTAGGGGGTGCGAGTTTCAGCGGGTATAAAAGCTGTTTTGCGATTTTTGGAGAGGGGGAGCTGGGTTTTGGATCCCAAACACCCAAGGGACGAACCAAAGAGAGAGAGAGAGGGCGATTTGAGGGCATTCTAAGAGTGGAATTGGAGGATTTCTTCGCCTTGGAAGCTCGAGGAACAAGCCCGGACTTGAAGACTGATCATCTGAAGATTCTTACTGCAGTCTCTCTCTTCTCTATGGAGTAACTTCCCTTCACTTAGGTTTTGAGGAACCCTAGCCATGTTTGTTTGATTGGATGATTGTATGAGTACTCTGACTTGATAATCTTGAGTTCATATTCAATCTATGCATGTTTTCACTATTCAATTCTGCTTTAGTCGAGATTATTGATTCTGCTTTGATCCTATGAGAGCGAATACCTGATTAGGTCAATAGAGCACCATAGATTGATAGTAGTGGATCGATTGCTTTAGTCGAGGATTGATTCACTGCTTTGTATCGATTGAGAACCTCATTCGATAGAGGGAGTCTAGTTCAGAATGCCTTGATCGATTGTTCTAGAGAAGGATAAGTCCCTCTAGGCAATTGACTCAAGAGGGCCTTGTTCCTTTAGTCGAGACTCAAGGTCTAGTCAAGGATTCTCCGCATTGTGAATGAAGTGAAACAAGTTAAAAATCATCGATCGTTAATCTGGCTAGTGGCTAGGGGGAATCATACCTAAGTGAGTTCCCAACCTGTAATTAGATTAACTTTAACTGTAGTTTGCTAGAGTAGTTTTAGTTCTTTCATCTTAATATGTTTTGCTAGATAATGAACTGAAGCTGAGTAATAGTAACTCTAGAGACCCGTGGATTCGATATTTATTACTTGAGCCACTATACTGCAGTCCCTTTCATTGGTTACACTTGGCCATTGTTAGGAGTTGTGTTTTAGCGAGTCAGCTACCCCATTGAATAATGCCAAAAGGGGCCTTCCCAGTATGACGTTGTATGGCGAGGGGCAATCCACTATCCCAAACTCCACTGCATGTGTCACTCGATGCATTTCGTCGCCCAATGTTACCGGGAGGCGCACGCGCCCGATCACATGGGCAGGCGCCCCCGAGAATCCTATCAACACCGAATCAGAGGGGCTTACCAATTCCGGCGCCAACTGCTAACGCTCGAAAGTGCTTTTGAACAAAACATCCATCGAACTTCCCGTGTCCACCAACATCCTCTTGACCTTACACCCGACAATGACTCCCTGTTTCTCCAACGCTTCCTCTGAGGGTACTTGACACGCTTCATCCGCCTCCTGATTAAAGCATATTTGGACAGCCGCCTTCGCCTCCACAGATGCAGCCCGGAGGCGCCTAGATCTATCCAACTTGTCTCGCAAATCGACGGTTCCGGTTATGGACTCCACCGTGAGTCGAACCCGGTTGGGTTCTCCTTCCTGATTCAGCTCAAACGGAGGTGGGGGTATTTCAAGTGGAGGAGGGAGAGTCTCAAGTGCCGGGAGATTCTCAGGCGCCTGTGGTATGGCGGGAAGAACGGGCGCTTTTGGTTCAGTTACCACAGCAGGCGCCTGTCTCGTCTCTCTTGTGACATACGCGCGGTGAGTCCTCTCTTCCGTCTTTCTTATGAAGTCGTTGAGCATTCCTCGGTCGGCTAACGTCTGCAATTCCGATTTCAGTTGGTAGCAATCGGCCGTATGATGCCCCTTATCGCGATGGAAGTCACAGTATCGATCAAGGTTCCGTTCGTTTGGTTGCCCACGCATAGGTCCCGGCCAACGCACATGGTATCCCCTGTCCTTCACGTATTGCAGAATGTTCTTCAGAGAATCGTTATATTCCGTGAAATTTCCTGCACTCCTGGGTGGCGGGCGCTGACTCTCCATCCTCCTTTGCGGAGCGTTGTTCACAATGAATGGTCTCGGCGCCTGGCGCACCTCAACTTCTTCCCTACCAACACGCCTCTTCTCTGCCCTCCTCGCGGCCAATGTTTCCTCCAAGGAAATAACCTTCTGAACCCTTCGATCCAGATCTTAAGTCGATACTACGACCCTCTTGGACATCACCCGACACAACTCCTCACTATTCGTACACTCCTCCAGACACACTCCCAGGACCGGCGGCTGCACATCCTTCACGGCCATAGCGACCGAAATCCAACGGTCATAGAATTCTCTAAGCGCCTCCCCCTCTCTCTGCTTGACTTTAAACAAGGCGCCTATAGTCAGCGTCCTCCGCTTGCGGCTAGCAAACTTGGACAAGAATAGCTCTGCAAATTGTTCAAAGCACTCAATGCGCCCCTCCTCCAACTGATGATACCAATCCAAGACTACCCCTGAGAATGTCGAAGGAAACACCTTACACAACGTGGCATCCGTGCTATTGTACAATTGCATCATCGTGAAATAGCTATTTAGGTGATCTTCTGGGTCAGCGACTCCATCATAGCTGGTCAGCGGCGGGAGGGTAGTTCCCGCTGGTTCCATCAACACACTTTGAGCTAAGGGTTGTCTGATCCCAAAGCGCCTGGCCTGACGCTTGGGTGTCCAAGGGTTTTGCTCTTCTGGCGCCGGGATGGCCCACTCTCCTGGCGCCCTCCACACACCAGGGCGCCTAGGTGGCGTTACCTCAGGATTGTGACCCTCGTAGCCCGGGCGCCCATACTCGCTAACCTCCGAATCATCCATGAGCCTATCCCGTTTCCTCACCGGGGGGCTGTATTCCCTCGCATCAACGCTCCTTCCTCCCTCCAATTCCCTCCGAAGCATTGGTATTGCCCGGTCTTGGTCAGCGATAATCTTGAACAGCTCCCTCTTTGACAACGAATCACTTTCCATAGATGGGCGCTCACGGCTTTCGTCCTCTACATCCATGCTCACTACTGGGCTTGACCGCTGCTTACTCCCCTCACGACTAGAATTCTCCGTTCCCACATCATCGGCGCCTACACTCCCAGCGTTCAAGTCTTCCATCTTCCTTAACTCACCGAACGCCCCCTACCTGGCGCGCCAATTGTTGATGCCACGATACTCTCTCTCCCTTGCGGTTCCTCCAACTCCTCCACGCCGAGCGCTTGGATCCTGCAAGACGGGCGCCTAGAGGGCTAGACCCGCCCGTTAGCACTCCAACGATCAAGTCAGTAGCGACTCTAGAGAGAGAAGTGAAGAAAGAAGTTTTAGTGTGAGAAAGACCGACCTGCTTAAATGCTACCTACCAAGTGCTATTTATACTACTCGAGCTCCTCGACAAGGCTCCGACCAACCCCTGCCACCAAGCCTTACGTCAGCCCAGCATTAAATGCCTGGTCTGACCTATACGCCTACGCGCCTACACGTGGCACACCGTCCGTTCTCCACGTAGGGGCGCATAGGGGGACCACCGGCCTCAGGGCGCCCTCCTGGCTCTGCCCATCCGTACTTCCTTGTCTGCGAGCCTATTTTGTCGCCATGCGCCCCTCTTCCTTCATAGCTACCTAGGTCGTACCCTCACAGGCCATAAATGGGCTTCAGGCCCAACAAGCTCTTGACTTTCATGGGCTCATCCCTACTACCCCATCAGCTCTGGTGGATCATAGCTACCTAAACTAGGTCCTCATAGGCTATCAATGGGCTTCAAGCCCAACAGGCTCTTGACTTTTGTGGGCTCATCTCTACTACCCCAACAAAAAATATTATTACTCTAAATAAATTTTATAGCTTTTCAAACATATGTAGTTTGCAATAAATCCATTTGTTAGACAGTTGGTTTTGAATACACATGTAATGTAAGTGAAACTCGTGATTTTATGTAGAACCGTTTTGATGATCTAAAACTATAAAACCATAAAATTTTAAGTTTTAAAGTGCGATTTTGAAGCCATCAAAATCCATCACCCAAACGACCCCGTAGCTTCGATCTCCTCAACCGCTACATGCGGAGTAGTATTATTATCATGGTTCAAAAAGGCACACTTAACCTTACGCTTAGGCATGACTCGGCGCAAGGCAATGGCAAAACGCCTCGTCTAGGGGTTTCGCGCCTAATTAGATACTGGAACACGTCAATGGAGTAAGTCAACATATAAGTCTCTCCTAACCATTAATAGATGGAGCTATGAAGTCAATATTAAAGGAGAAAATTTAACATCAACTACGAAATCAATTTTCTATATCAATATTTTCAATAGCTCAAGAACTTTGTGAGCTATTGAGCTATGATTCTATGAGTTCGTGAGCTATGTTCTTGTCATTAAGTGTTGAGTAAGTTATCAATCATTTTAACTAAAATGAGAAAGTGTTGTAGATTATTATTTCATTCATCATTTAGTGCGAATAATTATTTTTCTTCCAACGCCTAGGCACGTTTAGTCTATGCCTAGATGAGCTAGGCGCTAGGCAAAGGCGCTCAATACCCGCCTTACGCCTAGCGCCTTTTTGAACATTGATTATTACTATATATTAACTCTGTCATTCATTCAAACCAAACGTATGACTATGAACTCGTCATTCATTCAAACCAAACCCTCCATATAGTAATACTAACGTTAACAATCTAACAGGCCAGTTCGAATATATATTAGATGGGGCTGGTGCAGCAGTAGTCAAGGAATCAATTGGCATTCAAAGTATCCATCGCGTTCAGAATTCATAAAAAATGGCAGCATGCAGAAGAATAAATCAATATGATTCCCCAAGTACTGCCCTGCTCGTTATAGTAATGAACGGAATCACACACATATAGAACACCGTAACTAATATTCCAAGCAAATAATAGCTAGAGACGGCAAAACTTCGGCAGGTGATTTGGCCTGCAGAAGTGTCCAAACAGGCGGTGGCCTTGTTTCTGTTCAACATTCAAAGCCCATGAGAAAGCAACTTTGGGCCTGGGAACAAAGTAGCAGATGCTTCACCTTCCTAGCCTCCATGCACAAAAGGATTAGAATCGGCATTGTTTTGATCGTACTAGCTACCGGGAAAGTGGTGGTTTGGTAATACGTTCCATTTAGGGCTCTTAACGGACCCGAGAAGATCCTAGCGAGTTTTGCCAGGGTTCGGTCTCGACTCGTTAAAATCATTTCAAACCCGAGCCCGATTCGAGTTCAACATGAACTTTGATTGATAAGTTCGAGCGATCGACTCGTTTACAAAAATAGAAGATCGAGCTCGACTCGAGCTCAGCTGATAAAATGGTCGATTGTTAGCTCGAGCTCGATTCATAAGACACCAATGACAAACGGTTAAAGGCTTTCAAGCATGTTCGCGAGTCTATAGAACTGAACATGTCATGTATATCGAGCTCGGCTCTCGTTTATAGAGGATCGAGCAAGTTTACGATGCAACTCAATTAAAGACAAGCAGAGTGTCATACGAGTTTTTTTCTCTCTCTAATCAGACGCGTAATCGAAAATGAGCGATTTGGTTTTCCCGTAGTTCCAATTCTATACTATGGCAGGCAGCAGACTGCAATCGCCCGATATAGTTTATTAGCAGCGGTTAATTAGGTTGTGTGTGATTGGTCAAGAGGACCAAAATCAACGGTCCAGTCCTCCTCCTTGGTCCTGTTCCTATGCTAATTATAGTAATATAGTAAGGTGATTAATAAAGAAAATCTCTGCCCTAATACGAATGTGTCAGATGTGTAGCAAAGGTTTGCAGTTACTGGAGGATTTGTCATTTGTTTCAACCGTCCGTTCTTTTTCCAAATGGAACCAGGCGATCGAGAGGATTATATAATGGTGTTCTAACCCCGCGCTCGATCCAAAAAATATAGATATGTCGTACGTGGGAGAATGGGATCTGAATGGCAAGAATATATGTAAGACAACTAAATGGATATTCTTTGGTGTCGGTGATTCAATTTGATTTTGTGTACAGTAAAACTTTATTTAAATATGAATATGTTAAGAATGACGGATAAATATGAATATGTTAATTAGTATCTAATTTGAACTCGTTCAATTATATATTTATTATACGTAATATATTTATTATATGTACATGTCATCAGAGAAATTTTATAATACTATATAGTATTGGTGTTATAGAGTTTTACTTTTATGGTACAACTTAAAATTATACATTTACGTTATGGTACAATTTCATATTGTACCTATACTTTTTGTAATTTATGGTACAACTTGAACTTGTACCTTTATGTGATGGTACAACTTCAAGTTGTAAAGTTGTACCATAACATAATGATACAAATTGCTTTATGGTACAACCTAAACTTATACATTTAATGTTATGGTACAACTTTAAGTTGTACATTAAAGCACAAATACTATATAGCATAGTAGAAATGCTCATGTAATCATGTATTCTCTCCAGATGATTGTTTTTTCTGCATATATTTAAGGGTTATAGGTATAATATATCTCTCTACTATGACGTTTTATCAAACATGCCCCTCTACTAGTTTTTACATCAAATATGCCCCTTTACTTTGAAAAATTATCAATCATGCCCTTCTGTTAAAATTTTCATTGAAAATATCGTCAATCATGGTTAAATTGAGATTTAGACGACCCGACATCGGCAAATGGGAGGAAAAATGTCAGTTTTGTCCCTTGTTTTATTTCCCTGGGTCTTTTCAAAGTGAAATTATTTGAATGATTTGATTATACAAAAGAACCAAAAAATTCTAAAGTGAATTTATTAGGGATATTTTAGTCATTTGTGTCGCCCAAACTAAAGTTCGGCCTTGGTTAACAGTTTTTTATGAAAATTTTAACAAAAGAACATGTTTGATCATTTTTACAAAGTACAGAGCATATTTGATGTAAAAAATAGTAGAGGAGCATGTTTGATAAAACTTCATATAAGAGGGGCATATTATACCTATCCCTATATTTAACGAAATGAGACATGCACTTCACGAAAGGTTGGAAACGCAAAAAATGGTAAATTGGGCTCGTTCAGTTGAAGAATCATGGACAGGCTCCATCCTAGTTTTTCGTTCTTGTCTATAGCAAGCATGCATCAAGCCCAACCTTGTATGGGCTTTTGTCATTCGGTTGGGCTCGCTATAGAATGGATCTAGCCCAGTCTTAGTAGACGGGAGCAGCAACTAAGTATGGTGATTCGCACCCCGGCCCGTCGATAATTGAAGGGGAGATTTCAAATAATTCAACGAACAAATAAACAAAGCTCAAATAAGAACACACAAATTGAAAAATATATTGGTCGAAACAGTTTCCAACTCTAAAAACCAAAAGGATAGCTTCATTGTTCTCACAAGCAGCAATAAAAGTACTGTTTCCACATATTTCTAATATCTACTTGTCATAATTCCAAGAGAGCTCTAAATGTGTCATGTCATTAGTCCGTTGAACCATAACGAAGAACTAGTTTTACATTCGGATCGTTGGCCAGATTGTGTTATTCATGTGATTTTATGTTAGACATTTGTGATTTAGTTTTTGGTATTTTGCATTTGAGATTCCAAGTAGTGCCTTGGTAGTTTCAAATTTTGAGTGCCAAATAACTCTATTTTCCTAATTGAATTAAAGTTCTATTTACTATTAAAGTAAACAATAATTTGACCCAAGCTCTTTATTTTCCTTCTATGTGAAATAAGAAGCTTGCAAATGAAGCTGGGAAAACTTCTTAATATATTGCTATTTGGTAATGACTGGTGTACGTCAGATGTATAGTATACAGCAGGTAATCTCACCGTTAGATGGATTTAGATGAGCTCCGACTGATCTCAACGGTCAATTTTTGTTTTTCATTAAATCAAACTTCGGGTTGGTGTTTAGAAAATCGGTGCCTAGGGTTTATCCATTAGAGGTTAGGGTATAGTATCATACCTCAAACTCGATTTAATTCATGATCTAGATAGAGATATCTCACTAGCAATACCTGACGTATAGTATACGCCTGACGTATGGTAGTCTGACCCATTGCTATTTTGATTTAAATATTGCATATTGTCTTAAAAAGCAAGACATATACAAAATATTAGTCTACAAAGATAAGAAAATAAAAAAATACTAACATATTAATATGTTTGTTAACTTGCATAGGTATTTCAGAATTTTGTATGTTATTCATCTATTGGAAGTTTAAGTACCGAAATATTAATTTAACCTTTACAAATATACTGATATCAAAATAGTTTATTTATTATACATTATATTTTCTGTTTCTAACAGTTTTTGGACGAAAAATATTAATCCAAGGCTAGTGGTTTATCGGTATACAATTATTGGTGAATCGTTTGTGAAACTATTTTCTTTGACTTTTAGAAATTCCCGGAGCAAAAAACAGTTAAATTACTTGGTTTGATCTAATTTGATCCAAATGTTGTTATGGTCTGGGATAGATAAAATTATTGCTTAACCTAAGCATTCAATTGTACTATGAGAAGTAATTACACATGCTTATTTGAAAGTTTACAAAATTATGAACAATTGAAGTGTGTTGTATTTTCTCACATATCCCATTTTTCTTGATCGTCGAAGTCGCCCTGTATAAGATTATAATGCTTCTAAGGGTTGATAAATTGTTTAAGGTAAATTACTATACTAATTAAGGTTTGTTCCCGTTGAATGGATTACCTAAAAATCGGATGAAAAAATAAGTTTGTGAAGGGTTGAAAGCAAACAAATTTAGTTAGAAGGAAGGCCTAGAAAATTTATCAAGAGTAGGAAATTTCCTATAAAAAACTTATAAGATTATAAAAGCTGATCGTAGAAGCTTATCGACACACAACGACATGAGGCGCAAACCAAATACAAACACTCAGCGGTACTCAAACCCAAGGCAAAGTAATAAACCATATTTGTCATCCCAAGACCCAGTTCAGAATCATTATCTTATTCAGTAGCTCTGCAACGACCCTTATCAAGTAGCTTTAAATAGCTTATGTTTTCCCTTCATCAAACAAACTAAATGAGTAATTATCCTAATTGTATTTACAAAAACAAAAGCAAAAGCCCAATAATTATACAACAGAGGACCGAAATTCAACCAGCATCCCAATTCCTCCGGCCAGCTTCGTAGCAAGCTGCAGAATAACCAAATGTGCAACGGCCGTTGAATTGGACTTAATCGACGACCAAATTGCGCCGTCTGCCATTGCTCTCCCTTGGTTCGTTCGTCTTCTAGAAACTTTGATGATTGCTACAAACCAAGGGAACTGCCTCCTAAGTATAGAGATCCCTTGGAGAAGGACAATGATCGGTAGAAACTAAGGGAAAGCTAAATTGACTGATACGGTTGAAGAACAAAATCAGCCATCGGGAGTTGAAGAGGAAACTGCTGCTTTTTTCCACAATAAGAACGTTTAGATGATAAGAATGGAAGAAGTGTATGGCTGCCGTTTGAAGATTGTTGTATACAGAACAACATTTGGAAAATGGGCAAAATTTTCCTTCCATCAAATAAGGAGAACCAATTAAAGTGCCATGTGGCAACAACGATATAGAGTGAAGTACATAATATATTGTGTAGATGTAGATAATCAACATCCGCAATAAACTAAATACATACATTCTTTATAATTTTATTTGTTTCAAAAACAAAATTCTATGTAAATTGGTATTATCATCGTTACTTTAAACTCCTCATCATTAATCAGGGACGGAGCCATCTTGTTATCAGTATGAGGGGTGGCATGACCCCCTTAAACTTATAAATTCTAGCTGAAGTGAAACATTACAACAAAGAACTAATTTAGCTCAGTGGTTTGACATGTTAAAATTGTTGAAACTGATAGGGAGGATAATGGTTCGATCTCCTAATGGAGATGTTGTGGAATTAACTACTAGTTCTCGTCCACTTACTGTTAACCTCGCCTCCCACTACAGCAGTAGCGCTAGCATGTAATAAGTTTTCTGACCGAACTTCTCCTAATGGAAATATCATCATTTAGAGGATGGTTTTCTAATGTGTTTAATTTGCTCTCCCCCACAATCTTTCACCTGATTTTCTTTTCAATTTTGTGTTGTTTATTTTGCTTAAAATTGGCTCTTCCACACAACCTTTCCCCTAATTTTCTTTTCAATTTCGTAGCTAAGTCTCCTATATGTTTTTAACCTTATTTTCTTGACAAGTCTATTTGCAAGTAAATTTATTCGAAAATTTAAAGTGTTACTATTTAAAATGGTTAAATCTTGGCTAAACAGGCCTTCAAAATGCATCTAGCTCGATTTGCGATATTTGTAGTTGACTTTTGGCCACTATGTGAACATAATCATCTTTGTGGTATTGATAATTTCTATTATCTATCGAAGAAAAGGACCAATTTAGGATATTTTATATTGAAATATATGTCAAATTTTGTAGTATTGGAATAAGTCTAAATGGTTTTTACATAAAATGATTGTGAATAATTTTGGGTTTGATATTTAAATATTTTCTTCATCCCTATATATGTGTTGGGGAAAAAATCAACACCCCTCCTAATTGGAAATCCTAGCTGTCAGAACAGAAGCGTGCAATCGATAATTCAAATCAACACGAACGAACACAAATTTAACGTGGTTCACTAACACAATGTGTGCTAGCTAATCCACGGGTAGGGGAGAACAAATTTCACTAATTTGAGGAGAGTACAGGTTACAAACCAAATTCCGAACGGACAAACCAAACAAACTAACCTGACTAACCCTTACTACAGATTAGGGTGGTGAAGAGTATTTATAGAACTCTTCTCCTAATCCCAAGCAGAAAACCAAATACCTTTT
The DNA here is from genome assembly GCA_946122785.1 of Linum tenue. NCBI lineage: Eukaryota > Viridiplantae > Streptophyta > Magnoliopsida > Malpighiales > Linaceae > Linum > Linum tenue. The sequence goes on along the minus strand of CAMGYJ010000009.1, from coordinate 62,501,821 downwards.
CCAAACATACAAGAAAAAGGCCAAAACAAACCTGTTGATGTGACTTGAATCGGATTATCAGCCGCTACGACTGGTAATCGGGGGTCTCGCTGCCCGGTCAGCGAGTGGAATCCAGGGGCAACACCCCGGTGGGGGTGCGGGGGCCTGGTCAATGTTATTTGGGTTCAGGTTCTGGGTCTGGTCTGTAACCGTTTCCTTTGTCAGATTGGATTAGGTTTAGACCCACATGGAGAAGTACTATAAATACTTCTCATATTCCTCTGTAATCTGTAATCTCCTCGATATAGTGAAACTGGCTCTCTCTCGCCCGTGGACTAGCTAACACACATCGTGTTAGTGAACCACATAAATCGTGTGTCTGTGTCTTTCGATTCTCGCTTTCGTATTCTTGCTTTGTCGATTCCGGCGATTTCCCGATCCGTAGCAGCTCGTTTATAACAAGTGGTATCAGAGCCGCGGCTGGAAATCAGGCTAGGGTTTTCGATTCAGAAGAATGACGTCGGTGAACATGAAGATCGAAAAGTTCACGGGGAAGAACAGCTTCGCTATATGGCAGATCAAGATGCAGGCTTTATTGAAACAGCAAGGGCTGTGGGGGCCGCTGTTTGCGAAACAGAAGAAGGCAGCGGTCGATGACGATGAGTGGAATACTCTGGAGGAGAAGGCCCACTCGACCATCATGCTATCGTTGTCTGATGACGTCATCATTGAAGTCGCTGCTGAGAAGACTGCCGCTGGCTTGTGGTTGAAACTAGAGAGTCTGTACATGACTAAGTCTCTAACCAACAAGCTGCATCTCAAGCAACGGTTGTTCAGCTTGAGGATGCAAGAAGGTACGCCTTTGAGGGAACATCTCGAACAGCTTAACTCTATTTTGCTGGATTTGCGTAATATAGATGTTCAAGTTGATGACGAGGATGCTGCCCTAATCCTGCTGGTTTCTTTGCCGAGTTCATATGAGAATTTTGTTGATTCTTTTATTGATGGTAAAGAAACCGTGTCGTTGGAGGATGTCAGGTCTGCTCTTCATACGAGAGAGATCAGACATAAGGCGTCCGGTTCTGGTACAGGTGGTGAGGCATCGGGTTTGGCTGTTAGAGGTGGAAAGGGAAAGAAGAAATCTGGTAAAGGGAATTCGAACAAGAATTCCAAGGGTCCTGGTCCACAGCCAGGTGATGCTTGTCACAACTGTAAGGAAGTGGGGAATTGGAAGTACAACCGTCCCAAGAGAAGAGGGCAACAGAAGAAACAAGGTTCAGTTGTCGTGGCAGAAGTGGACAACAGTTCTGAAGACGATCTCGCCTTGGCTGTAGATGAGAAGGCACATCGTGGTGATGTGTGGTTTCTGGATACTGCAGCCTCATACCATATGTCTCCGAACAGGGATTGCTTCACAACCTACGAGCAGATAGATGGTGGTAACGTGGTCATGGCAAATGGAGCTGTCTGCAAGGTTGTTGGAATCGGGTCCATAAAGGTTCGGACACATGATGGTTCGTTCTGTACCGTGAATGATGTCAGGCATGTTCCACGAATGACAAAGAACTTGATCTCCTTGAGTCTACTCGACAGCAAGGGCTTCAGCTTCAAAAGAAAAGGTGGAGTTGTGTATGTCTGCAAAGGTTCGAGGAAGGTACTGAAGGGCGTGAAATGATAAACCGTTATTTACACATGTTTTTACCCTCGTTCTTACACCGTTTGAGGTGTTGATTCTCGTGTTTTAGGCCGATTTCACGCTAGGTTGTGCTTGTTTGTGATATTTCAGGTCCTAGTACGTGAATGGAGGCTTGGGAGCGAGTCTGGGGTCGATTGGACGAAGATCGAACGCGTGGCGAGGTGTCAAGGAAGCTGCACGGGCAGACCGATGCCTCACACGGCCGTGCAAAGGACCAGCCAGGCCGTGTGAAATTGTGCGAGAGCATGCACGAGCACAAGTGGTTTTCACACGGCCGTGTCATTGAGCAGCCTGGCCGTGTGATTTCTGCCGAGGCCGAGCACGGGCAAACTGGAATTCTCACACGGCCGTGCACCCTGGCCGTGTGACAAGCCTGAGGATCGAACTTAATGAAACGCTGCGTTTTGAGCCGCACGGCCAAGTGGGTGAGCCGCACGGCCGTGTGGCCTGGCCGTGCGAGTCGGGAAATTCTGGTTTTAGAGCCTATTCCGAGCCAAAAGTGAGAGAATCAAGTTTTCAGAGCAAAAACAGAGCCCTAGAGAGAGAAAGTACGAAGAACACATCCTAGAAGCTATCTTGGAGCTGGGTTTCGTCGAATCGAGCTTGGAGATCGTCATAGGAGTGGAAATCATCATCCCGGAGCAGATTTTCCTCATCGTTATGAGTATGACTAATCCGATTACTGTTTTCTCTTCTCTATGGAGTAGAACCCTTCTCTCACTTGGGTATGAAGAACCCTAGTTCCTGGTGTTAGGGATTTGATTGTAATGACTTGGGATGATATTACTGTTTGATTTTAATCGAATGATGCATGTTTATTGAATTGATTGGAGTCTGATAAGCTTTTCTCAATTTCTGCTGCAACCTGAGATAGATAGAATCTGATTAGGTTGTTAGAGCCTCTTCATTCGATAGTAGGAGATTGGCTATACGAGAGTTAGCCAGTTTACTGCTTTGTACTGGAATTCAATTCCAGTAGTGGAGTTCTGTGCTTATTGCTTCAGCTTTCTATTCCGGTGAAGACTAGTCGTCTGCCGGGTAGCTAGACTGAGAGGGCTTGGTCAGCTTAAGAGATTCCAAGCTACTGTCGGAGCTTCCGCAGTCTAATCAACAGTAAATCAACCCAGGGGAATTACAATTGAACCTAACTAAGGGACTAGGGGGACTCAATCCCGAGTGACTCTTCCTGACTTTGAAAACCGAACAATTTACTGCTTCCTTGCTGCTTTTGCTTTTAACAACAATCACTCGAACTAGTTTGCTAGATAATAGAGAATCACGGAGTAAGCAGTAGATCTAGACCCCGGGTTGATAATTGAACTTGCCTGTTACTGCATTCCCGGACTGCGATTACACTTGGTCGCAGTTTGGTGTTGTGTTTTGGCGTGTCAAGTTTTTGGCGCCGTTGCCGGGGAGCCTCTAGGTTATTGGGGAAACGTGAGAATTTGTTACTCTAGCTTTTTATTTACTGCATTTTTTCTCTTCCACCTGTGTGCCTTCACGGGTTGTTTCTGCTGACTGTGTGTAGGTAGTGCATGACCCGTAGCCAGTCGGAAGATCTACTACCATTAGACCAGGAGCTTGAACGAACTTGTAGGAACTTCAAGCGGGCTCTAAAGGCACGACTGGCTGCGGAGGAGGAGCTATCACAGCTGCAGTTAGAAGAAGAAGAAGACGAGATGGCTGATCCAGAGAACCGTGATGTGATCCCGGAAGAGCAGACCATGGGATCCTACTGCACCGCTAGGGCTGCGGACATGCGGTCACCCATTCAACACCCTCATGTCCCAGCCAACAATTTTGAGGTGAGCACCTCAGTGATCACCATGCTGCGCGGTTCAGTGGTGTTCCGTGGTAAGGAGGGAGAGTGCCCCCGATCACATCTCAAGCGATTCCACGAGCTCATCGATGGAATCAAGATCAATGGGGTACCAGCAGATGCCATCCAGCTAAGGTACTTCCCATTCACGCTGGAGGGGCAAGCCAAGGAGTGGCTAGACACTCGACCTCCGGGCTCCATTACCACGTTCGCCAACCTGGCGGACAAGTTCCTCACCCGCTACCATCCTCCCTCCAAGACAGCTGACCTGCATAAGCAAATTACCCATTTTGCTCCGGATGAGGATGAGACCATCAGAGATGCATGGGAGAGGTACAACAGTCTCTTCCTGAGGTGTCCCAATCATGGCTTCAATGATGCCTTCAAGGTGGGCACCTTCTATCACGCCCTCTTCCCGGAGGACAAGCAGCTGATCGATTCGGTCTGTGGCGGGAACATGCTGACCAAAACCCCGCCACAGCTGAATCAACTCTTTGAGGAGATGGCGGAGAACGGTTATGATTGGGGCACTGCCAGGAGGTCGAGGCGAGCACCCAGCCGAGGTGTACATTCTGTGGGAGCCCATCCCTCTGATTTGGTGCAGGTAGTATCGAAGTTGGTCTCGGCTATCGATCGTTCCGGGATGATTCCAGGGACCGGACAGCAGCAGGCGATGCTCTGCCACTAGTGCGAAAGCACCCATCATACGGTGGAAGACTGCCAGGCGATGAAGGAGTCAACCACACCCCAGGAGCAGGTGAACTTCATCAATAATGTCAGGCGCAACGACCCCTACAGTAACACTTACAACGAGGGGTGGCGCCAGCATCCTAACTTCTCCTGGGGTGGGGCAAATTCCAGACCACCAGTCCCCTAGGGACCACCGGGCTTCCAGAGGCCACCATACCAGCCCAGGCAGGGGCAATTCCAGCAGCAACAACAGTCCCTTTATCAGCCCATGCAAGGGCATGCTGCTCATTCACAGCCGCGACCTTTCCAGCAGCCAGGTGCAGCCCCTGCTGCCCCAGTGCAGAATGATCAGATGGCTGAACTGCGGGACTTGGTGGGTTCTCTCGCCAGTTCTAGTGCTCAGAAATTCAACACCATTGAGCAGTTCATGGAGAAGGCCTCGGGAAAATTCCTGGCTCTTGAAGCTGGTCAGAGGAACACACAGGCTTTCTTGCAGGATATCCAGACCCAGCTGGGAAGCGTGGCTCAGGCAGTGGCTCAAAGGGCTCCCGGTACTCTACCCGGGCAGACCATCCCTCATCCGCCGACACCGAATGAGCACTGCAATGCTATCATGACCAGGAGTGGCAAGATGACTGTTGATCCACCTGTTCGGGAACAGGAGAGAGAGGCCCCTGCCTCGGCATCTCCAGCAGCTGAAGAAGAAATAGAGAAGGAGGTTGAGGTGCCTGCACCTAAACCGCAAGCAGTAGTGAAGGAGTATATCCCTAAACTCCCCTTCCCTACTCGGTTGCACAAAGACAGGTTGGAGGCAGAGTTCGAGAACTTCATGGCCATGCTTAGGAAGCTGAATGTCCAAGTGCCTTTCCTGGAGGCACTATCTCAAATGCCTAAGTATGCGAAGTTCCTGAAGGATCTTCTCTCAAAGAAGCAGAAGCTGAGCGAGCTGGCCACTGTGGAGCTCAGCGAGGAGTGCTCGGCCATTCTGCAGAACAAGCTTCCGCAGAAACAGAAGGACCCAGGTAGTTTTACTATCACGTGCTCTATTGAGAATTTGCATGTAGAGCGGTCCTTGGCTGATTTAGGTGCTAGTATAAATGTTATGCCATATAAACTGTTTCAGAAACTAGGCCTAGGTGAACCCCGTGCTACTAGGACGAGCCTTCAATTAGCAGACCGATCTGTAGTGCATCCTAGGGGCATAGTGGAAGACCTTCTGGTTAAGGTTGGCACATTCAATTATCCTGTTGATTTTGTGATTTTGGACATAAATGAGGATGTGAATGTGCCATTGATACCGGGAAGGCCTTTCCTGGCAACCGCCAAGGCCCTCATAGATGTGCATGATGGGACCTTAGTTTTGAGGGATGGCGAGGAGCGAATAACGTTTTCAGTTGCTAACTCTATACCTGCTTCGTTACCTCTGCATGCTGTATCTCACCAGGAGCACGAGTCTGTCGTGTATCCTTCTGTGCTGCCTATTTTGCAGGACCCGCCTCCCACACCTTCGCCGCCACTCCTGACCACTCCATCACCAAGAATACATATCAAGGAGGAGTGGCGGCCGAAACTGCAGGCAGCTAAGCCTGCTCGAAAGAAAGCCGGAGACCACTATGAGTTGGTCCCGCCCCCACCTTGGCCATCCGAGTATTCACTCGCTTGCATCTTACCGGATGGCCAAATCGAGTTGGCAAATGCTGGCGGTCACATTCGTCGCGTGCATGGCCACCATTTGAAGCTGTACCTCAAGAGCGATGTGGATCCGCTCTTGAAGGCACCTGATCCTACACTTCCCTGAGCATCCATACTGGCGTCCAGCTAAAAGACGGTAAAGAAGCGCTTGTGGGGAGGCAACCCCACCGAGGACAATGTCGAAACCTGACCTCAAGCACCCGTTCATCCGGGATCTACGGAGGGGCCCCACCGAGGCTCGCTTCAAGGAGGTCCTGGCGACCCCGTTTGGCCAACACCATTGCTGGTCCAAACGGGAGTTTCGGAAATTGCACTGCTACGAGCAACTCTCCGCTACCCTCGAAAACCGCACCTGGCGCCGTCTTCTCACCGTCTGCGAGAAGGTCTACTACGAGCCCGTCCTGGAGTTGTACACGACTTTCAGGCACACACAGACGACCGATTAGAAAGACGGTACAGCCATCAGATTCAGGCTAGGCGGTGCCCCCCGGTCGATGAGCTACCATGAGCTGGCCGAGGCTCTCGACCTCGACCTGGATGACGATGTGGACTACATCACCGAGGTCATCGATCCACCGGAGGTGGATTTCATGCGGCTGTACACCCGCCTAGCTAAGCCAGGCCAGAGGAAACCCTTCGCGGCTGGGAGGACGAAGGCCACTACACTGCTGCTCGACAACCGCCTTCTCCACCACCTGCTGACGAAGTCTTACACCCCCGCGTCCGACAGTGCCAGCGCCATCACCAAGAGGGCCCTGTACTTCATCGCTTCGATGCGCCAGTTCGATCACCCTCTCCACTTGGGATCGGTGGTGGCCAGGACCTTTGAGAAGACTGCCAAGGAACTGAAGAGCCTCCACTGCGCCCCTCTCATCACCCGCATTGCCACCTACTTCGGGCTGTCGCTGCAGGGGTGCACACAGCAGGGAGACACCGTCGTCTTTGGCAGGACGACGATCAGTCACATGCACCTGTTGCGAGAGAACCGCGGCGTTCTATGGGTCGAGGGATTTCCGGAACCTCCGCTCCCCGCGGAGCCCGCGCCAGAGGTCCAGCCAGAGGGCCAGGAGGAGGAGGCAGGTGAGGATATTCACCCAGAGGATGTGGATGCTGCTGCTGATGACCCACCACAGACTGACTTCCATTACAGGGGTAGCAGCTCCGCTTTCCCGGGCCAGGATTACTTCTCCTATCAGTTCGAGCAGCTGCGGATCCAGAACCAGCAGATCCTCGACCAGCAGATGCAGTTCCAGCAGCAGTATGCGGAACACCAGGCCCAGTACCAGAGCAGGATGGATGCTTATGATGAGCGTCTGGACATGCTCCAGACGTAGCAGGGAGTGACTCTCGCCCACATCGAGTGGGAGAAGCGCCGTTCACGGCGCATGCAGGAGGTTCAGCAGCACCTGCTCCACCCGTCTGGAGGACTCCCTGGGAGGACTCTCCACTCCCCCATGCCCCAGCTGCTAGAGATGATGGTACTGATGGAGCTGCTGGTGATGACGCCTTCATGGCTGACATCGACATCGACTTGGATGATCTTGGCGACGAGTAGGCTGTACTCGTTGCCCGTCTCAGTGTGTTTTCTTTTTCGTTTTCGACTTTTGTGTGTTTGCTCCATGTGTGCGGAGCTTGAACTTAGTGTCGTTTGTTTTTGTTTTTGGTTTTCCTTTGTGGTTTGATGTAGCCGTCTGGGCTAACACTTCTCCCTAACGCACAGTGTGCTAGTGTGTTTCTGGTGTTCGATTTGTGCAGCATTGTCCATTCTCCCGGTTGTTTCTCGCTGACTGGTCCACTTCCAGTCCCCCAGCAGTGTTTCAATCCGGTAACATCGTTCCCCTTATCTCTCCCTCTACTCCATTGAGGGCAATGTCGTGCTTAAGTGTGGGGGGGGGGGGTACTTTGTATCGGTTGGAATATACATTTGGGTGCTTGGAGCCTAGTCCGCTGTCCGAATCTTACGATTTGAGGGCTCCAAGTACTGCTGTTTGATCATATTGGCACTATGTTTTGATGGATGAATTGATTGGTTTTCGGATTAATGCATGACAACTTGTTTGCGACTAGGACAACCTATGATGAGGACTGAGATGTGCAGTAGAACGATGTAGGGGTTCAGTTTTTCAACTGTTTGCTTGCCAACTGTGACTTGATCTGATTACTTGTTCTTGACAGTCGTTTATGCATCTAGTTCAGGGTATCAGAATGTGAGATTTGAGCCTGCTCGTTTCTTTCTTGTGCGATAGATCCCTCTTCCATGATGTGTAGCATTCACGTTGTCACTATCTAAGATGATGGGGGCATAGGATTAACCCACGCCCAAAACTGACTGTCCTGATGTGTCATATCCCCTAGTCAGCCCCTTTGAGCCGTGTGTTATCCTTTCTTTTGGTCTATAACGAAAAAATCACCCTTGTTGCATCTTTTAGAAGGTTCCACAGAGTGGTTGTTACATATTCTCTGCTGTTTCTGCTAAAGTTTATGTGAGTGTTGGAGGTAGTGCTTAAAAGTTGGGCAGATGTTTGAAATATGTGCATAAGTGGTGGCTCTCTTAAGAAATGAAAAGAAAAATGAAAGAAAAACAAAGAAAAATTGAAAGCAAAAGAGAGCCACTACCAAAAATCTGAATAATGCCCATTGAGTAGTGTTTCTTAGCAGTCTGGCTTGGAAATGCTGATGTTTATACCTCCTTCGCTTTTGTGCTCTTGAGATGTTGAGTATTGCAGAATAGCAGAAAGAAAATACCGGTTTGTTTGACTGTGATTGTGTGTTTGGAAAATGTGGAACCGTGTGCTATGAATACTTCCACCACTTAAAAGGCTTTTTCCCCATGTCCAAGACCCTAGCCAGTCATTTGAACCTGTGTCTAAGACCTCCTGATTAGTTAGTGGTGACACCCCATATGTGAACTCTAGCATTTAGAGGCTGCCATCATGGTGAAGAGATGTTAGGGATTGAGAGAAATAGCATGCGCATTTTTCGCATCACATTGTCCTGACCCCATTGGTCGAGAGTGAGTGATTCATTTTCATATTCTGTATACTCTTGTACCCCGGTGAGGACCTAGATTGCTCGGTCTCTGTTCTGATGTCTTGAGTTGGATGCATTGGTTGACTGCTTTGAGTGAGTGGTTGAGTCAAGTCTAGGTTGGTTGGTGAACAGAAGGGAGACTCTTCCTTTACTCGATTTGCTGCACTCGAATGTCCTTTGTGGTGGTTGTTTAGGTTGTTATTGAGGTTGTTCATGTATTGATGTTGGAAAACCAGTACGATTCAAGTGTTCTGTGCCTTTATGACTTGTCCCCAATGTTGGTTGATTGAAATATGTAAGCTTACCTGGTGTCTGACTTGGTTTGCTTGGGGACAAGCAAACGGTTAAGTGTGGGGGAGTTTGATAGACCGTTATTTACACATGTTTTTACCCTTGTTCTTACACCGTTTGAGGTGTTGATTCTCATGTTTTAGGCCGATTTCACGCTAGGTTGTGCTAGTTTGTGATATTTCAGGTCCTAGTACGTGAATGGAGGCTTGGGAGCGAGTCTAGGGTCGATTGGACAAAGATCGGACGTGTGGCGAGGTGTCAAGGAAGCTGCACGGGCAGACCGATGCCTCACACGGCCGTGCAAAGGACCAGCCAGGCCGTGTGAAATTGTGCGAGAGCATGCACGGGCACAAGTGGTTTTCACACGGCCGTGTCATTGAGCAGCCTGGCCGTGTGATTTCTGCCGAGGCCGAGCACGGGAAAACTGGAATTCTCACACGGCCGTGCACCCTGGCCGTGTGACAAGCCTGAGGATCGAACTTAATGAAACGCTGCGTTTTGAGCCGCACGGCCAAGTGGGTGAGCCGCACGGCCGTGTGGCCTGGCCGTGCGAGTCGGGAAATTCTGGTTTTAGAGCCTATTCCGAGCCAAAAGTGAGAGAATCAAGTTTTCAGAGCAAAAACAGAGCCCTAGAGAGAGAAAGTACGAAGAACACATCCTAGAAGCTATCTTGGAGCTGGGTTTCGTCGAATCGAGCTTGGAGATCGTCATAGGAGTGGAAATCATCATCCCGGAGCAGATTTTCCTCATCGTTATGAGTATGACTAATCCGATTACTGTTTTCTCTTCTCTCTCTATGGAGTAGAACCCTTCTCTCACTTGGGTATGAAGAACCCTAGTTCCTGGTGTTAGGGATTTGATTGTAATGACTTGGGATGATATTACTGTTTGATTTTAATCGAATGATGCATGTTTATTGAATTGATAGGAGTCTGATCAGCTTTTCTCAATTTCTGCTGCAACCTGAGATAGATAGAATCTGATTAGGTTGTTAGAGCCTCTTCATTCGATAGTAGGAGATTGGCTATACGAGAGTCAGCCAGTTTACTGCTTTGTACTGGAATTCAATTCCAGTAGTGGAGTTCTGTGCTTATTGCTTCAGCTTTCTATTCCGGTGAAGACTAGTCGTCTGCCGCGTAGCTAGACTGAGAGGGCTTGGTCAGCTTAAGAGATTCCAAGCTACTGTCGGAGCTTCCGCAGTCTAATCAACAGTAAATCAACCCAGGGGAATTACAATTGAACCTAACTAAGGGACTAGGGGGACTCAATCCCGAGTGACTCTTCCTGACTTTGAAAACCGAACAATTTACTGCTTCCTTGCTGCTTTTGCTTTTAACAACAATCACTCGAACTAGTTTGCTAGATAATAGAGAATCACGGAGTAAGCAGTAGATCTAGACCCCGGGTTGATAATTGAACTTGCCTGTTACTGCGTTCCCGGACTGCGATTACACTTGGTCGCAGTTTGGTGTTGTGTTTTGGCGTGTCATGAAACGTGGGACCTTGTATGCATTACAAGGGTCTGTGTTGTCTGGTTCTGCTGCAGTTGCATCGTCTCAGGTTCATCAGGAAGATATGACCACTCTCTGGCACATGAGACTGGGGCATATGAGTGAACGGGGGATGCAAGTTCTATCGAAGAGGGATCTTCTTTGCGGGCACAAGGTGCAGAATTTGGAATTCTGCGAGCATTGTGTGTTTGGGAAGCTACATCGCAGCAAGTTTCCCAAGAAGGGTATCCATCGGACGAAGGGGATACTGGATTACCTCCACTCCGACTGTTGGGGTCCTTCACGAGTTGAATCCATTGGAGGCAGCAGGCATTTTCTGTCTATTATTGATGATTATTCGAGATTTACTTGGATTTTCATGATGAAGCAGAAAAGTGAGGCTTTCACGAAGTTCAAGCAGTGGAAGACATTGGTGGAGAATCAGACCGGGAAGAAGATCAAGAAGCTGCGAACGGACAATGATCTGGAGTTCTGCAATTCTGAGTTCAACGAATTCTGCAAGGATGAAGGGATTGCCCGTCATCGGACTGTTAGAGATACACCCCAGCAGAATGGCGTTGCAGAAAGGATGAACCAGACATTGTTGGAGAGAGCACGGTGCATGCTCTCTAATGCTGGACTAGAGAGAAGATTCTGGGCAGAAGCAGTAAACATGGCGTGCTTCCTGATCAACCGTGGACCTCACACAGGTATCGAGTTGAAGACTCCTTATGAGGTGTGGTATGGTAAGCCTGCTGATTACTCTTCACTGAAAGTTTTTGGGTGTCCTGTTTATTATCATGTGGATGAGGGTAAACTGAACCTAAGAGCAAAGAAGGGTGTATTTGTGGGTTACGGAGATAGAGTTAAAGGATTTCGAGTCTGGTCGCCTTCTGAGCATCGAGTTATACTCAGTAGAAATGTGATATTTGATGAGAAGTCTATGTTTAACCCCATGTTGAAGGTCACTGTTGTTAAAGGTAGCAGGAATGTTGATAAGCAGGTGGAGCTGCAAACTCTCAATGAGAGTGAGTTTGAGCACCAAGGTGGAGAAGATCAACATGATGAGGATGTCTCTGCAGAGCCAGAAAATTCAGAGTCCAGTGCACGAGCTAAACAGTCTATTGCTTCCGGTAGACCGAAGAGAGCGACTGCAGGAGTACCTCCACAGAGGTATGGCTTCGAGGACATGGTGGCGTATTCATTTCAGGTTGCTGAAGAAGTGGATGCAGGAGAGCCACAGTCTTATAGAGAAGCAGTTTCGGGTGGTGAAGCTGATCAGTGGCTTGCCGCAATGGGAGATGAGATGGAATCCCATGACAGGAATCAGACTTGGGAGCTAGTCAAACGACCACAGGGAAGGAAGATTGTTACAAACAAGTGGATCTACAAGAAGAAGGAAGGAATCACTTCTAAAGAGGGCATGAAATTTAAAGCTCGGGTGGTTGCACGAGGCTTCTCGCAGAGGGAAGGAGTTGACTACAATGAGATTTTCTCACCAGTGGTCAGACATACTTCGATCAGAGTGCTACTAGCAATAGTGGCACATTATGACTTGGAGCTCGAGTAGCTAGACGTGAAGACAACTTTCCTACATGGAGAGTTGGAGGAAGAAATTTACATGACTCAGCCAGAAGGATTCGAGGTTCCGGGAAAAGAAGACTATGTTTGTAAGCTGAAGAAGTCCTTGTATGGACTTAAGCAATCTCCGAGGCAGTGGTACAAGAGATTTGACAGTTACATGCTTGAGCTGGGCTACAACAGAAGTCCATATGATTGTTGTGTATATCACAGCAAGGCAGAGGATGGTTCGATGATATATCTAGTTCTATATGTGGATGATATGCTCATAGCTGCCAGGTCAAAGTCTGATATCCAGAAGTTAAAGGGGCTTCTCAGTGCTGAGTTTGAGATGAAGGATTTGGGAGCTGCTCAGAAGATCTTGGGTATGGAGATTTATAGGGACAGGTCGAAGAAGAAGCTTTTCTTGTCACAGAAGAGCTACATCCAGAAGATATTGTCGAGGTTTGGCATGTCTTCAGCAAAGCCCTTAAATACTCCTAGTGCTTCAAATATTCATCTATCCTCAGCTTATGCACCGCAGTCAGAGGCTGAGAAGGAGTACATGTCGAGAGTCCCATATGCTAGTGCAGTAGGTAGCTTGATGTACGCTATGGTATGCACTAGACCTGATCTTGCACATGCTGTTAGTGTTGTCAGCAGGTTTATGATACAACCTGGAAAGGAGCATTGGCAGGCTGTGAAGAGGATCTTCCGGTACCTTAAGGGTACACCTGATGTGGGGATTAGCTTCGGAAGTGATGCAGAGTGCTTGGTGTCTGGGTATTCTGACTCGGACTATGCTAGAGATGTTGACACGAGGAGATCGATGACCAGTTATGTATTCACTCTTGGAAGTTCTGTAGTGATCTGGAAGGCAACTCTGCAGTCGGCAGTGACATTGTCTACTACTGAGGCAGAGTATATGGCGTTGACAGAAGCTGCTAAGGAGGGAATATGGTTGAAGGGACTGGTTGGTGATCTGGGTCTACATCATGATCAGGCAGTGATGTATTGCGACAGTTTGAGTGCAATATGCTTGACCAAGGATCAAGTCCACCATGAGAGGACTAAGCACATCGACATGAGGTATCATTTCTTGAGGACAGAGAAGAGGATTAAGGTGAAGAAGGTTGGCACCGCAGATAATCCTGCTGCTATGTTCACGAAGCCGGTTCCACATGGCAAGTTCCAACACTGCTTGGACTTGCTGAATGTCTTGAGTGGGTGACTCCGCCCTACGGGGCATTGATGGCGGGAGAGAGAGAAAGAGCAGAGTACATCAGAGATTTTAGAGGAAGAGGATTCAAGTCAAGGTGGAGATTTGTTGATGTGACTTGAATCGGACTATCAGCCGCTACGACTGGTAATCGGGGGTCTCAATGTTATTTGGGTTCAGGTTCTGGGCCTGGTCTGTAACCGTTTCCTTTGTCAGATTGGATTAGGTTTAGACCCACATGGAGAAGTACTATAAATACTTCTCATATTCCTCTGTAATCTGTAATCTCCTCGATATAGTGAAACTGGCTCTCTCTCGCCCGTGGACTAGCTAACACACATCGTGTTAGTGAACCACGTAAATCGTGTGTCTGTGTCTTTCGATTCTCGCTTTCGTATTCTTGCTTTGTCGATTCCGGCGATTTCTCGATCCGTAGCAGCGCGTTTATAACAAAACCCAAACCCAAAATCAAACAGAATAGGCCCAAAACACAAAACAAACCCAAATCAATTTCAAGTCATATCCTAACATCTCCACCTTGACTTGAATTCTCTCTCAAATACCAAATGTACCAGACGCAACCAAAGTTGTCAAATGTACCCAGACACTATCCATATCGCCAAATTTACCCAGATGCGATTGAAATCGGAAGATATCCAGATGTGATCGAAATCACCAAATTCAAACGCGATGCAAATCGCCAAACTCAGATGCAATCAGAATTGCCAGACGTACCAAACTCCTCCAAATCAGCTGTAACAAAATCTCCCCTGCCTCCAAATGCCCCTAAGGGCGGTCAACAACTCAAACCATTCGGCAAGTCTAATCCATAGTGAGACTTGTCATTCAGAACCAACTTGGTGCACTTATCACCAACATAACATGTCAAAACAGAATCTTGTAGATTATACAAGGCACCACGCATGACACCTTTCAAAATCACCTTAGAACCCTTGTAGACAGACAACACTCCACCTTCACATTTGAAACTGAAACCCTTGCTGTCGAGTAGACTCAAAGATATCAAATTCTTAGTCATCTCTGGAATATGCCTAACATTGTTCATGGTACGAACAGAACCATCATGTGTCCTCATCCTGACAGAGCCTTTTCCAACAATCTTACATATATCACCATTGGCCATAGAAACATGTCCTCCATCTATCTGCTCATAAGTTGAAAACACTCCTTGCTTGGACACATATGATAATCAGCTGCAGTATCTAAATACCACACATCCTGATGATGTACCTGTTCATTCACTGCTAAGGCTAAACCATCTTTAGAATCATAGTTAGTTTCTTCCGCCACAACAGCAAATGATTCCTTCTTCTCCTGATATTTCTTTAGCTTAGGACAATCAAATTTCCAATGCCCTTTCTCTTTGCAGTAATGACATATATCATCTTTCAAACCAGCAGAATTTGAATTTGTATTCGTCTTCCTATTACCAGATTGTTGTCTCCTACTACTCGTAGCAGCCAACAGGCCAGATGCCTGATTTTCCGAACCTGAACCATACGCCTTATGTCGAACTTCTCTAGTATGTAGAGCAGATCTGACATCTTACAGAGTCAAAATATCTTTCCCAACAATAAAAGAATCCACAAAATTCTCATACGACCGTGACAAAGATACTAACAGAATTAAGACAGCATCCTCATCATCTATTTTAACATCAATATTCCGCAGATCTAGCAAGATAGTATTGAGTTGATATAGATGATTCCCGAGAGACGTATATTTCTTCATACGCAAACTGAACAAATGTTGCTTCATATGCAACTTGTTGGTTAAAGACTTTGTCATATATAGACTTTTAAGCTTCAACCATAGTCTTCTCAGCAGCAACCTTAGTGATGATGTCATCAGCCAAACAAAGCAAGATTGTAGAGTGAGCTTTCTCCTCCAAAGTAATCCACTCTTCTTCATCTGTACTTTCCTTCTTCGATTTTCCAGACAACGGAGCCCACAAGCTCTATTGTTTCAACAGTGCTTGCATCTTGATCTGCCACAAACTGAAACTATTTCTTCCGATAAACTTCTCAAACTTCATACTGATAGCAACCATTCTTACTATCAAACAAACTCCAACCAAACTTCTCACCAAACAAGCGAGACCAAAACACAACTACCCAAAGTAAACTTCAAAGCGATTCCTCCACCGAACCAAGCTACAGAATTGAAAGCTACCTCCACAAAGAAAAACTTCAGTCCAGCGCCAAATTCCCAAAACCGCAACCAAAGGCTCTGATACCACTTGTCAGAACATAAGCGTGCAATCGATAATCCAAATCAACACGAACGAACACAAATTTAACGTGGTTCACTAACACAATGTGTGCTAGCTAATCCACGGGCAGAGGAGAATAAATTTCACTAATTTGAGGAGTATACAGGTCACAAACAAAATTCCGAACGGACAAACCAAACAAACTAATCTGACTAACCCTTACTACATATTATGGTGGTGAAGAGTATTTATAGAACTCTTCTCCTAATCTCAAACAGAAAACCAAATACCTTTTCCAAACATACAAGGAAAAGGCCAAAACAAAACCCAAAACCAAACAGATAGACCCAAAACACAAAACAAACCCAAATCAAATTTAAGTCATATCCTATCACTGGCTCCATCCTATCAGTAATGCTATCATTTCCCTCCTAAGTTCAAGAAATTTTGAACGTTCCGTTCTTGGACATCAGACATGATACTCGTAATAAATTAAATAAAGGAACATTGATGCAAACTACAGGTAGGAATGTTACGTACACAACATAAACTTTTTTTTTTGTCAAAAGATATCATGTATTGATCGAAAAAATAGACAGTTACACCCTGGAAACCAGCCAGGTCTGGAAATCGAAAAAGCGACTCATAGTCAGATACAAAGAGAGGGCTTTCCTAGCTACCAAATGAGCTACCCTATTGTTCTCCCGACCTACAAAGCGCACACTAAACCCAGGTTGAGTACGAAAATAATGAGCAATCTCTTCCAGTACAACACCCAACCGGCTATCTCTTGTGGCGGCTTGATTAATTTTATCAATGATCACCTTCGCATCGCCCTCAAATCAGACCTCCGACAAACCTTGCTCCACACACCAAATAATTGCTTCCCTAAGCACCAGCAATTCCACCACTACAAGATCAGCCATTTGAGGAAACTAGACCCCTCTAGCCAGTAGGATTGTCCGTGCTGGGTCAAAAAGCACCATCCCACCAGCCGAATGAGACCCACCCTTAGTAGCCCCGTCCCACATGCAAACCAGATGGGAACCACCCACTTGAGCGGAAGATTGCATTATCGGCACTTGAACTCTAGGCACCTGGTCCGTAGGCAGACCTACCCATTCCTCATACTGTTGGTGGAACTGCCGCATTAGCGCTGGGATCCCAAATTGTTTGCCTTCAAAGATTACCCAATTCCGAGACCGCCAGATCCTCCAAAGGACGGCAACAACAGCCATAACCATAGACGGTTGATGGATCAACCCCAACAGACGCTTGAGAAACAAAGGAAAAGTGTGTCGAGGCAACCCCTCCCCCAAATAATCCAGCCCAGAATAGTCCCAGAGGGCTCGCGCCACCGGACAATAAAGGAACAAATGCTCCATTGTCTCTGGGACATCCCAACAAACTGGACACCGAGGTAGTACCAGGACCTTTTTTTCAATAAGCGCCTCCATGGTCGGCAGGGCCCGATTTAGAATTTGCCACACAAAAACCTTCAACTTCGAGGGAATCTTCGCCTCCCAAACTTTAATCCAACTCGCCCTGTCCATCCAGCTCACCGAGGATCGCCATCCACCCCTTCTCCTGTCCAGCTCCATAGCCAAATGATAAGTTGACTTAACCGAGAAGACCCCGTCGGCCGTAAAATGCCAGATAAGCTTATCAGGCACATCCCAACGCGGAAGGGGAATCTCTTTAATAGCCTTACAAGTGGGTGGGTCAAACCATTGACAAAGCTTCTCATCAGACCATCTCCCTCCCCCCTCAGCAATAACCTCCGCCACCAAAGGATCACCCCCCGCAGGCAAGATCTGGGGATTATAGCATGGGGGATCTAGTTGGTTCCTAGGTATCCAGTTAGAATGAAGGAGGGAGACCAATTGGCCATTACCAACCTGCCATCTCAACCCCCTCTCCAATAACTGACGCCCATGAAGGATACCTTGCCACCCCCAGGAGGGACGAGACCTCGCAGTCGCTGTCAAGAAAGACCCGTGAGGGAAGTACTTGCCTTTATAGATTTGGGCAATAAGTGAATGAGGTTCATTGAGAATACGCCAGCCAATCTTAGCCAAGAGAGCTTGGTTGAAATGCTCGAACTGGCGAAATCCCATCCCCCCATCATGCTTACTCCTGCACATGTTACGCCAGGATATCCATCTGATCTTGGGACTACCATCCTCCGCACCCCACCAAAAACGGGCCACATGCTTGTCCAAAAGCCGACAAAGAGCCAGGGGGAGACAAAAACAGGACATCACATGAAGGGGCAGAGCCAATGCTATGGATTTAATCAAAGTTTCCTTAGCAGCCCACGACAAAGTCCTTTGTTTCCACCCCTGAAGCCTTTCTAGTAGTTTGGCCTCCAAATATCTAAATGTAGCCGTTTTGGATCGAGCAACCAGCGTTGGAAGCCCCAAGTATTTATCATGGGCCCCCACCGCCCCAACCCCTAGAATCGTGACCAAGAACTCTTGGTCTGGCGTGGAAATATTCTTGCTAAAGCACACCGCCGACTTCTCCAGATTAACGCGTTGACCACTCAGCTCCTCATATTCATTCAGAACCTCAATTAAATTCTCGCACTCCCGCAAAGAACCTCGTAAAAACAAATAAGAATCATCTGCAAAGAACATATGCGAGATCCTTGGAGCACGAGGAGCTACTTTCACCCCCTCCAATTTTTTCTCCGCGATCGCCTTTCGGAGGAGGGCTGCAAACCCCTCCGTGCAAAGAACAAACAAGAGAGGAGAGAGCGGATCCCCCTGACGAAGGCCCCTAGAGGCAGTGAAATATCCCGAAGGAGTACCATTCATTAGAACTGAGAAGGAGGAGGATCGAAGACATTCATGTATCCATCCTTGCCAGACTGAATTAAAACCCTACGTACACAACATAAATATTCTCAGCTTCTCGCATAATTTATTTCTTCATTTTATTTTTTGGCCTAGCAATTTATTTCTTCCTTATTTCAATGTTGATTTCTTAGTCTGACCAAAAAAAAAAAAATTCCGACCAAAATTTTTTGATTTCTTGGGCTGTTAATTAAGCGATATACTTTGGGTAAGGTTATTTCCGGCGGCTTTGTATGAATCTGAATTTCTTTGCTTATTTGGTTTAGAGGCACGGTTTCTTTTCTACCCAAGATTGTTAAATCCCTATCGAATCCCCGGTTGGACAGGGTCCGACCCGAGTCGAGCTTCAAAACGGCCTTCAGAAAGCCTCCCGATCTGACCCCTACAAAGGGAGAAGAAGAGAGAGGAAGAGAAGAAGAGGAAGAAGGAAGGGAGATGGTGGGTGGATCATGAAGGTTAGTTAGATTTATTTGTGAAAAATAAGTTTTTAATAGATATATGTAAGATAAATTTTATTTCGGTCATTAAATCTTTAATTACTACCTTATTTGTATATATATTTAGAAAATATCTAAAATGGCTCAAACCGGCCGGACCCCGATCAGACCATTAAACCTCAAACCCCTTGCTTAACTGGCTCAATGATTTAAACCGGTTTGACAACCTTGCTTCTACCAATAAGATCTCAATTAGCATTGCAACTTAATTAGCTCTGGCTAAAAAGGTTTGCGTTTAGCAATTACAAAAACCAATGTTTTCAGAAGTGAACCGATGACCCAATAATGTGAACGGCTCGGTCTTTAGCGGTCCAACCGACATTAGACCGTTTAAAAACCGTTAGAGAATCGGTACCTAATAAACAATCAGTATAATGGACATTTCTTAATGAGAGTAAACCATGACTAAATTAGTAAATTACACTCTTAACAATTCTAGAACATGAGTACCAAAAGTTTTAAAATTCAATTACAAACCACCACATTGTTCCAAAATAAAAGCAACGTCACACTAATCTAAACATGAAACAAGAGTTGAAGCAATAGAGCTCGGTGTTGTTGATGGGTATGGATTTGGATTACTCATATGCAAAAGAAACACCAAATCAGACAAATGAAGTGGGCTGATTCTCTACCAAACAAATGCAAAAAAATCAACTCCCTGCCTCCAGTTAAAATGCAAACCGTGATTCTCTACCAAGGCAAGGTAAAATGTTAAATAATCAGCTCCCTACCTTGTAAGGTTTTGCAATTGCAACCGTGTGTATATTGATATTAACAGGGGTATATATACCCAAAGATATTACAGTGTACAAGTAGGATTAGAATACTAAAGACAACTATACAAGAGGAATACAAATATGATCAGGACAAAGACTCGTCCCTTATATGCTTCATGTTAAAATCAGCTAACAACATCATTTCTTAAAGAGTTTGAGTTTTCCAAATGTTTATGTTGGAACAAGAACCCACACGAAAGTTAAAGAAGGAATCAACAATTCAATACCTTACCTCGTCGTTGTTGAGCAGGGCAGTGGCCGGCGGAGATTATGCGGAGGTGAGACGGTCGGAGCAGGAGCAAAAAGATGGGGAGGAGCTGCTACAGGATAGCGATGGCGACGATGGCGAGCGGGGTGGGGAGCTACTACGGCCTACAGGGACCGGGGATGGCGAGCGAGGCGAGGAGCTGCTACAGACGGGAGATGACGAGAGGAAGCGATGGCAATGACGACGAAAGATGACGACGCCGGGACGAGAGATGACGCCGCCGACTGGGAAGCGATGTCGAAGAGAGCGGCGCAACTGGGAGCGCCGACTGGGAAGCGATGGCGATGGCGATGTCACCGCTATTCTTATTAGAACTAGCAGTAGCTAGGGTAGAGAAAGGAAGAAGAAGACGACGGCACAATTGGAACGCGCAAGAGGAAATCGATTCCCTCTGCTTCCATTTTATATCAAGTTCACCCAGCTTCTGGTTCACGTTACAAACAGTAGAAATGGAAATGCAAAAACAGAAATACAAATTGACTGTAAATGTAAAGCCACGTGTTGTGGCGTCATTCGTCTCGGTTGGTTCCACCCAACGGTAAGTAGATGAATTCTGCAACGGCGTCGTCTCAATCCTCTACTAAACAGCTGGATGGAAGGGAACCCAGAAACGTTTCCGTTTCTGGGTGGCGTTTCTTCTTCAAGACTTTCACTCCTCTGCTGCTTCATTGTTATTCGACTGCAACAGAGTATCAGCTCCTTCTTCTTCAGTTAATACTCCCCCGCAAGCTGGCGAGTAAGCATTGTGCACTCCCAGCTTGTCCAATAGAAATTTCAGTCTGTAACGTGTCATCCCTTTCGTGAACAAATCTGCTACTTGATCATCTGTTCTTACATGGAACAATTTTATCAGCCCTGACTTTAATCTTTCTCTGGTAACATGGCAATCGATCTCGATATGCTTTGTCCTCTCGTGAAAAACGGGATTCTCAGCTATATGCAATGCAGACTTGTTATCACAATACATAGGAATAGGAAGAGGGACCTTGATTCCCATTTCTGACAGCAAATTTCTCAACCACTGAACTTCACAAACAACCTGAGCCAGAGCTCTGTATTCTGCTTCTGAAGATGACCTGGAAACTGTAGTTTGCTTCTTAGTTTTCCAAGTAATGAGAGAAGTTCCCAAGAATGTGCAATATCCAGTTAAAGATCTTCTGGAATCCGGGCAACTTGCCCAATCAGCATCACAGCAACCAGATAATTCAAGTTTTGCATCAGTCCTGAATATTAAACCTTAACCAATGGTATGCTTTACATACCTGATCACCCTGTGTGCAGCTTGCAAGTGCTCATTGCAAGGTGCTGATTGGAATTGAGCAAGTTGCTGCACAGCATAGGTGATGTCTGGTCTTGTGATGGTGAGATAGTGAAGCTTCCCTATGAGGCGTCTATAGACACTAGGATCAGGAAGAGGCTCACCTTGTTCTGCAGAAAACTTCATATTGCAGTCAAAAGGAGAAAGGCAACCTTTAGCTTCAACAAAGCCTGACTCCTCCAACAGCTCGAGACAATACTTTCTTTGACACACTGAGATCCCTTTATGATCTCTCATAACCTCCAAACCAAGAAAGTATCCCATTTGACCCAGATCTTTAACTTTAAACTCCTTGCTTAGAAAGGTCTTAAGCTGCTGAATGTCCCCAAGATAACTTCCTGCAATCAAAATATCATCTACATACACAAGGACAACCACCACTCTTCCTTGAATCCACCTCACAAACATTGAATAATCAGAAGCAGTTTGTGAGTATCCATTTTTCAGCAAGGCATTGGTTAGTTTAGAAAACCATTGCATGCTTGCCTGTTTAAGTCCATATAAGGACTTTTTGAGTTTGAAAACCAGACCTGCATCCTTAGGAACATCCACACCTGGAGGGATCTCCAAGTAAACCTCTTCTTCCAAGTCCCCATGCAAGAATGCATTGGACAGATCCATTTGATGGATGTGCCAATCCTTAGCTGCAGTCACTGCTAATAGAGTTTTCACAGAGTTAATTTTGGCTACTGGAGAATAGGTATCTAGGAAGTCTATTCCATAGATCTGAGTGTAGCCTTTGGCTACCAACCGAGCTTTAAATCTCTCAATTGCCCCATCTGACCTATACTTTACCTTGAAAACCCACTTAGCACCAATAGGTCTCTTACCTGCAGGTAACTTCACAACTTCCCAAGTCTGATTCTCATACAATGCAAAGATCTCTTCTTTACAAGCCTGTTTCCAACGAGGATCTTTACATGCCTCAGCATAAGTGGTTGGTTCCTCAATTGACAAAACACTTAGGGCAAAGGCTTTCTGAGAGGCAGTAAGATGATCATATGCTACCTGGTGAGATATATGGCGTTTGCTTTTGGTAGTTGCCATGCTCACATGATAATCTTTGTGCCAAATGGGAACTGAACGATGCCTAGTTGATTTTCTTATGAACTCAGCCTCATCAGTGTCATTGTCATCAGGAAACACTTCTATCTCCATGTCCTCCCCCTCAAACTGCAAGCTGATAGGGGGAACATCCAATGAAGCAGCAGGCAGTGCAGAAGAAGCAGGAGAAGAAGTGGAAGGATGAGATGTATGTGGACTAGGAAAAGAAGTGGAAGAAGCAGGTTGAGTAGCAGGTGAAGTAGAGGTAGTTGGTAACTGTGTAGGTAAAACAGGTTGAGGAATTGAGGTATGCTCAGCTGTTGGGACTAGGGAAGGTAAATCAGGTGTGATAGAATCAGGAATAGAGGAGGAATTGGTTTGAGGAGAGTGGAAAGGGAAAATGGACTCATAGAAAGTCACATCCCTGGAGACAAAGTAAGAATGGTTATTAAGATCAAAGAGTTTAAAACCCTTGATCCCAGTGGGAAAACCAAGAAAAATACACTGCCTGGCCCTTGAATCAAACTTGGTTCTATCCCTGTGAAGAGTAGAAGCATAGCAAAGGGATCCAAAAACCTTTAGATTGGTCAGAGAAGGTGGTTTGTTGTAGAGAAGTTCATATGGGGACTTGTTGTCCAAAACTTTACTAGGCAATCTGTTTATTAAATAAACAGCATGTAACACACAGTCACTCCAAAATCTGAGTGGTATGCCAGATTGAAAACGTAATGATCTGGCCACATTGAGGATATGCTGATGCTTCCTCTCAACCCTGGCATTCTGCTCAGGGGTCTCAACACAAGACTGCTGGTGAATGATTCCTTTTTCAGTATAAAAATCTGCTAGATGAAATTCTGAACCTTGATCACTTCTAATGATCTTCACGGACTTAGAGAATTGCCTCTCAACCATAGTGCAAAAACTTTGCAAAAGATAACCAGCTTCAGATTTATACTTCATTAAAAACACCCACACAGCTCTAGTGAAATCATCCACAATTGTCAGAAAATAAGCATAACCGTCATGAGACTTAACTGCCAAGGGACCCCAAATGTCTACATGGATCAAAGCAAAAGGTTCAACTGCTCTACTGCTACTGACAGGAAAAGGAAGTCGTTTGTGTTTAGCAAAATGACAAATGGAACAATGAGAAACTACAGTCCTATCACTAGGCAACAACTGCTTCTCTTTGTCCTTACTCGGATGCCCTAATCTCCAATGCCAAAGCTGAATCTGATGAGGCTGGAAATTGTATGAAATGGCTGTTTGGGGTGTAGGAAGTATGGGTGCTTTGGCCTTGGTGTGTATTTGATATAATCCATTACTCTGTCTTGCCAAACCAGTCCTTCTCTGGGTCACCAGGTCCTGAATTTGACAAGAATCAGATTCAAAATGTAAGGATATGGGCTGTTCATTTGTCAATTTGCTAACTGAAATGAGGTTGAAGGTGAAGCTAGGCACAAGAAGGACATTGTCAAGAGACAAATCAGGGGACAATTGGACTTTTCCTATGTGACTAACCCTCACTTGAGTTCCATTAGGCAGGTATACAAACTGATCACTAACTGGTATGTACTCAGAGAACAAACTAATGTGGCAAGCAATGTGATCAGAAGCTCCAGTATCTAGGATCCAGCAATGACTTAGAGATTCTGACTTATGTTGTAAGTAAGAGGACATGATGAACTTACCAGCATAAGTGGGAAACTGACCAACATTGTGAGCCACTGAAAAAGCCAGATGGTTGACTGAAGGTGAAGCAGGAGGAGAAGGACTAGGTGAAGGCACTGTCTGAAGCAGGTACTTGAGCTTATTCATCTCTTCAGGAGAAAAACTCAAGCTCTCCTTAGAAGAAATACTTCGAGTATCATTGCTCAACTTAGATTCTGAGCTTCCACCATCACTCTCATTAGAGCTCTCACCATGAGTAACAGCAGCTGCCATTCCACCAGACATTCTCAGCTTCTTGTTTTTCAGCCTGTAACACTCCTCCTTTGTGTGTCCATCCTTCTTACAATACCTACAAAATTTCTTCCCATCTTGAGGTTCTCCTTGAACAGCCAGTGCAACAGTTTGCACACCTCTAGTTATGCCCTTGTCTCCCTTCAACTTATGATAATGCTGCAGAACATCATTGATTGCAATATCCACAGTAGGAAGTGGTTTCATCATCAAAATCTGAGTGTGCACCACATCAAACTCAGGCCTAAGACCCTTAAGGAAACGAATAAGATAATAAGTTTCCTGTTGCTACTTAAAAGCTTCAACTGCAGCACAAGGCTGAGTTCTCTGTGGAGCACAGTTGCAATCAACAATAGGGCTAAACTGAAGATGTTCTTCCCACAGCCCCTTCAAGGTTGTGTAATACTGAGTCACATTAAGAGTCCCTTGCTTACAAGCGATGATTTGATCCTGCAGATTGGAAAGTTTAATTGCATTTGCAAAACCAAACCGAGCCTTAAGCTCCTCCCATAAAGTTCGAGCAACTTCATGTTGCATCACACTCCTTCTTATCTCCTTATCAACAGAATTCAAGATCCAACACAGCACAAGAGTATTGCAAGCATCCCATGTACTGTAAGTCGCATCTCCCACAGCTGGGATAGCGATTGACCCATCAATAAACCCTAATTTGTGCTTTGTTTTCAAAGCCATTCGAACAGCTCTCTGCCACATCTGATAATTAGCACCATCTAGTACTTCTGAAACGATTGCTTGAGAGATGTTCTCGTTTGGGTTGATATAGAAAGGGTTACCGAATTGTAGATCTAGACGATCGTTGTTGTTGTTGTTGTTGTTGTTGTTGTTGCTCGTCGTTCCAGAATTCGTCCCTGTGAAGCTTCCAAAAGGAATGCCTCCAGGAGGTGTATTTGGTGGCGTCGTCGACATGGAAGCGTTACTGAATCAGTGACCGCTCTGATACCATATTAGAACTAGCAGTAGCTAGGGTGGAGAAAGGAAGAAGAAGACGACGGCACAATTGGAACGCGCAAGAGGAAATCGATTCCCTCTGCTTCCATTTTATATCAAGTTCACCCAGCTTCTGGTTCACGTTACAAACAGTAGAAATGGAAATGCAAAAACAGAAATACAAATTGACTGTAAATGTAAAGCCACGTGTTGTGGCGTCATTCGTCTCGGTTGGTTCCACCCAACGGTAAGTAGATGAATTCTGCAACGGCGTCGTCTCAATCCTCTACTAAACAGCTGGATGGAAGGGAACCCAGAAATGTTTCCGTTTCTGGGTGGCGTTTCTTCTTCAAGACTTTCACTCCTCTGCTGCTTCATTGTTCTTCGACTGCAACAGAGTATCAACTCCTTCTTCTTCAGTTAATAATTCTCTCTATTCGCGAAGAAGACGGAAGGAGATGAATTGAAATCGGTCGCTAGGGTTTTCTTTCTTTGCAGCCCAGCCCGACAATTTGCTTTTTGTTTTTTTATTAAATCAAAACGACCGGAAGTGGTGAAAACCGAGCGGCAGGCTCAACTGGCTCAATCGGTTAACTGCTCCGACCGGCATCCAGCCACTTCTAAAAGCCATTTCGACTAAATGGTTGAATCGAACCGGTTTTGTGGTCTGGTGCCTGTTTTACCGGGCCGACCGGCCTGCTCGGTTCGACTTTAATAACACTACCAAAAACTAATGTGAGAATTCAGAATTGAAATACTTGGATTGAGATTTGAGTTCAGAGAATTGAAAGGGCATTGCTATTCGTCGCCCTAAAATTCCTTATTCATCGCCCTAATTAAGTCAATTTTACTTATATGTCCTTACGTAAGAAGAATTTCATATTTGGTCACTTGGTTAATCAATTTGTTTCACTTTTGTTACTCAAAAAATTTTCCTTACTTATTGATCACTAACTCTACATCATTATTTCATAATTGATCAACCATGATCTTTGATCGTTAAGTACTAACATGTCAAATAAATAAAAAAATTGAAATTGAAATCTTATGATTTTCCACCTCATCTATCCTTCTACCACCAACCTCTCTCTCATCAATTACTCAAAACAAAATCAGAACCCCAAAGAGGAATTCCCTTGCATCTCGCCTGGAATTGAGAAAGTGAGAGGCTAGGCTAGCATCTGGAAGGTTAGGCGGCGGGAGGGAGGGATTGGTGGTTCTGGGTTTGCCGGCGTGAGGGAGGTGGGTTAGGCGGCGGAGGGAGGGATTGGGGGTTTAGGCGGCATGAGGGAGGTGGGTATGCCGGCGGGGAGGTTCTTGGTTAGGCGGCGGTAGATTTTCGGAGCGTGAGTTATTGGGTTTGTTTTAGGATTTACATTTGAATTGGGGATAGGGGTTTCTTTGTCATTTTAGTATGATTTAGGGCGATAAAATTTAAATTTTAGGGCGACGAATAGCGATTCAGAATTGAAATGCGTCATTCTCTCAAAAGTCAAATCCTTTTCAATTCCCATATTTAATAATATTTTCCGTATTTAATTTTCCCATCCGTCCTTCAAGTTAACTTTTGTCTCTCTCGCTCCACTAACGACATCCTAAAAATGGTAGAGAGGGCGGCTTGACTTGTACACAAAGACTTATATAGGAGTCGACCAACTAATTAAGTCAATTCACCATCCCAGCTGGCATCTCCCTTTACTATCAAGGAACCAGCTGGAGATACAAATTAAGCTAAGGGTCCCATTTGCCCAATTCCCACCTACATGCAAACTCAAGTAAATAAGGTGTAGCAGTACCTCATATACTGCGAGTAAGCAAACTCTCTATATACTTTGAATTGATAGAATTTTGAGATATTATATCATAATCTAAATCTTAATGATTGCAACTATGTTCAAATTCACTAAATCTTATACATTAAGAGCCATTTAATTGTTCCGTAAGAAAATCAATTTAAATTTATTGAAATATGTGTAGGGTTTATTATTTAGAGAATTATTAAAGGTTCAAATAGAGATAGGATTCAATCATTAAAGATTAGAATACAGTATACACCTAAATGTGAGTTAACAATCCCCGCAATCTTAGGGGGTCTTCCTTGGCATCCTCATTTGGCTGGCTTTGGCTATATATATATGGCTGAGAGAGATTACAAAATGAATGATATATCATTTCTTCACACGCACCGTCAATTGAAAATGAATCCATTATAAATTTAAAGTTTGCACATGCCACTATATCATGTCCTCACATTATATTATGGAGGTTCTCCTCCAACACCCATCTCAGTCCCGTTTTCCTGCCTCCTGCGCATACTAAGGAAGGACAGTTTTGTCCTTTTGTTTTTCTCTTTATTCATGAGAAACACGCTTCTTGAGCTGTATGTATACGGGCAGCCAATCCAAAAATGAAACCCATCAAATTAATGAGAATTTGGGCTTTTTCCTGTTTAAACCCGTTCCACTATTTTGTGGATTGGATTAGATTCGAGTTTAGCCATATCCAACCCATTTCAACCCGGTACCGGTCTAATTTGTTCTTCCTAATTGTATAGAATGAAGTTGATATTATGGAGTGGAGAGTGAAGAAGCTTAGTTGACAAGGAGGAAGAAGCTTTCAATTAATTATGTTGTTTATGGATGTTTATCTTTAATGTTGAACAATTTGTGTGGATAATTTCTGTTTTGCTTATATGCTATAGATTGGTGTTTTTTGTACGAAAAATTTGTATTGGAAGATTGATGTTAAACTTTTATTTGACAGGAATTTATTGTGAATTTATGGAATAACCCATGTGTATCCATGAACTCGCGGATACCCAGCGGTTTGAGTTTTCCAAACCCATTAGATTTTACCCCACAATTTTTTGGTGGATATACCCATGGGTTTGAGTTCGGGTTTGACAAACCAACCCAACCCGACCCATTACCATCTCTACTGTAGGTCTCGGACGACTTTGGTTGGATCCTCCACCCAACCCATTGACCCCCAAAGTCGCCATATTTATTTAAGTGTGGGTAAGGAGGTTCATATCCATGGACGAATGGGCTGCTTGACCATCCTTAATTTCTAAAATACACAGGGCAATGTGTACTCCATCATCCGATGTTAAATCGCCAAAGTTAAGACTTTGCGATGTTATGTTTGATGTTGGATATGTCCACGAAAAATTGAAGAACACGCTTCCGAGTATTTTTCCAAGAATTATACACCATCCGAGAAAATTTCTACATCAATTATACTTAACTTCAAATGAATTCATTCAAGAAAATAATATCATACCACAAAATAAAAAATTAATAAATTTAGAAGATATCCAACTTCTAAGTTGTGAACAAATTCGTTGAATCTATTGTCACATATGCATCATGAGGGAGATAACTTTTTTAGATTTCCTATTGGCAAACTATTCCAAAATAGTGACATAATGAGAGAAGACATCCACCTCCTCATCTCCTACAATTTGAGGGAATAAAGTTAGAGTTCAACACCAAGCTCACTAGCAAATTGCAAAATCTTGAATCTCATAAGTGAATACAAACTTTTGAAGGTATAGAAGGACGAGAAAGAGAAAATCTTTTGACAATATTTAAGACTTGGACGATGTAATATTTAATATGTGAAAACATTTACTGTTAATTATTTGCATTCGATGAAATGCAAAAGAAGAAGAAAGAGTAAGCTAATGGTTGAAATACTGAACCCCGTGATGGAGATAATAGCAATGTTGAGAAGACGAGACTATTGAAGATGTAGATAAAAGTTTCAGAGATGGGAAAAGAGCAAATCTTTGACAATATTCGTGGTTTGGGCAGGATATTCTATTGAAAATTATTTCACATTTGCAAATATTTTGCCAATAAATATTTGCTTTCAATGAAATATGAGAGAAGCAATAAAATATCACTTATGGCATGGATATATGTTTCATTAATGGAGATGAAGGTGTTGTTATTAGTAGAGATGATAACGCACTCATTTGCAAAGCAATTGCAAAGACGTCCAAAATAAAATGTGCAACAATTTCTCACAATTAGGAGTAAATCAAAGTATGATCTGATTAAGGTTTGAAGTAGTAAATTCCCTTGCATTTGCTTTCTATCATAAATTTAGGTGAGGTCTTTTAGAGTTGAATAAGTTACTATATTAGAGAATCTCTAATTCATGTTCCCCCAATAATCTAATATTTTAAACTCTTCTATAGTACCAACCAAAAACTTATCTTGCATTGTATCACTACTATTTTTGTTTTCACAATCGATAAAATGCATCCGACCAACGGGCGGGCCACCATCTAGTAATTAGATAAAGTATTACTATTCGAAGTTGTGAAAATTCAAATACGAGACTCAATCAAACACTCTAATACCAGTCTATTAAAAAATAAACACTCACTATTATGCCAATTACTAATTACTCGTAATATATATCAATTTTGAGAGGAAATTAATATAATTCTTATACCACTTTTAGAACTCTTCGATATCGAAACTTTTTATGCCAGCTGGATGGAATCTCCAGGAATATTCAAAAGGACAAAAACAGAATCATACACATGGACGGCTCAATGTATATTTAAATTGAATCAACTAATTAAGTACGACCGGCCATGCCATTCACAGTCCTTTTTGCTTTAATTGAATACCAGCGTGGGCCCGGCGAAATTGAGGTATGAAATTTGATAATATAATGGTGTGTATAGCTTATTGTTGTATAGTTTTTTTTTGGAAAACACGTGATAAAAATAGTGAATTTTAGTAGGAAAAATACATGAATGATGCAACGAATCAAAAATCAGCCTTATGAACCAAAATCAAGTACATGTTACCTTGTGAAACAATATTGTTTCTGGTAATATGATAAGGCGGAGAAAGTTTTATAGAAATTGAATTTCTGAAATCGAATAAAAAATTGCATATCCCGTCGGTTTTCGGGAAATGAGCATCTCACAATCGTTGCTAGCTTTTACTCGGCCCGTTGGCTGATTAATTTGCTTTATAAAACTTTCATCTTGTCATCATTGTGCTTTCTGGTTTTTTGCCAAGTCATGATAAAATCTAAAAAAATCAAGAATGAACAACACGATTTGGGATATTAACCACATTTCCTGTATCCCTAGAAAATGGTGGTAAACACGGACTCACCTGCCAAACTGGTTTGGATTGAGATTTTTATCGGGTATCAGGGAACCATGTGATTAT
The DNA here is from genome assembly GCA_946122785.1 of Linum tenue. Classification (NCBI taxonomy): domain Eukaryota; kingdom Viridiplantae; phylum Streptophyta; class Magnoliopsida; order Malpighiales; family Linaceae; genus Linum; species Linum tenue. The sequence continues at coordinate 62,471,247 of CAMGYJ010000009.1, read as the reverse complement.
AAATTAGACTTGATCAAAACGGGCCAAAACTTGAAATTCAGCATGTTTGACCGACCCATGCCAAACTCTAATTATTCTTTACTTTTAAACTTTCTATTTGAAAATAAAAAAATAATGAAAGAAAAGAGATGACTGCAATTCGCCATTTCCACATCACTGATTCGGGAATAAAAATATAGAATTTCGAAAGGAAACTGAAAATGTTTAGGATCGTTTTAATGTTAAAAATAACCAAATAGATCTTTCTGTTTAGTTTTTTACTAACAAATACCAAACGATTCCCTATAATATACACTATAATTTAATCATTATGATATCAAATAATTACATAATATATCTTTGAAATGAGAAAAATTGGACTAATTGGGTTGATCGAGCTTGAACCATTGAATAACTTTAAAATACATTATATTTTAGCCACTAAGATATAAAATAATAGCATAATATATATTATGCTAGAGAAAATAGCTTGTTTTAGAATGGCAAACTCATGATGTTCATTTGTTTTACTTGATGGGCAAATCCCGTGTAGGCCAGGCCTATTCAACTCTTTTATTTTATGATTAGCGGTTAGCCCATTAGAATCCATGCATTAGTTTATTGTTAATTTTTTTTTCTTTTTAGCAATAAAAAGGAGTATTGTTTTGCCTTTTCATATATATTTTACCACCAGGGAGAAATAAAAGGACTTAAAGAAAAAAATTGACACTCCTAGATCCGTTTAAATCTGCATGTGTACGGTAAGTTGGCCCGTTACACAGAGGATAATGAAAAAAATTGACACTCCCTATTCTACCCTTCCTACGAACGCTCCTGGAGCAGGGAATTTGAAATGGGAGAAAGGTTTTTTCCTCTCTGCGAATATATGTTTTTAATTTAAAAATATACAACAAATGTACTTAGTGTGATTGATTATGATCTTTGTTTTTCTTTAAAGTGGTCATGTTTCGAATCGTAGTGAGTGTTTTTTTAATGAATAAAAAAAAGTAATTGTGAAGACCAAAGTGTCCTTCCTACTTTCACTCTGGATGCAGGAAATTTGAAATGAGGCTTCAAGTTTTCTCATTTGGCTTTTAATTATTGTGTAGATGTTTTTAATTTTGTATGCTATTAATTATTTTATTGATTCTTCTTTTAAGGATAATGTCTATTTTTTATTCAATTTTTTCATATTTTTTGTATTATCTAAACCTATCGAAATACTAAGAATTAGCCAAATGTTAACTTCCCGTTAGCAATTTTGTTACTAATATTAACTTGGCAACGTAATACTGACTAGGAAGAGACACATGAAGGTTGAAATTTTAGTATTTTAATTAAGAAAAGAGTTACAAAATTATTAACGATAACGTAAAAATGAATAATATTTTGATGTATTATGATAGATTTGGCTACTTAATAGAATTTTAATAGGTTTGAAATATAAAAGAATATAAAAAAATTGGATAAAAAATAGACATTCTCCTACTATTAACTACAAACAGACAGGGGGTCGGTCTAACCATATCTCAGACTCCTCCCAACCACACCTCACCCTGGCCATCAGGTGAGCTGCCTCATTTCCCTTCCTTCCCCAGAAACGAGCCCCAATCTCCCCTTCCTCCACCATAGCATTTCTAATGTCCCTACACACAGTCTCGATCTCCATCTCCGTCCGGTCCTCCTCCAAAATCTTCCGTATCACCGATAAACAGTCCGATTCAATTAGCAAATGTCGATAATGGTGATTGATGCTCAGATTCAGTGCCCAGAATATCGCCTTCGCTTCAGCCACTTCGGGCGTCCAGGCGGTTCTTGTTTGGTGGACTGCTGCTATTCGAAAGATCCCTGCTCCGTCTCTCACCACCAAGCCGAAGCCTGTGTCACCTTCCTTCAAAATCGCGACATCCACATTCACTTTAAAGCTTCCTGCTCTGGGTTTCTCCCATTTGTATTCCATTTTTGTCACTAGGTTCGTGTTCTTTGCCTGAGCTGCTTTGTATGCTTCCATGTATTGCTCCAATCTTGCGATTATCTCCCACTCTTCTAACTTCGGTTTTTTAAATAAGTGATTATTTCTTTCCTTCCATAGAAACCATAATGCTGTTACGAACGATCCAAAATCCTCATCCGTTGAATTCTCCATCACTTCACAAATCCACTCTTCACTAGATTTCCCCTCTCCCAGACTGAAAATCTTGCTCAGCGAGCTAGGTCGCCATACTCTACCTGCTCAGTCACAATCACGGGTAATGTGTTCTTGCCTTTCGAGTAATCCGCAGAATGGACACCAATCATACGCATCTTGAATTCGTCTTGCCAGATTTGAACCTATCGGTAGTATATTGCTGACCCACCTCCATATAAAAACCCTGATTTTTGTGGGTATCTGCAGATACCATAGTTTTTTCCAGTCGATGGGGATATACCGTTCCCCCGCTATGTTCTCTCTTTTACTTCTCCATAGATAGTAAGCCGATTTCACAAAGTATCTCCCTAGTTTCTCCGGTCCCCATACCCTTGTGTTTTCAAATGGGTGTGATAGTAGTGGAATTTGTCGAATTATTTTTCGATCTTCAGGCTGAAAGTAAGTATGAAGTAAGTTGCTCTTCCATGTTCTACTTTCATTGTCTATCAAATTTCCACTTTAGCATCCCAGTGTAGCTCGTTCATTCGCGTTTCAACTTTGTATTCTGGTCCTTCTGGGATCCATCTGTCCCACCATATTCTAGTTTGTTTTCCGTCACCAATTCTCCACCTTGTTCCTTCTTTAACCAAACCTTGAGTTGTCATCAGTGATCACCAAATATAACTCGAATGGTTACCAATCTGAGCTTCTAGGATTGAGCAATAAGGGTAATACTTAGCCTTTAAAACTTTTGCTACTAGGGAGGTAGGATTTTTGAGTAAGTTCCATACATGTCTTCCTAATAGCGCAAGATTAAAGCCATGTAGATCCTTAAACCCATTCCTCCTTCATGCTTTGGACGGCACAACTTCTCCCAGCAATAAGACTTTGTATCTCGTGAAGCACTCCTTGTGGGATTAGGAAAACAGACATCACATAGTTTGCTTGTGCCTGAGCCACGGATGTAATCAACACTTCCTTCCCAACAGTAGAAAGTAGTTTACTTTTCCACATTTTGATCTTCTTTCTCACTCTGTCAATCAGTTGGCTAAACACTGCCTGTTTTGATCTTCCTATGATTGTTGGCAGTCCGAGGTATTTATCGTGATAAGCAACTTGTTTCATTCCTAGGACTGCCACCACTTGATTCCTCTGATCCTCTTTAGTGTTGCTACTGAAGGAGAGTTCTGATTTTTCAAGGCTAACTTGCTGGCCAGATTCCATTTCATACTGCTTAAGTATCTTCTTTAGTACTGCTGCCTCCTTCGGAGTATTCTCAAAAAAGAAAATACTGTCATCTTCAAAAAAACAAATGGGTTAGTTCTGGACCATCTTTGCTCACATGAATGCCATGTAGTTCTCCTTGCTCCACCGCCTTCTTTGTTATAGTAGACAAGCCTTCTGCACATAGTAGGAAGAGATACGGGGAGATTGGGTCTCTTTGTCTCAGTCCTCATGTTGGCTTGATTACTGGAGACTGGTGGCCATTTATTAGTGCATAATAGCTAATTGCGGTAACACACTGCATAATTAGATTCACCCATCTTCCATCAAACCCGAGTTTTAACATAATAGCTTCTAGGAACGACCATTCAAATCGGTCGTAGACTTTGGTTATATCCAACTTTGCAGCAACATACCCTTTCTTCCCTTCTTTTCTGTTTTTCATGGCAAAAAAGCACTCAAACGCCAGTAAAATGTTATCAGTAATGTTTCTTCTCAGGACAAATGCACTCTGAGTTCCAATTATCACTGCATTTAACACCTTTTTAAGTTTATTAGCCAACACCTTAGATAGGATTTTATAGAGCCCTTTGCATAGGCTAATGGGGCGAAAATCCTTCTGGCTATGTGGGTTTTTCTTCTTAGGGATCATTGTTTGATTCAAACTTGGCGGTATTACTCCTCCTTCTAACACATACCCATTTTAAGTTAATCTTGTTAAAGCCAACCAAACACACAATTTTCCTAGCTTCTACCAAACTTGAACATAATCAATTGTTTAAGCTGCCGAAATAAACACACCCATAGACAAAAAGACTACTAAGTACCAATAGAGTGAAAGCTTGGGCAAAAGAAGCAACGTCCTCATCTTCCTCTGCTCTCATGACTTATCTCCTCTTTCCATATACGAACTAACCACAACACCGCCCAAACAAAATAAAGCGACTATCCTCATTAATGAAACCTCCTTCCTTCCTTCCTTCTTCCCCTCTCCCTATACATATATGCTTCGCGCGCCTTTCTTTCCCCTCACTCCTTACTTCTTATCCGAGGGAGCCCTGCCTCCTGTCTTTCCCAAAAACAGAGCATTTCCGGTTGCTTCTCTCAGAGTACCCACTTCTCATTTTAGTTTCTTATAACGATTTCTTCCCTGAAAACTGTCGAATTTCTGCTGAATTTCGTACCTTTTTGGTTACCATTTGAAGATCTATTTTTGTTGCAGATACAGTTGATGGTTTCTGAGAGGACGAAGAAGAAGAAGAAGAGCGACTGGTCTCTCCCACCCAGGAGAGGCCAGATCAAAGCTGAAATCTTGAAGAGCATCGTTCAGACCGTCGCTTCCGCCGCCATCAAGGCCGTTGAAGTCGTCGGGATGAAACCGCGCGGCGGTGGATCCTCGTCGTCAAGCTCTGGCGCCGGCTCTGCTTTCACAACCCCGCCGCCGAGCCCAACCACCACCGTGAAACTCTCCGCCGCCTAGCTTATTAAGTAAATGTTACGCCGCCACCGTGAATGATGTTGTTTTATGGTCATATATTCACCGGTGCCATGGACCATGGGCTTTCTTTTTTTCATCAAGTCCCTTCCTAATTATCCCTGCGTGCCTTTCTTCTTCTTCTTCTTCTTCTTCTTCTTGCGATCACTCCCTGTCATTCGAGGTTGTCATTCGGAAGTGCTTTTTTTTTCTGTCCTTCCATGGATGATGTACATCGCAAGAGGGTTTTGGTCTTTTTTCGTTATGTTTATTTGTACTATTCCTGTGTTTGAGGCCTAATCATCGTTTTTGGGCCGCCATGGCAATAAATCATATGATGGTATGGTAACTTTTTGTTCTGTTTTTTCTACTCTCGAAGCTTTACTTTAAGCAAAGCTTGAGCCAGATGCAGTAATCTTGATTTACAAGGCATCTTGTTCTAATGAATTCCAACTCAAAACACATTTTCGCCAATAAATTGACATTTTCGCCAAAACAGAGCCTCTTAAGTGCCAATTTAAGATTAAGGAATAAGGGTGTAGTGCAGTCACAAAACATTCTTAACCAATCTCAAGGTGATAGGTTCCATTTTTTTACACAAGTATACATACGGGGTATATAATCCAAAATTTTTGCAAGTGTTCTATGACAATTATACTAACCCCTAACATTTGGTTTGATCCTGATGTCACATGTTCAAATCCTTACAAAAACCCCTAACATTATCCACTGATTTGCAGACGATATGTCCGATCTCTACAAATTTCTAAATCCTAAAACAAACAAATCAATACACTACCAATAGATTAAACGCACATGTTATAATCAAACTGTTCAAATTTCAAACCTATAAAGTAACTTCACAAACTGAAACAAACACAGGCTATAAACTACCAATAGATTGAAAGCTTGGGCAAGAAGCAAAATTCCTCTACTTCGTCCTCTTTTATCCCTTCTTTCTATCAACGGACTGACTGATCACAACACCGCCCAAATAAAACAAAGTACAACTATATTATTATTATTATTAATTACTTCCACATCCTATACTAATACATACCTACCCCCCTGCCTTTCTTTTCTCTTTCACTCCTTACTTTCTTTCCCCAAAACAGAGCCTCTCTGTTTCTTCTCACAGAGTACGATCACTTCTCTTTCAGTCTCTTACAACGATATCTTGATTTCATCAGAACTACGACTACAACCCATTTTTTCTGTCCGAATTTTGTTTCCCTCTTTGAATCTATTTCCGTTGCAGATACAGTTTAGTCGATGGATCCTCAGAGCAAGAAGACGAAACAGAGCGGCTGCTCTCTCCCACCCAAGAGAGGCCAGATCAAGGCTCAAATCTTCAAGAGCATCGCCAAGACCGTCACTTCCGCCACCTCCACTTCCATCGAAATCGTCGGAATGAAAGTGCACGGCGGAGGTGGCGGTGGATCATCATCAAGCTCTGCCGGCGCCTCTGCTTCCACAACCCCGCCGCCGATTGCGAAATTAGCCCTAATGGGGTCTCAAAGGGACACTAGTCTCCGTTAATTAGTATGTGCTGTGGGGGCCGGACACCTTGAATCTGTGTTTTATGTGCCTGGTTCAGTGGCTCTAATGGCTTCCTCCTTGCCAATAAAATCGTATTCATGCTATTGTCACGTTTTGCATTTAATGACGTCATGTTTAAACGTAAGCCAAACACCAACATGCCTCTAGCCCTATTTAGTTCTTTTATGGCCTGGTTGTCTTAATATAGTACGGTCGGTCGGTAACCCAATATCAAATACTGAAATCTTTAAATATTAAATAATATTAATTTCAAAATAAATTAGATATCTCAATCTCAATTCTTAATACTTTGTTACATATTAGTACATATATACCAAATACCAAATTAATTCTTTTCAAAATTATCAAGCATTCGTGGCTAACACTCATGCAAACGAAAATAACAACAAATCCCACTTTATAATAACAAACTAGGAGGCAAAGTACCTAAGAGCCGTGAATAACATATGAATATTGAACGCATTTTTGCTAATTAAAAGTGTTTATTTCAAATTTGTCAAGTTAGTTTATTGTCATGATAATAATACAGGTGGATAATAAGAAAAAAAATATATATTATTTGTTTGCCAGATGGCCAGTTGACCATGGTATAGACAAATGGACTTAATTGTGGAATATCCTCTTTTTTTTTTTTCCCACTATTTCTCCATGTGCTTACTTTTTAAGCATAGCTTGAGCCAGTAATGTTGTTCTCAATCATATATTTTTTCTTCTTCTAGATTTCAGATCGAACATACATTTTAATTGATTACTTCTAGATTATAAGAGAATCTTACAACTTTGACCTGTGCATTATCTAGCTGGAGAGGGTTTTGTTTTGCGTAACTTCCTTGGTGCAGAAGGTCATAAAAATTCTGAGAAAATGTTGTACAAGCTTCTACATAACTTTTTACTTTTATGGGTGGTCAAGGCTAGAGCTGTTAATGAACCATGAAACAAGCCGTTGATGAACGGCTCGGCATCCGACTCGAGAAAAAATCGTTTGATACTTGATTCGTTTTAATCGAGTTGGCTCGCGAACAAGCTAGTTAGCTAAACGAGTCAAACTCGAGCCATACCATGTTCAGCTCCAAAGCTCGTGAACAAGCTCATTTAATGGTTTGGCATAAAAAAGAATTAGAATTCATGGATTTTATGTGTTGAAATTGGGATAAATATTGTGTGTTGCTTTGCTAGACTTTGTTACAGGTTTGAATGTAATTTTGTGCTCAGTTCTAGGTCAATCTTGAGCTATCATGAACATTTTATGAGCTGAACTCGATATGGGGCTCGATAAGCTTATTTGACGAGCTGAGCTCGAACTTTCATTTTTATAAACGAGCCGAGCTCGAACTCGAGCTTGCATATTAAAGCTTGTGACGAACACGAGCCGAACTCGAGCTTGGAAATACATTAACGAGCCAAGCCTGAACTATGACAAAGCTCGATTCGACTCAGCTCATTAACGGCACTAGTCAAGGCTAAGGATAAATTAGGAGAAATGTGTTTTTTTTTTTGACAAAAGATAATCTTGTATTCAATGCAGTCAAAATCACGCTATAAAACTTAAAAGCTTACGATTTTACGGTTCTAGGTCACCAAACCGCTTTCATTTCCATATAAAATATATAGTATATAAAATCGGACTAAATTGCGCTCTAAAACTTAAAAGCTTACGCTTTTGTGTTTCTAGTTCACCAAAACGCTTTACGCTTTTATGCTTCTAGTTCACTAAATTGGTATTATATTCATGAAATTCCTTTTAAAGGTATATTTTAAAGGTAAATCGCCAACAATATGATACATTTGAGATTAGAAGATACATACCAGGTACTTGGATTCATTCTTAACTTCAATAGAGTAATCTAATTCACCAGCTAGGCCCTTCCCAAATTCATTAGCATAGAGGGGAAGGTAGTTTATTGTTAATACGAACTTATTGTTAAAATGTTATGAGTTGCTCTACTTTAGACATTAATTGCAGGTATTTATTAACTTATCTAACTTATGTTCACTCATATTTTATGTAGTATATGTCGTACTTAACACGTTGTTAGCTATTTTACCCTATGCGTAAAAACTCACGCTTTTGCGCTTTGATTCTACGCTTTACGATTTTGTCATTTTCCGCTTCTAGGTGGAATTACGCTTTTGACTGCATTGCTTGTATTGATACCAAAAAAGATAGTTACATCCTGGAGCTCAGCCAGGCCTGAAAATTAAAGCCATGATTCATGATCGGGTACAAAGAGAGGGCTTTTCTAGCCACCATATGGGCTACCCTATTACTACGCCGACCTACAAATCGAACCCTCAAACCCGGGTGGATGCGAAAATACTGCAAGACCTCCTCCAAAACAGCACCCACCCGATTGTCTCTGGCATCCCCTTGGTTGAGTTTATCAATGATCACATTCGCATCCCCTTCAAATAGGACATTAGTGAAGCTATTCGCCAGCCACCATGAGACCGCCTCCCTAAGGACCAATAGCTCCACCGTCATCGGATCCCCCAATAGAGGGAACTGGACTCCCTTGACCAGAAGGACCTCTCGAGCAGGGGATAACAGGACAATTCCACCAGCCGAATGCGACCCTGACCGAATCGCCCCATCCCACATACAAACGACCCCCCAGTCTCGCCTAGCCCTATACCTTCCCCCACCGGGGCCGAAGGCTGGAGAACCTTATCCATCGGCAGACGAACCCATTCCTCATATTGCTGATGAAACTGACGCATTAAGGCAGGTGACTCACTCCTACTGTCACTCTAGAAAATGGCCAAGTGTAACCACTTCCTAAAGCGTAGTATAGCGGGTTTGGGTTTTATTGTCAACCCGGGTCCTAGATGTGATGACTACTCGGTGAATTCTCGTTATTTAGCAGTGAACTTTTAGTGCAACTCAAGCAAACAAAAACACAAAGCAAGTAAACGGTTGTTGTCAAGTCAAGAGAGGTCACCCGGATATGGTTCCCCCTAGACTGCAGCTAAGTCGGATTGCAATTTACCAAGTTCAGTTTTTTCATGAAAGTTATACTGCGGAAGGTTCTTGACTAGTCCGAAGTCTCGACTAAAGGTCTTCAGACCCTCTCAATCTGAGTCTCTAGCGGGCGACTAACCTCCACCGGAGTAAACAGATTGAGGCCCTAATGAACCAAACCTCCACTACCGAATTGAATTCGGTACAGAATAGCGAATTGGCTCCTCGACTAAAGTCACCAATTCGCCACCTTCGATTAAGGATACTCTATCAACCTAGGCAGATATTCTCATTCTAGGTCAAAGCAGAAACAACAGGAATTTGATCAGGATTCAAGTCATTCAATCATTCAAACCTCAATCGAATATAATCAATTCACAAACTCTGTACTTGGGTTCATACAATCAGACCTAGCATACAAATCTAGGGTTCCCCATACCCAGATGAATGGGGGAACTACTCCATAGAGAAAGAAGCAAAAGCAGATTCAGACGCGGAAATCATACTGTGAAGATGGATTTCTGCTCCTGGACGTTTAATCGCACTTCTCCAAGCTCAAGCCGGGCTCCAATGGTGATGAAGATCGATCTGTGACGCTTGGGAACTCTGGTTCGTCGCTTTCTCTCTCTAGTTATCGCTTTCTCTCTCAAAAACTCGGAACCCCTCAATGTTGGCCTTCTTTCTCCTTAAATTGACTGCCTGGTCGCGATACCCGGTCGAAATACCCGGTCGGGTATTCTGGGTTTCGACCGGGTATATGCAAAACGCGCCGCTTTGGTGAAGCTAAAATCCCCGGTCACTTTCCAAAATCCCCGACCGGGGATTTATGTCATCTGCCCGTGCCCCTCTCTGCTTCTCGGGCGCCCAAAACAGCAAATACCCGGTCGGGTATTTGGCCACCTGACCGGGTATTTTCCTCCTGCAGCTCACTTTGTCCCAACTTCGCTCCTTTCGACCCAAAACTCGTTTCTCCGCCTCGATTTCAACGCCGGGACCTGAAATATGACATAAACACATACCCTAGCGTGAAATCGGCTTAAAACGCTAGAATCCACATCTCAAACGGCTCCAGAATGGGGGTGAAAACATGTATAATTATCGGTCTATCAAACTCCCCCACATTTAAGCGTTTGCTTGTCCCCAAGCAAACCTAACTCAAACCAATGCAGCTCTCCAGACCTCTATAGCAACAAACAACCTCGATCGTCGGTAGAGGACTTCCTAGATCATTTAGCAACTTACGAGGTCAACCGACGCACAAGTCATCTCATAGCTTCTTCGGCGAGAGCACTAGTCTCGAGTCAGTCTCATGGCAAATAGTGAACAGAGGACAAATGAATCGTGGATGAAGGGACTCTCAAAAACAAAAGATAATGGACTCACATTAATTCAAGGTGCTCGATTTTCTTTTTGAACTTGGTTGGAACCCTTTTCTTTCTTCTTTTTGCTTGTTTTCTGTTTTTCTTTTTTTCTTTTTCACGGGTTCCAACCTGTTTCTGCAGAATACGGGGGCTCCCACCTAGCAAAGGTTTTGCGGGAGCCCGGCTCTTACCGGCCATGCCAGGAGCGGGTGTCTCGAGCCTCGTGCGGGGGAAAGACATGTAAGGGGGCTGGAGGTAGTAGGTGGAAATTGGGAACGGATTCCCGTCTCCCCTTACACCCTTTCGCCCTATTCGCACGGGAGACGTTATTTTAAAGCACATTTTCGAGCACCTGTTATTTTCAAAACATGATACAAGAGTCCATGACAGGCAGAGAGTCCACAACACCACACAATTCAAGGGTCCTAAGATCACTAATTCACTCAATCAACCAACACAATATGAAGAAGAAATGAGACTTCTTAAATGCATCAACATCCTCCATAGTGCTACACTACCTCCCTACACTACCTCCCTAGGTTGCAAATCACTACAGAGACTGTCAATTCAAAGCATACTGAGCAGGCAATTGCAAGGAACACGCACTTGGAGCCCTCAAATTTAAAAATTTGGACAGTGGACTAGGCTCCAAGCACACAAACAGATCTAATGCAGTCAAAAGATAAACATCCCCCCCACACTTAAGATCGACATTGCCCTCAATGGAGAAGAGGGAAGGAAAGGGGAACGATGTTACCGGTGTGCACAGACTGCAGGAGACTGGAAATGTACCAGTCGGCACGGGACGGACTGGAGAGAGGACCAGTCGGGAACACAGGCAGAGCTAAAAGAGACCAAAAAGCTCAAACACATACGTTAGGTCCAATGGTCAGCCCAATAGTACATCATCCAAAACAAAGGAAAACAAACCAAAACCAAACCGGTTTACAATCCGACTCAAAACACAAGAAAGAAAGTCAAACCGTGGTGGGGTTGCCTCCCCACAAGCGCTTCTTTACCGTCTTTTAGCTGGACGCCCATGGTAAATACTCAGGGAGGTGCAGGAACAGGTGCCTCCAAGAGCGGATCCACGTCGCTCTTGAGGTACATCTTCAGATGATGGCCATGCACCCGACGGGTACAACCACCGGCATTGGTCAGCTCGACCTGGCCATCCGGCAGGATGCAAGCGAGTGAGTACTCGGATGGCCAGGGTGATCGTGATGCAGGAGGTGGGACCAGCTCATAGTGGTCTCCACCTTTCTTCCGAGTAGGCCTAGGCACCTGCTGCTTCGGCCGCCACTCGTCTTTCAGCTTTTTATTCAGTGATGAGGCTGGAGGGAGCGGCGGCGAAGGAGGGAGAGGGGAATCCTGCAAAATGGAAGATGCAAACGGATACACGACAGGCTCGTGTACCCGGTCAGAAATAGCATGCACAGGTGTGACAGCAATCATAGCACAGTGATCAAACTCAGTCACAGAAAAAGTAGCCTGTTCATTCCCAGCACGCAGGATCAGTTTACCATCATGCACATCAATAAGTGCCTTGGCGGTGGCAAGAAATGGTCTCCCTAAAATCAAAGGTACATCCACATCATCATTTATATCCAGAATAACAAAATCAACAGGATATGTGAATGCACCCACTTTAACAAGCAGGTCCTCTATGATACCCCTAGGATGCACAATAGAACGGTCAGCTAGCTGAATGCTCATCCTAGTAGGGCTAAGTTCACCTAGGTCTAGCTTCTTGAACAGTTTATATGGCATGACATTAATGCTAGCGCCTAGGTCCGCCAAGGACTTTGCTACATGCATGCTGCCAATAGTAAGAGGGATAGTAAAACTCCCTGGGTCCTTGCGCTTCTCAGGCAGCTTGTTCTGCAGGACAGCAGAACACTCCTCGCTCAGCAGCACTGTCGAGAGATCCCCAAGTTTCTTCTTGTTGGTGCAGAGATCTTTCATGAACTTCGTGTACTTGGGCATCTTCGACAGGGCCTCCACAAATGGTACGCTGATGTTGAGCTGCTTCAACATTGCCATAAACTTGGCAAACTCAGTCTCCAGCTTGTCTTTGTGAAGGCGAGTGGGAAAGGGAAGCTGGGGTACGTGCTCCTTCACCACTGGTTGTGGCTTGGGAGCAAGGGCTTCCTTCTCCACCCGCACTTCTGCATCACCGGCCGGAAGTGCTGAAGCAGGTAGCGGTTCCTTCTGCCCGGTCGGGGCAGGGTCAGCGGATGTAGGCCTGCCGCTCCTGGTGAAAATGGCATCCAGCTGCTCGGGCGGCTCCCGTGGATTGGGGATGGTGGTGGCAGGTAGAGTCCCCGGGGCCCGGACAGTAAGTTGGCGCGCTAGGGCACCGACTTGGTGTTGTAGATCTTGCAGAATGGCACCTTGGTTTCTCTGGCATGCCTCCAGGTTTCTCTGACCTGCCTCCAGCGAGGCTATGGTCTGATCCATCCTCGTGAAATTTGCCTGACTGGTGGTCATGAATGCCTGAAAAATGTTCTTCAGATCAGCCATCTGATTATCTGGAGCTGTGGCTGCTGGAGGCTGAGCAAACTGGCGCTGGGGCTGCTGGAATGGCTGCCCTTGCCTAGGCTGGTAGGGCTGCTGCTGTGGTGGTGGCCCCTGCCTAGCCTGGAAGGGCTGCCTCTGCTGAAAACCACCTGCTGGTGCTGGGAAACCAGGTGGTTTGTTGGTGTTGCTGCTCCAGGCAAAATTGGGGTGCTGGCGCCATCCCTCATTGTAGGTACTGCTGTATGGGTCCAGACGCCGAGCATTGGCGATGAACTCCACCTGCTCTTGGGGAGTGGAGGACTCCCTCATAGATTGACAATCCTCCACCAGGTGATTTGGGCTCTCACACCACTGACACTGAGCTACTGGAGGCGTAGCTACACCTCGGCCCGGAAGGAGACTGTGAGGCTGCTTCAATGTCTGCACCAACTCAGCCACCTGCTGCTCTAACCCAGACCTGGCCTCCATAGCATGCACACCCCGGTCCCGGGAATTCCTGCCTCTGTTGTTCTGTCCCCAAGAATGATCTCGGGCAGCCAAGGTACTGATCATCTGGTTCAGCTCGGGTGGAGTCTTAGTAAGGATATCCCCTCCTGGGCATAGAGACTCAATCACCCTCTAGCTGTCGGGGGTGAGGGCACTGTAGAAGTTCCCCACTGTGAAAGCATCGCTGAAGCCATGATGGGGACACTGCCAGAAGTATCCCATGTATCGCTCCCATGCATCACGAAGTGACTCATCTGGCTCTTGGCGGAAGTGAGTGATCTCCCGCTGAATCTCTGTAGTCTTCGATGCCGGATAGTACCGGTGCACGAACTTGTCAGCCAGATCGTCCCAAGAAGTGATGGACAATGGGGGCTGGGTCTCCAACCACCTCTTAGCATTCCCCGCTAGAGAATGGGGGAAGAGGTGAAGGCGGATTGCGTCATCCGGGACACCGTTCAGTTTGAACCCGTTCGTCAGCTGCAGAAAACGGGAAAGATGTACCCGGGCTTCCTCATCCTTCAAGCCATGGAACTGGATAGAGGATGTAATGAGTTGAATCCAGCATGGCTTGATCTCGAATTTGTTTGATGGAATCGGCGGATAGAGGATGACCGGGCGGATGTCAGCAATCCGCGGAGTGTAGTAATACTCCAAGGTGGGACCCGGTGGTGGTGGATGATGATGGTTCCCAGCTCCCTGGGGGTTAGGGTCGTTCCCCAGGATCTGGTTCTGAGGAGGTGGGTTCTGATCGCCTTCCATCTCGTACTCGTCCTCGGAGTCGCTGCTCAATTGGCCGTCTCTGCGCTCTACCGTAGCCAGTCTAGCTCGCTGTTGTCTCCGGAGTTGTTTGCAAGTGCGCTCAATCTCAGGATTCAACGGTAGTAAACCTCCCGACTGGCTACGGGTCATGCACTATCTGCACACAATCAAGCAATGCAAACCCGTGAAGGCACAAGTGGGAAAGAACAAATAATCAATGCAAAAATGAAAGTGCTAAAGTAACAGAAATCACTTTTCTTCAACAACCTAGCCGTCCCCGGCAACGGCGCCAAAAACATGACTCACTCCTACTGTCACTCTAGAAAATGGCCAAGTGTAACCACTTCCTAAAGCATAGTATAGCGGGTTTGGGTTTTATTGTCAACCCGGTTCCTAGATGTGATGACTACTCGGTGAATTCTCGTTATTTAGCAGTGAACTTTTAGTGCAACTCAAGCAAACAAAAACACAAAGCAAGTAAACGGTTGTTGTCAAGTCAAGAGAGGTCACCCGGATATGGTTCCCCCTAGACTGCAGCTAAGTCGGATTGCAATTTACCAAGTTCAGTTTTTTCATGAAAGTTATACTGCGGAAGGTTCTTGATTAGTCCGAAGTCTCGACTAAAGGTCTTCAGACCCTCTCAATCTGAGTCTCTAGCGGGCGACTAACCTCCACCGGAGTAAACAGATTGAGGCCCTAACGAACCAAACCTCCACTACCGAATTGAATTCGGTACAGAATAGCGAATTGGCTCCTCGACTAAAGTCACCAATTCGCCACCTTCGATTAAGGATACTCTATCAACCTAGGCAGATATTCTCATTCTAGGTCAAAGCATAAACAACAGGAATTTGATCAGGATTCAAGTCATTCAATCATTCAAACCTCAATCGAATATAATCAATTCACAAACTCTGTACTTGGGTTCATACAATCAGACCTAGCATACAAATCTAGGGTTCCCCATACCCAGATGAATGGGGGAACTACTCCATAGAGAAAAAAGCAAAAGCAGATTCAGACGCGGAAATCATACTGTGAAGATGGATTTCTGCTCCTGGACGTTTAATCGCACTTCTCCAAGCTCAAGCCGGGCTCCAATGGTGATGAAGATCGATCTATGACGCTTGGGAACTCTGGTTCGTCGCTTTCTCTCTCTAGGTATCGCTTTCTCTCTCAAAAACTCGGAACCCCTCAATGTTGGGCCTTCTTTCTCCTTAAATTGACTGCCTGTCGCGATACCCGGTCGAAATATCCGGTCGGGTATTCTGGGTTTCGACCGGGTATATGCAAAACGCGCCGCTTTGGTGAAGCTAAAATCCCCGGTCACTTTCCAAAATCCCCGACCGGGGATTTATGTCATCTGCCCGGGCCCCTCTCTGCTTCTCGGGCGCCCAAAACAGCGAATATCCGGTCGGGTATTTGGCCACCTGACCGGGTATTTTCCTCCTGCAGCTCACTTTGTCCCAACTTCGCTCCTTTCGACCCAAAACTCGTTTCTCCGCCTCGATTTCAACGCCGGGACCTGAAATATGACATAAACACATACCCTAGCGTGAAATCGGCTTAAAACGCTAGAATCCACATCTCAAACGGCTCCAGAATGGGGGTGAAAACATGTATAATTATCGGTCTATCAGCAGGGAACCCAAACTGTTTCCCTTCATAGACCACCCAGTTCCAGGAGCGCCAAATCCGCCACAGGATAGCAACCACTGCCATGAACAGCTGGGGTTGGTGAATCAAGGCCATCACCTTTTTAAGAAACAAAGGGAATGTGTGTCGGGCCAAACCCTCCCCTACGTACTCCAGTCCTGAGTAATCCCAAAAAGCTCGCGCCACAGGGCATTGAAGAAACAAATGTTCCATCGTTTCCGGACTATCCCAGCAAACCGGACATCTAGGGAGCACCGGCACTCGCCTGCTGATAAGGGCCTCAGTAGTTGGTAAGATTCGATTAAGAATCTGTCGGACAAAAACTTTTAGTTTTGGGGGGATATTGGCATTCCACAACCTGATCCAACTCGCTTTATCCATCCAACTAACCGTGGCCTTCCAGCCATCTCTCCGCTTGTCTAAAGTAACAACTAAATGGTAAGCAGACTTGACCGAGAACAACCCATCCGCCGTATCATGCCAAATTAATTTATCCTCCACATTCTGACTTGATCTGCCAGGCATCGACCAGGGCCTCTCGCAATTCCAGCGTCGAGATTTGGTCAGCCGTGAATAAATGTCTTAGCAGAGTGCGAGATGCACGGAGACTGGTGGACTGAACCTCATCCAGGGAAAACTGGATGACCTGATCCTCCGTCATGTGGACCATTCCTCGAGCCTGACAAGAAAAAGCAGAGGTTATTCGGGTACCATCCACAAGAACATCATAGGGTAAGCCCCTCGAAAGGGGCGGATTCAAAACCAGAGCTGGGGCTCTTCCACACGATTTATCAAATAGGACCTCGACAGCAGGTAAAGTATTAGAATCGGCGGCCTTAGAGGAGGGGCACTCAAAATCCTCCATACCTGAACTTGGGCCGGTCGTACTCTGCGTAGAGGTAGCTGCTGCGAATGGAGGAACCCACACTCGTTGATTCGCCCGGTACTGGTGGTACAATAGACGCAGCAGCGGAGTATATATAAGGAGAAACGCAGTCGTGGCTGCTTCTCTTGAGGTTATCCCATTTAGCCATTTACTGTTGGCAATTGGAGTTGTAGTGGAACTAGGAGAACTACTCTCCTTCCACAGGCAACCGTTAAGGTTGTTCGGGGAGAGAATTTTGCGCCAATCCTTCCCCACAAGCCACGGAAAATCCGGGCATAATCGAGTCACAACAGATTTAGGATCTGTCCCCCGATATTGACGCGGTTTTTGAAAACTTGTTCTCAGTGACCAGCGATCGCCGCCGACGACGAGGAGTCCCATTTGAGGAGCCATCGCGGTCGTCGCCCGCCAGCGCAATGCCGGTCTTTGCTTAGCTACTTCCCAAGTCAAACAATACGTATTTTTAATTGACCATGGGCGTTCATGCTCCGACGTTGTAGCGTGGGTTGTATTATCACCACGACTAGGCTGGGTAACCGGCACTTCCTCCTCGCCCAGAACAGCTGCAGGTGGGAGCCAGAACCGCCATCCCTTTTTCTAGTCCGAAGTATTGGCGTGGGTTGTATTTTCACCACTACTAGTCTGGGTAACCGGCTGTTCCTCTTCCCCCAAAACAGTTGCAGGTGGGAGCCAGAACCGCCATCCCTTTAGCGGCAGCAATCTGCCTCTTTTAAGAGGGCCGAGATTGTGGGATTCATCAATCTCCCATGCATCACCTCGTCTTCTTTTCCGGTCGCTTCTTTCCGGTTCGCGTGTTGGTATGTTCCGAGTCCAGTCGCGCCCCGATTTTTCGCCCTGTGGCGTGCTCGGGTGCTCGTCGCGACTGCTTGTGCGCACTCCGGGAATGGTAGTTGATCTGCTCCAGCCGGAGTTTTGATTCCGCAGACTAGCCGATAAATAAGAAGAGATCATCTTCATTAGCCATTCTCCAAGCCAGAATGAGATTCCAAAGAGAGAGGAGAGAGCTCCTCTCACCATTTTTATTTATTTATTTAGTGCCGGTTGCTAGGTCCACGCTTAAATTAGGAGAAATGTGACTAATTACACTTTTGTTTTTTTTTACTTTTTTTTGACACATACGCTCAAAATAATGCACGTTGTCGAAATCAAGGTAGGGCCCTCCCATAGCTGGACTGAAACAAAAGACTGTTTCTCTTTCTTTATTCTTAAAGTGGGCTGTTGGGCCGACCAGGTGGGCCTTGAAGTTGACACTGGCCCAGAGTTTCTCCAACATCACTCCATTTCACTGTTTCACTCTCAGTTTAGCTTGCCCCGCAAGCAACTCTCCTCCTCCCTCTATAAAAGACTAACTAATAAGCAAATCCCCATCCCCATTTGCAGTCATACTCCTAATACCACAACTCACCCACTCTGAACTTGAAATCCTCCACTCCATCCCCTTCCCTTCCAGCAAGCTGCTCCCCTGTTTTCCAGATTTCCTCAGAAATCCCCAAATTCGTTTGCTGGAAATGGAACTGTCTTCTAGAAAGCAAGCACGGACGTTGCCACCAAGGAGAGGGCAGATCAAGATGAAGATCATCAAGTGTCTCTTCACTTCGGTGGCGTCGGCGGCGAGTACGTCTCCCGGTGACGGAAAGAAGCACAGGAAGGCTAGTGGGCTGAGTAGTATTACTGCTACCCCGCCGGATTCCCCCACAGGGTATTTGCCGGATTCCTGATCCATGCCGGCCGGATTTTCAACTACTTCTCCTTCATCTCGTTGTTTCTTGTACAGTAATATGAATTATTGTTTTTTTTTTTGTAATCTTTTTGTACTGTGACTCTGTTTCAGATTTTCCCCTTCCAACTTTCGGTATCAATTATAAACTTGGTTATGGGAATTATGATTAAAAAGAAGCTTCTGTTATCTTGCCATGTAAAATTATGGGGTTCATTTTAATTCAAAGTCTGTTATTCTTCTTTCTCTCCATTTTTTTTTTTTTGAATTTTGACGCTATCTCCTCTGTTTTCTCTGAATAGTTTCCTCTGTTTCTTTCTCATGGTTGCGACGGTAAGAGTTTTATTGAAATGAAGAAATGATAGAGGATTATGAAAAATCCACTCGTTGAACAAAACTTTCGGAGACTTCTCTGTCTCTACGCGTTTTAGGATAGAAATTTCGAGATTGAAGGATTGGATGTACGATCCGAGACAACAGATGGAACTAGCTCTGTTTTTATGCAAGCCAGAATAAGAGGTTTGGATTGAGGTTATCTGAATCTCTCCGAAAAAAAAGAAGGTTATTATTCGATAAATGAGCATCGTAGATCGATAAATATGATACATAGTTTTTCAAAATTTAGTCTTCATGATAAATGAACATCATTTTTGAACATATCATACATGAATTTCTTGATTATGCACAATTATAACTAGAGTTCAGGGCCGTCCCATGATATTCGGAGGCCCTGTTCGAAAATTTAAAATGTGGCCCTAAAATTTTTCTCCACAAATTTATTAAAAATAAAATTTATTAAATAATTATAAAAAAATACATAGTCTCAGAAAATGATTACAAAAGAAATAAATGATCACCTTTCTAGTTTGACGAAGAAACCAAAACCAAATTCCCAGGGCTGTCTATATGCTTCGTGGGGGCCTTGTTCCAAAATTGAGACGTGGTCTAAATTGACTTTTACTATAATAAAACTAAAATGACTGTAATATCTTTCTACATAGCTTAAAATAAAATTAGGGTAATGTCTATTTTTTATCCAAACCTTTTCAGATTCTTTTATATTATCCAAACCTATTAAAAATTTATTAATTAGCCAATTTTTCATAATGCACCAAAATATTAGTCATTTTTACGTTATTGTTAATAATTCTGTAACTCATTTTCTTAGTTAAAATACTAAAATTTTGGAATCTTGACCTTCATGTGTCTCTTCCAAGTCAGTATCATGTTGTCAAGTCAATATTACTAACAAAAATGCTAACCGAAAGTTAACATTGGGCTAATTTTTAGTATTTCGATAGGTTTGGATATTATAAAAGAATCTGAAAAAGGTCTGGATAAAAAATAGACGTTACCCATAAAATTATCTATTATCTTTCTTATTTTCGTAGTCTTCATGATATCATTTTTCATTGTTATTATAGCTAAAATTATCTATTAAAATCGTCATCATACTCATAATCAATCAATCATATACTAAAAATATAATCTACAATGTACGATCGGTAACTAACGGATCTAAGTGGAGGCCCCTAATATTCGGAGGCCCTGTGCCGGAGGGCGGGCCAGCACACCCTCTAGGCCGGCCCTGCTAGAGTTGGTTATGTGGCACTATTCAGAGTTAAATTTGTTACGTCATTTGTTAGGTGTGTAACTACAAATATGGATTCCTATAATCTCAATAAACTTAGAAGCTTGTACCAGAACGACTACAAATATGGATTCCTACTCTGTTAAAGAATAATGGTGGAGATGGTAAAGTCGCAGGATTGTGTCTAGCAGGTCCTGGGTTCGATCTTTGGCAGTCGCCACATTTGCGTTATTCCCTTGGTGACCACCAACAGGACTATAAGCTCGTATTAAATGCTCTCTGTATTGAAGCTTGGGTTGCAAGACGAATTTCTCCTCGTATAAAAAAAAATAATGTTCATATACCAGCATAACCAAATTTTGAAGCTCAATGGTCATCTTCCCCCTTCCCATCTTACAAAAACTAGGTATGTAGCATGTGGAACCAAATATGTTGTTTTCATGTGCAAATAGGTTTTCAATGAAAATAAATTAAAGTTCAATTTTACCCTCATCTTCAATTTTACCCTCAAGTGCCACATTCTCCAATGTAGTTATGCTGCTCACAGGCCAAAGTGTGAGTAGATACTCACACGGTGGATTTGTTGTCCACGTGGGCAAGGGTAAGCTGGCTCTTGATTTGGGTAGAGGAAGGTGAGCCGGTTTGGGTCGGCTGGTCGAGCCTATGGCTGACCAAGCCCGCTGGGCCCACAATTCAAAAATCAAACCCCCAATTCCCCTCTCTCCCCCACTTCGACTTCCCCTCTCTGTTGCCTCTCCCCCACTTCGACTTCCCCTCTCTCTCACTTCCCCTCTCCTCTCACGAAACCGACGAAGAACAAATATTTAGCGGCGGCGAGCGAGCGAAGCGGCGGCGAGTGGTGCGGCGAGCTAAGCGGCGGCGAGTTCCTGCGGCGGCGAGCGAACCGGCGGCGACCGAAGCGGGATTTCGGCGGCGACGAAGGGCGGGATTTGGACTAAGGTAACTGTCTTTGTTCATGGATATTCATTTTCTCTTCGACAAATTTGAGTTAGGGTTTCATGGCTACGACTTGATCTGGGTTTTCTTTTGTGGATTTGTCTTCATGGATATTTATTTCGTTTGGACATATTTGAGTTAGGGTTTCATGGCTACGATCGGGTTTCCATTATGAGTTCGTTCTTCTGTGGGTGTTATTTCTGGGTTTTGTGGATTTGCTTTGTGTTCCTTCCGATATTAGTTCTGTTCGGCAAGATATGCATTCTGTTCCTTCTGGATATCCGTTGTTTTTTGCCAGGGTTGTTGTTTAATGTATCTTGATATTGGTTTTGTTTGAGCATGATATCAGTTATGACTTTCTTGGATAGTTGTTTGATAGGATCTGGGTATTTGTATGTGCAGAGATTATCAATGGTGCACTCTAATCTCTTATACATGTTATAATCTGTTTTGTGTGCGTTCCCGATATTATTTCTTTGATTATGGATATCCATTGTATTTTGCTTGGATTGTTCTTTGATATATCTGGATATTGGTTTTTACTCAGCATGATATGAGTTCGTGACTTGCATGGGATAATTGTTTGATATATCTCGATATTGGTTTTTAATCAACATGATATGAGTTCTGACTTGCCTGAATAATAGTTTGATATATCTGGATATTGGTTTTTATCAGCATGATATCATTTGTACTTGCCTGGATAATTGTTTGATAGATCTGAATATTGGTTTTGATTAGCATGATATCATTTGTGACTGATCAGTTGTAACTTGCCTGGATAATTGTTTGATATATCTGGATATTGGTTTTTGGTCAGCATGATATCAGTTGTGATTTCCCTGGAGAATTGTTTGATATATCTGGATATTGGTTTTTAACCAGCATGATATCAGTTGTGATTTCCCTGGATAATTGTTTGATATTCTGGGATATTGGTTTTTAACCAGCATGATATCTGTTGTGAATTGCTTGGATAATTGTTGATATATCTGGATATTGGTTTTTGGTCAGCCATGATATCAGTTGTGAGTTCCCTGGATACTTGTTTGATATATCTGGATATTGGTTTTTAACCAGCATGATATCTGTTGTGAATTGCTTGGATAATTGTTTGATATATCTGGATATTGGTTTTTGGTCAGCATGATATCAGTTGTGGATTTCCCTGGATAATTGTTTGATATATCTGGATATTGGTTTTTAACCAGCATGATATCTGTTGTGAATTGCTTGGATATTGTTTGATATATTTAGATATTTGTACGTGCAGGGATAAAACGAACGTGAAGAGACATCGACGAAATCCACCGTCGTCACCAACCGCCACAGCCAGAGGAGGATGAGGAAAGAAGAAGATGCTGAAAGTCGCAGCGCAAGTACGTGCACAAGGAGTAAGACCTTTAGATAGGGTTCAGTTTTCAATACTGATTTTGTATCCGATTGAAGATGTTAGGAGTAAAGACCTTTGCCGCATGTTGTAGGAACGGGCTATCCTCCATCATAATATAAGGAACCGATTGTTTCCCATTGTATTCTGACTCAGTCTCCTTGCGTCTTTTTTCAGCCAACAAACTACATTTACAAAGCACGAGAAAGAGTTTAGTGCCCAGACTAATATCCACTCAAACCAATATTAATATCTCAACTAAACAAAGTAATATTTAACAATAGCATATAAATATCCGGACAACGCTGACAAATATCCAAAATTTAAGTAGACTAATATCAAAGAAAGGCAAATAAATATTCTGCGTACCTGCTAAAGTGAATGAAAAACAGTCCAATCATTTTCAATAAAAGTCGCACTTGTGCATTGCACGACTCGCTGACTTGCGTAGTCAACATCCCGACTGCGAATTGATCTCTCAACCATAAGGAACACCATCGACGACGAAAACCTACAAACATCCCTGCACAAGACAACTATTAATGACAATGCATAACTGAACGAGTGGTAAAAAAAAACTTAAGGGAATTAGGAATTGATATTATGCCAACACATGTCACAAATATCTGTAAAACCCAGACTAGTAATCTCATAATGTCATACCAATATTCGTCCTTTTACAAAAACATATCCTATCAGGTCATGTCAATATCGGCCCAAAAAATTGTTTTAAACACCATCGACGACGAAAACTTACAAACATCCCTGCACAAGAACAACTATTAATGACAATGCATAACTGAACGAGTGTAAAAAAAACTTAAGGGAATTAGGAATTGATATTATGCCAACACATGTCAACAAATATCTGTAAAACCCAGACTAGTATCTCATAATGTCATAACCAATATTCGTCCTTTTACAAAAACATATCCTATCAGGTCATGTCAATATCGGCCCAAAAAATTGTTTTACACCATCGACGACGAAAACCTACAAACATCCCCTGCACAAGACAACTATTAATGACAATGCATAACTGAACGAGTGTAAAAAAAACTTAAGGGAATTAGGAATTGATATTATGCCAACACATGTCAACAAATATCTGTAAAACCCAGACTAGTATCTCATAATGTCATACCAATATTCGTCCTTTTACAAAAACATATCCTATCAGGTCATGTCAATATCGGCCCAAAAAATTGTTTTATGAGCCTTCGGCCCATGGGCCCTCGGCGGGCAGCCCTTACTAGGCTGCAAGCCACCAAACCCTAATTGTTCCTTCATATTCAACTTCCCGCCCAAAATTTCGGGCCGCCCCCACCAGACCCAAATTATTCCTTCCTTTTCCAACTTCCCGCCCAAAAATTCGGGCCACCCAAAAAGCTGCCCACCTCCCGCCCAAAATTTCGGGCCGCCCAAAACCCGCCCACTTTTTCCGCCCAAATTCTCGGCTCACCCAAAAAGTGGCCTTTTTCTCTCTCCTCTTGGCTCATGGGTCAGTGAGTATCTACTCACAAATTGACCTGTGAGCAGTTTAACTTTTTCGCACATTCTCATCCTCTTACTGCTTATACTAATTACTCAAAAACCTAGATACAAAAAGTACAGGCTTCCTATCAAATCGGTTAGCTTGCTAATATCATGCTAACAGTGAGTAGTAGTACATAATAATTATAATTGTAGTAATTATTTTTCATTTATAATTGTTGTTTTTGTATAGTTGTAGAATTACAACTCTGACACAAACTGTTATAATTCATGATTAGTATGATGCCAACTTCTATACAATTAAAACAATATATCATCATGATTTGGGATTGATGAAATCATGAAAGTAGTGTGGAATCTAAAAAACATGACACTGTCCCACTCCCACCTCCCTAGTAGCAATAATTAACTTTTCCCTTTCATAATCCACCAAAGGCTAATATTCCCTTTTAGGTGCATTCACACTACTGTCACGTTTTGCTTTAATGATCTCATGTTTAAACGTATGCCAAATACCAACTTGAACACTGGATCTTAAAGAGCAATCAGCATTTAATACTTTAGGATTTTGTTCCATTTATTTTTGTCTAATATTTATACTCAATGTATTGTTATATTGCAAGAATCAAATATTTTTCCTGAAAAAATATATTTGATTTACTAATTAAGTAGCCGCATGTCAATCAAGAGTTAAAATCAATGTTGTCAAAAGCGAACCAGAGTATGACCCGATAATGTGAAAGACTCGGTCTTTAGTGGTCCAACCGGCATTAAACCATTTAAAAACCGTTAGAAAACCGGTATCTAATAAACAATCAATATAAATAGTGGACACTTCTTAATCATGGTAAACCATGACTAAATTTATAAATTACACTCTTAACTCTTAACAATTCCAAAACATGCGAGAGGTGAGCCGAGAGCGGGGAGCGGCTACAGGGACCGGGGATGGCGACGGGAAGCGTCGGGATGGGAAGTGACAACGGAGTGGAAGAGTTGGAGATGACAGGGTCTGGCGCCGCTCTTCTCCCTCTGTTCACAAAGAGTCAAAGACGAAAAACGAATTAGAGTTAGAGTTTCTTTCCCAGGCCCACGATTTTTCCTTTGGTTTTCAATTTTCGATTTTCTTTTTCAATTTATTTTATTCAACAGAACGACCGAAGGGAAAAGTCGAACGACCGGTTCGAGCGGTTCAAGCGGTTAACCGCCTCGACTGCTCGGCGGCCGCTCCATAAAACCATAGCGGCTAAATGACTAGCCCGAACCAATTTTACGACCGGGTTACGGATTTAGCGGTCCAGCCGGCCGGCTCGGTCCGGTCTTAATAACAGTGGTTAAAATCCACTACCATACTCTTCTTATAAAGAAAATGCAATATTTATTCGAGCCAATTTCATGAATATTATAATACTATCAAATAAAACAGTGATAAAGAAGGATAAATCAGTGGTTAATTTGGGGAATTCGTTTCCACCCCTCCTATTTTTCGAAGCTTACTTTAAATCTTCTATCGTAGGTTCAGCAAGATGCAGTAATCTTGCTTTGGAAGGCAACTTGTTCTAATTAATTTCAATTCAAAAACACATTTTCATTTAACAATTTCTAGAACATATAAAACAGAATCTTATAACTTTTGCTTTGTATTGTGAAAGCCAAATCTTAGCTGGACAGGATTTTGGCATTAGCACCCTTCGTTCTAGAAGGCATGTGTGTCCAAGCTGAGTTCCCGACTAGTGAGATGATCATTTATAAGATTCTACATGACTTTTACTTTTGGGTTGGTCCATGCTGAAGATAAATTGGGGAAAATGGCAGTTCTGTCGTGTTTGTCGTCAACAAATCGTTTCTATTCAATTTATTCATTATTATTATTATTCAAACAAAAAAACTTCTCTACAATTTATTTGATTCGTTGCCACTTAACTGTCGCAGCCACATTAGTACTCGTGTGTAGGAATGATAATGGGTCGGGTTGGTTCAAAATTCTTCAAACCTACATTCACTCTAGTGTGTGTATCTATAAAAGGTTTAATAAATTATCCACATGGACACATAACCACAAATAATTCCTCCGAAACACTGATTATCGAAATTTTCTCTGCAACTATGTTGCCATAAAATTGATAAACTCTACACATTATTCATATCATTATATTTTCATAAGAATTATAACTTTTATAAACTATCAATATTATTAGGGTTAGATTCAAATGATGTCATTTTACTTTTTAAGCGTGGGTCAGATGAGAAGTGGATCGAATTTTGGGGAAAAAAATTCAAATTTTAAGAATGAGTGAAACCCATATCCAACCAAAAACTCGTAAACATTGAATTTTACTATCTTCAACCTCGTAAACATTGAATTTTACTATCTTCAACCGAATCGGACCCATTTAGACCCAAATATCTGAGTTCAATTACCATGGTCTTCCCGCTTCCTTTTATTTATTATCTAGATGGCTGTCACATTTCATCCCCAAACATCATAATTAAGCTGTGTTTTTATGTAAAGCTTTTGTCTTGGGCTCACTACTAATTAAGATTTAAGATTCCTTTGGATATGTTCAAATAATGAATGCACGTTGCTAAATTCGTCAGTTGCTTGCTTGTAGGGATGGCAATGGGTCGGGTTGGGTCGGGTTTTGCCAAACCTAAACCCAAACCCATGGGTTTATCTTTGAAAAAAACCCGGGGTAAAACCCACTGGGTTTGAAAAACTCAAACCCAACCCAACCCGTTGGGTATCCGCGGGTTCATGGGTACCCACGGGTTTTGTCGTAAAAAATTTACAATTACAAGTTCTTATCAAAATTAAAGTCAAATATAAATTTCTCAATACAACTTATCCATATATAAAACACCATTCTAGAAAATTCAAACAAATCACAAATTAACTATACAAATTGTTCAACACCAATCTAGAAAACTCAAGAAAATTGAAGCAAATCACAAATTATCCATAAATAACATGTTTAATTGAAAGTTTCTTCCTTTCAATTAAGTTTCTTTACTCTCCACTCCATAACATCCACTTCATTCTACACAATTAAAAAGAAAAAATTAGACATGTCTCCACAAACATAAATAAGATTAGTTGTTTAGAATATTAAATATACCGAAAAAATTAATCATATGAGTGGGCGGGTACCCACGGGTCGGGTTTACCTAAACCCAAACCCAATCCAACCCGATGAATAGTGAACGGGTTTAAACCCAAACCCGGCCCAAAACCCGTCAACACGGATTTTACCCGCGTTGACCGGGTTGGGTCGGGTGGGTACCCGTGGGTTCGGGTGTTGTTGCCATCCCTACTTGCTTGTACTCAGAAAGCTGGGCCCACCTCCCACAAGACCGAAACAAAAGCTTGTCTCTCTTTCTTCTTAAGTGGGCCTATCCAGCTTTCACACAGGTCCAGAGTTTCTCCAACATCTATCTCCCTCTCTTGACTATTTTATTTTGCTCTCAGTTCAGCTTGCCCAGCAAGCAAGCAACCAACTTCACTCAGCTCGCCCCCAAATCTGCTTTTCCTCCTCAGTGCTCTGCTCTCTATAAAAGCCAATCAATCCCCCGTTCGCCTTTCCAGTCACTCCCACAGCTCTTCCTGGTAACAAACGATCCACTCTGAACTTGAAATCCTCCATCCCCTTCCCCTGTTTTCTAGATTCATTGATCCCCAAATTCGTATGGCGGAAATGGAATTCGGGTCTTCCTCAAAGCAAGAACGGACGTTGCCACCAAGGAGAGGGCAGATCAAGATGAAGATCATCAAGAGTCTCTTCACTTCGGCGGCGGCTATTGCGTCTCCCGGCGGCGGAAGAAGCACAGGGAAGGTAGTGGAGTGAGTAGAACACCATGCTCCCTTCTCTTCCTCCTCTGCAGCTACTGCTACTCCGGCGGATTCCCCCACTGAGTATTTGCCGGATTCCTGATCCATTCGGGCCGGATTTTACACTACTCTCCTCCATCTGGGTTTCTTGTACAGTGATCATCGGATTGTGGGTTTTATTAGAGGGAGAAAAAAAAAAAATAAGAAACTTTATTTGTACTTTTGACTCTGTTTGTGATTTGCCACTACGAGCATTCCAGTCTTATTTCTCAAGAAGCTTCTGTCATGTAAAATATTGGGATTTAATTCGAAGTGGGTTATTCGTCTTTCTCTCCAACTTTTCTTGAAATTTTGAGGCACCTGCTCTGTTTTCAGTTATAGTAGTTTGCTCTGTCTATGTTCTTAGTTATTACTCTGCCACGGTAGAAGGTTGATTTAGATGAAGAGAGGACGAGACCCAGGCCATTTGAGGAGTATTGTGAAAGATCCAACACTTCGAATCAGAAATTCTGGAGGCTTCTCTGTTTCTGCGCATTTTCGGATAGAAATTTGGAGATTGAGGGATTAGATTCTAAGATACGAGACTGGAAGAGAACATAATGATGTAGCTTACAACAAGACAATTAGGTTAACGGGGAATTATCAAATTTAGCAGAGGGCACCAAGGCAATGCCATGAGCCGAGGGCTTCGACAAACATTATTGCCCACTTAAGTTTGAACAATGGAGAATCGGAGATCAAGAGCGAGGAAGTATCATAGTGATGTCCAAAACTATGAACTATGAAGGCCTCTTCAAAATCCATTCTCTAAACATGAGTTGTAGTTCGCGTAGGAGTTGCACACCCACGACTAAAAAAAAAAACAAAACAATTACAATTGCAAAATCAATA
This sequence comes from Linum tenue, assembly GCA_946122785.1. Classification (NCBI taxonomy): domain Eukaryota; kingdom Viridiplantae; phylum Streptophyta; class Magnoliopsida; order Malpighiales; family Linaceae; genus Linum; species Linum tenue. Next base: position 62,442,368 of record CAMGYJ010000009.1, on the reverse strand, counting down.
ACTACAATTATGATTGCATCAAAATTATAATCCTACAACTGTCACAAAAAAAAATTATATGTTTAAAAACAAACAATGACTACAATTATGATTATGCTCCAACTTATTGTTGAGAACATACTTATCTCGCATAGTTAGCAAGCTAACCAATCTCCATGCATGCAGTTTCCCCTTTCATCCATTTTCTCGTCTCACTATAAAATAAAAAATATTGTCTCACAATTCACTTACAAAGCCTATATTTTTACGCAATACTATTAATCATTCACATATTTACTTTTTTCTTTACACAATAACCTATTTTTTTCATGACATGACATGTCATCAATCTCATCTAACAATCAATCTTTTTTTATCTACTTTTTTTAGTCAAGCAATGATCAGCGTGATAAGAGATTAAGTAATGCCATACATTTCCCCTATTTCTCCATGCTTACTTTAAGCATAAGTAGTGGCAACTGCAAAATGCAGTAATCTTGCTTTGGAAGGCATCTCGTTCTAGATTTCAACTCCAAACACATTTTCGTTAATAACTTCTAGAATATATGTAACAGAATCTTACAACTTTTTAACTTGCATTATCACGCCAATCTTAGTTAGAGAGCCTTTGCTTAACACCATTTGCTCAAAATCCCATGCAAAAAAACACAGAAAAGTTCCAGGAAAAATGTGCAGAGACGGATTCCGTGCAATGAGATGATCAGATATTTTATGTTATTTTGTTGCTTTGGTTTAGTAATTAAGATTCCATCAGATATTTTCCTTTTCTTAAAACATTTCCATGAGATATGTCCAAATAATGCACGTTGTCGAATTCGTTGGTTGCCTGCAGCTGGATCGAGAATGTAGGGCCTACCCCGCACCAAGACCCGAACAAAAGCCTGTTGTCTTCCTTCACAGTCTTCAGTGGCCCACTGGACCCACCAGGTGGGCCTGCCGTCGGGATTCACACCTGCCCTGAGTTCCTCCACATTGACTATTTTGCTCCCCGGTTCAGCTTGCCCACCAAGCAACATTACTCACCCCGTCACCCGGCCCGGCCGGCCAAATTCGCTTTCCTCCTCTTTATAAAACCCAAGCAATCCCTTCTCCTTTTGCAGTCACTCCAAGCAAGAAGCAACTCCTCCTTTAAAAAAAACCCATCCCCTTCCCTTCTCCAGTTCCAGCTATCTGCTCCCCTGTTTTCCCGATCTAATCCCCCCAAAAACCGACAGTTCGAATTCGCTTGGCGGAAATGGAATTCGGAAAGCAAGAACGGACGTTCCCACCGAGGAGGGGACAGATCAAGATGAAGATCATAAAGAGTCTCATCAGTTCGGCGGCGTCGATTGCGTCTCCCGGCGGTGGAAAGAAGCAGAGGAGCGGCGGTGAGCTGAGTAGCACCTGCTCCTTCTCCTCCTCCTCCGCAGCTACTGCTACTCCGCCGGATTCCCCCACAGGGTATTTGTCGGATTCCTGATCCATGCCGGCGGGAGTTTCCACAACTTCTCCTCCATCTCGGGTTTATTGTACAGTGATTCTACTGATTCCTGGGATTTCCCCCATTTAAACCTTCTTTTACTCTGGCCCTGCTCCAGATTTCCCGCTCCGAGCTTTCAGTCTGTATTTTGAATTTGATTATGAGAAATTGGGACTAGAAGAAGGTTCTGCTATTTTGTCATGTAAGATATACGCTTCATTTAAATCGAAGTACGCTATTCTTCGTCCTCCCCATCTTTCCTGGAAACTTTTGAGGCACCTCCTCTGTTTTCTTTTAACAGCTGCCCCTGTTTATTTTTTTGTTTCCTTACTACGATGGTAAAAGGCCTGATTGAATTGAAGAAATGTGATGGAACTCCATTTGGCGAGGATTATGAAAAATCCACACTTTGAGTCAAAACTTCTGGAACAGAAATTTCGAGATTAAAGGATAAGATTGTAAGAGATGAAACTGGAAGAAGACAGATGGAAGTAGCTCTGTTTTTATGCAGAGTCAAGCGAACTAACCCTCTAGCCTCTACGACCCGAATCTCATCTAGCCATACTTGACTTTTGAAGGGCGGATTCCGACACCTTAGATGGATTTTCTTCTAGCAGGTCCTTTCTTGGCTTAAGCGTCAACCAACTTCAGCTCCTCTCTTCTCTACCTCAAATCCAATCCAGGCGTAACTCTCCCTCACAGTAGCGAAGGCGGGATTCAAAACCACTCGTTCTTTTTCGTAATTTAAATATATAAATATTTAATAAATATAATTTAAATTTATAATATCCAAATAATTCATTCGTAGATAAAGAAATAACTGATTAGTACAATTATTGTTTGCATAAACAACCACAAGAGTTTTCATATTATGAAAAAATATAAAATACATTCATTGTTACACTCTTAAGTGAGCCTCTTTCAAAGAATCCCACTAAACAATCATTAACAAATTGATCGTCAATTGGACTTCGAAACTTGTTCTTAATATAGCTTAATCTAAAACTCTTTCTACATAAACTGACTGATAAAACTTATGCACTTTAGTCTCCACCATGGTCCGAGATAATTTATTAATTCATTTTAGTCCAACAAATCTCTCATAAGTAATAACAAAATGATAATACCAAACAAGTTTTTGTCGAATAATAGTATCATGAATGAAATCAATAAATTAATTATATTTTGTTAATTAATGAATAAGTAATGAGTTATTGTTTAGGGTCAAAACATCCTTATATTACTTTTTCTCAGTCATACATATGTGGGATTATTTTTTCTCTACCAAAAAATTACCCCTCTCTAGGAACAAGGACAAAATGCCCTCCCTCCGCTTATGCTCCCTCATCAGTCATCAGCCCAAAAACTCCATTTTTTTTTATCACTTTGGCTCCACTTGTATCTTGTAAAATGTAGTTAGCTCTTTTTGAGATTTTTGGATTCTCTAAGTATGATTCAACAACGTATTACGCAATAACTGGATTCTCTCTAACTTTAGCTATTGTGGAGACGAGTTGTAGAGCGTGCTATCTTTCAATATTCAAAATGTCAAGTCAGTTAGAAATCCTCAATAATCCCAAAAAGTTTATATATGCGATACAAGAATTTTATAAATTAATGATGTAATTTTCAATAAGTGAATCCATCAATTTCTAACCACGTCAACACTACTCCCAACCTAATCGATAGAACGAATAACGATATGAATTAATTGTGAACCCTCTTTACGAAATGTTTTAAAATTTTACTAGAAGGTACTCAATTTTATAATAAAATCCTCGGGAATCTAACATATTTAGGAGTATATTCCCTTAGGCCTTAGCCAACCCCATAAATTATAAAATGTGCCCACAAATAGTGCAATGAATTGAATCTATACACCCATCCACCCAAATCTAATAATCTAACCATATTTATTTGTCATTAACTGACAGGAGAAGACATGGCGTACTATCACATGGGCCCCACCAACGAAACACCATTAGTACATAAACTTATGATTAGTTAATGATTTTGTCTTAAAAACGATACGTCGTCATCCCTAATGTCATCAATTCCATTAACTAATGAATTAACTAATGAATTAACTAATGAATTACTAATATATCTGAGTCTGACCTGACTCAGACCCCATATTCTGCTACCCACTCCCTGTCAGCGGTGACGTTCTCAACAAGGCAGGGCTCAACCATTTTGTCAACAGATTTGACTCGACTCAGGGGACCGGTTCATGAACTTGTCAAGCAAGCAACTAACTCAGCAGCTTGACCAAGAAGCAAGGAAGAATTTCTCTATATAAAGGCAACCAACCTCCCCCAACATTTATTGGTCATCAAAACACCACACAACTAATCACAACTCTTCCCCTGTTTTTTCTCTTTAAACTGAAGCAGTCACACTCTGTTTCCATTTCCAATTCTCTCAGCGAAAATGGAGTTCGGGTCGTCGAGGAAGCGAGAGCAGAGTTTCCCACCAAGGAGAGGGCAGATCAAGATGAGGATCATAAAGAGTCTGATCAATTCAGCAGCTGCTGCTATTGGTACTTCAAGCGGCAGCAAGCTGAAGCGAAGTAAGAGAGATGGCGGCGGCGCCGATGGGTTTAGCAGCAGCAGCAGCAGATACTCGTCGGAGCCGGCCACTCCGCCTGCAACTCCAACTGGGTACTTGTCGGATGCCTGATTAATTGATGATTCCTTATCTGATGGACTGCCGTCGGTTGATCATCTGGGCAATTGTTGTACAGTTATTAGTTATATAGTCCGAGGCTGTTCTGATGTATATTAAACGGCGAGGAGGAAATTTTGTTGTGAGATAGGTTTCCTTAATTAGTTCGTTTTTGAATGTTAAATTTGTGTCGGGTAAGGTATGAGATCCATCCCTGTATTTGCAATGGAAGATTATGGATCCAACTCAAAACCATGATGTATGAAAGTAGATTCATTTTGTTTCTAACCGTGTTGAAATGGTTAATTAGATTTCTTGGTTTTTGGTTCAATTCAAGTAATCGTTTCTGTAGTAAATTTATCGTTCTAAGTAAATAATCCTAGAGTTTCACTTCTTCTACAGTTATAACATAACTAAGTACAAATACCTAACTGATTAAAGCTAAATTATACTAGTCACTGTACTCTTATGTTGATAGACTGTTCAGAATGATGTTTAAGTCTTGGTGAGTCATAAACCCATCCCACACCCCGTACCTTGTAGGAAAAACATCATCATGAGATGCTTAAAGATATAGAGCGGAAACAAGTAGGGGTGGTAATCGGTCGGTTACCGGTTAACCGGTAACCGATAAACCGGTAACCGATTAACCGGTTATTGGTATACCGATTTGTGTCAAATGACCTCCGGCTACCGATACCGGTTGCTTGTCGGTATACCGACTAACTGGTTCCTCGGTTACCGGTTAGTAATCCGGTTGCCCGGTTACCAACTCTCGTTCCGCTCCAACTCTGAAATTCCCAATCTCGCAAACCCTTACACACCGAATGGACCGATCCATTCTTCCACCACCGCCGCTTTTGATCCTACCACTCCCTTCGCCTTCGCTCCCACCACCCCTGACGCCGCCTTCGTACCGACAACTCCCGCTGCCGCCGCTTCTTCGCTCTTCCTTTCTCTATCCCTTCCATCCATCTGCAATTCCGACCAATCACCAATCTCGCAAACTCTTACTGCAATCCCGTCACGGGAAAACAAATCAACAATCACAATCACAATCGAGTAGGTGATTCAGTGACCTATTTCGATGATGAAGAAGAGCTCAATATGGTGATTCAGTGACCTATTTGCATGGCGCTGAATCTGGTGATTCAGTGACCTATTCAGTGACCTATTTCGATGATGAAGAAGAAAAGGAAGACTCTCCCTCACCGCCACCTCAGCACCTCCGCCGGACCCAATTATGCATGCGTATTTTCCCAACCGCGTCATCCTTAAGGAGAAGAGAAGAGAAGAGAAGGAGAGAAGACCTCGACAGCATGGGGAAGTTTGACATTTTTTCTAGTTATGATTTCGATTTGTAATAGGGGAAGAAAAGAAGGAGAGAAGGATGGTGACTGTCTGTGGTGAAGGTGGAGAGAAGGAGATAGGGAAAGGGCTCCCTAATTGCGAGAGGCAGGCAGGGAAAGGGTTTTTATTTTGCAATAAGTGAGGTGGTTTCCGGTATGCGGTTTACCGGCTAACCGTCGGTTAGTAACCGGATAGAATACGGTATACCGGACGCTATGTTTTGATCACCGTATACCGACGGTTTACCAGTTACCACCCCTAGAAACTAGGGCTGGCTATTTGGACCGGGACCAGATGAAAAACCGGAAACCGGATCGTATAACCCGGACCGAGACCGGACCGGGACCGGATAGTAAACAATCCAATCCAATCTTTGGGCTTAGATTTGAGGTAAAAAACCGGATAAAGACCGGATAAGAGAGCTCAACACCCAAAACTTAAGGGTAATTTGCATAAACGGTCACAAACCTTTACACTTAGTACAAAACTTAACCAACTCCTCACCCTTTTAGACCTTAGGCCACTCAAATTCCCACAATCTCAATATAAAATCAAGACCGAATTGGGACCGGACCGGGTCAAGACCGGACCGGATCAAGACCGGACTTTATCCAATCCAATCTTCGGTCCTTATATTCTCAAAAAAACCGGACTGGACCGGATCAATTTGGGCCTATTTAACCGGACTGGACCGTATAGCCACCCCTACTAGAAACAAGTATGTGTATAACTGAAATATATATTGCTTGGACAATAAACAAGGCTAGATAATTGTTATTTTCCCGATTGCATTAGTAACTCTCGAAATGACATTGCACCATTATTTGAGTATTTTTTTTTGTGTGTTCGTTCCGAGTTCAAAGTTTTTTGACCGACGAAAAATAAATTAATCTCTCTCATATGTCCTTCAACCAAACAATAATTAATATAGACGTGTTAAAAGAAGTTCAAGTATTGAGATAATCTCTTTAGTGTGTTTCATTTCACTTTGTGTTGCATAAATTTAACAGGATTGTCAATCTCGTAACAAAACAAATCAAACCCTATTATAATTGATTCACCATCTTGTTTTCCTCTCAACATGTTTCACTGTTTTTTTTAATTGACATATAAAAATGATATTCCACTTCACGTACAATATCTCTATAAAAAAATATAGATGCACTAATTAACACAAATAGAAAACAATGATGGGCATTTTGCACTGAGAAATACATAAACGCAGTGGACCTTTTTCTGCAACGAACTTGTGTACTAGAAATCAAACGTGGCGGGAGGATTACCTAGGTAAGTAGGTTAGAGTCCCAGGTTCAGCAGCCGGCGGCGGTCACTTTTGAAAAGGCCATGTTGCCGTCTCGGTGCATTGATTGTATTTGTACCTATCCTATACATGTTATGTTCGACAGAGACAGAAATGTTGCGTGTGATATGAGTCGGGCGACAACTAAAAGTGGATGCTCCCCGCATATTCCACCGGCCGGGAAACGTCTCTGCCCCCAATAATGGTGTTTCCGTGGACCTGTCCCCCATAATATGTATTTAGTTACTCATTCATTGCCACCGGCCGGCCACCATAATTGGTATAACATTTATAATTAATCTTCTCACAATCACTTGAATTATTGTGATCGTTTGATTTATAATATGGTATCAGAGTTGGTTTTGCCAAGTATTTGTGTCTTCAAATCTCCACGACCCCCAATATATCAGTTTAACTCAAAGTATAGTAAGATTGTGCAAACTTCAAGCCCGTGAGTTGATTTTCGTTTGAGGAGACACATAAGAGTGTGATATAAGATTCATAATTCATTTTCTCTTAATAACTCGAATTATTGAGATGATTTCGCTTATGGCAAGTTTTACATTCGCACTTCAAGGATGAACCATCCGGTACACATCGCCATCACTTCAGCGCTAGCTCAGGAGTTTGCTAGTTCCAACAAAAGTTTGGTAGAAATTGCGTGATAGTTTCATCAGGGTTAGCGTTGGTTCAGTGACAACCTCATTAGATTAGAGCAAGCTGCGAAATTATCTCAACTTTATGTATCATTACCTCATTAGATATATGTTGTGTTATTTTCATAAATATCGTGTACACGTACGAACATAACAATCGAGATAGCTTGATTAGCTTGAGGTCGCAGGCTGTTGTTTTATATTATTGTAGTTGTTTTCCTCTCAAAAGGATGGAGTATTACAGCTCGTTACTTATTATTTTAGCTAGGTTTGGATAGAAATTTGTGCTCACCAGTCACCAATTAAGTTGGATGGTCATCCATTATGTCACCCAAAAGAAGGAAACTACCCAGATTCCAGGTATTAATTTCTGCTGGACTCGTGTCCGTCGCCAATGGACCGGGTGACAGATTGTGGGCTCCACCTGGTCCCACCTACCTGAGTGTCTTGCTTCCAAAGCAAATTTGGGCTTGACTTTTGACTTTTGGGCTCTATTATTGACCCGACTGAAGCCCACTCCCGCAGGTGAAGAGAAGAGCTTGTCAAGCAAGCAAGCAACCAACTCCCTATCCCCCTCTTCTCAAGCTTTCCCCCTCTTCTCAAGCTTTCTAGTTAATCGATGATGGACATTTCTAAAAAAAAGTGATATATATATAGATTTTTATAGTTAGGTACTACTACATAAATTCAAATATCTAATTTTTAGATTCAAAATTATTGATATTATTATTATTGTTAATGAAGGTTATAGAATATAAGTACCATGTTATATAATACACACACTATATAAAATGTGGCCAACAAAATAGTGCAATCAATTGAATCTATTACTTAGACCCACCCACCTTAATAATATATATCTTTGTCATTAACTGACAGAAGAAGAAGAAGCCATGGCGTATTGGCATCATTAATCAGAGTTACTATCACATGGGCCCCACCAACAAAACAGCATTTCCTCCATTTAGTAAACATTTGACAATTAGTTAATGATTCTGTCTTAAACGATACCATCGTCATCCCTAATGTCATCAGTTCGGTTAATGTGCTGGTTAGAATGAATTAATTTTAGTAATTGGCACTCTCTTCCAGACCAGATCAGTCTGCCCTCCTGACTCACACCTCACCTCGTATTCCGCTACCCACTCACTCAGCAGTGACGTTCACAGCAAGGCACAACGCTCTCTGCTTCAACCTATTTGACTCGACCCGGTGGTGGACCGGTTCATGAACTTGCTAAGCAAGCAATTAGCTCAGCAGCTTGACCAAGAAAAGGATCTCTATATATATAAAGGCAACCAACCTCCCCCAACATTTATTGGTCATCAAAACATCACACAACTAATCACAACTCTTCTTCCCCTGTTTTTTCTCTTCAAACTGAAGCAGTCACACTCTGTTTCCATTCCCAATTTTCCATTTCTCTCGGCGAAAATGGAATCCGGGTCGTCGAGGAAGCGAGAGCAGAGTTTCCCGCCAAGGAGAGGGCAGATCAAGATGAGGATCATAAAGAGTCTGATCAATTCAGCAGCTGCTGCTATTGGTACTCCAAGCGGCGGCAAGCTGAACCGAAGTAGGAGAGATGGCGGCGGCGGCGGCGATGGGTTTAGCAGCAGCAGCAGCAGATGCTCGTCGGCGCCGGCCACTCAGCCTGCAACTCCAACTGGGTACTTGTCGGATGCCTGATTGATTGATGGTTCCTGATCTGACGGACTGCCGTCGGTTGATCTTGATCATCTGGGCAATTCTTGTACAGTTATTAGTTATATAGTCCGAGGCTGTTCTGATCAACAGTATAATTTATAGCTGAAAAGTAAAATCGCCACCCCCATTCAAATTTTCCTGTCCATAGAGTGATTTTAGGAAGCTGATGTGGCAGGGTGTTGAGCGGGAAAAAAATATAACTCCCCGCCAGATTGCAGAACTAAGAATCGTCCACTACCCACATTTTTCTCCTGGTTTCCCACGTTATCATTTAGTTATTATTTATTTTTCATTTAATTTTCGTTTGGCTGAAATACCACCTTTTCTACTGGGTTCCCACGTTATTCTTTCGCCTACCCGCAGGACAGGAGGAGAATCAGTTTCCATCGGAAAATTCTGGTAAGAGGGTGTCACGGTTTCGTGTTCAGCGGAGGAAGGCGCTGACGGCCGGCTGTTGCTGAGTTCATGGGAAGACGACTAGACGTTTTGGTGGTCAGTGGCGGAAAGCAGTGACGGCCCGCTTCTGCTGCGACTGAGGAGATCGCGTTTGGGAGTGCAGCGAACTATCTCCGTGGCGAAGAGGTTGTCGACGATCGAGGCTTTCCCTTCCGGCGAGAAGCACAACTACTGCCGCCGCCACCACCGTCTCCCCCGCCGCCACGAACCCTGCTTCTTCTTTCTTCTCTGCTTCAGCCTCTAGAAGGTCGCTACAAATCGCTCCAGCTACTCGCATCCGTTGAGGAGCCATCGCCGCTGGGCTCGACGCAGCTGCTGCGGCCACCGCCGCCATCAGCGAAGCGCTCATCATCCCCTTCTTCTCCCACCCGCTGCCGTTTTTTCCGTTTCCTTCCGCCGAGCACTTCACCACTCTCCCTCTCTTCGCCATCGACGGCAGCCTTGCATATCACCCAATCGATTCAATTTCTTGGTTCCCCCAAGCTGAATTGATAAAAGCCAGAGGTAATTGTGAATTTCAGGGGAGGGGGGCGTCAAGAGTACTCACCGAGAACTGGGGCGGAGGAAACCCCTAGAGAGGTGTTGCGACGGAGAGATGCATGGATGAAGGAAGAAGCTGTGGTTTTGGCGGAGATGGACGCCATTTTTCACACTCTGACCCTGGGAAGGAAGGAAGGAAGGGATTAGGACGGTAGCTGGTTCTGTGAGAAACTACTGGAAGTAGTGAGTTTTGCAGAGGTGATATAATTTGCACATCTTAATACTGACCATAGAATTTGCCCCCATCACAAAGTTCCATGCTAAGTTACTCTCCTTATTGGATCTTTTAGTTGTGTATAATTCTTGGTTTCGTGATATGGTATTGGAGATATGAGCAGGTGAGGTTTGGAACGGACCAGAGCATTAGCAGCAGTTGGTTGTGAGATGGTATGTGTAAAATGGAATCATGGTAATTACTTGGCTCTACTCATATAGGTAGGCTATATTTGAACCTCAAGGGAAGAATTCTCTTGCCACTTTTTAAGCTTTTTGTTTAGGTTTCCAACGTCAATGTGTGTCTGCTTTATGTCAACATAATCAAGCTTAATTGAAAGCAATACTTCCCACTTTGTTCACTCAATTTTTCTGTGTTTCACGGCTTTCTTATCTAACTTTTTTGTTTCTAAATTGCCTCTATTTTGGATATAACTTGCAGTTTAGGCTATGTAATCGACAACTAATGATTTAATCCATGACCTTCGGAAGAACGGTTTGAGTTTACATTTTCCTTATGTCATTAGTTCTTATAAGTAATTTGTTGAGTTCTTATGCTAATGTACGGTCTCTTTTTTCTTTTTTTCCTTTAGTAGTTTGGTCCAAAAAATCATGTGATCATTAATTTTTTCTTTAAGATCACTAGGTTCATCGATTTAGTTTGCCAATCAAGCATTTAACCTTCGTTTAGTTCCTAATTGAGAGCGTAAGATCATTTGTATAATAATAGTACATGCCTCCGATACTGTGTTAAGATGGAACTGAAATGAGTTGGATGTAATGTCTTTGTTTGGTCCACTTTTATTCAGTGTTCAAGAAGACGCGATTAATCTCTCGCCTAGGCGCGATTAATAGTTGGGCAGGAGGAAATCGCCCAGTCTAGCTCTAGGCGATTGATCTAGGCACCTGGGCACTCGGAGACGCGTTTTCACTTTGGTGGGCGACGCCCAGAACAACTAATAAAGGGGAAATTGTAGCCTTTTTGTGAAAATCCCAAACCCTATTCTATTTCCCCTTTCCACCCGCTCTGTAGCCTCCCCGAGAACCTGCCCAATCCTCCTGGAAGATTGATCAATCTGCACTCGCATTTGCCGGATTTGGTAGGCTAACTGGGTTGCCGGCGCCAATAGTCTCTCGAAGGCCCAGAGGTTTCTATTTTTCCGTAGTTGCCAACAGAAAGTAGCGAAGAGGGATGCGTCTATCGGTCTATGGTATTAATAGTCATCTTTATCACTATGCTTTTCATTTTATTTGTTGCTTCTAATTATAATGATCAACAGATAAGTCAATAAAATATGTGATCGCGTTGACCTATGAATCAATTTGGAATTGTGCAAGTTGTTGAAAATAAACACTATTTCAAGAGACATTGTTTTATGCAGGTATAACAGCTCCATTCTCTACTACCAAAAGCAAAGTCGATCATTTGCCTGGAGGGAGGGAAACATCTTTGGGAATCTTCTTGAAATTCCCCGACTTTTATTGTTGATCATCTGACCTTCCAAAAATAGCGATGAGCATAATGTAATTGTCCATTTTTTTGCAAGAGGATAATAGATTACCAACTAATTCACTAATAATTCTTGAGCTTTACGGATGGTATTCTTTTTAATTAATTTTCTTTATTATAGTTATTTATTGTTGTAAATTTTCACTTCATAATGTTAGTATACGTGTAACTATAAACATAATTGTTGAAAGCGTACTAATATTTGTGGATACTCGAGACCTAATATGCTATGAAATAGGTGGCAGACACAAGGACTGTCGTAAATTTAGCATATGTTATACTATCGAGCTAAAAGCCGAGCACAAAGCTAAGAACAAATTTATGGGCACACAAATTTTTGACAAAAAAGTTTTTATTTGTTGGTGGTACATATTTGTTATAAATTTTTAGAATCTTTCAAATGACATAGTAGACAAATCTATAAGTGTTGACTTTTAGATATCAAAGGCAACACCAAAATAAATTATAAAAAATCCATATTGATTTTCGAAAATCATGAATCTTTTTCAGAAACTTAATTTTCACAACAAATGATTGTATGTTTGAACTATAGAGTGCCTTATTTAATTAAAATTTTGAAGAAATAATTGGAATATTTCAGATATGTCCATTATAATACAATTGTACTATCCGTATACATTAATGTTAGCTATTAACAACCACAACTGCTTTTGGAGATATATATTATTTAAAAGTGAATTATTAGTTAATAATTTTGTGATTTTCTCAATTAGTACCTAATGGTTGTCGACCATAAAATTTGAATCCTTTATTTGATAAATTTTTATCCCTCCAAATTACTAATAGGGAAAATCCCTTGGAGTTTATAATTAATACTTCAATGCTTAATTATTTTATTTTCATGGATATAATAGAAAAATAAGTGAATAATATCAAATTTTATGAAGAAATATTTTTTAAGTAATTTATTCTAACAATAGGAAGTGATTTTTTTCTTAGATGTAAAAAATATATAGACAACAGTAAGCGATAGCATGATCAATACAAATACTTATAAACTAACTAATGTTACAATCAATAATTCGCACAAATATTAGTTTCAACCCACTAATAAATTATTTAGACGATCCCAAATTATTTGAAAATATGAAAAAATAGATTAATATAAAAATATAATAAATAAAACTAAATTTATCCGACCAACGGGTAGGGTAAAAAGCTAGTGTATATTAAACGGCAAGGAGGAAATTTTGTTGCGAGATAGGTTTCCTTAATTAGTTCGTTTTTGAATGCTAAATTTGTGTCGGGTAAGGTATGAGATCCATCCCTGTATTTGCAATGGAAGATAATGGATCCAACACAAAACCATGATGTATGTGTTAGTGTTTAATTAGTTCGTTTTTGAATGCTAAATTTGTGTCGGGTAAGGTATGAGATCCATCCCTGTATTTGCAATAGAAGATTATGGATCCAACTCAAAACCATGATGTATGTGTTAGTGTTGTGGTCAGGGGCGGACCTGTGTGTTGGGTAGGGGTGTCGCCCGACACCCCTTCGCCCAAAATTTTTGTGAAGGATCTATATTTTTTCGGTACAAAAAATTTTAATACGAAATTTCCGACACCGCTCTAATAATTATAGACGAACCCATTCATTATACTAGAAATTATTTATTGTTATAAATGTGTTCATCTTAATTTTTAATTATTCATACTAAGTAAAATAATTTTGGTTTAGTCTAAATAACCCATCACCATAAAATTCCACCCCACATACAAACAGCAGTAAAGCACCCTTGCTGGAAGAACAAGGCGTAGTACCCCTCATCAGCCCACAAACTTGCATCACTATCAAGTTGAGCTATTTTATGAAGTCATTGATATGCAATTGCAAGAATTGAATACTCGATTTGGTGAGGTGAATACTCGATTGTTGGACTGCATTTCTTGTTTTAGTCCAACTAACTCTTTTGCTGCTTTTGATAAAGCAAAGTTGATGAGTCTTACTGAGTTTTATCCTGAGGAATTCCCATCCAATGTGCACTCAAGACTTGATCAACAATTAAGAGGCTACATTTCTCATGTCAAGGAAGATAGGAGCTTTGATGGATTGCAGGGAATCGACGAGCTAGCTAGAAAATTGGTTGAGAGAGAAAAGGATACTTTATATCCTTTAGTTTTCTTGCTTCTGAAGTTGGTGTTGACTTTACCTGTTGCAACTGCAAGCTGTGAAAGAGCATTTTCAGCTATGAAGATCATCAAGAACGATCTTCGGAATCGGTTGAGTGACCAATTTATGAATGATTGTTTAGTTGTGTATATTGAAAAAGCTATATTTTGCAACTTAAGCGATGAATGTATTCTAGAAACATTTCAGAATATGAAAAGTCGTCGTGGTTCGTTGTAAACGTGACATTATGAACTTATGAATTAATTTCTAATAATTTTTATTTTTATTTTATTATTATTTTTTTTTTCGGCGACACCCCTCTTCGACAATCCTGGGTCCGCCACTGGTTGTGGTATATGATCCACGATTGAACCTCTCCCAACAACTCGAGTTATTGGGATCAACTTGTTCATGATATGGTATCAGAGCCTTCTGTGACCGATAGAGGTGTCAATCGGGCGGGTTCGGGCTGGGTTCAATCGGGTTGCGGGTTGGTCGGGTTGCGGGTTCATCGGGTTTCGGGTCAATCGGGTTGCGGGTTCATCGGGTTTCGGGTTCATCGGGTTGCGGGTCGGGCGGTTTGAGTTGCAGGTTTCACGGTACTGGTATTTCGTGGTTGAACCGCCGGTACGGTACGATTTAATGTACCATGGTCCATGGAAATTGGCATAATGAACAAAACAAACATTATTAACCAACACCTTCACCTCCACGTAAGCCAAACAGGCAAGCAGAAAAAGTTCATTTGATTTCTAATGCCTACCTTTTCTCTCTACGATTGGAGAGCCCAAAAACTTATGGAGCGAAAAAGCGAAATTTAGATCGGAAAGGCGGGGAATCAGTGGGCGGGAGGGAATTTGGGATAAAAAATTATGGAAAGAGCTGGCGGAGAGAATTATTTGGCGGGCAGTTTGGCGGGGATAATTTTTTTGGAACGAAAATTTGGCTGGGCTGGGGCGGGATGATGAAAGCGCTGGCGGGGATATGAGGAAAGCGGCGGGATAACAAAAAATTTGGCTGGGGACAAGAAATGTTTGGCTGGGGTCAATATAATTGTTTTATTAGAGATTAGTCCCCCAATTATTTGCTGGCGGGAGATTAAATCCCAATCGACATTAGAGATTAAATCTCATCTAGGTCAATTATAGATAAATCACAATTGATGTGCTGGAACATTAGAGATTAAATCCCAATTTTATCTAGACATTAACGTTTTCTTAGGGCCAAATCAATTGGTTTTATGATTGTTTTTAAGTTCATATAGATTTTAACCTAAATTTTGGAAAGATGAATTGTCACATTAATCATGGTAATTAACCGTGTTTAGAACTATGTCATTAAGTAGTCACGGGAAATGTAGACTGAAAATAGTTAAATAGATTACCGTGTTTAGAATTATGCAACCCTAAACCCTAAACCCTAAACCCTAACCCTAAACCCTAACCATATAACACCATTTTAAATCTGAAACCTAAAACTAACCTTAACCATCAACCATACAGTATCCTAAATCACAACATTAAGTAATTAACACTAAAACTAACCTCAACCCTTAACCATAATTCCATAACCCAAACATGCAAACAATGAACTCTAAACCATATACGGCTATACCCTATCCTATAGTTATATGTTATGAAATTGTTGGAATAAACTACAACGTATGTTATGTGAAGAATGTAAGTTGAGTCAATTTTATATTCGGTTATTGAGAAGGACATATGCCCTATTACTCCAAACTCTAAACCATGAGTCCACCACCGTATACCCTATGCACTAACCTTAAACCATGAACTATAGTTATGTATTATGAAATTGTTGGTTATTGAGAAGAACATATGTGAACTATTATTAATCTTTTTTATGATAGAATCATGATATTTGGATTTTAAATCTTATAATTATCTTATTATGCTAAATTAATATTTTATAATGTTATGTGCACTATTAGGTTGATGATGTATCTAAATCAATATTTGATGATGTTATATGCGTTAATAGGTTGATGATGTATATTATTATACTAAGTTAATAATTGATGATGTAATGATCAGACTTTAGTGAACCAGGATTTCAAATGTCAACTTATAGAGTTATAGTTTATCTTCATCGAATTCCTTCTATTATAGTCGGGTTGGTCGGGTTACGGGTTCGGGTTAGTCGGGTTGCGGGTTAATCGGGTTGCGGGTCGATCGGGTTGTGGGTTGGTCGGGTTGCGGGTCGATCGGGTTGCGGGTTGGTCGGGTTACGGGTTGGTCGGGTTGTGGGTTAGTCGGGTTGCGGGTTGGTCGGGTTGCGGGTTGGTCGGGTTGCGGGTCGGGCGGGTTACGGGTCATTGACTTTTAGTCAAATCGGGTTGCGGGCGGGTTGCGGGTCGGGTTGATCGGGCGGGTTACTCGGGTCGGGTTACATTTTGAGGTCTTGTGTTCGATTCCCGGTGACCCCCATTTGTTAAGCACATGGTATTCTTGTCTTCAGACCTGTGCAAACTTCAAGCCCTTGTGAGTGGCTTTCGTTTGAGGGGGCGTGTTAGTGTTGTGGTATATGATCCACGATTCAACCTCTCCCAACAACTCGAGTTATTGGGATCAACTGGTTCATGATAGTATGAAAGTAGATTCATTTTTTTCTAACGGGTTCAAATGGTTAATTAGATTTCTTTGTTCAATTCAAGTCATCTAGTACGATAACTAAGTACATATACCTAAATTACAGTAGTCACTCTACTCTTATGTTGATAGACTGATAACAATGTTCGTAAGTCTTGATGAGTCGTAAACCGATCCTAGAGCCGGTACCTTGTACCACTTTACATACAAGGCTTGAAATCACATATAACGGAAACAAGTATGTGTATAAGTGAAATATACATTGTCTGGACAATAAACAAGGCCAGAACATTGTTGTTTTCCCGCTTGCATTAGTAACTCTCGAAACGACATTGCTCCATTATTTGAGTATTTTTTCTTGCCTTTTGAAGTTCATTCCGGGTTCAAAATTGTTTGACCGTCGAAAACTTAACAAATCACTCACATTTGTCCTGCATCAAAATAATAATTAATATAGACTTGTATTGAGAGAAGTTCAAATATTGAAATCATCTCTTCGATATGTTTCATTTCACTTTGTTACACAGACACAATAGAATTGTCCATCTCGTGGGAAAATATACCCTCAAATCAATGATTCATCATCTTGCTGACAAGCGTGCTTCATTATTTTTTTAATTTACTTAAAAAAATAATATTTCACTCCGCAAAATCTCTTTAATATAATATAGATGCACTAATTAACACTAATAGACAAATAATAATGGCGAACGACAGTGGACCATTTTTGCGACAAACTTCTGATTAAAAATCAAACGTGGCAGGGGGATTAACTAGGATAGTCCCAGCCTCCCAGGTTCAGCAGCCGGCGGCGACCACTTTTTGAAAAGGTCACGTTGCCGTCTCGGTGCATTGTAACCATCCGATACATGTTCGACAGAGACAGCAATGTTACGACTTGCGTGTGAATTCAAGGTTGTCAAACCGGTTTATGCCAGTGTGCCGGTTTAGCAAGTGGAATGGTTCAACCAGTGGCACATACCGGTTTGTGCCGGTTCATGCCGGTCAATATTACAAATAAAATTATAAATACTCATATTTAAACATGACATTTAACGTCAATACCTAAACATTTATACTTGAATCCAACAAATAACATCAATATTTAACTTTTATACTCATAAAATAAATAATAAAATATTTTTTATCAATTAAATTCTCTAAAATAAGGTCATTTTACTTAGAGATTCGTATATCGATCATGCCGGTCATACCGGTGGTGTCACGCCGGTTTTATGACCGGTACCAGTTGAACCCGGTACAACCGGTGGCACGCCGGCCGGCGTGACAACCATGCGTGTGATACGAGTCAGGCAGGCGACAACAACAAATACATGCATATTCCACCGCCCGGAGAACGTCTCTGCCCCAAATAATTGCGTCTCAGTGGATCTGTCCTATGACAAAAATATTCCTAATCGTGGATATCCGCCCGAATCCGACCGAGTCGAATAGGATAGAACTCGAATTCGAATGACTTTTAGTGGGTACGGGTAAAACCAGAACCCGAATATTGCGGGTAATGGGTGGGCATGGTTTTCTCACTATCCAACCCGAACCCGCCCGATTATACACATGCGTATGTATTTTTTTTTTCTACAAATGTGTTGTTTTCATTAATTTTCTACATTCTAGTGAATCATTATCATACTTTCTCTTATGTAATGTGATAATACGTGTGGATGTTAGCATTTTGGTTGAAATTATAAATAGCGGCGGATCAAGGATATAAGAGAGCACTGGGCGGTAATTGAATAGAATATTAGATACCATAAACAAAAATATATAATAATATAATTTTCATTATAATGTCAATTGTACAAGAAGGTCTTTTAATTTAGAAAATTTATCAATAATATAATCTCCATGACTCCATCCATACTGATAATATACTCTTTTTCAAAGAAAATAGCTAAGTAATCAATGTGAAATTCATCGCTTATTTTGTTGCACAAATCAATGTTCATGTTTCATTGCTAAAAATATTCTCTCCATGGTAGTTGTTGAAACGGCTAGGTCAACACTAGACAATCAACCGACAAATCAATTTATATTATGTGTCTATCCCTGTTTCCTCCAGCTTCTCTAATAATTTTGCAAGAGAAGAAACTTCATCTTCCTCACATGAGCAGTGCATTCTCCAAAGAATGCATCTCATAGCCTTCAAAGTCTTGAGGCTATACTCTTGAGCAAGTTTGTAAATATTTTCTTCATCAAAACACCAGAAAGAACGATTAGAATCTGGTGCCCCACTCAATTGAGGCAATCTAAATGATGACTCAGCAAGTTTGTAAATATTTTCTTAATAAAAAAAATGGAAAGAAAACCAGCTCAACGGGTTGGCGGAGAAATCCATTTTGGGTATGCTCGTCTCCTCGTTCTTGTTTTGTTTTGGGGTATTGAGATTTTTTTTTTGAATTTTGCTAGGAAGGGTGTGCTTTAGTTTAGAGTTTTTATTTCATTTTATGAAACTTACACTTTTAGGTTTTCATGTCTTTTTTTTTCAAATAAAGTCATTGGGGCTATAGAAAATTTAGTATAAATTTAGAGTAATGGTTTGGATGTGTTCATCTGAACCATTTTCCTAGTTACACAAAATCCTATTATCAAATAAAACTAGACAGGATTTTAAATAGCATTGGGCCAAATACCTAAATTGAAAAAATTTATAAGCACTAAACTAACTCTGGATCCGAAGGAGGGCTGGGCCGGAGCCTGGGTTGGCCCAGCCCTGGATCCGCCACTAGTTATAAAGAGAAATTATTACCCATGGATACCCGTGGATAACAAAAACCCGAACGGGTATGGGCATGGTTTTGATTTTCTACCCGTTTCTTATGTGGGTATGGATATGGGTAAAACCCGAACTAGTTTGGGTAGGGTAACAGATATGCACTATCCGCCCCCGACCCGACCCATTGCCATCCCTACCCCCACGACAGTTAGTTATTAATTCATTCATTTCCACCGGCTGGCCAACATAATTGTAGGGGTGTCCGTCGGTCGGTTTCGGTTTAACCAAAAACCAATTTCTCGGTTATCGATTAAACCGAGCAACCACCTCCTATTACCGACCACCGATCGTGAGAGACACCTAGGCTAGCCGACCACCGACCGGTCAGTTATCGGTTTTAGTTCGGTTAGCCGCATACCCATAACACTCCCTTCTCTATAAAAAATCATTAAAAAAAACAAACAGAAATTCACTACCACTAAATCCTTATTTTCTTCCTCCTTCTCTCTCCTTCCTTCCTCCAAAAAGACCCACCAGAGACCAGACCACTTCTTCCTTCTCTCTCCTTTCTCCATTTCAATCCCACCACACCCCAACACTCCTTCCTTCTCTCTCCTTCCTTCATTTCAGGTTTAGACACGACGACGGCAGGTCGCGGAGGAGAAGCAGAGGCACAACGATGGCCACGGAGGAGAGCGAAGGGAGACATCCCCAGCACAGGAGAGGCAAAAATGGGGAGGAAAAGGAAGGCGTGGATGGCGATGGGAGACACGCGGAGGCCTGGGGTCGTCGGGGATGGGAGATGGCGATGTCGGAGTGGAATCGGCGAGGAGAAACGCCACTATCTCTGGCTCTGGCTCGCGGTGCCCGGTCGTTGGGGAGGGCGGGGAGGGTGGCTGGGGTTTGGATGGCGGAGGGCGAACATAATGCAGAGAATCGAAGGGTTTGGATGGCTTGCTGCCGGCTGGGTTGCGCTTTGGAGGAGTACGAAGAAGAAAGAATTAGGGTTGGGGTTTGGCTGAAGGAAGGGGTCGTTTTCATTGATGGTGAACGACAACGTTTTATTAAAAGGATGGCTAGTCGGTTATGTTCGGTTAGTCGAGTAACCGCGGTTAATCATCCTCGATTACTCGGCTAGACGATAACCACCTTTATTCCACCGAACACCAACCGAGGTAAATAATCATCGGTTTCGGTTAGCTACTAACCGGCGGTTATCGGTTGAACCGGCCGATTAGCCGCTAACCGGAAATCGAACTGGCACCCTTACATAATTGGCAGTTGTACTTTACACCGGCCGCATTTGAAATGTCATAAATAACTGGTTCCAATAAGCCGAGTTGTTGGAAGAGATCTATATATGTTATTTAACTAATTCATTACATTGGGCAGGCATCTCATAAGCTTTTGGCAAACCCCTCAACCTTCTGATCTCCATCACTTCAGCTCTAGCTCAAGAGTTTGCTAGTTATTGCAGAAATTTGGAAGCAGTTACGTTGGGTGATAGTTTGATCAGGTTAGTGCTCAGTCATTGACAACCTCATAAGATTAGAGCAAGCTGTCGAATTATCTCAAGTATATGTATCGCTAAATAAATGTTATTTTATTTTCATTAATAGTTGTGTACGATACATATCTAACAAAGTAACAATTGAGATAGTTTGATTAGTTTGAGGTCACATACCGACTATTTTATATTATTATAGTTGTCTTTAGTGATGGCAATTTCAACCCGCCCCGTGGGTATTATCTGACTTGACCCGCAATGGGGCGGCTATTACTCGATCCACAGTAGCGTGGGGCGGGGCATGGGTATCTATTTCCGACCCGCCATGCCCCGTTCTAGACTCATTGTATCTCAATTTCTTACAATATCTATACATATTTCTCCTATTTTGACTTTTCTTCAACTAGTTAGAGTCGATCTTTCAACTTGTTAGGCTCAATTATCCATTCTATTATCAATATTTTTCATTCTTAAAGTGTTTTTCCTACGTTTTATTGTAAAAAGTAAAATTTACTTGTATTTTATTTGAACAACATGTAAGAGTGGGTCGACCCGCTCCGCGCCGTATCCGCGCGGGTTTTACCCGCCCCTACCTGTAGTAGCGTGGGGCGGGGCATGGGAATTGAGGTACCCGCGCCGCCCTGCCCCATTGCCATCACTAGTTGTCTTCCTCTCAAAATGATTTTTTTTAAAGGGTGCAAGCACTATTACCTCAGATTACTAAATCGAACAGACAATAAATCCGTCAACCGAATTGTACAAGAGACAACGATCAATGTCGGGATTGGAAAAGCAAGTACTAATAGAGCCAGGATCTACCGGGTGACCCTTATGAGCTAAACAATCGGCTAGGAAGTTCGCCTCTTTGTAAATATGTTGCACTCTCACTTCCCAGTCCCTGCTCTGTAGTTCCCGAAAAGCAAGAACCAGATTGGCATGCTGATGATTAGTCGGACACGTGGGTGATAGAAGGTGATCAGTTGTCGTCGAGTCGAGCTGAACCTCGACTTTTTTGTAGCCTGCATCCCATGCAGACTGGAGTCCCTGTAGTGCGCCCCATAACTCCGCACGAGTGATCGTACATCTCTCCAGATTCATTGAGAAAGTACCTAACAAGCGACCCTGCCCGTCAAGAAGAGCACCTCCTGCAACGGTTGACCCCGATGGTCATAGTAACGAGCCATCGGTGATGGAGTATCACAGCTGGTTGCTTATTAATTTAACTGATAGATGCATGCAGGTAAATTTTTAGGTAGGTTTTGGCAGGAATTTGTGTTCACCAATTAAGTTGGATTTTCATCCTTAATGTCACCCGAAAGAAGGAAAGAAATTGAGACTACCCAGATTCCAGGTATTTCTGCTGGATCCTTGTCCGTCAACAATGGATCTGGTTACAACACATGGGCCCCACCTGGTCCCACCTACCTGAGTGTCTTGCGTCCAAAGCAAATTTGGGCTTGACTTTTGACTTTCGGCTCTATTATTGACCCAACCCACTCCCGCAAGTGAAGACTGAAGAGAAGAGCTTGTCAAGCAAGCAACCAAACAATTCCCTGTCTCCCTATCAAGCTTTCTAGGTGGACATTTATTTAAGGTTATATATATATATATTTAGATTTAAGATTAGTGATATTATTATTAGTGAACGGGTATTTGCCGCCAACTAAAAAATTAAAATTTGAATTTTCCCGTTATCATTCTATAAATTTGACGTAACAGAACTTCCATTAACATTTACGATAAAAACGTCCGTCGTCGAGCCCAGTGCCTCCGTCGCCGGCACTGTTGTTCCATCGTGGCCAATTTTCGTCGTCGCCGATCATTGGAAAACAGGTCAGTTTTCAAATTCCGTCAAATTTTCAAGTTTCCGGCGAAAGTGGGTGCTAGGGGTGGGCAACGGGAAACGGGTATTTGGGAATACCCGTACCCATCCCATTTTTTTAGGGTTACGGGTACCCAAATACCCGTAACTTTTTTATGGGATGGGATTTGGGATCAAGAAGTTTTACAATGGGTACCCGCGGGTTACCCGTTAATACCCGTTTGGATATTACGGGTACCCGTACTACCCATCAACTTCCCAATCATCATCGAGATCCCACTCCCATCTGTCACTGTGAGCTTCAGAACAAGGTTCCCCCTTGCTAGAGCTGCACGCCCTGGTTCAAATTGAGACTTAGTTCCATTGATTTTTGGTTGTAATAGTAGTAGGAGTAGAATGGTGGATTAAATATTACAGAGTCTGGTATCTTTCTTGTCCAGCATTGCATTCATCCTTCTCTCTACTAGTGAGCCTCGATATATATATATATATCTATTAGAACTGGCCCATATATTCACAACATTTGGCTCAAGGTTGACACTTCCCATCTCACTACTCTATGGTTGGTGGTTACTGTTAAGGTTCCATATAAGTCTTCCTTAAATTATTTACCCCTTTGATGCACAAAAGCATCAGTTCCTTTAATTTGTTGATTGACCACCTGGTCTGCAGTAGCAACACTTCAATGATTTAATGAAATATGGGTACCCGTGGGTACCCGTTATCCGTCCCGTACGGGTAATGGGTACCCGTTAACCCGTACGGGTTGGGATATGGGATGGAGTTTTCTCTCCAAATGGGAATGGGTACCCGTTTCAAACGGGACGGGTACCCCGTCCTGTCCCGTTGCCCACCCCTAGTGGGTGCGGGCCGAAGGGATTTATCGGCCTGAGCGTCACCGAGCCAAAGGGTTTTCCCAGCTCGGAGACGTCCTAACCGAAAGATTCCTTCGGCTCGGCGACGTTCAGGCCGGAAAATCCCTTCGGCCCGACGTCGTCCCAGCCGGCCGAGATTTTTCTTTCGGCGTCGATGAGGCTCTTCAGCTCAGCGACACTCAGGCCGAAAAATCCCTTCGGCCCGACGACCTCCTGGCAGGAAAATCCCTCCGGTCCGACGTCGCTGCTGCCGGAAAAATTTGTCGGTCGCTGACTTTTTTTATTTTTTTTTACATTATTAAGCTGATTAATTAGTGTTTTATTTAATTTAGTTAAGTAATTAATTATTTAATAAATAGTTAATTAGTTATATTCATTTAATTTGGTTTAATTAATTAAATTAATTAATAGAAAATTAATTAATTGGTGAACGATTTAACAATTAGTGTTAGTGAAATTAGTTAATAGAAAATTAATTAATTGGTGTATGATTTAACAATTAGTGTTGATTAAATTAGTTAATAAAAAATTAATTAATTGATGAACGATTTAACAATTAGTGTTAATTAATTAGTTGATGTGTAATTATCAAGAGTTTTTAATGAATCATTCAAAATTTTGTAATGATATAGTTACTCGAGAATATTAGTGCGCACCTACATATGATATTGTGTAAATTGGTAGATAATTAGATATGGATGCGGGTTTGAGTGAGTTGCCTATATTCGATGGTAGGAATGTTGATTCATCAACAAGAAGGAATGTGCTCCAGAAGAATAAAGAGAAGAAGCGCGGTTGACAGATCGCACATCAGTCATAGCCAGATGGAGGGGAGGAGGAGTTAGAGGGTCAAGGTGTAGTTGCTCCTACGATGGTGACTGGTTCACATGGGAGGAAACAGGGTACTGCATCGAGGGTGTTTTTAGAGGATTTTGTTGTTGACTCCATTGAGTACGATTTAGATGAGGATCTCCAGGTCCCTCCTCCACATCCGGCTATGTATAGGGATCGAGGTGGGCGGTTCGTACCACCTGCTCGGGACGATTCAGAGAGTCTCCAGGACTGGATAGAGTAGGAGAGGACAGTCGAGTGATCCTCGACCGTGGGAGCTTGTTGGTGAGTGTCCTGGTGGACCTAAGGATCTTAGCCTCATTAGGAGCTTTCGTGGCCACACTGGTTATAATCTTTGGACGGGCGCTGGAGGCCAAGGGATCATCACTTGCTACAGCCATAGTTCTTCAGTTGAATATCTGTAGTGCTACCGTTTTACGCATGATGAGGCGGATGATAGGGTTCATCAGACATTCTTCATCATCTGATATATTGCATGTTTCGCAAGATATCGATTAATGATGCTTTGATTTCAGCTTTTGTGGAGAGGTGGCACCCAGACACGAACACCTTTCACTTCCCTTTTGGAGAGATGACGATCCTCCTCCACGATGTTGAGTACCTACTGCAGATTCCTACTGAGGGACGACTGATGGGCATGAGTCGAGATAGGTTAGACCAGAAAGAGTTGAGTTTGTGTTATCTCTTTAGGATGAACAAATAGCAGTTGAATAGTAGGTCGGAGGCCCTTGGTTGTGCTACGAGGGGTAAGTGGTACGTTAAGGGTGGGTTTCTTGCAGAGCTGGCGTGCAGATACTTGCAGGTGCACGTGACAACTTCCACAGTGGCGCAGGCGTACATGTTGACGCTGTTGGGGTCCACTCTGTTTCTAGACAAGAGCGGAGACAAGGTTCGGTTGGGGGTGGACCTCTTTTTGGATCCCATTGAGCAGGTAGCTGACTACAGTTGGGCGTCAGGGACACTTGCTTGGTTGTATAGACAGCTTGGTGAGGGGTCTCGGGCTGGTGCTAGGGGGATGGCTGGTTGTCTCACACTTCTGCAGTATTGGATCTATGAGTACTTTCTGAGTCTCAGGCCATCGCACTTCGAGTCAGTAGTTTGCGGACAAGATGAGTCGTGGGCTTCACGATGGATTGGGTTGCCGACACCAGGTACTGCGGCTGATCCTAATGTGAGGTTAGCGTACTACCGTCGCTCTCTTGATAGCTTGACCCCTGCTGAGGTGTGTTGGAGATCTTTCCATCAACAGCCTCATCTGGTACATCGTCAGTCTTTGTACACTAGAGTGATCCGGTTTGCCGAGGTAGGCGAGTTTTATGATCCAACCTGTTGCCTCCGACAGTTTGGATACCGGCAGATGATACCACCTTCGCCTTCGAGGCCAGCTTCGTTGCCTCCAACAAGCAGATCGACCAGCGGCACCTGCAGGATATGTGATTCACATTCTTGAGATTTTTGATGCAGCATGGGATGCCCTGTTGTCCCACATGATTCACATAGACATGTACTCTCAGCCTTGGAGGACGTATCCATACGAGACGACGCCCGACTATCTTGACTGGTACATCGACCACTCACACATTAGATGCCTCCCTGATGATGGCGATCCCGATTTTGTTATCTCTGAAACGGTAAGATTTGCGTCTTGAACATTTCAATTTGTAGCAATATAAGTTAACTATTTGTGAAACTAACAATTGTGTTTCTTTTTTGTTGTTGCAGCGTGCTCGTGACCTTCTGTACACTTTTGCACCTGCAGTTCGTGCCGCTGCAGGGACCGAGGAGGAGTGGCTGGAGCATCAACGCGGTGTTTACAAATTGAAGACTGCAATATTAAAATACAACAACTAGATTGAAGATAGCGTCATCACCAAGACACAAAGAAGTGTAGTGGTGATAAAATACAACATTCAAAATACAACTAGAATAACAACATACAAAGACGGACATGACAACACTATGCATTGCCCCTACCCTTACCTCTACCCCTACGGGGGTCTCTCTGCCTGGCTCGTTGGAGACCACCAATAGTCCCCCACAAATCTTGTCCAGCTCGAAGACTAATTTCCCACCCCGCCACATTGGGCTTTGCTAGCCCCTACCATAGTGGATGCAGAGGAGGTATGGGAAACTGATCCATGTTGAAGTACAATCAAATGTACTGGTTATTCACGTAATACAATGTTAAGAACATGGTTGATGGTTACGAACCAGGATCCGCATCAATAGGCAACACAGTGTAGGCATCAGTGAACAAGTTGGGCAGTGGAGTGTCTAGATTATGGGCATCGAAAGACTGGTAAGAGAAGACAATGACTGCGATGTTGTATCTGGTTGCAAACACGAACAAGTCCTCAGAATTTATCCAACGCCCATTGGTGAATAACCCGATCCGAACCACTTGATGCGTTGAATGTGACGTGTTGTACCACCATTATACAAGTTCTCATACTTCCAGTAATTCCGTTGGATTTCTTGGATAATATCCAATCTCATTAGCAGATAGTGACTATCGTCCCCCATTATACAATGAGAGAGTGCCCTAAAACCACAATTGCCGTCTGGACTAGGGTTGAAATAGCCTACCAATAAAGGCCGAACAAACTCTGGATGAAGATGCTCGATGAGAGGGTAAGAATATTGCCTTTGGGGGCTATGGGATGAGTAATCTACAATATTAAAACAAACGACCATTAATAGTTGTCTAAACCAGTTACTAATAATTGGACAAAAATTAACTAATAGTTGTCTATAATATATAAACCAGCTACTAATAATTGGACAAAATTAACTAATAGTTGTCTACAATTTTAAAACTTTTAGAGTTGAAACTCACCTGTATCGTGCTCGTCGGATTCACCTCCACTCGATCGGGATCTGCCTCCACTCCATCGGGACCTGCCTCTAGTCGACTCGAGACCCGTGCTCATCGAACGAGACCTCGATCTCTCATAATATGAACGAATGCGGCTGGTGCTTGTTCGAGGCCGCCC
Source organism: Linum tenue (assembly GCA_946122785.1). Classification (NCBI taxonomy): domain Eukaryota; kingdom Viridiplantae; phylum Streptophyta; class Magnoliopsida; order Malpighiales; family Linaceae; genus Linum; species Linum tenue. The sequence goes on along the minus strand of CAMGYJ010000009.1, from coordinate 62,414,994 downwards.
TCTCATAGTCTCATTCACTTCTGGTTCCCTCACATTGTCCTCTGCTGGGTGAAGCCCATAAAATATGGCATCTCTTGCTTGTCTCACTACTTCAGGACCTCTCTCTTCCACCTCAACGGTGAGTTGCCTAAAATGTTGTCGTTGAAGCTCAATTTCATCACTGATTTTTTGTTGCAACGGGGGCTTTTTATAATCCAAATTTTGCCAGAATACATTCAACTCATGAGCATAGAACTGGCGTCCTTCTTCCTTAGCTCCAACAACCTGGCAAGCACACTTGAGCCCATGTGTCGTCTGAAAATGACACCCACAGGCCACAACTGTCCACCAACTCCGTTGCACCATCTAACATCATTTTGATTGCGTCACAACCGACGATCCTCCTACAAAACGTACGCGTAGGCACAATTGCCCTACTCAAATTGCGGTTGAGTGACTTTTGCAGTTCATTCACCATTTCCACAAACTGATGTTCAATGTAGTTGTGGTTCTTCGCAAAACAAGTGTTTATCTCTGCTCTACCAGATACAAGGAAAGTCTTGAAGGAAGAGTGAGATGACTCAACTCTATTCGAGCTCATGTTACCAAGATGGAACACATGGTTTGTATAGCACTTTGCCCACATTGTCTGATGAGGCAACCACTCACCTCGCACGTAGTCGACCTGTTTTTTGTTCTTAACCGACCAGATCCTCTCAAACTCATTAATCTTTTAAAGAAAATCGACCCTCGTCCAACTCAATGCAGCTTTCTCAAAATGTTTTTGCCATACTGCTTGTGCTACCTCTCTTTGTGAAATTCCACCAAGTAGGATCTCAAACTTTTTCTTCACACAGTTGTTGCCGTGCCATAAACATAGTAGGTGGACCGTACATGGGAGGGGTAAGACCACAGGAACGGAAGCAAGCAGGCCACCTTCTTTGTCTGTCACAATGACATTCAGAACCGTCCCATCGAGCAACCCTTTTATACATCGCAACAGCCACTCATATGATTCCTTTGTTTCCTTCTTCATAAGGGCACATGCAATGTTGAAATTCTTTTTGACCGGAGTAACCCCATTAACCTCAACCCATGGCATGTCGTACCTGTTCGTCTTGTAGGTCGAGTCGATGAGGATGACGTGCAACCATGCATGCAACATCTGAATGGAAGTCGGGTGGGCAAAAAACATATTGGTGAGCACATTATTAGCATCCTTATCCAAACGGACATGATACCCACATTGTTCAGCTCCGTGAAGCATAAACTGCATCGCATCCATTTCACTCATCTCATCCAATCTTGTCTTGGAATTTTTGTTGTAGATCTGTTTGCTATCATGGAGCGCACCCCCTTCAGTATTGAGTGTCGTCTTCTGCTGATTTGGTCTCACCCCCGCGTTCCTCATCAATCTTAACCTCTCTTTTTCAGCCTCAGTAAACTGTTTGTTGTGCCGGTGATGTTCTGGATACAACACTTTTTCATGGTTGTGAAACCCTCTATTAGCTCCGGTTGCACGACTTGTCACGCCTACTATGATCCATGTATTTGGACCATGCTTTTGCCATACTTCTTTAATACATATATGAAACTAGCAACAAGTACCCTTCGAACTAGTATTCGCACGCCTCTCCTTCATATGATCTGGTTTGTAAGCATCAATATTCTTGTGAACCTAATGCTAATATGTTATTTCAGTGTAAAAACAGTTCATGGTGCCTACTTTGGATATTCATATCATACAATTGGCTAGATGGAAATTGAAGACTAATGACTTGTTTTAAAGCTGGAGTGTCCCTCTACATATTGAAGTGATTGAGAGCTCGATAGGAAGTCCAGAAGACCATTTTTGAACCTCATCAAAAGGCTATGCCAAAACTGGGAAACTGCCTAGAAATGGCTAAGTCTGGAAACGTGTTTGTGAAGCCTATTTTTGAGCTCAATTCGAGAAGCATGAATGCGAGTCGAGTCCAGGAGCCTCTACCATGTTAAATTAGGTATGTTTTATACAAATTCAAGGAATTGGATGAAAGATTGGATATCTTTAAAACTTCAAACAAAAGGGTCGAAGTTGCTACGAAGGCTGTTTTTCTGGCAGACTTCGAGCACAAGCAAGCTGCCAGAAAAACAGCCTTCGTAGCAAATTCGAGCCTTTTGTTTGAAGCCTTAAAGATATTCAATATTTCATTCAATGCCTTGCCTTTGTATAAAAAAATACGTAATTTAACGTGGTAAAGGTCCTTCGACTTGACTCGCATCCATGCTTGTCAAATTGAGCTCCAAAGTAGGCTTGACAAACACGTTGCCAGACTTAGCCATTTTCAGGCAGTTTCCCAGTTTTGGCATAGCCTTTTGGTCAGGTTCAAAAATGGTCTTCTGGACTTTCTATTGAGCTCCCAAGTACTTTAATATGTAGAGGGACACTTCAGCTTCAAAACAAGCCTTTAATCTCCAATTTCCATCTAGCCAATTGTAAGATATGAATCTCCAAAGTAGGCACCATGAAACTGTTTGTACACTGAAACAACTGATTAGGTCGACCTGATCCTATATGAGGTCGACCGAAAAGTGCATGTTACCGTGACATGCATGTCACCGTAGCAAAGTCCAAAAGTATGATAGTAATATTATACACTATATAAAATGTGGCAACAAATAGTGCAATCAATTGAATTTATTTATACCCACCCACCTTAATCTAACAATATATTTCTTTGTCATTAACTGATTGGAGTAGAGCCGTAGAGGACATGGCGTATTGGCATATCACGAATCAGAGTTGCTATCAAATGGGCCCCACCAACAAAACAGCATCATTAAGCATTTGATTAGTTTAGTGATTTTGTCTTAAACGATAACCATCGTCATCCCTAATATCATCAGTTCAATTAACATGATAATTACAACGAATTAATTCGTAATTAGCACTCTCCTCCAGAGTCTTTCCTCCTGACTCAGACTGGTTCATGAACTTGTTAAGCAAGCAATTACCTCAGCCGCTTGACCAAGAAAGGATCTCTATATAAAGGCAAACCAATCTCCCCCACCATTTCTTGGTCATCAAAACACCACACAAGGAATCCCAACTCTTCCCCTGTTTTTCCTCTTTAAACTGAAGCAGTCAAACTCTGTTTCCATTTCTCTCTCGGTGAAAATGGTAAACGGGTCGTTGAGGAAGCGGGAGCAGAGTTTCCCACCAAAGAGAGGGCAGATCAAGATGACGATCATCAAGAGCCTCATTAGTTCAGCAGCTGCTGCTATTGGTACTTCAAGCGGCGGCAAGCTGAAGGTAAGTAGAAGGGACGGCGGCGGCGGCGATGGATTTAGCAGCAGCAGCATATGCTCGTCGGCGCCGGCTACTCCCCCTGCAACTCCAACTGGGTATTTGTCCGATGCCGAAGCCTGATTCATTGATGATTCCAGATCTGATCATTGGCTGCCGTCGGTTGGTCATCTGGGCAATTCTCTTGTACAGTTAGTTAGGTAGTCCGAGGCTGTTGTGAGGAAATTTTGCTGTGAGATTAGTTCCTCAGTTCTTTACGAACAGTGGCGGATCCGGGTGCCACCCGGGCCACAACCCAGCCCTTCTCTGGGGTTCAAGATAGTGTACATAATCATGGGTTAATGATGGATACTCTTCATTTAGAAAATTCAGATCTAAAATGGAAAATTAAAGATCATTTTTATTTTCCTTAGTTTTCTTAATCGGCTCATATTTTTTTCGTTTTTACTCGGATTTTTTTTACACAGATGGAACGAGTTCATCGTGCTCTACAGAATGAGATAAATTTTCAATATTTTTTGAGAAAAAAAAAATTTCTGGCATCTCGGTACCAACTGCATACCATATGCTATTTTCTTCGTTTTTAATTCGTTTTTGAAAACGTTTGCACAGAATGGACAAGTTCATCATGATCTATTGGATCTAAAAATTTCTGGGTGAACAAATTACATGACCAAAAAATGCCACACAATACCATACAATACCACCCTGGTACGGGGTGGTATCTTGTGGTACACAATGATAAAAGTCGTAAATGACAGTTAATATACTTCTACTATCATGTATTCAATCATCCTACAGTCTTGGTTTGTTCATACCACCATGATACGCTTTTCAAACCATAGGTATGCTCTTATTTCAATACCAGTCAATACCATATGGTATAGACTGGTAAAAAATTGCTCAATTTTTTTTGTTCGAAAAATATATCAAAGTGAATATCATTTTGAAGAGCACAATTAATCTGATCTAACTGTGCAAAAAAAATTAAATTTCAACTTAAAACGAGTGAGAAATCGTCCGTCAAATATTAAGGAGGGAAAAATTAAAGGTTTTCCAGGAGAGAGAGGGATGTTGATGTGGGCTGGTTACTCATGGTTACTCACCATAAGGTTACTGACCTGATCTGTTCCCCTCCTCTGAATCCGGAACTAGTATAGTCCTTATGCGTTTAACGATTTTAGTCATTCGGCCCAGTATTATTTTATAATACAATTGTGTGTAGTTAGGAAAATGGTAAGATGAACATATTCAAATCATAACTCTAAATTTAGTCTGGAAATTCTAGCTCAAACGAGTCTCGTCTAAAGAAAAACAAACAATTAAACCTAAAATTCTAAAAGTCTAAAACGTAAAAGGCTAAAAGAAATATGAGATTTGTTTACTTGAAAAATCACTAGAGCATGTGGTGAAAATAGGGATGGATACACAATACAAATTGATTAGTCGATTGATTTGTCTAGTGTTGACATTGTCCGTTTCAACAGATACTATGGAGAGAACCTTTTCAACAATGGAACAGGTGAAAAATGATTTGCACAACAAAATGAGCAATGAATTTCTCGCCGATTGGTTAACTATTTTATTTGAAAAAGAGTAGTATGCGATTAGTATGGATGTAGACTCATTTATTGATGATTCACTATGTTAAAAGATAGACGTGTACAATTGATATTGTAAAAAAAATCATAATTTTTTGCGATATCTAGTTTTCTAATGAAATGCGGCCCAGTGCTCTACTATATCATGTATCCGTCGCTGTTTTCTAATGCTAAAGTTGAGTATGGAATGGTATGAGAATTGTGATCCATCCCTGCATATGTAAATTGTAATTGGAAGATTGGGAATCCATCCAACTCAAACCCATGATGTATGAAAGTAATTAATTCCATTTCCAACTAGTTGAAATGGTTAATTAGATTTCGTTGTTCAATTCAAATTATCTTTGAACTACAATGACTACTTTCGTAAGAAAATAACTCCAAAGTTTTAATTCTTCTATAACTATAACATAAAGTACATATATTTAACTAACTAACACTAAATTGTAGTAGTCACGATACTCCTAAATATGTTAGTAGGTTGATAACGATATTTATACGTTTTAATAAGTCGTTAAATGATTCAAAGGCTCCTACTTTGTACTATGGATGATAATGGGTCGGGTTGGGGCGGGTTTTGTCAAACCCAAACCCATGGGTTTATCCGCCAAAAAAACCGGGGTAAAACCAGCTGGGTTTGAAAAACTCAAACCCAACCCAACCCGCTGGGTATCCGCGGGTTCATGGGTACCCGTGGGTTTTTGTGGTAAATAAATTACAATAACAAGTTTCTTTCAAAATAAAAGTTTAACATCAATTTTCTCATACAAAAAACATCAATCTAGAGCATACAAGCAAACCGCAAATGATCAATACAAATGTTCAAAATTAAAGATAAACATCTATAAACAATAAGATTAATTGAAAGCTTCTTCCTCATCAATTAAGTTTCTTCACTCTCCACTTCATAATATCAACTTCATTCTAAACAATTAGAAAGAACAAATTATACATGTTTCCACAAACATAAAAAAATATTAGATGTTTAAGGAAGATATATTATTTAGAATATTAAATATACCGGGAAAGTAATTATATGTGTGTAGGCGGGTACCCATGAGGCGGGTTTGCCTAAACCCAAACCCAACCCGACCCAGTGAATAGTGTAGCGGGTTTAAACCTAAACCCGGCCCAACACCCGTCAACACGAATTTTACTCGCATTGACTGAATTGGGTCGGGTGGGTACACGTGAGTTCAGGTTTTGTTGCCATCCCTGCTTTGTACGGCATCACATACATTGGGATGGAATCATAGGAAAAAAGCATCATCGTTAGATGCTTAAAGATATATAAAATAATGATTATAATAATTATACTGGGCGTTTTGCACTGACAACTGACAAGTAAATAAACGACAGTAGAGGCTTTTTGCAACAAACTTCCAATGAAAAACAAACGTGGATTCACACAGTAGGAATACCTACCTAGGGTAGACTCCCAGGGGCCGCAGCCGGCGGCGGCCACGTTTGAAAACGCCATGTTGCCGTCTCGGTGCATTGTAATCATCCTTCACATGTTCGACAGAGACAGAAATGTTACGCTCGTAAATTGGTTAACACATATTGTCTTAGTGAATAACGTAAATATGTGTTCTTTACTTTCTTATATTGTCGATTATTCGATATGCTCTAATATAAAGCATCCTACTCAGCTGGTTATAGCATAAATTTTATAGCAATTACGTCGATAGGTTGATCAAGTTAATACTCATTCACTAATATCTCATAATATTAGAGTATGTTGCTAAATGATGATATCTAATATATGTACCATTAGATATACGTGACAATATTGCTCTAAAATACCGTTTATGCATATATGTCTAAAACTTGTTTTCTACAAAAAAAAAACTCGTTAATATTATGTGATAGTTGTTATAAACCAGCTGGTCCCAATAACTCGAACTGTTGAGAGAAGGTTATACTGGATCTTATACCACACTCTATCACGCCCTCTCAAACGAAAGCCAAACAATGGGCTTGAAGTTTGCACAGGCCAACCATACCTTGTGCTTTAATAAATTGTTAATATTGAGGGTCGTGGAAATTCGAACACCACTTGGTTAAACCAGTTCTGATACCATGTCATAAACCAGTTGGTCCCAATAACTCGAGTTGTTGGGAGAAGATTATGCGGGATATCATACCACACTCTAACTATAGTTTCATCAAGTTACCCTCTGCTGAACTTAACGCCGACCCGCATTTCCTTTTGAAGAAGGCCAAAGAAAGGTTTCCACCTACTGGGCCCCACCTGTCTGAGTGTCTTGCTTCCAAAGAAAATTTGGGCTTGACTTTTGACTTTTGGGCTCTATTATTGACCCGACTGAAGCCCACTCCCGCAAGGGAAGGAAGGGAAGAGCTTGTCAAGCAAGCAACCAATGCAACCTTAATCTAATATAATATTTATTTGTCATTAACTGGCAGGCAGGGATTGAGCCAGCTTGTATCTAGGGCTAGGGCCCCCTAAACTTATAAATATCAGCAGAAGTGAGGTATTAGAACAAAGTAGTGGTTTAGTGTAGTGGTACAAAGTAGGCTGACAAACGGTAACTCGCTAATCGGTTTACCGTTTTACCGAACCGGTAACCGGTTGTAAACGGTAAACCGATTACCGACGGTAACGGTATTCGAGGGCTGCTTGGGACATCCAATTTACCGCCCCCAGTCTCGGTAAATACCGACGGTAAGTTGGTATTACCGAAACGCGGCGTTTTACCGCCCAAGAGTCATCTGGAACGCGGCGTTTTACCCAAACCCTAAAATTAAAAAAATCATCGAGGCAAAGCCTCCAAACCCCTAACCCCTTCACTCACGTGCCTCTCGCTTCGCAGTTCGCCCGCCGCCTCTCCTTCTCCAAATCTTCTCGTCGCGACTCGCGACTCCGCGACTTCGACCACGTCGCGTCGCCGGCGTTGCAGAACCCTCCGCCTTGCCTCGCGTCCTCCTCGCCTCCCAGACCCCAGTTGTCGGCGTTGCAGCACTCCCTCCGCCCCACTCCTCTGCCATTCCTCTACCACCGCTAGGAATGCCACCGCCAGGACAATGACAGAAGCCTTCCTCCGCGGCTCCGCCAGTCTTCTTCCGCAGGGCTGCTTCCTCCTGCCCACATCCTCGGCTCCTCCAGGGTCTATGCAATCTCTCATCCTCTCCTAATCTCCCTCCCTTCCCTTGCAGTCCTCTTCCGCGGTTGCTCCTGCCTCCTTGCTCCTTGGAGTTTTGCTTTGGACAGCAACAGGCCAGCCAGCAATAGGCCAGCCAACAACAGCCAGCAGCAGGCCAGCAAGGCAGCAATAGGCAACAGCCAGCCAACTGAGCCAAGTGCCAACAACATGCCATTAGCAATTGGCATTGTCGCATTGAGATTTGAGGCCAACAAAATCAAATCATGTATGTTAGTAATTGAAATATTGAATTGAGTTTTGACTATTGGATTTGCAAAGATGGAAAATTATCATTTATGTGTTGTATAAGTATTGAATTGAATTGATTGAAGATGATTGAGTAATTGAATTGAGGTTGATTGAATTGAATTGACTATTGAGTAATAGATGAGAAATCGTCCGTGAATTGATTGAACTGAATTGAGATTGTGTTGAATGGTTGTTTAGAAAATTTATGTGTTCATTTGTTGTTTTTTTAGGACGAAACCTTATGCTGGCAGCCGTTGAGGAGGTAGTAAGAAGAAAGCTAGTTCTCTACCTCCTCGAAGCTCTTCAAAAAAAGGGAAGGCTTCGACTAGCACACTTTCCACTACTGCAAATTCACCTCCACCTGCAGCTGCAGCAAATCCATCTCTTAAGGCAAATCCTCCTCCATCTGCAACAAATCCTCCTTCATCTGCTGAGGTACCTGGTGTTCAGAAGAAAATTGACAAGGGGAAGGAGAAGAAGTCAAAATCTAAGTGGTAGATTCTTTACACCCGTGTGTTGGTTGATGACTACCCATACGGAAAATGCAAACGGTGTGGGATGCTAATCAAAGCTCATTCAACCTTCAATGGGACTAGTGGTTTGAAGAGCCATCACCAAATGTGTGAGAGGAGGGCGAAGGAAGCTGGTGGTCAGTCGGTATTGAACTATCAACCTGGAAGTGGAGATGGTGAGGTAGGCTCTCTTACTCCATGGAAGTTTGATCAGAACAAATCTAGACATGCATCAGCTATGATGATAATCTCGGATGTGCTTCCATTTAGATTTGTTGAGCGAGAGGGGTTTAGGAGATTTATGGCAACAACTCAGCCTTTGTTTGTGATACCTGGAAGACAAACAATAAGATCTGATTGTTATGTCATTTTTCTGGAGGAAAAAGAAATATTGATTGACTTTTTTTTAACTCAAAGGGCAAAGGAAGAATATCTATCACTACATATACATGGACTAGTGATAACAACCAGAATTTTATGTGTGTGACTGCACATTTTATTGGAGATGATTGGAAGTTGTAGAAGAGGATTATTTGCTTTGTTCCAATTACTAGTCACACGGGGAAGGATATGGCAGATACTTTGGAGAAGTGTCTACAAGAATGGAAAGTGAAGAGTTTGTTTTGCATGACAATGGATAATGCCAGTTCCAATTATGTTCTTGTTGAGTGTATGAGAACAAAAATGAAGAGGTGGAGAACAGATTTGCTAGATGGAAAGTATTTGCAGTATAAATGTGTGGCACATATCATCAATCTAGTTGGTTCTGATGGATTGAAGGAAGTTAGGGTTGCTGTGGATAGGGTAAGGGATTGTGTGAAATGGGTGAAGTCATCCCCAGCTCGGAGTGCAAAGTTCAAGAAAGGCATTAGCTATCTAGATATGGATGGGAAAAGACTGTTGTCTTTGGATGTACCGACTAGGTGGAATTCCACCTATCTGATGTTGGATTCTGTAGAGAGGTTTGAGCAGGTTTTTAAGTTCATGTATGCTAGTCCTACTGATTCTTCATTTCGAGACTATGTGGATTCCAAGAAGGGTCTTCCAACTGAAGATGATTGGAGCAGTATTAGGCGGCTCATGAAGTACCTGAAGTTCTTTTATGAGCTTACTCTTCGTGTATTAGGTATAGGAACTAATAACTATCAAATTTTAAAATTAAATTGAATGGTTATGATTTATGATTTATGAGTTATATTATTTATACTAATGTTCGGTAAATTTTACTTTGTATCAGGAACATCATATGTCACTGCACATACTTTCTGCAAAGCCATTATGGATATTCATGAAGTGATAGCAACATTGAAGAAAGATGCAGATGGACAAATACAAAGAATGGCAGAAAGAATAGAGGCAAAGGTGAGAATGATGTTGATGACGAGGAGGATAGCCTGAGGATATATAGGATAATTTAGACTATTTGACTATGATGTTGGAGGAAATGTATGGGACCTCAAAAGGGGGAGATTTGGTAGATGAAGTAAAGAAGGAGATGATTGCATTGTACGATGTCTACAAGATGAAGTATGCAACTCCACCCTCTGTTTCTGTGCCTACTAGTAGTACTACTACTCCTATTGAGACTAGTGACGGATCTATTGCTATGGGAGGAGCATTTGAAGCTCGGTTCCTGCAGAAGAGAAATGAGCAAATTGAGAGGGGGGGGGGGGGGTCGAGGTTGTGGTGAGTTGGAGCAGTATTTGAGAGATGTTGGTGATGCTATTAATGAGGAGATTGATGATCGGAAGTTTGACATTCTGAAGTGGTGGGCTCGGAACAGTGTTAGATATCCCATTCTTTCAGAGATGGTTATGGATATATTAGCAGTTCCAGTCTCCTCTGTTGCATCGGAGTCCGCTTTCAGTTATGGAGGTCGAGTTCTTAGTCCTTTCAGGTATTCTTTAAGTCCAAACAGTGTAGAGGCATTGATTTGTGCTGAAGATTGGATAAGATATGAAAGTGGAAAGACTGCAGATGAACTGAATGATAAGGAAGAAGATCAAGAGACAATCGATTATGAAAGTGGTAAGAATTCAATTTAATATTCTAATTTTTCTATACTATTTACTATTTAAATTTTAAACCATTCCATTAGTAACATGCTAGCATTTGTGTATTTTATTTGCACTAGTTACTAATACTTTCCAATCTCGAGTGGAAACTGCAAGTGACATCCCAAGTGGAGCACATGGATTTGTTGTTGGGGTTGAGGAGGAGGAGGAGGAGGGTGATGATGAGGAATCCACCGAGTCCGACGAAGACATGAACCAAGATGCCGATGATGATCCCGATGATACTCTTCTCAGGACTTTGAAGAAGAAAGGTTGTGCAAATATTGGTGGTGCTACAAGTTCTACTGGAGAAGGAGGAGCATGAGCTATTGGTTATTAACTTATTTGGTTATCTATTTTAATTTTTAAGTTTGGACTTTGAACTTGTGTTGAATTTAGACATTATCATTGGGTACTTTAGTCGATTGACGAATGACGATTATGTGTTTATGTAGATTGTTGACATATTGTCCCTTTGAATTTGATGATGTTTGTCGAATTGTCGTTTGATGAATTTGAATATTTGATGAATGATGATGCTTGATGAGAGTTGATGTTGATTCATGAATCATTATTGTTGACCCTTTGAACTTATGTTAAATTAAATAGATTAATAGATAGCAACTTTGAGTTTGCCAAATATTAAGTTAACTAGTTAAAGCATTAACATATAACAAATACTTCATTATTCACAAATATAAAATATTACATACATGAATGTAAGTAAGTATAGGCCTCATAAATATTATAAATAAGAGTTAATAATAAATTATTAATTACAAAAATGAAGAAAAAAACTCAGAAAAATAAAAAATATTACAACATCACCACACTGCCAGAAATTCGGTTCGGTAAATGTTCGGTAAATGGAACCAAAAAACCGCCCGACGTCGTTTCTCACGGTATTTCGGTAATACCGGTTTGTAACTGTTTACCGGTAATTCGATAATCGGTAAACCGGTTTCAAACCGGTATCGATAATCAATTCCAATTTAGCCAACGTCGGTATACGGAAACCTGTAAATTCGGTAAACAATTTACCGTTTACCAACCGAATCCCACCCCTAGTACAAAGTGTTGATTGTCATAGGGGAGATGAGGGTTCGATCCCAGCCTTGTGTCACTTTTTATGTAATTTTTTGCTTAAAATTGGCTCTCCCCACAATTTGTTGTTTATTTTGCTTGAAATTGGCTCTCCCCCACAACCTTTCCCCTAATTTTCTTTTTAATTTCATAGCTATATGTTTTTAACCTTATTTTCTTGAACAAGTCTCTTTGCAAGTAAATTTATTTGAAAATTTAATGTGTTTCTTTTTAAAATGGTTAAATCTAGACTAAAAAGGCTTTCTCAATACATCTAGTTCGATTTGTTCGATATTTGTAGTTGGCTTTTGGTCACTATGTGAACATGATCATGCTTGGGGTTGGTAATTCCAATTATCTTTAAAAAAAGCCAATATTTGTAATAAGTTTAAATGGTTTTTACATAAAACTGATTGTGAATAATGAGTTATATATTTTTAAGTATTTTCTTCATCACTATATATGTGTTGGAAAAAAAATTGTTGGCCCCCTAATTGAAAATCATGGCTCCGTCCCTGCTGGCAGGAGAAGAAGACATGGCGTTTGGCAAAGGATGAGATAGCATGACTACCCCTAAAGGGGTTGGAAAAATGACACCCCTATTAATTATAGGCTTTTAAGGAAATTAATTTGTGTTGCATTTAATAATCCATCTGAATTAAAAACTCATATTAATTATTTTATTTTTTTACAGTGCAATGGTAGTTCTACCAGTGCAATGATATCAGTGTATAAGTGTCACGGTATTTGTATCAGTGCAATGGTAGTTCAAAAAAGGAATGTAATTAATATGATTTCAGTGTACAAGTGCAATGATAGTTGTATGAGTGCAATTTTAGTTCAAAAAAAGGAATGTAATTAATATGAGTTTTTAATTCTAAAAAATTATTGACTGCAACACGAATTTAATACCATAATTAACTATAATTAATAGGAGTGTCATTTTTCCAATCCCATAGAGGGGTTAGCAACACTAAACAATTGACAATCAGTTAATGATTTTGTCTTAAACGATACCATCGTCATCCCTAATGTCATCAATTCAGTTAATGTCCTAAATAAAATGAATTAATTCGTAATTAGCACCAGACCTCACCTCGTATTCCGCTACCCGCTCACTCAGCAGTGGTACAGCAGTACCCTCTGCTTCTCAACCTATTTGACTCGACCCGGTGGACCGGTTCATGAACTTGTTAAGCAAGCAATTAACTCAGCAGCTTGACCAAGAAAAGGATCTCTATATAAAGGCAACCAACCTCCCTCACCATTTATTGGTCATCAAAACACCACACAACTCTTCCCCTGTTTTTTTCTCTATAAACTGAAGCAATCGCACTCTGTTTCCATTTCCAATTTTTCAATTTCTCTCGGCGAAAATGGAGTTCGGGTCGTCGAGGAAGCGGGAACAGAGTTTCCCACCAAGGAGAGGGCAGATCAAGATGAGGATCATCAAGAGCCTGATCAATTCAGCAGCTGCTGCGATTGGTACTTCAACCGGGGGCAAGCTGAAGCGAAGTAGGAGGGATGACGGCGGCGATGGGTTTAGCAGCAGCTGCTCGTCGGCGCCGGCCACTCCGCCCGCAACTCCAACTGGGTACTTGTCCGATGCCGATGCCGAAGCCTGATTAATTGATAATTCCTGATCTGATCATGGGCTGCCGTCGGTTGATCATCTGGGCAATTCTGTTGTACAGTTAGTTATATAGTCCGAGGCTGTTCTGTTGTTGTATATTACTCGACGGGGATGAAATTTTGCCGTGAGATTGGTTATTTGGTTTCGTTGTTCTTTTTGAATGCTAAAGTTGAGTATAGAATGTTATGAGAATTGAGATCCTATCCTTCCCTGTATATGTAATGGAAGATTGGGGATCCAACTCAAAATCATGATGTATGAAAGTAATGAATTCAGTTATCAACTGGTTGAAATGGTTAATTAGATTTGTTAGTTCAATTCAAGTTATCTATGATGACTATTTAGTAATAGATTTACGGTACTATGAAAAAGAACTCTAAAATTTCACTTCTTCTATAGCGCTATAACATAAAGTACATGTTTTCAACTGATCGACACTAAATTAAATACTCAGAGTACTTCTATATATGTTGACGGTCGGACTGATACTGTTATCCGTAAGTTTTAATAAATCGTTAATTAGTTTGAGATACCCGAATACAACATCACATACATGATGATGGCCTCGCAAGACAAAACCATAATCCTTGGATGCTTAAAGACATAAAAAAACAACAAGGTAAGGTGGAAACAAACAAGTACGTGTAAGTGAAAGACACATTACTCGGACAATAAATAGTCAAAACCCTAGTTAGTAAATACTCCGTTTAATACACGTATATGTACCCGTACGTACTTTATCCGTTTAAAACTTCCGTATCCATATTATTGTCAAGCCGTTTCATTAGTTTCCGTTCATTTGACGGCTCTCGTACTAAACACGTATAAAATCTGTATAACACGTTTATTATCCGTATTTAATGAAAAAAATTATTAACTTTACTATCTTTTACATATTTATTTATTAATAAAAATAATTAATTTATATATTTATGACTATTAATGTACTATTAAACGTAACATTAGCTAAGAGACGAAGTATAATACCCATACATATTTTATACGTAACTTTCCTGTACCGTATTTTACTAACTATGGTCAAAACATAACATTGCTGCTTTCCTGCTTGCGTTAGGAACTCTAAAAAAATGACGTTGTTCCATCTGAATAATTTTCTTCTTCTTTTGAAGTTCGTTCCAGCCTTGCAGATTCAAAGTTCTCTTACTCATATTTCCGTTATAAAATGATAATAATTATTAAATACAGGTGCACTAATTAACACAATAGAAAATCATAATGGACGTTTTGCCCTGACAGATACATAAACGAATGTGGACTTTTTTTTTTGGTTGCAACAAACGTCTAATTCAAAATCAAACGTGGTTCACAGGAGAATTCCCTAGGTAGGTAGGTTAGAGTTAGACTCAGAGGGGGCCGCAGCCGGCGGCGGACACGTCTGAAAAGGACTACTTGCCGTCTCGGTGCATTGTAACCATCCTATTCCTATATATGTATGTTTGACAGAGACAGCAACGGAACGGTACCGACGTGTGTGATATGAATCAGGCGACAACTAGAAATGCATGCCCCCTCCGCATATTCCACCGGCCGGGGAACGTCTATGTCCCAATAATTGTGTCTCAGTTGATATATAGTTAGTTACTAAATTCATTGGTACCATAATTGTCAGTTTCACACGTCCACTTGAAGGACTAACCGGCCGGGTCTTTTAGGCACACATATCTCATCAGCTTTTGCCAACCTTACTAATGTTCATTCTTGGACATATCTGATGAAGCGTAACCCACGATTCAAGGGGTTTGCTTGTAACTCACAAGTGAGAGAAAGACGTTGGTGTCCATAATGATGCGTGATAGCGGAATCTCACGTATCGTGGAACTCGAACTTTTCTACGAAACTAATGAAACGCGATAAAGATAGCTAAATTACTCTAATTTACTTTACTCTTATTCATTGCTTAACGAACCCAAAGAACAACGTACATATTTATAGGACTACTCTCATACCCTTTCCCTCTCAAACAAGGTAAACTAATCCTAACCCAACAAGTAAACACTAACTTCCTCAACAAGACATAATAATCTAACAAGAATAACTTAACAATTAACTAATAATAGTCCTTATTACTAAGCCTATACGCGACACCAAGGCCCATGGGTGCTATAATGCACCACATAAACCTTTGATTTATTTGATTGATACGGAACTAATGCCAAAGGTACATATTTATAGGCTTAGAAAAGGCTAATACTTAACCTAGTCCTACCCTTATTCGGCTACCCCTTCCCAAACACAAAAGGAAAACTTGACCCAAAAAGAAAACACCCTAGCCCGAACCGAAAATAACCCAAGAGCCTAAACACGGTAAATAACCTCATCAATATAATCAGAATAGAGTATGTTGCTAAATGATGTGACAATTTGGTAAATATGATCTACACGGATATATTTAACAATTTAGATTAAGTGATAGTTTGATCGTTGTTCGTATCTATGCAATTATCTAATCCAAAGATGGATGCATGCATATGAATTTTAGGTAGGCTGAATAGGAATTTTGTGTAAACCAAGTAAGAATGTAAGATGGAATAATGGATCGTCATCCATAATGTCACCAAAAGAAAGAAAGAAAGAAATTGAAACTGGTCCCACTCCCACCTACCTGACTGCCTTGCATCCCAAAGCAAATTTGGGATTGACTTTTGACTTTTGAGTTCTATTATTGACCCGACTCGACCCGACTGGAACCCATTCTTCCCGCAAGTGAAGGAAGGGAAGAGAGCTTGTCAAGCAAGCAAGCAACCAACTCCCTGTCTTCCTCCCACCTCCTGCCTTGTAGCGTATTATATAAAGCCGACCACATCCCTCTCCTCTTCTACAACCAATTCAACCAACTTCCACTCTCAGCTCTCTCTCTCTCTCTATCTCTCTGCGATTCTCGGTTTTCAAGCTTTGTAATCAATTAATTTGGGCCAGGGGAAATGGAATTCGAGTCGTGGACACATCACGAACCGGCGTCGTTCCCGCCGAGGAGAGGGCAGATCAAGATCAACATCTTCAGGAGCTTCATCAAATCGGCGGCTTCCATTGCCGGAGGAAAGAAGCAGCGCCATCCCGCTGAATTGGCTGGGTGGAGGAGCGGCAGCGGCAACTCTTTCTCGTCGTCATCTCCACCGCCGACTCCGCCTGCTACTCCGACAGGCTACTTCTCCGACGACGACGACGACAGCCGTTAGATAGTATTGATACTGCTGATGATCATCCATCGGAATTACGAGCCGATCGAGATGTTTCTTCTCTCTCTCCCTGCCACTCTTCTTGTGTTGTGCAGTCGTCGAACCATTCGACTACCGATCTGGCCCAAGTGTGGGCAAGTTCTGAGTTTTGTTGTGGGCCCTGGGTTTGGGCCCCGGCCCAGGGACTATATTGTAGAAATTGGGAGTTAATTGATCCAAGTTCCCATTTGTACAGTAAGTGTTAGAACGTATAAACTCACGTACAGAAACAATAAAGAACACACAGATTTACGTGGTTTCCCCGTTTAGTGTGAACGAGACTATTCCACGGCCGAAGCTATACGATACTTTTATTCAGCTTAACTTCAGCATACAGGTTACATACGTATATATATGAGCTAGGTTTCACAACCCTAGCTAGCCTCTCAGCTGACCCCAAACCCGCCAGTCCCAGTACATATGTGAGGGGGAATGGGCCGAGCCCATATACATCAACAGCCTCCCCAAATTGATGAGGATCTCTCATCATCAATTTGCGAGAAAGATAAAAGTGACGCGCAGCAGTGAACGACTTGGTTAAGAGATCGGCTATCTGATCTTCCGAAGCAACATAGAACAGCCGAAGAATGCCATCTCTCACCAAGTCACGTATGTAGTGCAAATGGACCTCGATGTGCTTCGTGCGCTCGTGGAGAACTGGATTCGTAGCAATCTGGATGGCACTGGTGTTATCAACATACAGCTGGAAAGGACTAGTACACTCCACACCCAGATCCTCCAAGAGTCGACGAAGCCAGACAAGCTCAGAAGTGACATCATACATAGCACGGTACTCAGCCTCGGTAGACGATTTAGAGACCCGGTCCTGCTTTTTACAACGCCAGGAAAGAAAGGAGGCACCGAGGCGCACACACCACCCCGTAGTGGAGCGTCTAGTGTCGATGCAACATGCATAGTCAGAATCAGCGAATGCCTGAAGCTCCAGTGTACCTGTCGATGGAAGGAAAAGACCAACCTCCCTCGTGCCCTGTAATTAACGTAATATGCGGTGAACTGCAGCCAAGTGATCGGTACGAGGAGCAGACATGAACTGACTGACAATCTGAACTGCGTACGCAATATCCGGTCGCGTAGAAGACAAGTAGATCAGACTACCGACTACACTCCGATAGTGCTTTCCCCCATCCGCCAACAATTCACCAGACTCACGACTGAGTTTCAAATTAAGCTCCACCGGTGTAGAAACTGAGCTGCAGGAATCAAATTGGGAGGACTCAAGAAGATCAGTGATGTACTTGGCTTGGCTAAGAAGAATCCCAGCCGAAGACCGCTTGACTTCCAACCCCAGGAAATAAGAGACAAGACCGAGTTCCTTCAGGCTAAACGAGTCATGGAACAGGAACGCATGTGCCCTCATCAAATAAACCAAGCATCATTAGAATCTTAATTAGCAGAAGGTACACTATAAGTAATATCTGAAAGTAGAAAGAAAGAAAAAAAAGCAAACAATGGAAATGGTTAAGGCAATATTATCATTCCTCTTCATAGTTATTGTCTGTGCGTTTGCTTCCATGGAATCTTCGGATGCAGCCATACACAGGGATTTTTCCAGAAATAGCACCATTAATTTTTTTTACAAAAATAGCACCAAAGCCACAGAAATTTCAAAAATAGCATCTTTATTTTAAAACCGCACCTTGGACGTGCGATTTACATGTAAACCGCATCCTGAGGGAGTGGTTTGAGGTTCTAGGCCAAAACCGCATCTAGGCCATGCGGTTATGTGTCTGACCTAACAGAACCGCACCTAGGCCATGCGGTTCTTAGGCTGACCTAGCAAAACCGCTTGTTGAGGCTGCGGTTCTGTTTCTCTAACACAAACCGCATCCTCAACATGCGGTTTGCCCTTGGCGACACTCAAACCGCACCCCCCATGCGGTTTTCAGTGATGATAAAAGGCAGCCCCGGGAAACCTCTTCTCTTCACACCTCCTTCTCCCTTTTCAATTTTCTGTTGTAGCTCCCTACTTTTTTATTGTTTTTGTGATTAACGTTAACTCGTAAGTTTATTTTGTATTACTTTTTTTTGTGCTTTGTGATTTTTATGATATTAACTGAACTACGGTTTTTTTGCAGATGACATTCCAAAAGTTCACGCTTGGGTTACGGTGGAATGGTTACACGGAAGAGACCGGAAAGGAGGTCACCTACGTCGGTGGCAAACGAAATTGGACGTACTCCAACCCACCTTATTAATAAGACAATAATGAAACTACAATAAGCTAAATAAAAAACAAAATTGTGTTATGAAAATCATGATTGGGTATGAGAAGTTTACCTACAACCATAAGCTTCTAGTCTTAGGGGATGATTGGGACCCCAATCCTTGTCGAGACGTTTGACTGGTGCAATCCATGGCAGATGCTCCCAAGCCCAAAATTGGACGATGAACATTGCCCCGCCAACCTCCCTCACAGCTTTGAGAGATGCATTACACAAATTGTGGTAGATATTAGCTAGGCAAGCGGATGCCCAGCTCAACTCCCTCATTGCATCCCAACTATCAAGGAGGATCCTAAGCCATCCACAGCTAGTTAAATTGATGGATTTCTTGGAGAAGAACACTCCTCCGATCATGCCTATGAGATAGCCACTAGCATATCTTTCCTTCACTTCCTCTGGACTTTCCTCAATGGGGGCTCCCCGCCTTTTGTAGGATCGTGCTCGTCCCTAATCCACTTCGTCAACCAAGTGATTGATACTTGGTTTTTTCCTCAATGGTGCCATGCGATCCGTCGCATCAACGCTCCCATTGATCGGTACTCTCACCCCCCAAAACACTATAGATGAAATGCTGCCAACCGGTTATATCGCCAACATCCCCGGGGGATGATCACTCACACACACCGCTTTGCCGTCGATGGACAGATGGGTTAGGATGCGACGTCCTTTAGTGTGATGGTGCACTCTCCTTTGCGAAAGTTGAAACAATGTGTATCCTTTCGCCATCTCTCCACCAATGCGGTGATGAGTTGACAATCGATTTTTATGCCTACAAAATGCCTAATCGACTCCAACTGTGCCTTTTTGAAAAAGGGAAAGATAACGTCGTTCCATGGGAGCACATTGGTCGTACCCCTATAGCGGAGTATTTGTTGTGCCTCCTAGCGAAAATTTTAACGTTATTTATGATATACTAGTAACAGTTTTTATTATAACTAAATTAATTAAAATAAATTATTTAACTTCGACCATAATTTTATTATAATTATATTATTAACAAACAAATTAAAATAACTCAAGGTTTTTTCCAAGATATATACATAATTTCATAAAACAAACATACTCAATTAATTAACATAAATAATATTTTAAATGAATAATATTTTAAAGAGATACATACTCAAATATTTGAAATTAATAAAATTAATTTTGTACACATACACAAAAATCGTATTGGTTGTTTTAAATAAATTAATCGAATACAATGCAACGCTCGTTAGACTCTTAGAAGAGGTATACATCTTCTTAGAAATGCATCCTTTTTGACAGAAAAAGGGGAGATCCGAGGATCGCTTAAAACCCGATTTTCCTAGGGAATGGGAGGATCATGATAATCGCTTAAAATCCCATTTTCTTAGACATGATTTCTTTATAAAGTGTCAAAGTAAGTGGCGCTATGTATTCGATTAAATTATTGAAACAACCAATACGATTAAAAATGATCAAATTTATTTTATATTCCACTAAGTACATTATCAAAATAAAAGAAAGACAAATGATGACGAATTGTATGTACCTCGTTATTGTTCCAAACATCCCTTGAACGATGGTTGGGTTGGTCGTACAAGTTGGTTGGATCACTAGGTCCTTGATCAACATAATACCGTTGGTTGTATATATCCACGTCGTCTCCAACCTACGAGAGAATAACAACAAGGTTACGTACCGCTTGAAATTCATCATAATAAAATCCCTCTTCTTGGAACCACTCGTCCATTTTTTCGCGAAAGTCGGACAGAGATTTGACGGGGTTTGAAGGAAAAACCAAAGAAATATTTTCTGATGGCAGATCGGACTTAGTCGCAACTAATAGACCACTATTTTCTAGACTTTTGGGAGAGTAGGGGCATGGATAGAGAGATAACTTTAGAGAGAGAGAAGAATAGGTTGTGGTGTGAAAAAATGTGGAGGGGAGGGGGTATTTATAGTCTTCAGACCGCACCCTCCATGGGCGGTTTAGTAATTTTTCCCTTACCAAAATCGCATCAGGAGGGTGCGGTTCACGGAGTCTGAGGCGCAAAACTGCATAAGGATGGTGCGATCTTCAATCAATGACGCGGATCGTGGCGCTGGCGTGCGGTTGGCCGTTGCATCGCCGCCTAATCCAACGGTCCTGGGGGCCGCTGCGTCGGGAATTAAAACCGCATCATCAGCGTGCGGTTTTTCGGGCTGACCTAGCGAGGACCGCACCTTGACCGTGCGATTTCTTGGTAAAACGCACCTTGGAGGTGCGGTTTTATAATAAAGGTGCTATTTTTGTAATTTCTGTGGGTTGGGTGCTATTTTTTTAAAGGTGATGGAAAATTCCCTCTACACGAGAACAACAATCGAGACATCATCATCACCACCACCAACAGGAAACTGGTGCTTTATAATTCTACAGGAAAAATCAGAATACGGTGGAAACTGTTCTATATTATTACTGGAACCACATAGGGTTTATATAGAGTATAGAGACTGAAATCTATAATAACCCAAATACTAATACGGAAATTACCTAACTTCTACGACTCTGATAAGGAATATAACTCTGCCCAATTACATAATAGTACTCGTAGTATAACATAATACTACTCGTACTACCTGTACTCTAATAGTAATTTCCCTTCAAAAGTCGAATTAAAGAAGAAGGGAAAATATATGGTCTGGCTTGTACAAACTTGGAGTTCAGCTAATGGTTTTGATAATTTAGATGTGATACAAGTCAGGGAATGATAAAAACAATTTATTCTTATCAGATTGGTTGTTGTTCACTTTTAACAAGTAAATTCAGAACTAGTTCATTTCGTTTTGATGCAGTTTCCCACGAAAAGAATAAAATGATGATCACCATGACCACCACCAGAAAGCTACTTGACTGGGGCAAGTTTCCCTTCTTAACTCCCTCTCTTTCTTGGAGAATTTTTTTTTGACTAACAACTTAAAAGGACACATCATGTTAATATTCAGTTAAGTTAGTCCCAATGACTAGTGGGTTATGGGGAACTCTTCAAAATTAGATGGTATATAGTTAACAATATTTAAATCTTGCTCATATATTTTGGGTCGATTTCTTTTACTAAACTTCATTGCGAAACACAAACGTGGTAAACAGGGAAGGTATGCGGAAAAAATAATTGTTGTCGTCATGATCCTATATCGAGATGTGTTTGTTGTTGCGACGACGAGGATTGTTATTAGCAAGCTAGCAACAATAGCTCGTCGGCGATTGATGGAACCGCCGACAGGTCATTGAATGGTCAATACTCTATATATGCATTTTCCTTTATATTTATTTTTCTAATATATATGGTGTCGTCTTCGGTGCACCCACTTTTTTGGGTGCACTGAACGCACTCACTTTCTGATTTAATCTTGACCCTTCAATATATCTAACGGTTGAGAATAATTAATATATTTCTAATTAATTATTAACTATAAGAGAATACAATATTTATTAAAAGAATTTATAGTTACTGGTAAGCCATTAAGGACCTGTCTTCGGTGCACCCATTTTTTTGGGTGCACTGAACGCACTCACTTTCTGATTTAATCTTGACCCTTCAATATATCTAACGGTTGAGAATATTTAATATATTTCTAATTAATTATTAACTATAAGAGAATACTATATTTATTAAAAGAATTTATATTTACTAGTAAGCCATTAAGGACCAAATAGTAACTCATCCCGCAAATTCTTATTTCTTCCTATAACTGCCGCTCTCACCAAAACAGAAGATCAATTGGCCCGGCGGCGGCCGTGATCGTGCGGTCCTTAATTGCAATTGCAATTACCAGTAACTATAAATTCTTTTAATAAATATTGTATTCTTTATTAGTTATTAATAAATTAGAAATATATTAATTATTCTCAACCGTTAGATATATTGAAGGGTCAAGATTAAACCAGAAAGTGAGTGCGTTCAGTGCACCCAAAAAATGGGATTAATTCCCTAAATACAGATAAAACTAAAACAAATTCCTAAACTACCATACTTTTAAAAAAATTTCCCAAAATACCTAAGTTTGGAGTGGTTCAAGTTTGAGGAACTCGAACTACTAACCGGTTCGAGTTTAGGAGACTCGATCTAGTCGTAGATCGATGAAATAAGCCTCGAACCATGTGGAGCTGAACTCGAACCACTCCTTTGAAATTTCCAACAACCTTAACTTTGTGCTCGGTTATCCGATCGTAGCAAACTTTTTTTTCATTTCGCATACCTTTTCGAGGACTACAACTTTTATAATAGAAATATTTTCAGAATATATGTGAAAATGTGAAAAATAAAGTTAAATGTACTCCCAAACCACCTTATATTAAAAACTATTCCTATTTTGAAAATTTATTCCTAGTAAATGTTGTAGTACTAAAAAAATTATGCAAAAAAAAAATAATTTGTGACGTTCGGATTGCGGAGCACCAAGTTATGATCCTCTAAAGTTTGACAAATTCGAAAATTTGCTCGTTTATGGGTAGCAAATGATGTTTTCTAGGAAGATAGCCATCCAAAAATTTCCTGTTTGGAAAAATATTGCTCTTTTGGCATAAATTCCCTATATATATAAAAATTTCCCGTGCCTTCGCCCCGAGAAAATGTCATTTGTTACCCCTAAATGAGCAATTTTTCGATTTTGCCAAACTTTAGAGGATCATAACTTTGTGCTCCGTAATCCGAATGTAGCAAATTTTTTTTTATTTTGCATAATTTTTTGAGTGCTACAATATTTACTAGGAATAAATTTTCAAAATAGGAACAGTTTTTAATATAAGGTGGTTTGGGAGTAAATTTAACTTTATTTTTCACATTTTCACATATATTCTGAAAATATTTCTATTATAAAAGTTGTAGCCCTCGCAAAGTTATGCGAAATGAAAAAAAAGTTTGCTACGATCAGATAACCGAGCACAAAGCTAAGGTTCCACTTCAGCTCCACATGGTTCGAGGCTTATTTCATCGATCTACGACTAGATCGAGTCTCCTAAACTCGAACCGGTTAGTAGTTCGAGTTCCTCAAACTCGAACCACTCCAAACTTAGGTATTTTGGGAATTGTTTTTAAAAGTGTGGTAGTTTAGGAATTTATTTTAGTTTTATCTGTATTTAGGGAATTAATCCAAAAAAATGAGTGCACTGAAGTAATCACCTTATATATATATATATTAATTTTCATGCTACAGCGGAGAAATCAATTTGGTTCGCTAACAGAAAGAAGGAAGAGAGCAGAGAGGGCTTTAAGAATTCTAGAGAAGAGGAAGAGGACGAAGGCTGTCCTGCTGCAGAGAAAAGTCATCGAACAGGAGCTTAATGAAATCCTCTTACAGCAGGAAATAAAGTGGAAGCAAAGGTCTCGATCAGACTGGTTGAAGGAGGGGGACCAGAACACAGGGTACTTTCACCGTAAAGCTTCAGAGAGAAGAAGAAGGAATACGATAAAGAAGCTAAAAGATGAGCAAGGGCAAATCCATAAAGGACAGCAGGGGGTCACTACCCGCCTCCTGGATTACATGAAAAGATTATTCAAAGCGGGAAGTAGTCCTGAAGTGAGCAGAGTTATGCAAGCAATTAAAACAAAAGTCACAGAGGAGATGAATAAGGAGCTACTTAAACCCTTCTAAGATGATGAAATTTGGCATGCCCTGAAACATATGGGGCCAAACAAGGCTCCTGGGGCTGATGGGATGCCAGCACGTTTCTTCTAGAAACATTGGAAGGTGGTGGGGCAGACAGTAAAGGAAGAGCTGAGGAGCTAAATGGAATTGGGGGAGTTCCCACAACAGCTCAACCACACCATTATCCCTTTAATCCCAAAGACAAAAAAGCTAGAAACCCCTTTGGAGTTTAGACCAATCAGTTTGTGCAAAGTTCTATATAAAATTATGTCAAAGGTTCTGCCAAATAGACTTAAAAGAGTACTCGACTAGATTATTGGAGAGCAACAAAGTGCTTTTGTGCCGGGGAGCTTCATAACTGATAATGTCCTAGTTGGTTTTGAATGCTTCCATGCTATGAAGCAAAAGAAGAAAGCAAAGATGGGGGTAATGGCAGCCAAGTTAGATATCTCTAAAGCGTATGATAGAGTGGAATGGGGCTTCCTGGAGGCCATGATGAGGAAATTGGGATTTGCAGACAGATGGATCAAGATTATAATGCACTGTATAACCACAGTGACTTATTCTATACTAGTGAATGGTCACCAATCTGATCTGTTTACACCAGAAAGAGGGTTGAGACAGGGGGACCCAATCTCCCCATATTTATTTCTGATATGTGTGGAGGGCCTTTCAGCCTTAACTCTACAGGCAGTTGAGGAGGGGAGAATTCATGGTTTGAAGGTATCAGTTCGTGGACCTAAAATTTCCCACCTACTTTTTGCTGATGACAACATTTTCTTTTTGAGAGCTACCTCGCAGGAATGTCAACAACTAAGAGAGATTCTCAGGGTGTATGAGGCTGAATCAGGGCAGATGGTTAACATGCAGAAGTCAGAATTGATTTTCAGCCCTAGTGTGGACTTGAACAGAAGAACAGAGCTGGCCGGCATCTTATAGATGAAAATTGTGGATAATTATACAAAATACCTAGGCCTCCCCACCGTGATTGGGCGAGAAAAAAGGGCAGTTTTCGATGTCCTGGTTAATAAAGTGAGGAAGAAGATTAAACATTGGAAGGGGGTGACTCTTTCTGTAGCGGCTAAGGAGATCTTGATTAAGGCGGTGGCCCAATCTCAAGCTACATATATGATGTCAGTGTTTCTGATTCCGAGTGGAGTGTTGAATGAGATTAGGAAGGCCATCTCGAGCTTTTGGTAGGGACAGCAGAAGGAGGAACGCAGAATCCCATGGAAGGCATGGAAGGAGGTATGTAAACCGAAAGAGGAAGGGGACATGGGTTTCCGAGACTTACACACTTTCAATTTAGCGCTATTGGGGAAACAAATCTGGAATCTCCATATCAATCCAGACTCTCTAGTAGCGCGAGTCTTGAAAGCGAAGTACTACCCTAATTCTGATGTTCTACAGGCAAAGGTAGGGTATATTCCAAGTTATACATGGCGTAGTATCATGGCAGCACAAGAGCTAGTTAAAAGTGGATTGAGGTGGAGGATAGGCAGTGGAGCTGTGGTGAGAATTTGCGGGGAGAAGTGGATACCAGAGGCGGAAGAGGATGGGTTCAGGGTGACAACGCCCGAGGTGGAGACTGATGAGCTTAGGGTAGTAGCTGATCTTATTGACCATGAGGATCGAACATGGAATCAGAGTCTACTACAACAATTTTTCAACCCTATTGATAGGGCGCGCATCTCTGGAATTCCAATTCCTAGACAGACAATGGAGGATGAACGAGTGTGGAGCTGCGAAAGAACAAGCAATTACTCAGTAAAGACAGCCTATAGAATGGCTAAGATGCAGAGTAGAAGTCCTTCGTCAAATATGTATGAAGATGTTGGTGGAGGTGAGGAAGAGGAGGGGCAAGCAGTGGAAATCTACGACCCCATGAATTGGAAAAGACTCTGGCGGCTTAAAATACCGGCAAAAGTAAAATATTTACATGGCGGCTGGTCCATGATATTCTCCCAACAGGGAAAAACATCGAGAAGAGGAAGGAGGAAGCGGCAGTCGAATGGCCATTCTGCCACCTGGAAGAAACACAGAATCATATATTTCGTGAATGCCAGTGGGCGATTAGGGTTTGGAGGCAATCGGATTTCAGACACCTTTTTCGAATTGGAGCCAGGGTTGTCGTCGTGTGGCTGGATGTGTGAAGTTATGGAGCGGGTAGACGACAAAATGCTGGAGCAATTCGTGGTGGTTCTATGGATGATGTGGAATGAGAGAAACAACCAATTGTTCAATCGGAAGAAGGCAGAAGAGTGGGAGGTTGTTGGGAGGGCTCTAAGCTACTGGGAGGAGTATACATCATACCATAAGAGGGAGGAGCAGATCAAAGAGGCAGAAGTGATTACCTGGAAGCGGCCGCCGACTGGGTGGGTGAAGGCGAACGTGGACGCGGCGGTGATTGAAGGACAGGGCACGGGATTGGGGATGGTTCTGAGAGATGAGAACGGAAGCTTCCTTCGGGCAGCGGTGCAGCGAGAACGACGATGCTGGCCACCGAAAATCGCAGTAATGAAAGCGTTGGAATTCGGCCTGAAGTAGCTGGAAATGAGCCGTTTTCGCCGGGCGGTGGTGGAGACGGATTGCCAGCAGGTGGAGGTGGCGTTGCAGAAGGCGGAATACTCGAGGCTGTAGACGGGTCAGGTGATCAGAGAGCTGCAGGCCGAGGCCCAAAGAGTTGGGGAGATTCACTGCAGCTTTATTAAACGGGCTGGGAATAATCTGGCCCATGTTATGGCCCACTCTCTATGTAATTGGGAGACCCAAGACGTCTGAGACTCTAGACCACCTATTTTCCTCCTAGACGGTTTGTCTAAGGAGATGGCAAGCTATTAAAAAAATTCCAGAAGTTGATTATAAAAAAAAAAAATTTGGACAAGAGAAGCGTACTTCCACTAAGAAGCCAACAAAGTAGATCACCTAAAGAGAGATAAAATTATGTATGACTACTTAAATATCAAGAATCATGAACTGGGTCAAGAAAGTATTACTCACAGCAGTAATAAACATAAATCATTACCAAATAATTAATACTTAAATGCCGCTCATAAAATAAAGCAACTATGTACGTTACGGGCTAAGATCAGGTAACTAAGGAGGGGGTCCCTTAGTCACATGACTAAGCCAACCTCAACCATTGAGTCTGATTAAAATCTAAATGGATCAGATTTATCTATTTCAATAAAGGATAAAGTAGTAATTACATAATTTATGTATTTAAGAATTAAAATGATAAAAAAAGTTGGGCCACTGGCAGAACCGCCGTTCCTCTCCTCCCTGCGGCCGCTTATTTTTCCCCGGCGGTATGGGGATATTTGGGCCGCCATTTTTTTTGCCCGCCGGCCAGTCGCTTCTAGGGAAAATCTCGGAGGCATAATGGAGGATGGAGAATCACTTTTGTTGGGGAACTCAGAGAGAGAGAGAGAGAGAGTTCTGGGAATATAATTCCCACCGGCGGAGGCAATTTTGCCCCATTCCCCAGCTGAGAGATAGATTTTTCTAATCGGATGAAATTTTTCCGACGACCAGCAACGGTGGAGAAGGATTTTTCGGCTGTACTGCTAGATTTGTGATGTTTGTTGATCTATTTTGTAATGTTTGTATCAATTCGGTTTGTATTGCTTATCATTCTTGTTTGTCATTTTTAGTGACATTTTGTACGGTTAGTATGCTTTGTACTATTTGTCGATTTATTTTGTAATTTTTTTAAACTTTGTTATTTTGTTATGTTTGTGGGTGTCTTTTGTAATGTTTGTAAGCTTTGTTATTTTTGTGCACCATGTTTATCATTTTTGTCAACCATGTTTGTAATGTTTTTTATGTCTAAAAAACAACCTGGTTGACTTTTGGATGAAACTCCTCTATATAGGGATGAAGCCTCCAAAGTCAACCCGGGTGGTTTTCAAATTTGTATGAATTTTTGGTCTGGTTTGTCATTTTTGTCCACCATGTTTGTAATGTTTGTATGTCTAAAAAACACCCGGGTTGACTTTGGGACGAAGCCCCTCTATATCGGGATGGAGCCTCCAAAGTCAACCTGGTTTTTTTCTTTTTGTATGGTTTGTATTGTTTTTCGGTCTAGTTTGTATTGTTTGTACAGTTCATATGTTTGTAATGTTTGTAAATCTGTTTGTATGTTTTTTCGCTCTAGTTTGTATTGTTCGTATGTTCGTATGGTTTGTACTGATTGTAAGTCCGGTTTGTATACTTCGTAATCTTCCATAATACCCAAACTACCCCTGTCATTAATTAAATAGCTCTTCCCACTTTTTAATCATCAGATTGCTAAGTCCAGATCTATGGGCTGGAAGGGGCTTAGTCAAGTGACTAAACACCCCCTAGTCACCGGATCCTCCCTCGTATGCTACTTATCAAATTAAGTCCAAACGTCCTTTATACTTTGTGGTGTGGTGTCCTCTATATGGTACTTCGGCATGTAAAAAAAAAATTGTTGGTCGTGTCCAAATTTTCACGTTTGTTGAAGTTATACCTATAGGTGTCAATCGGGCGGGTTCGGGTTGGGTTCAATCAGGTTCGGGTTCAAACGGGTTGCGGGTTAGTCGGGTGTTCGGGTTCATCGGGTTCGGGTTCAAATGGGTTGCGGGTTAGTCGGATTGCGAGTTCATTGGGTTCGGGTTCAATCAGGTTGCGGGCAAATTGGGTTGCGGGTTCATTGTGTTTTGGATCGAGCGGGTTGCGGGCGGATCGGGTTTCGGGTTGTTCGGGCCAGCACATCGAGTAACTTACTCATTACTCGTTACCAACTTACGTATTTTATTACACTAATTTAAAATATTTTTCTCAACTTTTTAACCAATTTATTTCTACCTCGTATATATATACTTAATTTTTTGAAAAAAACTAGTCAAAATGTTAAATCAATTTGTGTGACTTGCAAACTTGTTATGTAATTAATCATAATTGGTAAAGTACACTAGCTAATAGTAATGTTGATATCAATATTTGCAACCAAAAGATACCATTAATTGTTTATTTGATATTTTAGTATTATTTCAATAGTAATTGGATTAAAGTATCTCGTTTAGTATAACCATGCAAATCTGGTATTTGGAGTGTGGTATTTGGCAAAAATAGAGTGATAAAAGGAGTTATTTCGAAATAACTCATTGGCCAAATAACTTCCGTAAACTGTTGCCAAACAAGTTATTTGTAAAATTATTCGAATTATCCTAAAAATTGAACCATTAGAGATTATCTATCAAATTTAGTAAAATTATTGTGACTTCAATCATAACTTACTTAATAACATATATCCTATACACTTAGCCTTACCCTCAATCGACAATATTAAGTTAGTATATGTTGTTGATTGTATACCCTAAACCATCAATACATTATACACTAACCGCATACCCTATACCCTAACCATATGTCCTTATGAGTTGTTATTTTGCTAGTATATAGTTAATTTAATAGTGAAATTCATACTTTGATTTTCAAAACATAGATAAAAAGTGATATTTGCTAATTGCTATACCCTGACCATCTATCCTATACTGTACACCACATATCTTGTACCCGAACCACGTACCATAAACATAAATTAAAAGTGATCTCCTGCCGTTACAGACTTCAAATGACTTCAAGTGAACATATGTTAATAAAAATCCGGGGTACCGTCTATGGTGCCTTCTACGGTACCCCGGGTAAAATCCGGGGTATGCCATACCCAGGGTGATCTTTCACCGTACGTGTGATCTCAACGGCTCTTGATTTTTCCTAGTTAAATCACTTATTAATTATAACAATAATTACCAGAAACTTCTTACAAGATATAAATGTTTGCAATTTAGTATAGTTAATCGGTTTGGGTGGGTGAAGTGATTTTTTGGATGGATCTTTGGAATTAACTATCCAACCCCAATACCCAAACCCACGTCCCTAGAGAACTAAAGGACAAACCCTCCACAGACCATCCCTCTTCTTCTTCGTCGTCCCGACTATCCCCTCCATCTTCATATTGATTCCGCCCATATTATCCTCTCCTCCACGATCCTCCCTGAAACCCTAATTCTACCCAACCGTCTCAAGAGCTTCGAGTCCAGCGTTGGCCTCGGCTGGAAGGCATTTCCATCCTGAATTCCCTCCGTCGTGGCTCCCGTTCCTCCCACTTCCACTCCCAACAAGAAGTGATCCTCTCCATCCTCTCCTACGACGGCGAAGGAATCCACTACTTCTTCTTCGAGCTGGCTGTCCAATCGGGTTTAATCGACAGGAGGCACGTCAAGAGGTTGGGGGAAATCAGCGCCTGGGCGGAATTCGGAGGATGCAGCGTGAGCCTCTCATTTAAAGGTAGGGATTTGAACGAATTGAACGGGGACATAGTCGCACTGTCGCCGACGTTCGAGATCGCGCACTGGAGAGGGAATGGGTGCAGCAATGAAATTGAAACGAAGATGGCGATGAAGAAGCTTCTGATCGTTCGGGATTCGACGGTGGGTTTATGGCATTGGCGGCTATTAGGGACGAGAAAAAGAAGATATCGTCGTTGTTGTTTATGTCATACGCTGGGCTTCTGTCATCCATAATCAGTACCCAGAAGAACTGAGGTGCCTGCTGAACTTTTGGAATCACAGGTAAAAGAACAAACAACTTTTGTATTCTCAGAATATAGCTCAATAGTCAATACTAATAGTTTCTTTGATACTGCACTGATACGATGTTTGTGTAGATTGGTTGGTTGAATGTTGGGACTGATTCTACCCAGAGAAGTTGTTCGCAGTGTACGAAGACTAATTGAGATAGCTACACTTGGAAGTTTAAGTTTGAATGTAGACTGTAGAAAAGTGTTCTTGTAAACATGTGCATAGTAGGCTGAGAATCAGTTGTAGATAATAATTAGTACTAATTATTCATTTGGTGGTTTCCATCTATACTCAACTATATGTTGCCTTAAGCGTGGTTAAACGTGTTAGAATCTCGAATGGCAAGCTCCATCCTATGATGAATTAACTCTTTTTGTACCGCAACCTTGAGCATTCCCTGGTTGTTATATATGGGGAGAGTCTTTAGAAATCTAAAAGCACTCATAAGGTTCATTAGCAGAAAGAGTATAGTACTGCAAGTTAGAGAGAAAGAAGGTGATTATGGTGGGTGGTGGAGACAAGTACAGATCTTTCTTGGCCGATGAGGAAGGCCACGAGACTCAATGGAGACATGATGACCCTCCTCAATACGACCTCGTCAACAAGCTCTATCAACAAGAGCGAACTAAGGTGATGTTGACACTCAAAGCTTGAGACAAACGAATCCGGTGTGGACTTTGAGCTTACCATTTAACCATTTTGATTTTAATAGATCTTTGATCTACAACATCACATGGGACTTCTACTGTTGGAGACAAAGGAATTTGAGGAAGAATATGCTCAAATGACAAATGCTGCTATGGCTTCTACAATCCTGCGAAAACGTGACCAAGCAGCTCATGCATCTGCCTTGGCAGAGGAAAATAAGAGAGAAGAAAGTCTGAGGAAGGCTTTAAGAGTTGAGAAAGACTATAATGTCACGGACCAGAAAATTCCATCAGAACAAATAAAATGAAATGGGAAACAAACTCCACTTCAATTCAGTGGCGGCACACGCAGAGCACTGAACTGAATAGACATGTGGGTTGTATAAATCTAACATTCACCTCACAAAAAAAAAAAGATCTGTAGAATGGTCATAAATGCAATGTATCACTATCACATATAAATCTGCAACAAGTGAAAATGTAATTTCAAAAATTGTCAATCTGCCAAATTTAAGAAAATTATGAAATATTCAATGCAATGAACTCTCCAAACAATACCATAAACAAGTTCAAAATTTAGGATAAAACGAAGTGTTCCCGGACCTCATGCATACATCCGTAAGTAACTTAGTGCAACATGACAAATTTAATTGAGAGGAATCAGAAAAGAAAAGAAAAACGGGTCAATTAATGTGTATTTGAGCTCTATGCACGTGGAAAAACGAATGATGAAAATCTAGAGCACACTAGGTATCTCATAATCCCTTGTTTGCCTTCTTATTGCTTGCTTCTTCGTATTCAAGTGTCTGAGCTTTAAACCTCAGCGCATTTGCAATTGCTTTCTTGAGGACTTTGTGCCTTATGTAATTTGTGGGCTCTTTGACAAGGTACAGAGCCACCTGCATTCTCCTCCTATCACCACAAGGCTGTATGAACAACATATATAATATATTAGTAAACTTTTTTTGGGTAATGATGACCATGATTATAATAGCCACATACAAAAGAAAATCACAAGAATCAAAACAGCCTTGTGAAACAACCCCAAAAAAGAAGAGACAAGACAACCTCAATAGACCACACCCAGGAAGCAGCCACATGATGGCATAGATACAACATAACTACAGACAGCTTATAGAAGTGAGGGAACAAGCTTGTCCCGATTAGGTTGCGTCAAAATCCTGTCATTTTGCATTCATACCATGGGAAATAACAATCGTCCTTCAATATTCGAAAGCCAGAACACAGCAGTAAACCTGTCAACCTTTCTCGCACTCACCAACCAGCTAGACACCCTCAAATATTCTTGAGTTCAATGTATTAGTAAACTTTGTTCTACATAGACATTTTTGTAATGTACCATACAAAGAGGTCGTCTAGGCGGAATGTGATTTCTTACCCAAATGCCATAGTGAGAATCCCAGGATGCACCCATCATCCAGACGCACACCCAAATCACACCATCATTCCTATGTAAGAAGATACATTATGTAAGTAAGCTAAAAGTTATTTTTATATTCAAATTATGCTAAAAACACACATTCATACTTGTGATGTTGTTCTGCAAGTGAAGGAGTTGACCAAGAAAACTCCTTAATCTTTGGTGTTGCATATATGGTTTCCACTTCCTTATGCAAAGCCTTGAACAATTCGCCCATAAATTCAATCTGGCAAAAGTTACAAATAAGTTTATTGAAATACGTAATTTATTTGGAAAATATGATATTTGGTTTTAGGCGAAAAGTCTAAAGATACCATTGTTTCCACCGCACTCATACAGATTGTTTTCCGCTCCTATGATGGAAACGAATCCAAGATTTGGACTTGTTTCTTGTCCACTAAAATAATAGCTAAAAACCAGTGAATTCCTCCATCATCCATAGTATCTTGCATGGGCAGACACACGTACACATATACGAGAAAATCACACAATCAGCTTACTAATTTGAGGACACGATAATATGGGTGGCGTGGGAAGTCATAACCTTTCTGCAGTTTAGAGCTTTTGAAATAAATTTTGTACGGAATGCCTCTAATGCAATAGTAGGTGTCATGCCACAATTCATGACCAGATCCTGTTCGTAAAAAAAATTAAAGAATCCAACATTGAGCTTGCTTAATAAAGTAACCAAATATGCTTAACTAGAATAGAATTACAAGGTAAAATCGATATATACCTGGAATTCTGTAGGCAGAAAGCACACCCGTTTTCCACGACCATCATCCCTCCAAAGTTCGTAAAGGGTCAAGTGACAAGCTAATGCGCCACAGAACATAAACACAAAATATATAAACACTATAGTTCAAAAAGTGAAACAAATTACCAATTAGTAGTATAATAGGAGAACTTACATCAGCATGGACACATGAGTCAGGGCATAAGCTCCACAATGTCTTCCGGCTATAAACTTCGATCATAGTTTGGACCAAGGGTTCGTCAGGTGGAAATTCTTCAGCAAAGATTTAGTGAGCAAGCTTCACTTCTTCCTCACTGTAGCTTACGGTTTGACGGAGCTTAAACCTCGTGGTACCCTACAATGATGGGCAACGAACAAACACAATTAATAATTAATCATGTTCTTTTCTTCATCGATAACTTCAATGGGATACAAGTTTTGGCAGGCTACTCTAAGTGGTCTGGTTTACTGGGATGCTGATTTGAACCCATAAACTCTAAGACAAACACAAAGTGAATCAAAAATCTAAGTGGTCTAGTAACAAATTAATGAAAGACCAAATTAATGAAAGAACATTGTAAAATGCTCGGCTTGTACTTTGGATTACCATACCTTCGTCGACAATTGTTGTGCTGGAAAATTGATGTTTTTTCCCACACCTTTCTCGTAACGGTCGACTCCAGATTCACCGTCAAGAACAATCACATTCGATCTCGGCGTCATGGGGGGGGGGGTCACATCATCTCGCATTTTAGTTCTCTTCGCCGGCGATACATAGTTCTCCAAATCCTTTGATGCAGAAAGCGTTAGCCGTGTAGTAGATTGGCCGCGAGACATTTTGTTGGGCATATTGATCTCCTCCCTAATATAATTGTACAAGAAATCAACATGTGGACGAGGAGAACAAATACACCAAAATCACATAACCAAAGTTAAAAGAAAATTCAAAGAGGATTGAAAAACTACACCCTTCCTTCCCCATGCTGCAAAGGGCTTGTGGTTTAATTAAGTGTGAGGCAGAGGGGTTGTGTTGTCTCTCGAATGCAACTGAGGGTTGTGGTTTAATAGCCGAGACATAGGGGTTTTCAACCTCATCAATTAGGAATAACATAGTAGCAGTGTAGAAGTTAATTGTGCCAAGTCTTTCTTTTTCTTGTGGGATAATTGTGCCAAGTCTTATTCGAACTCAGAGAACTTCTATATTTATCTCCTCATTTAATGAACACAGTTAATTAATCTTCCACCTACTTCCTTCTAAGCTTCTAGCTAACTCATGGTGGTTGTACATATTGTAATTTATTATTAAACTGTATATTCACTTTTCTTAATTTAATAGTCCATCTGTGAAAACAAGAAGGCTCTCGATCCAGTCCATGGTGTCATTTTGTTTCTATGGACAGCCCATGGAGTCTCGTGATAGCCTCTTCCTATACAGAAGAACCAATTTGGCTGCGTAAAATTAAGAGACTGCCCTAACAGAGATTAGTTGTGAGTTGCGACACTCGTAAGCTGCGATTTCCTGAGTTTCACAAATCGTTTCACGAACATGGCAGACAAGGAAAATAATCCAAACGATGTCAGTGATGCTTCTAATCCTCACACCAGGAGGACATGGCAGCGGAGGGTGCTCATCCAAAAGATGGCATCAATGCTTCTAATCCTAACACCGAGGACATGGCATCAGAGGGAACTCATCCAAACGGGGATACTAGTTCAAATACAGAGGAAGATGATTTTGCCAATCTACTACTTCTACAAACAAAAGATATTATGAAACTCAGATTCAAAGATCTAGACGAAGCATATGATTTCTGGAGGGATTACGGGCTGGCCACTGGGTTTGACGTAAGAAAAGAGGAAATTGGTCGAGATAAGGATAATGTCCCGATATGGCGCTGGTTTGTATGTTCTTGTGAGGGAAGGAGGCGTACAAAACAGACAACACGAAAAAGAGAGCCAAGAGCAAAGACAAGGTTTGACTGCAATGCTAGGATGCGTGTTCGATATGACAAGTCTATTTCGGATTGGTTTGTGGAAAATTTTGATAACGTACACTCTCATGCACTGATTCCTAGAGAATACAAGCACTACATGAAAGGGAATCGTCGTATGAGTGATGCAGTTAAAGCGACAAATAATTTTCGAAGAGGTGCAGGCATGAAAACGCATCAAATCGTTTCACTAGCCGTTGCAGAAGCTGGAGGTTATCAGAAGGTGGGGTTTACGAGGAAGGATGCATATAATTATGTGGACAAAGAACGAAAAGAATAGATTCGTGAAGGTGATGCTGCTACAACCCTAGCCTACCTACAAGCAAAACTTAGTGCCGACCAACAGTTCGTCATTGAACTAAAGAAAGATGGTGAAGACAGGCTTATTAACTTGTTCTGGGCAGATTCTATTTCGGTGGCTGATTATGCATGTTTTGGAGAATTACTGGCATTTGATGCGACGTACAAAAGGAACATTTACAAGATGCCTTTATTAATTTTTTCAGGTAATAATCCATTCATTCTTTTCGTAATATATTAGCCTCCTTTGGATTTTAGAAGTGTAATACAGAAGGGGTTTAGATGTGTTGCTGGATGTTCAAAATATTAGGTGTGAACCACCATTTGTCTTATTAGTTTGCTTATTTTCAATTGTTTTACTTTTAGGTGTGAACCATCATTTGAACACTTGCATATTTGGATGTGCTTTTCTAGCTAACAAGAAAGAAGAAAATTATGTATGGGTTTTGGATGCTTTGAAGAGAAGGGTGGGGGCGGCGGTGTAGCTCCTAAGACTCTTAGTACAGATGGGGATAAATCTATGCGCAATGCAATTCAACAAAGATTCCCTGATGCAAAACATCGTCTGTGTTCTTGGCACATAGACAAGACTATTATCAGTAGATTGAAGAAATTTTCTATTTTTGTCACTCAATGGCAGTATTTTGTTTAAGCTGACTTGGAACCATCAGAATTTGAAGCTAAGTGGAAATCATTGGTTCAAGAGTGCTCACTACAGCACAACAATTGGGTTTCCAATCTATTTAACCAAAGAACTGAATGGGCGTATACATACTTGTGCTCTAAGTTCTTTGCAGGTTTGGCAACAACATCTAGATGTGAAGGAATGAACTCCCAGCTGACCAATATCCAAAATGATAACAATCTACTTGATTTTTTTATTAATTTTGATCGTTGGAGTAGAGATATGAGGGAGATTGAGCTACACACTGATTTTGAATCCATTCATCGTGAACGGACCATTACGTCCAATGTCTTAGTATCACTTCAGAAGACTGCCTCTGCGTTATTCACAAAGAAGGCATTTTTCGTATTTAGAGATGAGGTTGAAAAGTCTGGAAATTGCATAAGGATGGATTAAAAGGTATCGCAAAATGAGCGCACTTACAGGATGACAATGTCTGGCAAAGAGAAGGTTTTTCGGGTCAAATACACAACTGACCCGTTTTCCATGGAGTGTAGTTGTAATTATTACAACTATATGGGGATACCATGTTGTCATATGGTTTTTCTACTAAAAGAAGAGGGGTACTAGAACTTCCAAAAGGCCTGGTACGGTTAAGGTGGTCAAAGAAACCGAAGACACTAGAGAGCTTACCGCAACAAGATAATATCGACGAGGGTCCACTTTTCACTTTCAGGTTTGTGATTATCATAAGAAAGCAACATGTAGATGTTTTAAAAGCTAAGCTAAGCCCAGATGATCTTTGATTTTAATGTTAACGTAGGGCAGTGTATCTTTTTATCAGAAAGGTACCCTAGCTTTTGTAACTTTTTTTAGTACGCGTCAATAAAAAGCTCTAGTTGTCATATATTTTGCATTAACTAAACTATATTGACTTTCAGGTATGGGATTATTCAACAAGCCAACTTACAATTATGCTTAAAAGGAGCAAAATCTAGTGATTGCTTCAAATTTGCTCGTGAAGGAATTTCATCATTATGTGAATCGCTAGACACGATGCACATTGGTAATACCGAGATACCAGACATTCATAGAACGAATGCAAAAGAGAAGTTGTTGGATCCATTGCCGGTGAAACATAAAGGTTCAGGGGGTCAACAAAACAAGAAGAAGAAGAAGAAGAAAGGAGAGCAAAGACAATGTAGTAGATGTGGGGAATGGGCTCATTATATATCCACTTGTCCACACCCTCCTGGGTATGTAAGGCCGACTACTACAGAGTCAACCCCGCAGACTGAGGATTAAGCCAATAACAATGGAAATGAAAACGAAGACGATGGTGATGCCCTAGACATACAAAACCAGACAGAAACAGTAACTAAGGCGAGACATAAACATTGTAGAAGATGCGGTTCAACGCAACATAATAGAAGAACTTGCCCGGAGTCATCAGAGAAGGATAGTGCTGAAGATGTTGGTACTACTGACATTAATGACCAACAAAGGGTAATATTAAGAGTTCCTTGTGCATGTCTACCTTATATTGTTGCATCCGTATTTTTTTCTTACTAAATTTTGGTGTATTCAATGTTGAAGAAGCCACGTACGAGAAGTGATCAACACAAGAGCAGCAACTTGGCTATTTGAGTTATTCGGCTAGATATTATGAGTTATTGGTCTGGTTAGGATGTTATTGGGTACTTTTTAGTGCTTTGTTGGGTACTTTTTGGTACTTTAAGATAATGGATATTCTGGTTTTAGAACGGTATTAAGATCATTCTGCGACCTAAACAAAAAAAAAAGCTGCTACTAAAGCAACCTTGAGACTACTAAGCAGGCAAGTGAAATATGTTTTCATTATCAGCTCACCTGGGCACCAGCGGTATGCTTATGGTTGCAATTCAATGCTGCCAAAATCATTTAAGAGCAGGTTGCATGTTACGAGGTCTGTAAAATAAAAGAAACAATATAAGTGGTTGAAGGATACAAACTGACAGTATGCTCGAAGAAAGATAAAGTTAGCATGTCCAAAACTTGCCTTAAACTCATTTGCTCGTTGTTAGTATTATGAACTCCCCACTTGATAGCAATTTTAGCTATGTTACTCGATGCCACACCTTCAGGATTGCAAAACCAAGACCCATAAGCCTGCTATTACTTCCTGCAACAAACAAGAAATGAGTTCCTGTGAATATATCGATCAATATATTCCCTGTGATGCTAACTAAGAAAACCCAATTTATTTGTATATGAATGAAGGAGAGTGCAAATATTTCCTGAATCAAGGTGAAGGATTTCCAGATGCATGAAGTGGTTCACTTGGAGCTCATTCACTTCCACAATACAAATACGACAATCTGCCAGGGAAGACAATGAAGCATCTCAGCTCGAGTTTCACAAGGCTGGGTGCAAGTATGCTCAAAGAAAATGGAACATTTGATACCGTCCATTGACAAGTCTTCAGCCGAGGAAGACAACTTTTGGGTTCTTTAAGTCTTCACCTCTAGCTCCAGAAGATTGCTGCCTGTAAATGTAGGAAGTACACAATAAGACTTGGAATAAAATTCTCAAACTTAGAGCTGATTTCTCTGGGAAATTGTGCAAGACAGATCAAGGGGTGCTGTGGGAGGGTGAGAAGTTATCTCGGTTCCATATTAGCAAAATTTGGCAAGGCATCAGGCCAAAGGGTGAGAATGTGAACTGGTCTAAGCTAGTGTGGAAGAGTGGCATCCCAAAAAATTCAGTAATCACCTGGCTAGTGTTGTTAAACAGAATAGTTACTCTGTACATGGTGAAACATTGGAATCCAGAGGTTGCTCTGACCTGCTCTCTCAGTGGCCAAGAGCCTGAGTCCAGGAACCATATTTTCTTTCTGTGTAAATATGTGCAAGAAGTCTGGGCTGTTGTGTTCCCAGAGCCATGGTCTTTCCCAATTTCATAAACTTTGCAGCAGGCAGTCACAGCAGCATGCCAGAAGTTCAAAAAATGCTTGGTTGGCAGAATGATTTGGTGTCTGGTGGT
Organism: Linum tenue; assembly: GCA_946122785.1. Taxonomy (NCBI): domain Eukaryota; kingdom Viridiplantae; phylum Streptophyta; class Magnoliopsida; order Malpighiales; family Linaceae; genus Linum; species Linum tenue. Next base: position 62,374,990 of record CAMGYJ010000009.1, on the reverse strand, counting down.
GAGTGAGATCTGGAGAGAACTCTGCAGAAGGCTTTATGGCGGTAAGCAGTTGTCTGTTATCGAAATCACAAGAAAAATGCAGTGTGTGATGGAGGCAAAGGAGGTAGGAGATTCCATAGTCTCAGCATCAGCATCCTGCTCAATGTTGTGGTATAAGTCTTGTAGCTAAATAGGGTAAGTAGTGAGGTAGATGGCAGTATAGATTAGTTCGTATTCTTGTTTGTCAGCAGTTACCCGCTGTTGTAAGTTTGCGACTTGGTTGTTGATCGTATTTGATGAATAAAATCTCACCCATTCATCGGGGAAAAATAAGACTTGGAAAAGGGAAATATATCCAGAGCGTAAGTATAAGTTTTGCCACCCGAAGATGATTCCTGCAGATCAAAGTAAACATTCAGTTCAAAACCTATCACTACCAGCCATCATAGTTAATTAATTTGATTTAAAGAGAACTTCCCACTGCAAAGTTTCGTTTTTAAGACAAACAAAGCAATTTTCCTAACTAACATAATACCACTAGACAGTAAGATTCAGGCATGGGAGGCAAACAGGACAGGGAAAATTTCAGAGAATACTCACAAGTTACAACAAGAAGAACTGAGCTTCAGAATCTTCGATTTTCTCCAGCAAGATTGAATCCAAAAATCTGAAATCGAAACAAAGCAATTTTCCAATCGCTTTACTGGAATTGAACGAATTGAACGATTCTTTTTTTTATCATTGAACGAATGGTAGCAAAGTCCTCCCCTACTGTTTCATTTCCGCCGAACCGAAGCTTTTCCAATCCATTTAGCAAATTTCAATCGGCCAAGAAAGGAAACAACTCCAGATTCAACTTATCAAGAGGCAAGATGCCCCTAAACCTCTACAGAGAAGCTTGAAGATAGAGAAATTTACCATGACCAGTTCCAGATTCATCATCCTCTCTTCTTCCAAGCCGCACCCATTTCTTCTCAAATGCGCGATTTCGATTGTCGACGACAGCGCGACCATGTCCCCATTCAATTCGTTCAAATCCCTACCTTTAAACGAGAAGCTCGCGCTATATTCGCCGAATTCCGCCCAGGCGCTGATTTTCCCCAACCTCTTGGCCTCCCTCCTGTCGATTAAACCCCATTTGGACAGCCAGTTCGACAATGTAGTAGATTCCTTCGCCGCTGTAGGCGAGGATGGAGAGGATCAGTTCCTATTGGGAGTGGAAGTGGGAGTAGGGATGGCAATGGGTCGGGTTTTGCCAAACCCAAACCCAAACCCATGGGTTTATCTTTGAAAAAAACCCGGGGTAAAACCCACCGGGTTTGAAAAACTCAAACCCAACCCAACCCGTTGGGTATCCGCGGGTTCATGGGTACCCACGGGTTTTATCGTAAAAAATTTACAATTACAAGTTCTTATCAAAATTAAAGTCAAATATCAATCTCTCAATATAAATTATCCATATATAAAACACCATTCTAGAAAATTCAAGCAAATCACAAATTAAATATACAAATTGTTCAACACCAATCTAGAAAACTCATGAAAATTGAAGCAAATCACAAATTATCCATAAATAACATGTTTAATTGAAAGCTTCTTTCTTTCAATTAAGTTTCTTTAGTCTCCACTCCATAACATCAACTTCATTCTACACAATTAAAAAGAAAAAATTAGATATGTCTCCACAAACATAAATAAGAATAGTTGTTTAGAATATTAAATATACCGAAAAAATTAATTATATGAGTGGGCGGGTACCCATGGGCCGGGTTTACCTAAACCCAACCCAACCCGGTGAATAGTGATCGGGTTTAAACCCAAACCCGGCCCAAAACTCGTCAACACGGATTTTACCCGCGTTGACCGGGTTGGGTCGGGTGGGTACCCGTGGGTTCGGGTTTTGTTGCCATCCCTAAGTGGGAGAAGCAGGAGCCGCGGCGAAGGGAATTCACGTCCTGGACTAATTTCACGAGGCGGAGGCTGACGCTAGACTCGAAGCTCTTGAGGCGGTTGGTTAGAATTAGGGTTTCAGGGAGGATCGTGGAGGAGAGGATGATTTGGGCTGAATCACAATATGCAGGCGGAGGGGATGGTCTGTGCAGGGCAAGCAGCAGGAAAGACGAAGAAGAAGCAGAATAGGGTAGGGATGGTCTGTGGCGGGTGTGGTCTGTCCTTTATTTTTCTAGGGACGTGGGGTTGGGTATTGGGATTGGGTTGTTAAATCCTAAAGATCAATCCAAAAAATCACTTCACCCACCCATACCAATTAGCTGGACTAAATTGCAAACATTTATAATTTGTAAGAGGGTTTTGGAAATTATCGTTATAATTAATAAGTGATTTAACGACGAAAAATCAAGAGCCGTTGAGATCACACGTACGATGAAGATTACCCAGGGTATGTTGTACCCTGGATTTTACCCGGGGCACCGTAGAACTTCCCATATATATATATGGGCAGTTCTACGGTGCCCAGGGCAAAATCCGGGGTACGGGTAACCGGGGGCAAGGAAAATTACCAAAAGCATCACGAAGCGTTTATGCTTTATTAATTGGACTTCAACCTAACTGTACCCGGTTTAATGATATCGATTAAGAGGTTAAACTCTATGGATACGACCCGCCGCCCTAACCAATTTCCAGTCTCCCTTCTACGATCCCTCATTCGCCTTGGAGGGTCCCCTCTAACTCTAAGTTCGAAGTTCGATCATAAGCTGCCTATCAAATCTGAAATCTCCAACAAAATCATCATTTCGAAACCCAAATCCTTTTATTATTTGATCCACATTCGATTTAGCTCCCTATCCAATCTCAAATCCCCAACATCATCATGTTTCATACGCCAAATCTATGTATCCACATTCGAAGAGAAGATCCCCATCCAATATGAAATCCTCACATAATCATCGTTTTGAACCCCAAATCCTTTTATCCACAAATCGACGTTTTGTTCATCGCCATTTTATTTCCGTGCGGAATTTACTCGCCTATCTCTTTCTAACACGATTACGGCGACCATGTCTATTATTGTGTTCATCAAACTTTTCGTTTGCAAAAGAACCCTTGAAAGAGGTTTGCTAACCCTAGGGTTCATGTCGCTAGTGCTTTGTCATCTTGTCTTAGCGTTATTGTCATTTTCTCGAAACTTCTATCACTCGGTGAAATTAAGGTTTCCTGATATGCAGTGTTCATCTCGCCCAGAGGATTGAGGAAGGAGATGAAGAAGACCTAATTTGATTCGAATCAGATGGAGAGGTCTCCTTAATTTGTGTTTATGTATTAACGGTGCGTTTAGGACTAATTCTAGTTGGACTGGGTCTAATCATTGATTTTTGCAGGCTTTTAAATAACATTCAAACGTAGGCTTGTACATGACCCATGACACCTAGTTTGTTGATAATAGATACTGAGTTCCGGATTGTCATTAGGTTGGGCCTTTGATAATTGTCTATCTCAGTGGCGATTCTTTGTTTTACTTATTTTCATCTGCTTCTGCTTCTAAAATCCTGATCATTCATTGAGTTCACGCAATTTAAACATAATTTTGTGTTCCATCTTTTTTGGGATTTGGTAAATGCTAGCGTGTCTCTTTACACATTTAGCGATACGAGGTAAACTACAATCCGCCCAATTTAACTCTTCATTAATTGAGATCCCATTCCACTCTCTCACCGATTTCCCCTCTTTATGCAATGCACTCGTACATAACAAACCTCTTGTAGACTAATTAGAGGCTTGTGGTTGGATACTGAGTGAGGATATTTTTTTAATTTATGTTTTGAAACGAAAGTTAGAATTTCACTTTTGAAGTACCTATGTACTTTAGTTGGGCAAGTATTTTCAAAATGTAAAATTTTATCAGCGTATAGGTATACGATTGTTGTATAAGGTGTTGATGTTAAAGGAAATGGGTACTGACTGCTTAGAGTATTAGGTTGTTGATGGTATAGAGTATATGGTATATGGGTAGGTTATAAGGTGTTGATGGTTTAGAGCATATGGTATCGATTGGTTAAAGGGTGAGGGTAGGTGTTGTCTTATTTTTTCTCGATTTTATATTTTCTTTATATCTGCTTATAAATGCTGATCATGCCTTATTACTAAAAAAACTTAGACATAATTATTGTAGCGTGACACATTTATCAGTACTTAGACATAATTCTTTATATCTGCTTATAAATGCTGATCATTTATTGTTTGATTTGAACCTGCGTGTTTTTGCTCCGAATGATTTTGTAGTGGCGTGGTAAAGACAATCCGTCCAATTTAACTCTTCATTAATTTCCCCTTTTCTTTTCTTTTTTGGTAGAATAATTACCCCTTTTCCACTCTCTCAGTCCCCGCCGAAGTTGAAACAATCCGCTGTGATATATTTATCGTTCATTTTAACCCTTCACTTAATAAGAAAGCGAAATTATGCAAGATGGTCATCAATGTGATGTAGCTTAATTGATTAATTGTCTCTTATTTGCTTAGTCAATAAAGTAGAGGTTTGTGGTTCGATACTTAGTGAGTATCAATTTTTAATTTATGTTTTGAAAAGCAAGTTATAATTTTAATTTATCAGCGTATAGGTATACGATATTGTATAAGGTGTTGATGGTTTAGAGTACATGGTATTGGGTTAGTGTATTGATCATCTACATCCCTAAAATACGATATTGTATAAGGTGTTGATGGTTTAGAGTATATGGTATTGGGTTAGTGTATTGATCATCTTCATCCCTAAAATTGAACAACAATTTCTAAACGAGGTCCCTACCGCCACATCATCAATTTTAGCAATTCCTCACTTAACAATTTCTATTCATCTACATCCCTAAATTATGCTAGTAATTGCCAAGGTGGGTTAAATTTTATATTTCAAAGGAAACACTTATTATAAATTGAAAGTTGGGGATGGAGATAGAAGAAGGTGTTGTTGGTATACAGTATAAGGTCTTGAAGGTTATGGTATAAGGGAGGAGCAAGGTGTTGATGCTTTAAAGTATATATGTTATTGATTGGTTACGGTATAAGCCTATAAGGTGTTGTTATTGTTGTAGAGTATATGGTATTGATTGGTTATTGTATTAGGGTTTGGTTTAGGGTTTAGGGATTAGGGTTACAATTACATGTACCAAATCTGTAGATTAATTTTGGTAAACGAAAAAGTTAGTTAATCTACAAAGCCAGTCTAAAAGCACATCCCCATCTCCCGCCATCAATTCCTAAATTTTCGTTTAATCCGATGGTGAAAGAGCTTCAATCCTAACCGCGGCGTGTCACCCAATCAGATATTGCCGAATTCGGAAAGTCGCTTTTGCCCATAACCAATGCTGGCGTTACCAAGGCCGAGGCAGTGGTAGGGACTGTAATTTTCAGTAAATGTGAAGGGAGGGAAAGTAAAAGTAATTCAGAGTCAATCTATAAATTCGTTAATCAGTGAAGGAGAGACCGTGCTCCGATCCCTGAAAAGAACCCTTTCTTCCATCTTCTCAATATGAAACTCAGAAAACCATCTCCTGCTGTTGTTCGTTCCTCCTCCTCTCAATCCCTGAAAAGAACCCTCTCTTCCATCTTCTCAATATGAAACTCCGAAAATCAACCCCATCCGCCTCTTCGTCCTCCAATCCCATGCTTTATTTTTGGGTGCAGTGGTAATGATGAGACTGCGTATTATTTTAGATCTCATTTCCTTTAATTATGTCATTGTTAGATCATGACTGTTAAACTAAATCCTTCGTTGTATTGTTTCTCCTTTTCTCTCCATGCAGGGTCTTTGTTAGAGGCAGGGAGGGGAGCAATGACAATAAGTCGCCGTCTGAATATAGCCAAAAGAATCATCACATGTTGTTGCGATTCCATAATAGGTGTTGTGGAACCCTACGTCATGTGGTGGTTCTTTTGCGCCATATTGACGCGTACTTGTTGATCATGCTCCCAAAATGTATACAAGATAGGAAAGTTGCCATATGTATAATAGGATAAAATAGGGAGGGAAAGTACAGCTTTTTGTTTTTGTTGGACTTATGTAACATTTGTTTATATTTGTATACTGTTTTTGTTATTTTTTCTTCTGCTTCTCTCTTCGCTTCCATGGCGGCTTCCAAAAGTGTTTGAGATCTTGTAAATATGGGAGGGATCCTCCACTCCCAATAAAAATACTGTACTTTGTACTATTAGCGTTTGAGATCTTCTAAATCTGCAGGGGATCCTACACTCCCAATAAAAATACTGTACTTTGTACTATTAGCGTTTGAGATCTTCTAAAATCTGCAAGGGATCCTACACTCCCAATAAAAATACTGTACTTTATTTGTTTACTACTGACTCCATTTTTAGAAGTCTTTACGATTGGGCCAACTGGATTTTTTGCCGGATTTCAAACTCTGCTCCTCTGTCGCCACATGCTCTACCCATTTAATGAGTGCTCAAAATTAGTGCAAAAAATACGATGTAATAATTGAATAAAAAAACTAGTTCTCAAGATTATTCAACTGAAATGTTGCACATGATTTATAGGGTCGTTTGGATGTGGAAATTTTAAAACGTTGAAATTTGTCTGAATTTCCATGTTTTACAAAACCAAGGAATTGACTTGTGGAAATTGAAAAAAAAACTCACGTTTGGATAAGGTTTAGTTTTGTGAGAATTGATGGTATGGAATTCGGAAAAAGAAGTAAGAAAACGTGGTAATGTCAAATTACTAGGGGGAGGTGTAGTATTCTCAATTACCATGAATGTGGTAATTGAAGCCAATTTCCATGGTCCAATTTCCATACTATTTTGGCTCTCCCAAACGTGGGTTTTTAACCCAATTACTGCATTATGTGGTAATTGGGTCCAATTACTGCATTACATTTCCACATCCAAGTGCTTAAAAATTGCCATCAAGTGACCATTAATGAGTGCATAAATTAAACGACACCGCAAGAGCCAACAGTCTTCTTATATACCAAACGACTCGGCATAGGAGGACTTCCAGTTTCAGTTCAAGTTTCCAACACCGAGCAAATATATGGTCCCAATTGCCACTTCAGCAACTTTAACTATACATCAATTGTGACCGTGGGTCCTACTTAATTTTCAATGCAATTCAATATTAATTGGTGAGTGTATTATATTAATTTGAGTGCATCTCTCAAGTTGTTTTTTGTCGTTGTGTTATTCGAATTATGTAAAGTATTATGATTGAAATTGTATATATGTGTGTGCTGCATGAAAATTTGCAACTGCATGAAAACATTCATCAGATGCAAATTTGCAACTTTTGTAATTGATCCCACATCAATGCAACTCACCGTCCCACTTTCACTCCCTTGCCACATCAGCTTGCAATTCTCAAGAATTGCACCATTGGAGATGGTCTAAATAAGCAAGGTGTTGATGGTTTAGTGTATATGTTATTGATTGGTTCGTGTATTAGGGTTTGGCATTGCAAGAAGAATTCCTAATTTAGCAATCTTGCTAGTTTAGAAAAAATTTCCTAGGTGGCATTGCAATCTTGCTAAATAATGGTGCCACCTAGGATTCCACTAAATAAGCAATGGGTTGGATTGGTTCGGGTAAGACCATCTCCATCCCTAGCAATTTCTAAACGTGGTCCCTACAGCCACATCATCATATTTAGCAATTTCAGTTAAAAGAATTGCAAACCACCTACATCCCTAAGTTTTCTTTGTAATTTCTAAATAAGCAATTGCCTCTACATCCCTTGCAATTGCCAATTGAGTTGCCACCTAGACTTTGCCAATTGCTAAAGGTTGGTTTAGCAATGGGATGGAGATGCTCTAAGGTGTTATTGTTGTAGAGTATATGGTATTGATTGGTTCGTTCCTCAACCACTGTTTTCCACTTTTCTTCGAATTCTGAAGGTTCCCAGTCAGCTGACACAAAATGCTTCCATCGGGGCAAAAAGTAGGATGATTCTTCACATTTCTGGTTATAATCTTGTCTATATGCCAGGAACATAGACGATGTGTTGCATCGGGAAATACTTTCTGAATAGCATTACGCATTGCTCTATCCCCATCTGTAATAACAGTCTTGGGATCTACACCGCCTAGCCTTCTCTTCAAAGCTCCCAACACCCAAATATAATTGTCCTCTCTCTCGTTAGCCAAGAAAGCACATGCAAATACGCAAGTTTGCGAATGGTGGTTGACACCTAAAAAAGTTCAAACAAAGTTAGATTATGCAAACTTCTAGGGTTATTTTAGCATGCTCGGGATAATTCTATGTGTCAAGGAAAAGTACCTGAAAAAATCACGAGAGGCATCTGGTAAATGTTCCTTTTGTAAGTAGCATCGAATGACAGAAAAGTACCTGAAAAAATCACGAGAGGCATCTGGTAAATGTTCCTCTGGTAAATGTTCTCCAAAGCATGCATAATCAGCAACAGAAATACTATCGGCCCAGAAAATGTTAATAAGCCGGTCGTCGTCATCCTTCTTTAGTTCAATAACGAAATGCTCGTCCGCGCTGCATTTAGCTTGCAGGTAGGCTAGGGCTGTTGCGGCATCACCTTCACTCATTTCTTCTTTCCTCTCTTTGTCCACATAATTATATGCATCCTTCCTCGTGTACCCCAAATTTTCGTAGCCTCCTGCTTCTGATACGGCCAGATTCACAATTTGAGAAGTTTTCATACCTGCAGCTCTTCTAAAATTTATCGCTGCTTTCACTGCTTCACTCATACGACGTTTCCCTTTCATGTAGTGTCTATATTCTCTGGGGATCGTTTCATGTGTGTGTACATCATCAAACTGATGCACATACCACTTCCCATCGACATTGTGTTGTTTAACACGCATCTTGGCTCTGCAGTAAAATCTGGTCTCCCCTCTTGCTTCTCTCTTTCGTTCTGTGCTCTTCACGCGCCTCTTTCCCTCGCCAGAGCATACATAGTCACGCCATATCATAACTTTGTTCTTATCACGACCAATGTCTGATTTTCTGATGTCGAAGCCTTTGACTAACCCGTAGTCCATGTAGAAATCATAGGCTTCTTCTGTATCATCGAACTTCATTTTTTTAATATCTTCAGGCTGTAGTAATATGAGATCGGCGACATTATCTTCCTGGGTGGTGTGACTGGTTCCGGCGCCAGCGTTTTCTTGGACTCCCTCCGACGTCAATACTAGGACTCCCTCCGACGTCAATGGTGAGTCTGCCTCCGACGTCATTGTCACGGCTGGAAATTTTGGGGAACCAAGGACGTAGATTACAAAACCCTACTGGGAATGATGGCCGAATTAATGATTCAATGGGCCACTTAATAATTATCCCCATTAATAACACGATTTGTGATATCTTATATTTTTGGTAGGAACGAGTTGAACTTTCTGTTCTTTATCTTAGTGATTTCTTTACCATTTTCACAAATAACGAAAATATTTAAAATGAAAAACCTTTCGTAGTAAAGCCAAACGCCAGCTGACTCTAGGTGTCCTCAAGTTGTATGGGGAAGGATCAAATATTAATATGAGCGAATATTTACTAATAGCACTCAATTCTTTATTCAATCGAAAAAAGTATCTTTTTACTTTTAGGTTTAATAACTACCCATGTTTATCCCAAGTTCATTTACCTTAGACTAAACCCTAACTATTTTTCCGCGGGAAAAATATGGCGCCAAAATTTATCCTAACCTTGTATATATAATTAACCTTCATCGGTAGAGCAGTGGTTCCATATCCTTCTTTGCCGCGATTTTGAGTACAGAGTAAAGCTTAGATTAGAGGCACAACATGGAAAATAGGAGACTTACTCGCTCTTCGTCCAAGCTTGTGGTATGTATAATAGCTCTTTTTACCATTGAAATTCATTCTAGTTAATTTATTAATCGCAGGTTCACTGTCATTGTAGGAGAGCCGAATTTTTGACTCCAACAAAGAAACCAAGGATACCCAAAGGTGTCAGCACTCCACCCACTCCTGCTTCAGTCATCGTTTTTATTTCGGACGATGAATCTGACTCTGAGGTCACACCAAAGAAGCCAAATGGAAAAAGTATTTGTCTACCTTCTGTTGACAAGGTAATAAAGGTGTCATGTTCGCCATTGAAGTGTTCATTGCCGTTATTCCGTCATAACGAATGTATTTCAACTCGTGTTTATTTGTGGCCCCTATTCCAGGTTGTTTTGAAGTTTAAGCTACCTACCGCTATGGAATACGATGATGAGCAAATCCAGCTTGCTCACTATATATTCTTAGCCCATCTGCCACCTGACGAAGTATTGGTCAAAACCTCCAACAACTCTTGTACGAGGAAGTCATTGTGGTCCTTAAGCCCTCGCTCGTTCGTAGATGCTGATGTAATCAACGGAACTCCAAAATTTTGTTTTGTTTGTCCACTATCAATGCTTTCTACGTAGAATTATTTTATAACAACTCGATAGTATCATGAAGTGTTTTTTGTCCATGTTATATTAGGTTATAACAGCGATGGCCTGCCACTTGACTCTAGAAGAGTTGTGGACAAATTCCAAGGACGGAAAAGGAGTGTGCTATCTGCCTGCTGAACTACAGGTTGTGGTCCGATTATACTTAATGACAATTTCCTCTCACCAAAAAAATTACAACACATGTTTTTTTAACGTGAATCATATTGTGTGGACAAAATTTCAATTGTGCAACTACCACATGGGCAGGAACTAGTGATTTCATGTGGAATAAAACCCAAGATGGCATTAGACCTATACCAATCAAAATTCCTTAGTCGAACCAATATGGTGAACAAGGTAAACTGTTCGTCTTAATAAGTATTACATGGTTTGCAGTTTATTTTTTAATACGTGTTGACAATTTCCGCATATGTAGGTGTGTGTTCCGATGAGAGATAATGCCCATTGGTACTTGGCTGTCATCAAGTTGGACAAGGAAGAAGTCCATATCTTGGATCCACAACCAAATGAATACCGCAATTCCTTTCGACTACAATCTGTTCAAACAATGGTAAATTTGTGACATTGTGCCGTTATAACGCAAAAAAATGTAAATAACTCTTTCTAAGTACAAACGTTTCTTAATTTGTACAGATGAGCTTTATGCAAGCCTTGTGGAAGATTCTCTGTCGTGAACAAGGATTGTCGCCACCAAGGATTGCGGAGTTTGCGTACCCAACTCCTTCAAAGGATCAAGAACAACTTAATCGGTAAGTATGCCCATTTTTTTGTGATATTAAAAGACGACTTATCAACTTGGTTCTTATCACGCAATGCTTTTATTTTATGTAGGTCTGACAGTGGAGTCTGGGTATGCATGTGGATGTTTGGCGCAAGCTGGGACTCCTCTTATATTTGGGTAAAGACAATTCTAATTCGCATATTAGAAAACCACAATTGATTTTTATTTTTGAATCATGCGGTAAGCACCATGTTTGTTGATGTTGATAGCCATGCACTCAAGTGAGGAGGATGCAGATCGCTTTGTACCTTGTTCGAGAGCCCATGAACTACATAAGGCATATGGTGCTCACGGAAGCAAGAAGAGTTGCACCTCAAGTTGAAGCTGCAGTGGAAGAGTACAAGACAACCCATGAAAAGAGGAAAAAGGAAAGAGAAGAGCACAAGGAAACCCAGTCAACGAGCCCAAAACAACCTGATTTTTCGTTTTAGTTTTCAAGATGATGGACAACAGTTATGTTTTTTTTTTTTTTCAGGATGATGGACAACCGTTTTTTATTTGGTTCGGTGAATGCTTATTATTTTTGGTTTTTATATTTGGTTTTTGGTTTGGTGAATGCTTTTTATATTTGGTTTTTGGTTTGGTTTGGTGAATGGTTTTAATATTTGGTTTTTGGTTTGGTTTTTGGTTTGGTGAATGCTTTGTTTATTTGGTTTTTGGTATTGTGAATGCTTGCTATATTTGGTTTTTGGTATTGTGAATGTTTTCTATATTTGGTTTGGTTTGTTTTTTCGTGGAAATGGCAAAGGGACTTCACCAAAAATCCAGCTTCCAACTTGTAAGTGAGGTTGCGTCTGTTCAAGGCTTCAAGCCATTGTATCTTGTAGAGAGGTTTAATTGGGATCATGTATAGTTAAACTGATTGGCTCCCAATTGTATAATTAAATTTGCATTCATGTATAGGTAACCCAAAAGGTAAAACTGATTGGCTCCCAATCGTATAATTAAATAATGACCAACTCTTGAACAGATTGAAGCTACAAAGTAGGAGCCACTAACCCACTAACTAAAACTAATGACGTTACTAACTAATAATAATAAAATTAATTATTTACAGAAATTGAATTTATGCACAGCCCTTATCATTCCATTCCTTGAATTTCCACCAACGATGTTTTCACTCCCCTTTTAGTCAGAGAATTCATTGTAGTAATAAATACAATAAAAAGGCATACATAATTAATGGATTCTTTATTGTGTATAATTAAAAGGATATTTTACTATAAACGAAGCATGATAGATCCACAGGGGGATAAAAGAAGCATGAGTCTTGATGAAAAAGGGGAAAAAAATCACCATAGATAAAAAATCATTATAATCAACCTAATTGGAACTGCTTAGAACAAAAGCGGATTAAAATCTCCCCCAATGAAATTCATTTGCAATTTCATAGGTAGTCCCTACTTCCACTTCTATAATTTTGAGAAAACATTGCAATTTCATCAATAGTCCCCACTCGTGGCCAATTTCAATTGCAACCAAATTTGCACCCTTGCAATAGCTTCTCACATCATAGCAAGTGTAGGATGCAATTGCACCTCCTTGCTTAGGGATGACCATTACTGCATCTCGTCACCTGTCTTAGGGAAATTAGCCATGGCAAATTCACAAAATACTGCATGCATAGAAAAATATTTGTCTGGATAATTAAAAAAATGGGAGACTTTCCTAGTCAGATGATGTACTGACTCCCCTCAGTACCTGACAGTTTTGAGTGCTGGAGAAAAAGACTGAAAAAAAAAAACAACGAAGCCTTACAGTAAACTTCTTAACAAAACACATCCAATGCTGGCCCATTCACTGCTCCACCCCGCCCTGCACTGCTCCACCCCGCCCTGCATCAATCGACTCTCATGTAAGCCGAGGACGTTTGCTTGAGGATGCCTCAGGGGTCTCTTCATGCTCCGTATGCCGAAGGTCATAAAAAGTATTGGTCACTTCGACGATACGGTAGACTGGCAAATAGGCGGAATGGTCCTCCCTAGCATAAACCCCCATATCCATCCCAACCCTTCCAAGAAAGGTGGTCAAGAAGGTGGCATATGGAAAGGCAGTGTACCAGTTTTCCCCTCTAGGAGCAGCCTCAACCATGTTCACGCACATGAGAGATGCGAGGTTAAGAGGAACACCTCTTTGAGCTTGCACAAGGATAAACAGGTCAAGTCTACGAATTATCGAATGACCACTGCACCTTGGCATGAAGCAGCTGACGATCATCCAATCGAGGAATCGAAGAGGATCTGGGAGGAAAGAAGCCTGGATGCGCCCATTCATCAGTTTCCCCAGTTCAACTTCAAAATCAAAATCGTACAGCCGCCGAAGATCGCTTCTGCTATCAATGTGGTGTCCTGCGGCGGGGAGATCGAGGATCTCAGCAAACTGATGAGGCTGGAAGCAGGCTCTATAACCCAGGAAGACCGACACGAGATGAGAATCGGAGGGACCAGACAACTCTAAATTGTGGTAGAACTTCCTCACCACATGCGGGCAGTAACTGGTGCTTCCTCGACTCCGGAGATCGAAGAACTTTTCCCAGCCAAGATTTTTAATTAACTGCTTCACTTCTTGAGGGAAAGGGGACAGGTGGATGAACTCGTACTCGGCCACAAGAGATGTCTTGCTCGTGAATGAAAGATAGTCCGCGAGACTTGTGGTGGATCGGCAGTCGTCGTTTGATAGAGTTAGAATGCCCATGTTTGCCATGGAGTCAGAGGAAGAAGGAACAAGGGAAGGTGAAGATGGAGGAAAGAGAGATTGTAGGGAAAGAGAGATTGTAGGTGTAAGAAAAAGTGATCGTGGGGGTTGAGTGTGGAGACGTGTGATGGAGACGGTTGAGTCTGGAATGTCAAGAGTTAGAAGATTTGGGAAGATATGTAGTAATGATGATGTTAACTCGTGTAGGTTAAACTAGGGTAACTAAAGCTAGTTAAACTAGGGTTGGCGCTGATACCGCAGGAGAAAACTAATGGGCTCGCACGTTCCAGGCCCACTTTTGAATATTGCATGGGTCATGTACAAGCCCACGTTTGAATGTTATTTAAAAGCCTGCAAAAATCAATGATCAGACCCAGTCCAACTAGAATTAGTCCTAAACGCACCGTTAATACATAAACACAAACTAAGGAGACCTCTCCATCCGATTCGAATCAAATTATGTGTTCTTCATCTTCTTCCTCAATCCTCTGGGCGAGACGAACACTACATATCAGGAAACCTAAATTTCACCGAGAGATATAAGGCTTGAGAAAATCACAATAACGCTAAGACAAGATGACAAAGCACTAGGGACATGAACCCTAGGGTTAGCAAACCTCTTTCAAGGGTTCTTTTGCAAATGAAAAGTTCGATGAACACAATAATAGACATGGTCGCCGTAATCGTGTTAGAAAGAGATAGGCGAGGGGAAATACAATGGCGAAGAAGAAACAAGACAAATTTTTTTTGGGAAATTCAATCTACGTCGAATGTGGATGGGGAGCTTCTCTTGGAACTGTGAAGGGGCGTCCCTCCAAGACGAGAGAGGGATCGTGTAATTGGTTAGGGAGACTGGAAATTGGTTTGGGCGGCAGTGGGTCTACCCAATTGGGTTTGGGTCTTAATCCATTTAATTTAATCGGGGCAGGTAGTTGGACTAGGATGAAAACAAACTTAACGCGGAGGAGGCTTTTTGTAATTTGTTTAGTTATTTAGTGGCGCAGTTAGGTTTGACAAACGTGAGCCGTGGAGATTGAAACGAAGGGTTAAGATCGGCCAAGGTACCCGTACCCGGCTTTTGCCCTGGGCACCGTAGAAGTCACCATATATATATATATATATATATATATATATATATATATATATATATATATATGGTTCAGGCTAGCGTACGCCCGGGCGTACCTTAGTCTACCGTACGCCCGTTGAGTTTTGCTATATAGACAATAAATTAATCGGAGTTTTTGGCATGATACTATACCCTAACCTCTAATGGATAAACCCCAGTCCCTAATTTTCTAACCCAACTCATGAGATTCATTTAATCTTAAAAAGTAAATCAACAATAATTTTGACAAATCAAGACCGTTGATTTTCATTTCAAGATTAAATGAATATTGTGCTTTGGATTAGTGAATTAGGGACTGGGTTTTATCCATTAGAGGTTAGGGTATAGTATCATGCCAAAAACTCCGGTTAATTCATTGTCTAAATAGCAAAACTCAACGGGCGTACGGTAGACTAAGGTACGCCCGGGCGTACGCTAGCCTTTGCCATATATATATATATATGGATTCGACTCGTATGGTCCAGACGCATAGCATGCTCCAAATCTTTGCACCGTTGATCTAATCTAATGGTCATTATAAATTTTATTAAAATTAATAATTATAATTACCACTTGCACCCCTTAAATAATTATGCGTGCTATGAAGTCCCCCAACAAATATTACCGTTATGTTTTCTCGTATGATACCGTATTTTGTAAACTTCTTTAATTGAACACCCAGAACTCTATAATTTATAAAAAAGAGGTACATTTAAATCCCACGGTCCAATTGAACCTCCATCGTCATCATCGGTTCACCATAACTTCCCCAATAGCTAACCGCGCATCATCATCAAAACCAAACAACAATCAAAACCTAAACCCTCAAGGCGATCTAAATTTAATCCGTAAAATTCATGTTTTAGGTTTTCTGATTATGCAGAGTTGTGCTTGCTCCCCTCGTCCAACCCAAGACTTGAGCTCATCATCGGCTGTAGACCGGTCATCAACTCCAGCGCATCTTCATCCCTGTTTCCGACCTGCAGTGACTTCAGCTCGCCATCTACTTTTAAGAAGGCAGCGGACTGCTACCCTTTAGCTAAGAATTGTAATCAGTTGACGGTGAAGTCCTATGAAAATTACTTGTGTGGAAATAATGAATATCGTCGTTTTCAAGATGCAGCAATCAGTGATGGTCGCCATCGACAAACTCTTCCACAACAAGGTCTATAATCGATACGTCAATCGGACCTCCAAGTTCATGGGCGATGACGAGATCGGCTAATTGCAGTTGCCCCCCTTCTCGCAGCAGAATTGTCGTGGCCGTCGGCCGGAGCTGAAAAACGAAACAGAGAAACGGCAGAGGGAGATGTGGGGAAGAAGAAGAAGAGTCACGCCTCCCTAAAGCGGCGTCGTTCGTATAAAATGTCATAAATGATTGTAGGGTTTCGGCTGGATTAAAACGGCGTCGTTCGTATAGAATGTCATAAACGATTGTAGGGTTTCGGCTGGAGGAAAATATAAAATGCATGGAGTATCGAACCGCTGACCTAGTCATTGTAAGACTAAATTTTCACCATCTATAATACAAAGCTTGTTTGATTTAGTTGACGTAACCCCTTAATAATAGCATAAAAGATTATTCTTCCAGCAAATTAAGCTTCGCCTTACCATTCAGCTCCATCGTCATTGTCACCGGTTCCCAGCTCCAGCTGCGTCTCTCACCATTTCGCTCTGTTTCCCGGTCTGTTTGATATATCCCGAATTATACTAGATGCCTTCGCTCATGTTCATAAGCTTTTACGTACCATAGATACACCTATGTAATATGAAACAATTATAGAGTGTAATTGAAAAATAATAAAAAAAATCCTTTAATTGTGATTTTGTTGTATGTACTATATACAAATGAATTCACCATGAAATGAAATGTTGTATTCTTCTATGAATTACTTTACACGAATTGGCTTATTATACTCACGGCGTATGGAACTATCAATAGTTAACTACTTGAGTGGACAAACTTATATGACATTTGGTATTGATTCATTTCGGCAATCTATGATTCATACTTGGGCCGCTTCAATCTAATGACGAATCATGTTCAATTATGCATACATACTCATATAATATAAGAAAATATGATTAAATATGCTTTGATCCTTTGGTTTTCACCACAAATTCCATATTTTTTTCAACTTGTTTATTAATCTTGTTCACTTACTCCCCTCTCAATTTTCTAATGATGATTCATACATAGTTCTCGAGGTTTTTCCCCTTACATCTCCATCTTCTCCTCTCCAACTCAATAAGTGAGATGGGGAACGAAGGTAAAACATAACACATCCCCAACTTCCTTTGAATTAGGATTTATTTCTTGTTGCAAATATTCACTTGTAGCATACCATATCTCAATGGACTGGCGTAATTAGTCTACCGTGTGTACATTTCCGTTATGAGGGTGTTTTTCCAAAATCAAACTTCGTTGTTCTACATCATGTACTAGCAATCTCTTAGCGGTGGCTTGCTGGAAGCCCAGAGTTTTATCATCAAAGCTATCACTATAATAATCAAATTAGATATGATTCTTGACATGAGACCTTGATGCTTCCCTTAAACCCTCCTCTTTCCACTTGGCCGAACCAGAAACAAACAACCCCACTATAACCTTCCAACCCAACTCTCTCTGCACCATCCTCTTGTAATTAGGTAGGAATTTAGCTAAACCATAATTTAATTAGCCTAACTAATTTTAACACAAGACATGTCAATTATTTAAGTAATTACCATGTTACTATTAAATAACTTAAACCAATCCAAAACTTTGTTTCAACCGTTCATTTTACAATAGGTGATCATATAGGTCATACAACACAACGAATGACGCTTGGACTTAAAGAGACAACTTGAGGAACAAGAGGATGTCATTTACCTAGCTCATACGCAAGAGCTCGACCTCGAATCGTTTACTTAAATTCAACACGAACTCGATCATTATGAGCTCACTAGCTTTCCTCGAGTGTGGCTCATCAATTACTTCATTTATGACTGAACTTTGTAAACCAGTGAGGCTAATTTGAATCTATTTCAATAATGTAAAATGTAGTGCTTAATAAACCCTACCGGCCGTTCAAACCAAAAAATACATAGATCGACAATTATCTTTTGGGTTATATTTGATCGTCATAAACCCAATTCCCCTAAACCTAATTCAGGGTGAACCTCCACCGCCATCATCCAAAATCGCCAGCGCACATGGAAGTTGAATATCAAACTTGACAATGAATGACCAGCAAACCCATTAGAAAATTACTCGTTTACGCCATTTACTATAGTTTTTTGGGATGCTACTTATTGTGAAATAACATAAGCGAATTATAATTTATGAAATAATTATGATACCAAAATAGAAAGGAAATTGAAGCAGACTAGCAGAGTAATTACTTATAATTTCCCGCTAATTTGAAATTAGAAAACAACAATTGCGGGAGTAAAAAAAATCAAAACATTAAAATTCTCCCTCTTCTTTTTTCAGAAACCTTGTTTTTTTGCGCCAAAACAAATTTTCATTTCTTTTCGACCCTCCCATCCCACCGAAACAGTATCCTTTTCATTCTCACTTTTCATTAATCGTTTAATGTTTCTGGGACATCTGGTCGTTTAGGGTTCTTCGAACACTTTGCCGGCGCCCGAAGCTGGTTCTTCGAACCTGGTACAGCTTGTGCAGCTTCTCCTTAAGTCATCACAAGAGAAAAGATTTGTGTGCGAGGCAGCTGAGAAAGCACTGGTCGCATTGACAACTTCGGCTCTCCAACTCTGCTGTTGCCAAAGTTGCAGCCTCATCTTCTGGGCAAGAATCCTCGATTTCGAGCCAAGGCATCCATGTCCTTCTACCGGAGTGTTCCAAGATTGGTAAGAAACAGTCTTCTCACTCTGCCTTTATAAGTGTTCTTAGATGTTGAACAATAATAATATCCGACTGCCTTAATCAATTTCGATTAGGGTTCTTCGAAACTGATTCTTGTTGTCGTACGCCAACTCATTGACAAGCTTCCAGAATCAAGGGAAGCTGCTCGAACCCTCCTCTCGCAGCTTGAAACTGCGTATGAAGAGTCAGCAGTACCTGACGAATCCGAGCCGTGTTCCTGGGAGCATTTTTGTTCTTTGAAATTCCCTCCTTCGACTGCAGAAGCCGTGCTCCGTGTCACAGGTGTTGGCCGAGAAGGGACCATTCTGGGTTTCATATATGTGACAGAGGGAGGAGGATGAACATGAATTGAGGTGGTTTACAGTACTGTCAATCTTGGCTTATGAAACACTGCTGGTAAGTGAATCAGTTAACAATTTTGCTGCCATGAGCAATTTCCAGAGGGTGCTTAATGATTTGTGGGTTTAATCAAACTAATTTCAGGGCAGGAGGATTACAACAGGTTGAGGCCAATGAGCTACAGAGGAGCTGATGTGTTCCTACTAGCTTTCTCCCTCACCAGCAGAGCTAGCTACGAGAACATTCACAAGAAGGTACCCTGATTTCTCGCGCTCTCGATCCACTTTTGGGTTTTTTTTCGTATTGGAATACGGTTTCTGTTCTTGGGATGATGATGAGCTGCTGCTACAGTGGATCCCGAACTGAGGCATTATGCACCAAATGTGCCCATTTTTCTAGTGGGAACCAAACTAGGTAAAGCCAATTACATTGTTGGCTCACCTGTATCAGTTTATCATAAGTTTACTATAGTGGAATGAAGTAAAATACTTGATTTGGGTTCATGTGTTGTAGATCAAAGAGAAGACGAACATGTTAATCAAGAAAAAAGAAGGCATATTAATATGTAGCATAAACTGCAGCATCCATCCATTTATGAATGAAGACTGTGTTTGATAGTGTTGTTTTGTGAATCAGAATGTGAAGACGCTGTTTGATACCGCGATAAAGATAGGTTTGCGACCACAAAAGTCGAGGAGGAAGCCTCGCAAGCAAAGGACATGCACCACCCTTCAGCAATCAGCAAGATCTAGTTGTCGAGGTATCGCCAGAGTCAAACTGGTTCTAAGGAATACAAGACACGTGCTGCAGTTGGTGTAAGTTTATCTCAACCCCTATTACATATCAATCTGGTCCCTATGTTGGATCAATCTACTTATGTTAGATAAATTATGGTATAAATTTAATAACCAACCATATGCATATCAATCTCAGGCACCTCAAAGAGAAGATGAAGAAGACAACGTCGTTAAAATCAAAGCAGCCTTGCAAAAAATGCACGAGGTATGTCCTTGAATAACTAAGAATTCATTTCCAACTCTCTATGTTCGTCAAACCAAAAAATAAACCGTCAAAGGCTGCACTTGTTGTAAATCAACCAAGCCAAAAGATTCTGTCCCATCAATTTCAATGAACAAATAACAAAAACTGAGTGCTTTTCAACTCCTTGCTCTAGATGTTGTTCAACTTCTTGCCCTGTCTGTGTTGTTCAACTTCTTGCCATGTCCCCTCTTCTGAAACATAAAAAACAAGATAGAAGAGTATTGAAATTGTACCTTTTAGCAAAGGTTCTCATATAATATATACATTAGGCAAGAAACGAACAGCGAAAATGTAAAATCCATAAAGGCTTTCATTTAATTCCAATACGATGCAATATATTAATTTAACAAAAAACAAACCTGTTGAGCTTTTTGAGTTTGACTTTCTGAATACTTAGTGAAAGGTTCAGCACTATGTCCCGTATGCTGCTTAGCTCCCTTCTCTTGTCGACTAGGCATAGTATTACTCCTAGTACGTGCCCCGATCTGTCATAGGAAGACAACTTAACTCTTAAGCTAATAGCTCCTTCAAACAAATTGACACTTTGGTGAATAAACCAATGCTACTTAACCTTCTGTGGTGGTTGACTTTTTCCTACGGATTCTACAGTTGTATTATGCCTACTGGTTCGCTGGTTCTGTAAAACCAAAATAACAACTTTAATTTATTGACTCTAATAATTATATCAAGAACACATAATCAGAGATGCTAATTACCTTTGGGGGTTGACCACCTTGGTCATCATCTTCCTCATCACCGTCTCCATCTTCTGCATCGTCCCCATCATCGTCCATGTCATCATCGTCATCCTCATCCTCCTCATCTGACTGAGATTCTATCACGTCGGCTGGGGGGTTAGTACAAGTGCTCCTATAATGCCCATCCCTTAGCCCGCAGTTTCCACACTTTCTTCTTTTTTTCTTAAGCTGCTTTTTCCCTTTTCCTTTCCTACAGCCCTTAAACCTCACTTGTTTAGGATTCAATACACCTTTGAACTTGTCGGGTATGACAATCCTTTCTCTCTCGGTGGGGGTTTTCTTTTGCATCTCCAACTTGTTGCATGCTGCTGTCAACTCCCCTTGAGCCAGACGATAAGAGTCAGGAGACTCTGCCCCCAATAAGCAGAATCGCATAGTGGAGAACTGTAGTGACCCGTACCTAATACTGAAACTACTGTCATCCCCCAATGAAATGGGTTTTGGAAGAGTGGTTAATGACTTAGGGTTCTTTGAGCAACGTCGGAGTACAAGTTTTTCAGGAAAACTCTTCACCCTTTCTTCTTTCAGAACAAAGATCATATGAGCGCACGGTATTCCAATACTCTTAAACATTTCACAACTGCACTCCAAATCTTTCGTTTCAGTGTTGTACTTCACCTCCACGGCCTTCTCTTTGTTGAACATGGTTACAGTGTAGGTGTGTAAATTCCCCTCTTCAGTTTGCTTATCCTTTATGACTCCAATAACCTGCTCCAGCTCAGCTTTGAATTTTATAAATGCAGCTTTTGAAAAAAGCTTCGCTGCACTTTGTTCGAGGGGCAATAGGATTGTGTTCTTTATCGGAACTAAACCATAATTAGACTCAAAGTCTAATCTAACCTCTGTCTCCCTCATGTCCCTGATCCATCGGTCGTATTGAATAAAAAAGTCGAGCAAACTGATCCTCTCATGTCCATACCTAGCAACAACTGCATTCATGCTTTCACATCTTGATGTGGTTTTCAACCCAGCAAAAAAGTGGGAGCGCAAGTATGTGTCCGCCCATTCATTACGTCTCCCATATAGGTTTTTCGACACCCATTGGTTGTTCTGGAGTTCACATTCCTCTACCAATGCATTCCACTTCTCCTCAAATTCACCTGGCTCGTAATCAGCAGTTACAAAGTGACTCCATCGGGGTTCAAAGTCTGGTCGGTTCTTCACCCTGCTAGTGATATTCTTGGACAAATGCCAAGCACATAGCCGATGTGTTGCATTTGGGAACACATTAGCAATAGCCTTCCTCATTGCTTTATCCCCATCTGTGACAACTGTATGTAGCGGATTTCCCCCCAACATTTCCTTCACTATATTCAACGCCCAAGTATAGGTTTCTTCAGTCTCGTTAGGCAACCAGGCACTCCCAAATAAGCAAGATTTGAAATGATGATTGATACCTGCATGGTCGACCAGAAACTCGGAAAAATCAGAAACTTTTGTTACTTTTAGTGATATTAAACACGAGTCTGAAGCCCACAATAAATTTTCAGTTTGTGTACATTAAACCTGCTGATCTCTCCTGATTCTTTGTTGCATTTTCAGTTTGTTCTAATGAAGTTCATATTATTGACGTTTCTCACTTAATATATCCGTCACTAATTAATGGCTCTACCTATCTGCTCAAAGCATTTACCTAATTACTCTCTTGTTAAACCTCTTCCAAAATTTGTTGCTTCCATTGGCCTCACTTCCCCAAATTTAAAAAGCTTATTAACATGGAAGGACCTGCTCAACTGCACCAGCTCTATAATAACACCCTGACCATTCACCATAACACACGAGAAAATCCAATTCCATTCAAAAATTTCCAATCATTTGAAGGAGGAAACAGAACATCAAAACCAACCGATCATTTCAACAATTTGTATCTTAGTTAGCAGTTCATGCTACTGTTTTCTGGATGACATTATGTGTCTTCAAAACATAAAGAAAAGGGTAATGTTAAGCGGGCATATTAGAATGACGTACCTGTGAAAATAACCAACGGCATATTGTAAATGTTTTTTTTTTTGTACGTTGTGTCAAATGCGAGCAACTCTCCAAAACATGAAATGTCTGCTAGGCTAATGCTGTCAGCCCAAAATAAACTATGGAGCGCGTTTTCCTCGGTAGTGTATCGGAGGAGGAAGTGTGGGTCTGTGCTTTTCTTTGATTCTAGATAGGCAAGTGTCGTTGCTGCATCACCCTCGCTGATCCTTTCAGCACGATCTCTGGTGCAGAAGTTTAACCCATCTCTGACTGTATAGCCAAGTTTGTCATGCCCTCCAGCACTATGCACAGCTAGCTTAATCGCTTGGGATGGTTTCATCTCGGCATCCTTTTTAAATCGAAGGTCTGCCTTGTCTGCTTTTGTTAACCCTCGATGCGATCGCAAGTGGTGTGTCCATTTCTGCAGTAGTGGTTCATGAGTGTGCTGTTGGATAAATATATCCACAATCCACTTCGAATCTTCATTATTTAACTTCACACGAAACTTAGCTTTGCATTCAAATCTAGTTAGCATGGGCGACTCTCTCTTTTGTTCGCCTTTGTGTGGGTTTCTATGTCCCTCACAGGAACAGAGAAAGGTTGCGCTTGTAATCTCACGCTTACTGTTCCGGACTGTCTTCGACCGCCTAACAGAAAAACCCCATTCCTTTGCATAGTTGTTGTAGAACGTATATGCTTCCTCTATATTATTGAATACCTGACCGATAAAAGGTGGATTTGGAATAACAACTTCTGGTACAGTCTCTTCTGCAGTAGGACCAGTAGCGTTTGTGGTCCCTGTTTCTTGTAAGATTTCAACGTCACTGTCCTCCATGTTGTTGTTATGATCTCCATCTTCCTCCATTGTTTTGTACCTTTAAGTTTCTTCTAGTTTGGGGGATCGGCACGAATGAAGAGAAGCAATTGTTTGATCGTTAGTCCTTCTAGGTTTATTTATATTAGGTGTATGTGTGCTATTTTAAATACATGAAGGGCTAGGTTATTTTCTCAAGGGCTCGGTTATAAGGGCCTTAATGGGCTTAAAATTCTGTCCATCTTTAAGAGTTCTTTCATGTTAGGCTTCGTTGTGCTATTTACATCAGTATTTATGGGAAAAAGGATTTTATTAACCAATCCTCTTTTGGTGGTGTTATTGCTAGTGGTGGTTTGTGGTTGAGCAGCTTGCTTTCTTGCTTCTGTATGCTTCTGGTGGTGGTTTGTGGTTGAGCAGCTTGCGTCTGACACATATATCGTGGGTGTTTTAACAGGAAGATGAGTTGACGGGCTCAATCGCTGCATGCAAGGTAGAATCTGATGTTCTGGGCACGTGAGTTAACTTCTTGGAGGACACTTGGGTTCTCCAGCGCTCCTATGTGGAAACGATCGAGAAGCAGGCAGCGTAAGTGTTTGCAGTCAATTTACTGGTATTGTCCTTAGGATTCTCTATCTGAGGTTTTGTGTTCGCCGTTTTGTTTTTTCCCCTTGTTTCAAAGTGATGAGCTGGAGAAACATGAGGAGTACTTCACGAACTTGGCCGTCAATCTTCTATCTGATTACAAGGTATCATTGCTGTGTATTTTGGGGTTGTACAGCTCAAAACTTCAAATGGAACTGATGTTGATGATAGCCTGCTTCTTTTATATTCTTTTCATGCTTCTGACCATGAGTTCCCCTTGTTATGCAGAAAGAATTGGAACCTTCTATTGGCCGCATTGGTACATATGTTGAGAACCTGAAGAAATTGAGTCCAGGGTAATCTACTTCGTCTCTTTAGGTTGAGTTTTTCTTATATCACTCAAACGCCATGTACTCGTATATGGCCTAAAGGAAGACAAGGACTTGAATTTTGCTCTCGCTTGTTTTATTCTTTTTTATTTGAACAATGCAGGTCAGAGGTAGCAGCCAGTGCAGATAATCAGGATTCTCAAGTAATTAGCCCGAGGCGACATCTTGAGGAAGAATATATGGACTATGAAGCGAAGGTGAGTTGGTGCTTGTGTTTGGTTTCTTTTTGCTGATCCATACGTGTACAATTCCTAAAACATATTGGACTTTGGAGTTGAGTATGCCATTCATTCTCTCGTGTCAGCTTGTGTTCTGTACACATGACGGGCTATCTCTTGACAGGAAACACGATGAAAGAGTGAAAGAGCTATTTGATGAGATCGAAAAGCTGAGACAGGAATTCGATGCCATTGACAGACCAATTCTTGAGGTGGAGGTTCTGAGCTCAAAGAAAGAAGCAACATCTGAGGAGAAGTCCTCAGAAGTTGCTTCCACTCATACAGTAGAGCCTCTCAAGGCAGAGCCTAGTTCCTCAAAGCCACCTGCCGAGCTTCCCAAGAAACCAGCCACAAGTTTTGATCAATGTTTTCAAATATAATTACCATTGTTTCCAGGTTTGGTACAGTGCTTAGGGAGGGAGGGTTAGGTCAAGTTCAGAACAGTTGGCTCAACGAGTGCATCGCAAGGGGATTTTGAACCTTTCAGTTGTTATAACGAGTTTCCTTTGGACAAATCTTACTGTTGATAATATTAATAGGCTCTATCTATCGAGAGACGAAGTTGCATAACTGTTCTTTGTCTGGGTGGGATCAGAAGTCTGTATTAATAAGAAGTAGGGGTGGGCATACGGTTCGGTAAAACCGAACCTAACCGAACCGAACCGAATTCAAACCAAACCGAAACCGAATAACATTAATTCGGTTCGGAATTTGGAAGAGAAAATGGTATATTTCAGAAACCAAGGTCCTTTCGACCGAACCGAAATTCCGAATTCCGAACCGATTTTCCGAATTACTATAATTGCAAGTTCCAAATGATGGATTTTTATGTTTGTACTTATTATGAGACTTAAACATTTGAATTATGTTAGTGTTTTATGACTTATGTGTTGAAATGTTTGATTTTATCATTGATAATGCATTTAATTGCATATTTATTGTTTACATTAGGGGTGAAAAATAATTTAAAAGAGAAAAAATACAAGCTAACCTCACAAGTTCGGTTTTTCATACAAAACCGAACCGAACCGAATTATAATTCGGTTTGAACCAACCGAACCGAATTATAATTCGGTTCGAATTCGGTTTGAACCGACCGAACCGAATTATAATTCGGTTCGAATTCGGTTTGAGGTTTGATGGAACTCGGAAACCCGGTATACATTATTTCTGTTCGGTTTGAACCGAACCGACCGAATGCCCACCCCTAATAAGAAGAGTTTGTTGTTGGCTAGAATCTCAATACTGATCAAGTAGCAGGAGAACGATGGGACACTCTGAGCATGGACTAGCTCTTGTCATAAACAGGATGCAAAGACCATTTTTAGGAGCTGTTCTGCTTGAGTTTTGTACTACCTTCTAAGTCATTTGTTCTTTTATTTCAGCACTAGCTCTTGATGTTGTTTCTGTGGCAGCTAAGACATTGTTTAGCAGTATTGATTATTGAACAAGAAACAAGCTCTAGTCTATGATTCTCTGATAACTAAGACACATTGTTCAGTAATAGACAGTAAGATCACTCATCATTCATGTATCCAGAGAACTCGTCCGGCAGCAACATGTGTTGGCATGCACCTAAGCTTCTCACTTGTCTATGTTCTACAAAGCAAATAGGTTTGAGCTTAACCAACAACAAACACAAATCATGCAGAAACTTAAATGACAGAATGCAACAAACTAAATGAAAAGAAACATGAAATGGAATTCAATAACAAACATTGCCTAAAGTACTTGTTGTGTAGTATAAATAGAAATAGTTTGTTCTCAAACTGAACAATGGGCAATGTACCAAAATAAGTGAAAATCCAAAAAAATTTAAACATAAGCATCACCACCAAAACGCTCAAGAACTCCGAAAACGCATACTTAACTAGTTCATCAAAATCCAAAAAAACTTAAAAATATGCATCTCCACGCATGACTGCCATGTCCTTGAGTATCATATTTTTCCATGCCGTCGAGTGTTCATGAGCATGTCGATTCACTTTCTCCAACTTAGCATTCTGAGGCCCACCAACCAAGTCAAGAGCTAGCCTCATTCGATCCACATCGCCACATGGCTGTGCACAGAAGATGAAACCAAGTAAACATTTAAAAACAAAACTTGCCATTCAATTGTGAAACAAATATCATTACAGAACAAGATCCCTTACCCCAACATCATAGCGTGCCAGATTATCTAAGAACCTCATCCATAAGCAAACCCACATGCCACCATCAAATCTAATACAAATAGCTACTTCATAAGTTTATGTTAAAACAAAAGTTTCATAGTGATATCCAAGAATTGCGTTATCCCTTACTTGTTTTCTTGTGTAGGAACCCCATATGGACTAATCACTTGAAAGCCACAGATGTTTGGCAGATCCTTTGTTGTACCCAATTCAAAGTACAACCTCCGAAATAAATCATATAAAAAATTCATCTGCAAAATCATCTAAAGATTACTCAATCGAAGAAGAAGGAATATAAAATATATGAATTATAAAACTACACTAGTTTGCTAACCATATGGCGTACGATCTTTGCACGAAACTCATTGTTGTTTGCCCTAGGAGCAGAGTCAACCAAATGAACTTCTTCTAATTCCAT
Source organism: Linum tenue (assembly GCA_946122785.1). Taxonomy (NCBI): domain Eukaryota; kingdom Viridiplantae; phylum Streptophyta; class Magnoliopsida; order Malpighiales; family Linaceae; genus Linum; species Linum tenue. The sequence continues at coordinate 62,347,472 of CAMGYJ010000009.1, read as the reverse complement.
CATCACCACAACCAGGTACCAATGCTTACCATCCTTCAATGGTAGATAGATCTGCCAAATATTGACATAAAGATTATTACCATTTAGCAAAAAAAAATTGGGAAAACATCTACACATTACTGATTGAATTGTTAATGAGTTACCTTATTGCATCCATAAGCGTTGCGTAAGTAGCTAAATCGATAATCATTGAATACACTGTCAGCAGTATAGACATACTTCTCTAATCCTGCCTACAAGTTCAAATTTGGAATTTAATAAGTGAAAATCATTATGTATAAAGGACAAATCTAAAAAATTATTACTGGTGATCCATATTTGATTACCTGTATATGAGTAGGGAGAAAGCACGATTTGCTTTCAATTCTACGTTGCTTATCATACATGACAGAGAGGTTGAGATACCATGCATACATTGAAATGACCTTAAAAAACAGACAACATAATTATTTTAATGGATATTTAAAACATATACAAAAAGTTAAAGATAGAATGTACCTCATCTTCTAGGTACTCGTTAGGCAGCAAGCTCAACAGTGAGCTACGAGTACAGGACTGGGAACCATTTTTTACTAGTATCTTTTCGGGAGCAAGATCTTCCACGAACATGTAATAGGCCAGTCCAACCTCTTCTGAAGTCAAATGCATGTTACTGGTGATAGGAAACTTCATTACAACCTGACACAAAAAGTCAAATACTATAAAATCTGATATGCTGCCTAATACTAAGCATTTATGTAACAGTACCATGACTACCTAAGATATGGTTGTCACATCAGGCTCGTCATCATCAATGAGAATGACTTCAGAAATTGGTGTCGCATTGACGTCTCTGAACTCAAGCCTCCTCTTTGTAAGGTTGCGGGAACCACTCTGTCAATTTTTAGCAAAGGATAATAAAGAAAACTTGGTATAAAGTCTAATTAGTTATTTTTAATGTGGGTCACTAGTCACTACCACTGTATTATCATTAGAGGATAAAAGAGATATACAAATCAAGGATCACTGTATTTGAACGAAACCTAAACAAAATTAGCAAGAAAGCTAATGAGCGACAACCTAAGAAAACAAGACAATGACCCACCAAACTAGATGACAAAGCAATGAAAAAAAACAGACGATGATAAGCCAAAAGCAATCAAACCATGAACATAAAAACCAGAAAAACTAGATGACAAAACAATGAACAAACAAACCGACAATCCTACATAATGTGGGATTTTATTAAAATCACTCGTTTGGAAAGCAATTATATGATAAGAGATTTTAAATATTAGAGATTTCAGAAACCCACAATTGTGGGATTATGAAATAGCTGATGGTGATCAGCTATTTTAAAATCCCACACAAATCCTACAAATTAAAAACCTAGGTTTTTAAACAAGTGATTTGAGCCAAAATCCCACAAATTAAAAACCTAGATCCAAATGACCCCATAGTGAGCAACAACTACGCAACCAGAAACAACAAAACCATGTGAAAAAAGCAGAAAACAGTATGATTAAAGGTGTGTAGAACATAAAGGAAGAAAATAAATAAATAAATAAACTCTTCAACTTCTCAAACCTTGCGTTGTGAAGAATATTTCGTCATTTTTGCTCTACTTTCAGCATCGATACCTTTAGCCAGCCTCTTGTCCCTAATTTCAATTGTCATACAAACAATTATCAGCGATAATAAACACAAATAAATCTGGGCAACGATGAATTAGAACTAACACAACAGGAGCAGAAGAGAATCGTGAAGGAGGTAAAATAGCAATGGCCATTACCCAATTTTTGGATCCATGGTTCTGTAGAACTTTCACTAAGAGGAGAACACGGTGGAAAAACTGCAAAACAGAATTTTACATAGGTTTGTGTAAAAGCCAGCAGCTAATCTAACCTCATAAAGCCGAAACATCAATAAAATTGAGAAATTGGATGATAACTATCTAACAACAGCAGAGGGAACCTTAGTCGCCTAACACAGCTGGAAAGCAAGGTTGAGAATATCGCAGAAAAAAGAAGAAGGCAAAAACACTTATAAATAAGGCTAAATAATGGGGTATTCATCCAATTAAAGGAACTTCCTCTTTCTCTAACTAAAGAGGCTTACTAATTAAATGATCTTTCCTTTTATTTTGCAACCATGCACCAGTTACCTTATCAGCATCATCATCATCGCACTTCTTCTGACCTTCATGCTAGCTCATGGCGCTGATCTCCACCACACCACTCTGGTTGGTACCTTGCTAACAGAAACGTCTTCTGCTATGGCTCTGTATTAATTCAATTCTGACTGCAGGAAGATGGTGACGAGAGCTTGGGAGAGAGATGTGAAGAGGGCGTTGGAGAAGATGGTGAAGAGTGCTTGACCAGAAGAACCCTCCAGGCCCATCTTGATTACATCTACACACAACCTCATCCACCCCACCTCCCCTAGTCTCCTAACAAACTAGCTCGTAGCTAGCTAGCTAACGGCAGCTGTGTTATCCTGATCTTTCTATTCTGATCCAAGCAAAGCAATCTCCACAAACTGCGGTATGATACACAATCCAACATGTCACACCAGTCGTCTAGATGAAGAAACGGGGAATGCAGCATTCACATGTTCGAAACCATAAAAATGAAATGGAATAAAAATGAAACCCTGAGCTTGGATCATGTACTAAAAATCAAGGAATGTAGACGAGAGAAAGAGAGAAAGAGGTACATACAAATGCTACTTGGTTTTGTCTTCATTACCAATAACGTGGTTTCATATCAATAGATGAGTTCCCAATCACAACTTTTTCAAGCAGGCAACATCACCCTAGCGCCGCCCACAACATGTAAATACAATGTCAGGCAAATGGTAACAATAACAGAAGACTTAGCACCAACATATCGAACAACCTGAAGCCCTCTTTCTACTACCCCATCATGAACCACATCAACACCTCTCTTCAACAACTTCCACAACAAAACCTCCACAATCGATCTCACCATCTCGAATGTCACCCTTCCAGTAACGTCCAGCACAAACTTCCTGTTACTTGGCACTGCCAATGTCGACGAAACCTGCTTCATCCATCCGCTGCTCTCAAACGAATCCTCTTCTGCTTTCAGGTCTCCATTCTTTCCACCTTCTCTTTCAACAATGGAACAACAAGCAGATTCCCCTGGATAGGTGCTTGAGCCTGCTGTTGTCAAGACATGATGAGAAGTTTTCACAAGGGTTTCCAGGGACCCGTTGCAGACATCAACCAGCATGTCTCTGACATCGGCTCGATGATTCGGGTTGGTAAGGCCGGCAAAGAACTGATCATAGCTGTTGATGTGGATCGTCTTGTCGAGAAAAATAGTGACTGCAGTGCTCACAAACTTCTTACACAATCAGCTATAAGCTCCTTACTCTGCTCATTACAAACCACACTAACCCACCCGGGGACTTCAGCTGAAGAAGACGTCTTTTCGCTCTCTTGGCCATCTCTACCAGCTGCATAGAATCCCAGAACCATATTTATGGCAAAACTTCCGACCACAACAGAGACGAAACCAGTCCCGGCTTCAGAGAAAAGCTTCTCATTCCCTGGAAATGGAAATTGAAGTTGTACTTTTACCATCCTTAGCAAACCATTGTTTCATCTTATTAGCCTCTAAATACGAGAAATTTCTTCTGGGATTCAAAAGAGAGAGGGAAAAGATTGGGAAAAATCAAACCTTTCGGGGCAGGCGGCGGCGGCGGAGCTTAGCAATCGACTCCATTGTCGCCAAATACACCTCCGATTGCAATCCCGACCACTGTTCCGGTCGATATCGACGAGTTGGAGGGAGGAGAGGAAGAGTTTGGCGTCGAACCCTAGGAAGGTGGCGGCGGCGGAGGAGCGTAGCAACCGACTCCATTGTCACCAAATACACCTCCAATTGCAATCCCGACTACCGTTTCGGTCGATGTCGACGAATTGGAGGGAGGAGAGGAAGAGTTCGGCGTCAAATCGCCGGAAGATGATGGCGGCGAGCGGGAGGACGGAGGTGTGCGGATAAGGGGTAGACAACGTAATCAGCATCAGCGTGGAAGGGGTGACCGGGACGGGGGTAGACGGCGGGTTCGACGATGGTGAACATGAGAGGAGAGGGTTCGACAATGGGTGCTGAATTTGTTTTTTTTTTTTATGGATATGGCGTATGGGTGGGGAAGTTCATGTTGAAATGCTAGAGATGTTTTATTTTCTTATTTGAGCCTGTTATAGATGTTGAAGTCACGATATCAAGTTTTGGGATGGTTTCTGTGTTTGATGGAAATGTTTTGGATCTGTAAGTTATGATTAAAAGAAATTAGGTATTGTACCATGAAAATAAATGAAATAATTTGTTGGGGGATTAAAGTAAACGTATGAAAATGTAAAAGAATCAACTAAACAATTTTAATTTGTAAATTATAAATAAATTTATTATATTTAATACAGGCCATCAGATTAAATCAACGGTGCAAAGATCTGGAGCATGCTATGCGTCTGGACCATACGAGTGTGACCCATATATATATATATATATATATATATATTGGCAAAGGCTAGCGTACGTACGCTAGCCTGAACCATATATGTATGTATGGTTCAGGCTAGCGTACGTCAGTTGTACGCCCGTTGAATTTTGTTAGTTAGACCATGAATTATATTAGCCTTCAAAGCATATAAGAATAAATTTAACTAATCATGTCCTCCATATAAAAATTAAAGATTAATATTTCAAAGGCTAAAATTTTGAAAAACAAAAAAATCGAAAACACCAGATTTGTTTTCTTCTTTCTTTTCACAAAAAAAAATTCATTCTTCTTTCTCCTTTCATAAATTAGAAACACTCAATTTTCCCTCTTCTTTCTCTTCCATAAAATTGAAAGAACCAAATTTCCCTCTTCCTTCTTTAACAAAAAGTTGAAAACTCAAAATTTTCCTCCTTATTTCTCTTTTATAATCAAAAGAACCAAACTTTCCCACTTCTTTCTCTTCCCACAAATCAAAACCACCAAAATTCCCACCTTTTTTTTCTAAAACATTCAAAGAACCAAATTTCCCTCTTCTTCTCTTCCCAAAAAGTTGAATACACCAAAATTTCCCTCTTCTTTTAAAAATATCAAATTACCAAATACATTACTTTACTTTATTTATATTTAATTGATAATTTTATTGAGTAGTTAAAGTAACCAAAATTTTAATTTATATATTATATTAATATTATCCATGATCTCAATTATTAATTCTTCATTAATAATGATATTATGTTAATTTTATATTTACTTTTTTTTTAATTTTGTTGAAGAACTTAGTGTTCAAGTGACCTTCATGTTTCAATTTTTGTAATTTTCTTAAAATACATAATATCAAGTGAGTTTCATATTTTTTTAAATTCCCCATACGAAATGAAAAAATAATTTAACTTAAGTTTAAAATGAAAATTTTTATTTTGAAAAACTATGTATTGTATATTATAATAATTATTCAAGTGGATTAGGTGAAGTTCGTGTTGAGTCGGTCGGGTTACGGGTTAGTCGGATTGCAGGTCGGGCGAGTTATGGGTTGTTGACTTTTAGTCAATTCGAATTGCGGTCGGGTTGCGAGTCAAGTTGATCGGGCGAGTTAATCGGATCGGACTATGTTTTGACACCTATATACCACTACTAATTGCAGTACATCATATATATACTATTAAACTCGTACTTATATTGCTCAGCTCATTAATTCATCCAATTACTTTTTTTTATAAGCAATTCATCCAAATACTTTACCGTAAGGATAAAAAGTTAATGTATTCATTAATTAAGTAGCAGTGTAGCACCTAAGAACATAATTTTTAAAACTTACGTCACACTAAAAAATGGTAAATACAATTTATTAGCGAAACCTTTCATTTTAAAAAAAATAATAGTCAAACCTTTTCGAAAACAATTTAATAGTCAAACCGTTAACTTTCTGTCCGGTCAACTGTTAGTTGAGAATTAGTTAAGAATGACATGACAGTTTTATGGTGACGTGGCAAAGAGTGTGAATATTTATTGATTTATATAATTATTATTTTAACAAAATAAAAAATAAACAAAAATAGAAAACAACTAAATCTTCTGATCCCTTTTCTCCCGCCCACCACTTCTCTGAATATCCCTGGAGTTTCTTTCGGTCGCCGAGTCTGAAATCGCCAGGGCAAAGCGGCGATTCTTCCAGATCTAGCCTCACCAAAGAAGGCGGCGGGATAGGCTTCCTATTGAAGACCCGCATCGACGTCGGCGACGATGGGGCTCGACTTCCTCTATCGCTAGTGGCCGGAGCCCAACCACTCACCCAAGTTCGTTCCACGAGGAGAAAACCTAGGTCGGAGCGCAACCACCGCAACTAGAAGCGCTTCTTCGATTCTGGAGATATTTACACCGACAAATCCATCATCGTCTTCTCTAGTTCCGGAGCCGAATCAGCGACATGGAACTGAGACATTGTTTGGATTGGGGAGTCTTGAAAGAGTGACGGGTAGGGTTCAATTTGGAGGAAGAAGATGCGTTGGAGCCATCTCTGTGCCTGAATCGAAAGAGGAGAAAGGTTGAATCTTAGGGCGGGATTTTGGGGAAGGAGGAGAAGTGACGACTACGGCGGTGGCCGGTGGGGATGGGTTTCATCGGAGTGGAGAGTTTCGTTTCAAAGAGGGAGTCGAACGGAGATAATTGGTGGATTAGAATGAAGGGAGAGAGTGGACGGATAAGCATGTTTCCTTTTCCTTTGTTTTTAATTCTAAAAATAAAATTAATCCCTAATTTTTATTAGTTGCCACATCAGCAAAATTGAGCTGATGTGTATAGTTATTTATCACGTCGGAGTCAACTAACATTTGACCGGACGGAAATTTGACGATTTGACTATTAAATTGCTTTCAAAAAAGATTTAGCTATTATTTTGTTTAAAATGAAAAGGTTAGGCTATTAAATTGTATTTACTCTAAAAAACATGTATGCAACATGTCACACGAGCATGCCTGATCAATTGGCTAGTGCTAAATAAAAAAAAAAAAAACTCAACCCACCCCCACCGAGTCCTAGGAGAAGATCTGGTTCATATAACGCAATCATAGGCGGAGCCGGCCTATTTTCGGGGTATCAAAATACATCCCTGAATTTTCAAAAACTAATCATTAACTCTCGAGTAGGTGTATATGATTTTTGAACACTAGACATTCACATGAGAGGTTCCATAGACAATGAAAAAGGGAATATGATTCTGTCACTATAGCCTAGTTTGCTCATGTTATAGCTTTTGTAAAAGCATATATTTGTTGAAGAATTCGAATCATTAAGAACAATTTATTTGTGATATGGTATCAAAAAATTTCTGTAATAAAAAAATCTTTTGTTCAACTCTCAATGACCATCATCTACTCGATAAACATAAGGTATATGAACTTACGCAATTATCAAACTTATATGAGCAACTTTCGTTTATGAATTGTGTTAGGAAATCATATTATCATCCATTATTATTGAATCTCTCCCGCGGAACAAAAACTAACGATACTAATACAAAGGGCGACACAGAAAAGAAAAAGCAAGGACGGGATATTTGGAGCAAACCTAGATCTTCGCCGGGGAATCCTGCAACGCTGGTAAATGTCAGGAAGTAGGGATCCCGCCGGTCAATCCAATGCCTGTATAGCGATCGATCGCCTGAAACGCACGCAGGTGAGAAACGGTCGCCACCGACACTGCTTCTAACCTAACGTTCCCCCAAGTCCCCAACCCTCACCTTAAAAGCAAAACTACGACATGAAGAAGGCTGGGTGGGCCTTCTGCAACACAGGCCCAAAAATTGAAGGATGCCGAAAGTAGCAGCAATCATGGTCTTGGGCATATGATCCAAGATCAATGCACATCCTCAGTTAGTTGCACGGTGTTGTAGGTAGGAGTGGGCAACGATCCGGTTCACATCAAAGTAAAACGTGTCGAATTGATATTTGAAATTTCAAATTTGGTAAGAATAATTATTTTAAGTATTAAGAAAAGATGGATGAAAATTAAATTTGGATAGGATTGAATCGAATCGAATCAAATGGATCAAACATGCTTTTGATCCGGTTCTAGTCATCATTTTTCATTTACTTTTGGTTTGGTCCTATCTCAATTCGATCCGGTTCTAGACCGAGTCGACCGATGCGCACCCCTAGATGTATGTTACTAGATGGTTGCTACCGCGCTTTGTGGCGGGCCTAGATAATTACTGAAGCCCACTTTTAATTCTTTTGATGGTTTTGCCCGTCGTAGTTTAGATGATTTAATTTTGAAAGAAAATTTTGAGTATTTTGATCAATGTTTTATGATCTTGTTTTTCTTTTATAGAATCCTATTTTATGATCTTCTTGTGTTCCTAGCTAGCCGACGATCAGAGTAATCAGAGGTCGAAATGCTTGGTCTGTTGGGCTCTCCGATTCCTCCAAATCCTGTGGTGGAAACAGGAGCACGTATGTCCTCATCAAATAAGCCAACCATCCTTAGAATCTTAATTAGCAGAAAGTACACTATAATAGTGCTTTTAACTAATTAACCCGATGGCGAGGGCATTCTGCATAGCTACTACGAAAGAAAGAGAAAAACATTCAATGGAAATTGTTAAGGCTATATTTTCTCTCCTCCTCTTGGTTCTTGTTTATGCTTTTGCATCTCTGAAGCCTTTGGATGCATCTTTACATGAGAACAACATTCGACCGATGATCACCACCATCAGGAAGCTGATGCCTGATTATAATAATACAGGCAAGTTCCACTCAAGAAACTCATTTCTCTTTGGATTATTTGGACGAAATTGTTTATATGATGGTCGATCAATATCATAGTCTTGAACATACTGCTTGTGATTTTGAATCACCATAACACTGATATTAAAAGTTGATCTAAAGAAAGAAAATATACAACTGATTTGTACAACTTGAAGCCCTGTGTGGGGTTTTGATAATTTAGGTAGGATGCGATTCAAAGAATGGTAAAACATTTCATTCTTGTACTACTTATAGCACTCGCATAAACTCGAGTTATAGTGATAATTTCAGACAAGTTAGTTGGTGTTCACTTTTAGGCTTTAGCATGTTAGTTTATAACTGGTTCATTTCGATTGAATGTAGTTTTCCACAAGAAAAATCAACAGATGAGCATCACGGCCACCTCCAGAAAGTTGCTTATGCTATGGGGCAAGTTTCTCTTCTTAACTCTCTCCCTCTCTTTCTCGAGGAAAAATAAAATTTCCCGACTAACATATTAAAAGGATTTTGGTTACCATTTTGTTGTTCTTATTGGTGCTTCCTTTAGGTAATAAAAGGCTTTTTCCATTTGATGTATAGCATAACCATTAACCCACCCGTGGAAGATAAAAAATTACCTGTTATATTTTCATCATTTAATTGGTATCAAATTACCTGTTTCTCAATAAAAAAGAATCTGTCATTTGGTTCCAATGAGAAGCCCATAGGCCATATGAGTGCTCTCACATAGTAATTGCAAATGCTCATTTTCCCTTATTACTTTTCCATCATAAGTCATAACCCTACCTTTTTTACAAACCCGACAATACTATTTTATTTTGTCTTCATAAAGTCAATACTTTAAAAAATATTAAAATTACAATTGTGCATTGATCAGATGTTTATATTGGTCGGTGCTTATGAGAATGTGAAGATTCATGGACTTTCTTGGAGCCAAACATTCTTTCTAATCATATCAAAATCTACTAGGTCTGATTGACTTGCAATTATCAGGAATACAGTAACTAATACTATTTAAATCTTTCTCGATTATTTTTTGGGTAAATTTCTTTTACTGAACTTCATCGGGAACAAAATGCGGCCAACAGGGAAGGACTGCGGGAAAGACAATTGTTGTCAACATCATGGTTTCCTCTGGTCATGTAATTGTTGTTGCTCCGACTACCGTTGTTATTATGAGCCTGATAACAATGGCTCATCGCCGATTAATGGAACCACCGACGGGCCACTCAATGGTCAGTGTTCTATATAAGTGCCTTTGTTTTAAGGTTAATTTATCTAGTTAGTAATATATATTTTTAAATTTTATGTTCATGTGACAGGAAAGAAATCAGATGAGCTGGAGAAGCATACATCCACTGAGAAACCAAAAGACTAGATAAAGTAAAAGTAAAAATCATGTATGTCGACTTTGAATATTGAGGATAGTTAGCAATAATCATTAATAATTGGGTTAATATATTTGTATGGACTGAAATTTTCACATAATAAACATCTTGTCCAATCTTTTCGATCTATAATATTATGGCCTGAACTATATATCAAAGTAACGAAATTGACCAAACTCGAAAATTGATCGTTATCTTGGACGGTCAATCGCGTTGACTAAAGATCAACGTGCCATGTCACCCCCAAATCAACACTTTTCACTTCAATTTTTTTTTATATTTTCCACCTATTTTTTTCATTTTGAATTAAATAAATTAAAATTTGCCAATTTTGTTTTTAAAATTTTATTTAATTATTTTTTCATACATGTGGAATCCATGTCATCAATATTGGGTGACTGGACAATGACGTTGCGCATTGACCGTTAGTCAATAAGTTTGACTGTCTAAGATAACGGTCAATTTTCTGGTTTGGCCAATTTCGTGACTTCGGTGTATAGTTCAGGCCTAATGTTATAAATAAATAAAAATTGGTCAGAATGTTTATTATCTGAAAAGTTCAGACCACACAAATATATTAAGTCTTAATAATTATACATAGGATCCATCATAAAGTAAGCAACTTACATATGCTACTTGTCAAAGTGCCAATGTCTTTTGTTCGTTGTTCTGTGCTCTATAAGGTAATTTGGATGGCACCAAGTTCACTTTTATACCGGTATATATGCTAATTTAAGTGCAACATGTACCACTTAACTAGTATTTCTATTACTTTGTTCATTTTTCTATCCAAAAACTTAACGGTAAGGATAAAAAAATATTTATCTTGTCACGCGCATGCCTAGTCAGTTGGCTAGCGCTATATCAACCAAGCAAAAATACAAACAAGGGCTTGGTTTTGTGGTAATAGTAATACCACTAACTTAAAACTTGGAAGTTCCAAGTTTGAAACTCTTAATTAGTACCTTAATGACAACAAAATGAAATTAAATCACCCTTATTAAAAAAAACCAAGCAAAAATGAACCAGCCCACTCCCACCCAACTTTGTGTGAAGATCAAGTTCACAACCCAAAATTATGCACCATGCATAATTATAAGTGTCAGCCTATTTTAGAGTATCATAGAATATCTCTAAAATTTTAAGAATTAATTATAAACTCTCAAATAGGGGTATATGATTTTGAATATTAAGACGTTCACACGAGAAGTTTATTGACAATAAATAAAAACTTAGTATAATATAATACATTCGAAGAGACCTTAAGTGTACAAAAAAAAAATTTATTAGGTGGTTATTCCTTTTTCAATAGATGAACTATTTAGGGTCTTTTGGTACCCGACCCAACCCGTCAATTAGAAAAGCTGTTAAAACTTGCACCCGATCAAAAACTCGTCAGAACCAAATTTCACTCACTCACGAACCAAAATTCGTCAACACCGAATTCAACTTGCTTTAAGCTTTGTTTTTAGGTTTCACTCACTGACCTCGTGACTTTTTATTTTCTTAGTGATGTGACACATCAAAGACTTGGGTCGTGTATTTGGAACCTAAATCTAACACTATTGGGAATTTCCCAAATACAATGTTTGGAAGCATAAAATGTAGGTATCAAATTTGTGAGGTCCACAAATTTGAAATATTTTTGTATCAAGTGTGTAAACTCCACGGATTTAAAATTCTCACATAATTTAGTGAGATTTGAGATAATGAACCAATTTTTTTATGCTAATAAACCAATCACTCATAAAATTGAATATTCAAACAATAATTTTCTCAAACCCCAAATGAACTAAATCCGTCACAAATTCATAATTTTCCAAATGTTTAGATTTATACAAACCTTCATTTTTCAAATATTTGGTCCAAACGATCCCTTAGATACTCTATATTTTTTTTGGTAGAAAATACTCTATTAATCATGCATGTAAATTAATTATTTAAAATTTGAAAGAAAGGGAAAATAAAGGCGGGAAAGCAACTAGTCTTTGTATCCGTATTGCTTTCTCTAGCGCGGGTCCACCCTCCTGCCCTGTCTTGTCATCTCAACCAATTCCCTCGCTTTTCCTCCCAAATTGCCAAATCCAAACCGCGTCTCCACAAGTTTCTGGTTCAGCATTTGAGCATTTCTGTTTTCCGGCGAGGAAAAACTTGTGTTTGAACACAATGAATGCACCTTTGACTTCTTGAACAACGATAATTACACGGTCCACTCCTCTCCGAACAATGTTCGAACGAGGGTGTTTGATGTTTTGATGGTTTTTTGGGAACAAGCTACGTTACTCTACTCCTATGGAGGTTCAGTGAGAGCTCCGAAAAACTAAAAGGCAAGTTGCAGAGAAAAGATAAATTTTGACATAGTGTGTCAAATGATTGGTTGTGGAACCCCTGCTTCTTCTTCGTTTCTTCTATTTATAGCCACTAGGTGTAACTGCCTTGGTAACCGCCTTGGTAACTGCTAGCTGGCCTCTTGCTCCAAACCGCCTCGGGTTCCTTGTCGCCGCCTTGGTGACTAGTTGGCAACCGTCGCCTTGAGGCCCTTGTCCCGTCTTGGGGTTGGTGGGTACTTGATGGCCTCGATGCCGGGTCGGGTTGGTGTTGAGCCTCGTCGCCTTGTCATAACTGGATGGGGTTGAGGTTATTTGCCTTAGCCTCCATGATGAAGTCTTGATCACATCCTCGACATCCCTGATGGCTCCATGCTCCTCGTCTTGATAGCCACCTCGATGAACGTCTTGATAGCTAGGCCATATTACCCTCCTAGGCAGGACGAGAATTTGGCCCCTTTACCCCCAGGTCTCCACACTTAGTCTTAGAGTGATTGTCATGGCACTAACATGTCATCTTGGTATCTTGCACTCGGCCAGCTTGGTACCCCGTTAGGGGCCATCATGCCCATCTTGGGACTTAGTCTCCATATGGCCCCAAGGGGCTCTGTTTGATACCATTGTTGGCTTGATACCTGATGTCTTGCTATCAAGTCCGTCTTGCTTGGCCCCTTGTTGCCTGGCCATCAAGTCAGTCTCGCCGGCTTGATACCCCTATGGCTCTATACTTAGCCAATTCTCATATACTTTGGTACCAGGCCCTCCTTGAGGGCTTGGTACCCGGTCGTTTGGCACCCCATTGTGTCGCCTTGTTTCCATGATATCCGTCCGTCTTGGTACCCGGTCGTTTGGCACCCCGTTGTGTCGCCTTGTTTCCAAGACTTAGTTTTTTGGATGGCCTCCTATTTGGTATTCGGCTTGGTACCCGGCCGTTTGGCACCCCGTTGTGTCGCCTTGTTTCCAAGACTTAGTTTTTTGGATGGCCTCCTATTTGGTATTCGGCTTGGTACCCGGCCGTTTGGCACCCCGTTGTGTCGCCTTGTTTCCAAGACTTAGTTTTTGGGAGCCAAATTTAATACCAAGGGGTGGAGGCATCATCCGGATATGGGGGCCACGGAGACGGGTCGGCCAGTTTGGCCACTTAGGCCCAAAAACTCAACCCATCAAGGTCCAGCTGGCTCTTTTAATTATTAATGTTGAGCTGGCCTTATAAATTCCTTGAACTTCTTGTAGTTAATCGATGTGGTACAAACTGATTTTTTTTTTTATGGGTAAACAAATGCCCCCACAACTTAGTGTATAAGAATTATGCACTAAGTTGTAGAAACCAACCATGCCACTAAAACTTAAAACCACTCGGTCGCCTACTTCCCTTGGCCAAAATTTTGGCTTTAATGAAACACTTCAGGCCAAATAATCCCTCTTTTGTTTCGTCCTCACTAGCAACCGTGAATGGCCAAATGCATGGCCATGCAACTCACATGCTCAATGAACCAACAACTCCTCATCGCCTCTGATTCCATTATGATTAACAATGGGGCTCAAGTTACCAATACAAACAGGTAGCATCGAGATCATGTCCCCCTTTGTGCTTATATGGTCACCAATCATAAACCCACATATTATTCCTAGGCAATAGGCATGAGTCGGACTACGATGGTGCTTGCCACTGGTTTTTTTTTTTTTTTTTTTTCACACCACACTACCTTCCATCGACTCATTTGGAAAAAAACTCAACTCCATCACCGTCTCGGCCGTAAAAAAAAAACCCACCCGGCCAAAGAAATCACCCCACAAATTGCAAATAAAACAAGCTCTTTCTCTACAGCAACCATAAGTCGTTGCTGTCCCGAATTCCTTTTCCTCCCAGCGCAATGAGACCGAAAGCGAGTGGGGAACACAGTAGTTAATATAGATTTCTTTTATATTACCACTTCATGAAATCGGCCACCAGACTAAAAAAGTCTGTTTGATATATCCTTACCATGTTTGGTTAGGATTCTTTCATTCCTTTTCCTTGTAGGATTCTGCTTCAATTAAATCTTTTCCATAACTGAAAATGATTCTTCAAATCAAGCTCTCATAACTCTATAAATAGAGACCTCCCCTTCTCATTTTCATATCTTCACATACTTCGACCTACTACATCCCAACAAGAGCTCTCAACATCAACGTGATCTTCACCAAAGCAAGTCAAGGTGAGAAAAAAAATTCTCCATCACCACTAATGGCCGCCATCCATATCTTTTTTTTTCATTTTTTTTTTTACACGTTGAAGCATGTGTCTTAACCTACTCTATCAATCTCTTGTAGGATGAGTGACCCCGAGTATGAACAAGAGAGGATGAAAGCTACCCGCGAGTACCGCAAGGAGTTCAAAGGGCTAGAAAAGCGTAAAGGAGTCAAGATGGTCTATTTGGATGTCAAAGACAATGGAGTTGGCATGCTTGGCCCTTACATCCTTGACCCTGCCACCCCGGAGGCTTCAACACATGGCCGCTACCCACTTGGCGGCGGTAAGCTACTCTACAAGGCCAACCCGAAACCGTCAGCATTCTTTCAACTCGCCTCACAAAAGAAATTGATCAGGTCTTGGCCCCAACAAGACCCTGTGTACAACAGTTGGTATAACAGGCTGAAGAAGGATGAGGAGACCACCACCCTTTGGGCTCAAGCTGGGATTGATCGACTCCTTCACCTAATGACAGAGATTACGGATCCCGACCTTCAACTCTTCAAGGCCGCCACCTGCTTCTGGTCAACAGGTTCCAACTGCTTTGTCTTCCCTTTGGGTGCGATGACTATCACCCTAATGGATGTGGCGGCCCTCACAGGGGTGACCCCAGTTCTTCTGGATCGAGAAACCAAGGAGCAATACCCTCCATTCACGGCTGGCTCCTTCAGATCTCTTCATAGCCAATGCAATCCAGATCCCTCCACCCCTGTCGCCCATAAAGAGCGAGCGGGATTCCTTCACTATTGGCTATACAAGTTTATCATTTGTCCTGGGACCCCGGGACCCCGTCAAAGCCTCTCAAAAGTGTCTCATTACCTCGCTGATGGGTACGTGGAAGATGACCTAGCAGAGATCATTCTTGGGCACCTCTACCATGGCATGCACACATTGTTTGACCAAATTACTTCTGGTACCACCATCACGGGTTCCGGCCCCCTTTGGTTGGTGCACCTATGGCTCCAAGCCTACTTCCCAATGTTTCGGAAAGAACTGCCCGCCTTGAAGTCTGCAAGCCGAAAACATCTTCCGCTTACTTATGGTCATTACTACAACCATGCTGCGTCCTTGGGAAAGAAATTTGAAGAATGCTTCTCCATCTTCCATGGTTTGAAGTCTCTTGATAGCTTCACCCCCTTCAGACCCCGCCTCCTTGGTCCACCCTCGTTCACAAGGACTTTCACAGCGAGACCCAAAGGCGAAGATGAACTTGATGAATATCGATGCTTTGTGCTCCAGTGGAAAGATTGGACTTGGGCACGCGACCTCATACTCTTCCCTATGGGGCCAAAACTGGACACATTCACCGAGGTTTACAACCCACACTTTGTGGCTCGACAGTTTGGCCTCATGCAAATGTGGCCATTATCTCTGCCTCACTCACCCAACTTTGCAGCACCCATGAAACGCAAGTCTTTGAAGGCAGAAGAGGAGGACAAGTTGATAATGTGGCACAGTATACAAGGGGAGAGCACGAAGTTCAAGTATTTTGAGCCTAGGAAGGATGCACTGTCCCGGGTCTTTCAAGCTGTCTTTCCCGGCAAAATGGAGAACTTGAGTCTTTTTGATGGTTCAGCCCCAGTTATAGCACAAGGGTTGCTTGACAATGTTCCGAAAAACACCAGCTCGGAAGTCATTAACTCCAGCAACCAAGGCGATAGTGTCAAAGAAACCGGCCCCTCCTCCATCACTTCCAAGGCTAAACGACGAGCATGTAAGCTTCCCCCTATCAAACTGTTTTCCATACTATTTTTTTTTCATATCCTTTGAGTTCCCTTACAGCTTTGTTTTCAAATGTAGGTCTTAGCGTAGATAGCCCCCCTAGATCCGCCAAGCGCAAAGTTTCTTTGAAGGATCCACGAGTAAGTGCTAAACTATCTTGTTAGTTCATCTTCTTAGATCAATAACCTAATAAGAATTTTCCTTGCAGTCTTTGTCATCAGTTGAGAGCGAGGAAGAACACCTCTCTAAAGACAATACCGGCGACAAAGGCGAAGACGATGAGGGTTCGAAGCTAGTAGATGACAACTCCACCGATGAGGACCTTGAGGGCCGTCCCACAGCAATATCTTCAGATTCGGACACCGATACTGAACCTACAGGGCCCAGCCGAATGGAAATTCCGGACAAGACACCTTCAACCCTGCCACCCCAACCATCTCCTTTGTCTATCCATGAAGGTCTCACCCAATTGAAGGATTCAAACCTCTCATCGTCAAGTTTGGCAGTGACAAGTGGGTCCCCTTCAGGTTCAATCAACCCAACGGTTGTACCCCACACTTCATCATTCAGCCCTCTTGGCCTTAGAAATCCTACTCATAAGTTTCTTGCCTCTGTTGCTCCCTCGCCATCAAAAGGTGCACCCTTCCAGGTACCGACGACCAACTTGTTCTCATCAAATCATCAAGCCAGCGTCTCTAACATAGCTATCTTGGAGAACAACCTCCTTAATGACTTGGAGGGTGGCTTCGGCAACAAGCATACGGGGGGTCTTCTCAATGTCAACGACTATCAGCTCCCCTCCGAGTACCACAATGTTCAGGGTGCTTTAGAAGGATCTAGCATCGGACCATCCACTACCAACATGGCTGAGACCGAGCGGGCTTTATTCTCTTCCTCTACCACTCCCGATTTCCACACCACCACCAGTAACACTACTCCCACCCTGGTAAGCGTCACAACCTACTTTTTTTTTGTATGACTCGATTTGTCAATAACTTAATAAAAACCATTGCAGGATTTAAGTTCGCTCGACCACAGCTTCGAGCTCCTCCAAAACTTGGAATCACTTGGGGAGGAAGCCCAATTCGTTGCCCCCTCTTTTGAAGCCACACGTGCTGCCCTCACTGCGCTGGACCAGTACCTCTCACTCACTCCCCAGCAAGCAATCATGGCTTCCAAGAATCGCTGGCCTGGACAAGCTCTTGAGTCGTTATCCAGCCTTGTTGTTCTCAACCCATTGCCAGGCCTTGACATGACTAAGATGTCCATTTTACAAGGAGCCAGGAATAGTCTCGGCTTCAGCATATCAGCAATGGAGAAGGCTATCCACGAACAAAATCAAGTTGTTAACAAGGAATCCATCCAAGCCGACTACACCAAAATGACTGCTGACTGCAAGACTATGAAGGATGCTCTTATTAGTTTCAAAGCAAGGGAAGCAACTCGTCAGACCAAGATCGCTGAACTCGAGAAAGAGCTTGCCCAAATTCGTGCAGAAGCTGCCGAGGACCAGGCTCAACACGTTCCCATGTCTCAAAACTTCCGACAACTAGTGGAAAAAGCTCTTAGCGTGAAGGAAACAATGGGCTCCATGACCCCTATGGCACAGCTAGCTCATGAGAAGGACCAAGCCCTCTTGGTATACAACACTCATCTTGCTACCTTCCTCAAGCTGCGAGACATCGTCAAAGAGGCTCTCCACCACATGCCTGGCTAAACCATCCATACTTCATTTTTCTTTTTCTGTCGGCTCACTTTTATGATTTAAGACGTTCGGCTTAGCCATGGATTTGGCTTTTATTTTCCTCTTTTGGTACTTAGATGACTCGGCCTTGTATTGTTTGCCCTCGGTGGGATGTTCTTTTCATTGCCTTAGTAATAAATTTTATTTTCACTATTGATGAAGCGTGATACCAATCTACTTGGTTTCACCCCTTCCATATCAACGTTATACTTTTATCTCAATATACCCTCCATGTCAGGGCTAGCTATTTAAGCCATACTTCTTCATGGGGTGTCATGCCATGCCTTAGGGTGTGGGAGGCTTGGCATGTCGGCCACCAAGGTGGCCTACTAACATTGAACCCCTTGACACCCCACATCCCAAAGAGAAGGGACGTAGGGCTTGAGATACTTACCATTGATCAATCGATCATGAAACACACCATCTAAATCTTTTAACAAGTAGGCCCCATTGGGCCGGGTGGCATGGACAATGAAGGGTCCACGCCAGTTGGGAGACCACTTGCCAAACTTGGGATCCTTTTCCCCAATTGGCAAGTGTAGTTTCCATACTAACTCTCCTTCTTCAAAGGACTTGTGCTTAACCCTCTTGTTGTAAGAGCGAGCTACTTTGTCCTTTTGCACCCTGATGTTATCGAGTGCTTTGAGTTGGAGTTCATCAAGATCACACAATTCCAACATCATAGACTCATAGTACTCTGAGGGTGTCAGCTCATGTTGCCTCATGTACCTCAATGACTTGACTGTTATTTCGAGTGGCAGGAATGCCTCATGGCCATATGTCAAAGAGAAAGGGGTCACCTTTGTACTACTACGTGGTGACATCCGATAAGCCCATAAGGCTTCCGACAAGACTTCATGCCACTTTCTTGGGTTATCTTCAATCATCTTAGACAATATACCCTTCACCACCTTGTTGGATGCTTCAGCTTGACCATTGGCTTGAGCGTAGTAAGGAGTGGAGTGTATGATCTTGATGCCGTGTTCTTCGGCAAAAGCCATCACTTCCCCTCCCGTGAACACAGTACCCTGGTCAGCTGTTATGGTGGCTGGCAAGCCGAACCTATGTATTATATTCTCTTTGATGAACTTGATAATTTCTCCTTGATTGACCACTGTCATTGGCTTGGCCTCCACCCACTTGGTGAAGTAATCAGTTGCCAAGATGACAAACGTATGTCTATCAGAAGATGGTGGATAAATCTTCCCAATCAAGTCCATGGCCCATCCAATGAAAGGTCGAGGCTTGATGATAGACTTCAAGTCGATGGCCGGAGCTCTTTGCACTGGGCCATGTCGTTGACAGGCCTCACACCCCTTAGCAAAAGCGGCACAATCTTCCCCGATGGATGGCCAGTAGTACCCATACCGGTGGAGTACCCATCTCATAGAAGGACCTGCTTGATGAGCACCACATATTCCTTCATGAACCTCACCCATGGCTTGTAGGGCCTCCTTGCCCCCCAAGCACTTCAACAGTAAACCGTCTGGTCTCCTTTTGAATAAGACCTCATCCAACAAGACGTAGTTTCTTGCCTTGAATTTGATGGCCCGATCCACATCCCCTGTTGGATTCTTCAAGTATGCTATCAAGGGAGTACGCCAGTCACTGGCATCCTCTTCAATCGTAAACACATCTACCCTTTGCTTAAGTCTCGCATGTAGTGGGTTGAGCGTTCGCACAAAAATTTGCTCTCCCCCTTCATGAGCAAACTCTTTGAACCCCGAAGCTAGTTGTGCTAGGTAGTTGGCCTTGCCATTGTCCTGGCGAGGAACATACTTGATAGAGACATTATCAAAGTGGGTAATTAATATTTGGACATAATCAAGATATGTCTCTAGTATGCAATTGATGCATCGAAATTCACCAAGTACTTGGTAGACTACCAGTTGGGAGTCCCCTTGGATGTTAACACTTTTGACTTTCAAGTCAACAAGCATCTCCAGCCCCACCACTAAAGCCTCATACTCGGCTTGATTGTTAGTGCATGGGAGGTCAAGTGTAAAGGCAAAGTGCATGGCATGTCCCGATGGGGAAGTAAGGACCACGCCAGCACCCGCTCCAGACCGTGTCTTTGATCCATCAAAGTACAAGGTCCAAGGGGCCTCCTCCACCATGGCTACTTCTACCAACTCCGCTGGCACATCCACACATGGGTGGTCAGCTAAGAAGTCAGCCAATGCTTGGCCCTTTATGGCCTTTTGAGGCACATATTGCAAGTTGAACTCAGATAGTGCAAGTGTCCACTTACCAATCCTCCCATGGATGATTGGCCGGGACAACATGTACTTTATTATATCAGTCTTACATATGAGTTGCACTTGAACAGGCATCAAGTAGTACCTTAGCTTCATACAAGAAAAATATAAGGCTAAACATAACTTCTCTACAGGAGAGTACTTTTGTTCTACCTCATTTAACAACCTACTTAAGTAGTACACGGCCTGCTCATGGCCAGAGTCGCTATCTTGAGCCAACAGACACGCTACAGAGGTGTTAGTGGCTGAAAGGTACAACTTCAATGACCGATGTGGGATTGGAGAGTTGAGTACCGGCGGGGTTGCCAGGTACTTCTTGATGTCCTCAAAGGCTTGTTGATGCTCTTGACGCCATACAAACTCATCTTCCTGCTTCAGCTTCAACAAAGGAGAGAAGACTTGGGTTCGGCCAGCACAGTTCGAGATAAAACGTCGAATGTAGTTAACTTGGCCGAGGAATCTTTGAAGCTCCTTCTTATTACTTGGTGGCATGGCCTCAATGATGGCCTTGGTTTTGCTCTTATCAACCTGAATGCCACGTTGGCTCACAAGGAACCCTAAGAAGTCACCTGCAGACACACCAAATGCACACTTAAGTGGATTTAGCTTCAAGTTATGGCCTCTCATACGTAAGAAGGCCATGCGAAGATGAGATAAGTGTTGACTTGTTACCTTAGACTTGACAACAATGTCATCCACATAGACCTCAACCAACTCACCAATCAAGTCATGAAAGATAGCATTCATGGCTCGTTGGTAAGTGGCGCCATCATTCTTCAACCCAAAGGGCATGACGAGCCACTCATAGCACCCTATGGCTCCAGGACATCTGAATGCGGTCTTGTGGACGTCTTCCTCGGCTAAGTAGATCTGATTATAGCCTGAGTAACAATCCATGAAAGAAAAAATCTTATGCCTAGTTACCGCATCAAGCAACATGTCTGCTACTGGCATTGGGTATTCATCCTCAGGAGTGGCTAAGTTTAAATTTCTAAAATCCACACATACACGTATCTTGCCATTCTTCTTTCTAACTGGCACTACGTTGGATAACCACTCCACATACCTGGCTGTCCTGATGAAGCCAGCCTTTAACAATCTTTCAATTTCTTTCTTAATCTCTGGCAAGACCTCATAAGCAAACCGTCTAGGCGGCTGTTTAAAGGGTTTGAAACCATCACTAATTGGTAATCTATGCTCTACTAACTTTCTATCTAGACCAGGCATCTCGTGATAATCCCATGCAAAACAATCCTTAAATTCTTTTAACAAATTAATCAACTCATACCTCTCGGCTTCGGGGAGCATGGCACTGATGAAAGTAGGACGTGGGTCGTCCTCGGTGCCAAGATTGATCTCCTCCAACACATCACGTGATGTCATAGGCCTTTGGTCTTCTCCAGCTATACCCGGTACCTCGCCTTCTTCAGGCAAGTCATCTTCGGGAACACAGTCAGCCATCAACACCGCTTCCTCACAAGCTAGCCTCTGCTCGCATTGATAGATGGCTAACTTCTCCAACAAGGCCGTCACTTCGGCCTTGCCCACCACCTCGTCTCGAAGTGGTCTACTCATCATTGACACTCGCTTCAGCTTTAGGTGGACCATCCAAAGCAATCATAGATGGTCTCACAATGTCGGCAAGGGGGTCGAGGCATGCCATGCTCAATATCTTAGCACTTGACATCACCACTGTGCACGACCCTCCATCCATATTCTTCACTTGTAGAGGCCCGAAGTCTCCATGATAGAGTGGAGCCTCGGCCACGTTAGCACCAACTGCAAAGGGGTTGGTGTCTGCTTGTACTACCTCCACCATCCCTTCTTCATTCCAAAACATCAAACACTGATGAAGTGAGGATGAGACACACTTGTTGGCATGGATCCAATCCCTTCCCAGCAAGGCATTGTAGCTTATCGCCCCATCCACCACAAAGAAGGCATACATTTTCTCTTGACTACCAACTCCAATTAAGACTGGTAGTATCCCTCTTGCTGATGTTGATCCCCCATTGAAGCTAGTAACGAAGATATCAGTGGGAATCAAATCGCTTGTAGTCTTTCCCAGTTTTCTTAACAGCCTAGTGGGCATCACATTGACAGCAGCTCCATTGTCAACGAGAATTCTTGACATCGGCATACCATCCAATCTAGCCTTGATATAGAGAGGCCTCAAATGCCTTAGCATACTTGGCTCTGGTTCCTTGAAAACCACTAAGTGACTTAACTCATCACTTGTGTTCTCCTCCTTCATGACCCCTTTTCCTTTCAAGGTGGCCAGTTGCAAGACTTCCTCTTCATTCGTCGAACTTTCTTCCTTTGTTGTCGAACCCTCAGCCTCACCATCAAACTCCCAACCCCAAGCAGGGTTATGGATGGGTGCGGACGATGAAGCTTCAGGACCTTGGTATAACACATAAAAAGGGTATCTCCCATCGTCTTCACCAAGTAAACCAACACTCTTATGGCCTGCTTCATGGAGCTCCTTCAAAATTTTCTGAGAACTCTTGCCTTGTCTCGCCACCTCAGCAGCTAGATCGATTCTACTTCCCAATCGAGCCATCCTAACACCCCATGGCTCATCACTTGCTTCCAAACGAGCAAATGCCTCGGTCAACTCAGCAACGGACCTGTCTGTATCTTCGGCCTCTTCTATTACCTCTTCTTCCTCCACATATCCATCCCGGTCTTCCTCATTGAATTGGAAAACCATAGGTAGTATGTAGTTTGTGACCACCACTGGCGGCAAACTTTCAAACTGGATTGTCAAAGGTGGTCCTTGGTCATCTCCTTCATCATCCTTGTTGCTTCTATCAAATTTGGGATTGGGATGCTCATCTTCTAGCATGTCATCTTCAGCATACTCATCTTCGTATTCACCTCCTTCTTCCTGGAAGTCACCCTCAACCCCTTCATGAATTTTGACATCACCTTGAACTTGGACTTGCTTCCCTTTGTCAGTCATTGTCACCTTGAGCCCGGTAGTCACTGAGTTGTCCACCTCGATATTTGGTGGAACGAAATCATTCTGTGGTGGTGGTCTGATCGTCGCACCAAGTATGACTGGGTACCTCCCCTGCCGTGCTTCGGCATTCTTACGTAGGAATCTCCTCCTTTGAGTCCTTGTCATCCCCCCAATGGCTACTGGTTGTTGACGACGCATGTCATAAGTATGCCACCCTCCTTGTGGCACATTGGGCATCTTAAAAGTTCTCGCGGGAGGAATTCTAACGGGAGGACTTCTAACGGGAGGACTTCGCATGGAAGGAATTCCATGTGCTATCCACTGCCTTCGTTGCCCCCAAGCTGGCTGGACGACCCCCTCCACTTGTCTCTGATAAGAAGGGTATCTCGGCCTGTTGGGTGGGCCAAGTCTTTGGTGGGCGGAAGGCCTCGCCTCATCAAGTTTGAGGCTCTTCTTGCACTGAGCACACAACTTCTCAATTTCATCTTTCATCATTGCGGCCGGGCTAGCCTGCTTTGTACCTGACGAGCTCCCTTGTTCATGAGTGACATTGGAGCTCCCATGTTGAGGTGGCGTTGTATCCAACACCAACTTGAAACGGGGCAACTCAATTTTGGAGAGATCCGGGTTAACCATGTTGATGCCTACCACGTTGGGAAATGGGTCAGTATCCACCAACATGGCATCCTTCTTTGGTTCCGGGAACTTGATACGCCCCTTCTCAATAGCATCCTGCAAGATATTACGGAAAATCACACATGAGTCAGTGGCATGTGACATGCTGTTATGCCACTTACAATACTTCTTTCCTTTTAATTTCCCGGGTGGTGGTATGTTATGCCCCCCAGTTAACTTGATCTGACCATCCTTGTAGAGTTGGTCAAAAATCAAGTCAGCCTTCGAGACATCAAAGGAGTACTTGCGTGGCTGGATGGGGGCCCTATTGGGTCTACCCCCTTGTGGCTCGTTTTCAGCCTTAGTCAAAGAAGCACAAACATATGGCTTCCCCGGAGCTAACTCAGCCAGGTCTACTTCTACCTCAATGGCCTCTTGGCCGACCTGGTTGACAGGGTAGTTAATTGAGGGGAAGTATTGCCCCCTTGATGCACTCCTCCTATTCTCCTCTTCTTGGAGAAGAGACTCATATCTCACAGCACAAGACATGAGTTGGAACAAGTCCGAGAACTCTCTGTCTTGGAATTTCTTCCTTAACTCAAAACTCAAGCCCCCTTGAGCAAGCTTGACAAATTCCCTCTCTGTCAAGTTGACAAAGCAACGGTTACGAGCATTCTTGAAGTTAGTCAAAAAATGCTCGACCGACTCCACTGGCTGCTGGCGCATGCGTGCCAAGTCAGCCATTGAGACCTCGGGCTCAGATCGATAGAACTGGGCATGGAAGATTTGTTCCATCTGTTGCCAAGTTTGGACAGAGTTAGACGGCAAGTTGACATACCATGCAAAAGCTGGCCCTGTCAACGAGTTGCCAAAAAGCCTCAGCTTGACAAAGTCTCCCACGTCTCCACATTGGACAGTAAACCGTCCCACATGTTCAACAGTGGACTGGTCACCAGTACCGGTGAAGGTGGCAAACTCGGGTACCCTAAACCCTCTTGGGAATGGGTATAGCCTATCTACCCATTCTGGGTAAGGCTTACGGTACACAGGTGGCATGGTGGGCCTTACTCCTAATCAATGCAGTCAAAAGCGCGATTCTATCTAGAAGCGGTCGGGTGACCTAGAAGCGTAAAATCATAAGTTTTTAAGTTTTAAAGCGTAGATTTTGACTACATTTGTAAGGGAAAATCACAATTCTACATAGAAGCGTTTTGGTGAACTAAAAAGGTAAAAGCGTAAGCTTTTAAGTTTTAAAGCGCGATTTTGACTGCATTGCTCCTAATCCAAATTGCTCGGTAAGGAGTTGAGCCACCTGATCCCTTAGGGTATTAGCATCATGCCCCCCTTGCCCCCCTGGCGGTACGAACCCCATGGGGTCCACACCATGCCCATGGACTTGGGGTGGTATGGGTGCTGGGTAAACACGTGGAGGAATTTGATCCCCAACACCTAACCTTCCTCCCCCACCCATGTTAGGAGGAGCTACGTAGGGTCTCGCCACCGGGATGGATGGCGGTTGTTCAACATGGGTGTTGTACGTAGTGGCAAAATTTTCGCCACGTGGGGGAAATTCCCCAACTCCCACGTTAACTGAAGCCTCCACTTGAGTGGTGGCGGGAATCTCGCCGCGATTCACGGGGTGAGAGGTTGGTTGGGTTGTCACCGGCGGCGGTAGGTTATCTTGCCGTAGTTGGCCATTCCGGCCACCGACAGGAGAAAAATTTGCATTGTTTGGAGTTGAACTTGTGCCATCAATTGGCAAAGCTCGTGATTGTACCACTGGTGTGGTCAAAATTCTCCTAAACTCATCAAAATCATTCCTATTTTTAGTTACAATTTCAAAAAGTTGACTTAAACGCCTATCTACACAGGAGTTAAGACAATCAATTTGAGAATTTACCTGAAGAGTGTTTCCAGCCAAAGCTTCCCCCATGAATTGGCGAAGTGACCCAATGGCAGCAACTACATCAACGTTGGAGTTTGGTGCCGGCGGCGGCAAGGCTTCCCCGCCGTCATTATCACCGGAAACCGCTTCAGCTAACTGGCCATGTTCAATGTTGGCCACTTGCTCCTCCACAAACCCTGGCGGAGCATCACTTTCCTGATTCTTTCGCCTAGGCGCCATCGAATCAAACACAGAGTGGTCCCACCAGGTGTGCCAATTTGTTTTCCGGCGAGGAAAAACTTGTGTTTGAACACAATGAATGCACCTTTGACTTCTTGAACAACGAAAGGCAAGTTGCAGAGAAAAGATAAATTTTGACATAGTGTGTCAAATGATTGGTTGTGGAACCCCTGCTTCTTCTTCGTTTCTTCTATTTATAGCCACTAGGTGTAACTGCCTTGGTAACCGCCTTGGTAACTGCTAGCTGGCCTCTTGCTCCAAACCGCCTCGGGTTCCTTGTCGCCGCCTTGGTGACTAGTTGGCAACCGTCGCCTTGAGGCCCTTGTCCCGTCTTGGGGTTGGTGGGTACTTGATGGCCTCGATGCCGGGTCGGGTTGGTGTTGAGCCTCGTCGCCTTGTCATAACTGGATGGGGTTGAGGTTATTTGCCTTAGCCTCCATGATGAAGTCTTGATCACATCCTCGACATCCCTGATGGCTCCATGCTCCTCGTCTTGATAGCCACATCGATGAACGTCTTGATAGCTAGGCCATATTACCCTCCTAGGCAGGACGAGAATTTGGCCCCTTTACCCCCAGGTCTCCACACTTAGTCTTAGAGTGATTGTCATGGCACTAACATGTCATCTTGGTATCTTGCACTCGGCCAGCTTGGTACCCCGTTAGGGGCCATCATGCCCATCTTGGGACTTAGTCTCCATATGGCCCCAAGGGGCTCTGTTTGATACCATTGTTGGCTTGATACCTGATGTCTTGCTATCAAGTCCGTCTTGCTTGGCCCCTTGTTGCCTGGCCATCAAGTCAGTCTCGCCGGCTTGATACCCCTATGGCTCTATACTTAGCCAATTCTCATATACTTTGGTACCAGGCCCTCCTTGAGGGCTTGGTACCCGGTCGTTTGGCACCCCATTGTGTCGCCTTGTTTCCATGATATCCGTCCGTCTTGGTACCCGGTCGTTTGGCACCCCGTTGTGTCGCCTTGTTTCCAAGACTTAGTTTTTTGGATGGCCTCCTATTTGGTATTCGGCTTGGTACCCGGCCGTTTGGCACCCCGTTGTGTCGCCTTGTTTCCAAGACTTAGTTTTTTGGATGGCCTCCTATTTGGTATTCGGCTTGGTACCCGGCCGTTTGGCACCCCGTTGTGTCGCCTTGTTTCCAAGACTTAGTTTTTGGGAGCCAAATTTAATACCAAGGGGTGGAGGCATCATCCGGATATGGGGGCCACGGAGACGGGTCGGCCAGTTTGGCCACTTAGGCCCAAAAACTCAACCCATCAAGGTCCAGCTGGCTCTTTTAATTATTAATGTTGAGCTGGCCTTATAAATTCCTTGAACTTCTTGTAGTTAATCGATGTGGTACAAACTGATTTTTTTTTTTTATGGGTAAACAATTTCTTAGTTTAATCTTCTCTTTGAACACTCACTAATCTTGCTTAAGACTTTACGGTGGGCCTTAACCAGAATTTAAAACACTTGTCATCTGACTTGAGCTGATATTCATAGCGCACCAATTTGATCAATCATTACCGGAATTGCTTCTACAGGAACTGATTTCAAATTAAAGCGTACAACCCAACTGGCCAAATAAACAAGCACCCACCCAAACAAACCCACATCTCTCATTCTTCTCATCTACCTCCTAAAACAGAGGAACAAGAATGGAGAATGAAGAACTGTCGGTTCTGCAAGAACAAGAAGAAGAAGCAGCCGCAGCCGGAGCCGGGGAAAGCAGTGTAACGCACGGAGGGAGGTACGTGGAGTACAACCTTCTGGGAAACATCTTCCATGTATCCTCCAAATACGTCCCTCCCGTTCATCCCGTCGGCCGCGGTTCGTATGGCGTCGTCTGGTACTCTAAATTATCTTCACCCCCAACTACTAGTAACTTAACCATCCTCTGTTTTTCCTAATTTGTAATCAATCAAAATTCCCCCTCATTTTGCAGCTGTGCCAGAAATGCAGAGACGAATGAGGCGGTGGCGATTAAGAAGATCGGAAACGCTTTCGACAACAGTGTTGACGCCAAGAGAACCCTCCGTGAGATCAAGCTTCTCCGCCATATGGATCACGAAAACGTAATCTGATTAATTCCCATCCAAATTAGTACCGATTTCCCTCATGGGTTGGTCAAAAGTAACTAATCTGACTGTTGCTCTGTTTTCATTGTGTGTGCAGATTATCAAAATTAAAGACATAATCCCGCCGCCGGAGAAAGACAAGTTTGACGACGTTTACATCGTCTACGAGCTCATGGATACCGACCTCCACCACATCATTCGCTCCTCCCAGCTTCTCACCGACGACCACGCCCAGGTTTCTGATTATACAATATTATGTGTCTACATTTGTGTGGGATTGAGGTGAAAATTATGTTTGACTGATGGTATCGATGGCGGGGCAGTACTTTCTGTACCAATTGCTTAGGGGTTTGAAGTACATCCACTCGGCAAACGTGCTCCATCGCGACTTGAAGCCAGGGAACCTGTTGCTGGATGCGAATTGCGATCTGAAGATATGTGATTTCGGGCTGGCGAGGACCACGTCTGAGTCCGATTTCATGACGGAGTACGTCGTCACGCGGTGGTACAGGGCGCCTGAGCTCTTGCTCAATTGCTCCGGCTACACCGCCGCGATCGACATTTGGTCCGTCGGTTGCATTTTCTTGGAGATTGTTCAAAGAGAGCCGCTTTTTCCTGGCAAGGACTACGTTCAGCAGTTGGGTCTTATTACCCAGGTAAAAGAAAATTTCCACAAACCTGCTGAAGAAAGAAGAAGATACAATTGATCAAATGAACTCAAAAAGTAAACAACTTTTCCTCTCTCTGTAAACATGTTTTCTTTTGCAGCTACTGGGTTCACCGGAAGATTCTGATTTGGGATTCTTGAGAAGCGACAACGCAAGGAAGTATGTGAAGCAGTTGCCGCATTTCCCTAAGCAACCCTTTGTGGAGAAGTTCCCAGATGTTTCGCCATTAGCGCTGGATCTCGCGGAGAAAATGCTCGTCTTTGATCCCAGCAAGCGCATAACTGGTATGCCAGGGTACTCTGTTTCTTTACTTACTCTGTTTTCATGAACAAGAAAAATGGCAATAATTAAGTTCCTTTATCATGGAATTTTCAATTCCGCAGTGGAGGAAGCGTTGAATCATCCGTATCTGTCGAGTCTCCATGAGATCAACGAGGAACCAACCTGTTCAAGTCCGTTCGTCTTCGATTTCGAGCAGGCTTGTTTGAGTGAGGACGACATAAAGGAGCTTATTTATTTGGAGTCTCTGAATTTCATGTCTACCGATGAAGACGCTATGGACTTGAGTAATTGACGCCCTGAATTTCATTGTTTCCCGATTGTTCATTTCCGGTTTGTGCTCATTATTGGTGATGACAGCATTGACAGGACTTAATTTTTGCTGGTTATTGTTCCGAAAAAGGAAAACAGAGAGAATGGATATCTCGGAAGAGGAGATGGGGGATCTTCTCTTTGAGCAGCTTTCCCACTAAGCTAGGGAAAATTTTGATCCTTTTTTGTTTGGTTATAAATTTGTTGATGGCGGGAATTGAATCTGTCATGAACAGAGGGTTTTGGTTATCCTGAGCCCCTTCAATGTATAAATTGATTTGCTTCGTTGATTTGAAAAATGAGGATTTTGGCATGACTTGAATTTTGGAAAATCATGTATATATGATGAATTTGGTGACATTACAGATTTAAAAAAGTTTATTGTTTGCTTTTTGAATTTGATTATGGATTTTGTTTGATTAGATTTATGAGTAAGAAATACAAATTATCTTGTTACCTTTATCTAATTATATTTCTATATTATAATACAAAGAAATTTGAAACTCTTTTCCACTATGTGACTAATAATTAAACTACAAATATAAAAATATTTTACAATTGGCACTAATTAACAATTCATCTAATAATGTACGCAATATTATGTATCAGTTGCAAACAATTGCTCACTTTAATGCTACAACTCATCATGTTCTTGCTAACTCTCCGATTTTGGAATCCGACAGTCAATCAAATAATAATGCACAAGATGATCATAAGGTGTTTATTGTTGAATCTAACAACTTACATACACATTCATATTTAAATGAAATACGATATTACAAAACGAAATGATAAATTCTCATATTTATAAAATATGACATTATAAAAGTTTATAGTTTTTTTTTTCCATTGCAAGATGCAAAAGCCAAGAAAAGAAGAGCTACATGGGGAAGGAGATGAGGAAGAGCTAACTTGGCGGGAAACAATCCGCCGATCAAAAGAGACTCCCTGCATATCGTCCAGAATAATGGCCACTACCCCTGACGGCAGATGTGCAAGTTCATGTATACTGTGTAGGGGTAGACGAGACTGGGATTTCGAGAGCCAATCCGCGACTCTATTCCCTTCCCGATAGACATGAACAATGTGCACCAGCCAGTCATGACTAACCCTCCCGCGAATAGCAGCTAACAAGGTGGCATTAGGATGAACTGGATCATCCATGTCCTTGAGTAACAGAATGGCGAGTTGCGAATCCAACTCGATCACAAGCTGGCGGTGACCGGACTTCCACGCGATATCCAACCCGTGATAGAAAGCCCACAGCTCCACCAGAGCTGCAGAGGCTTCTCCAATATTCGCCACAAACCCGACGATCCACGGCCCGACATCATCTCTCAACACACCTCCGACCCAGCGAGGCCCAGGTTCCCATTAGATGCTCCGTCGATGTTGATCTTCACTCGCCCACCCGTAGGCTGTTCCCAAGTAATTGCCGCCATAACCCAAGGTGCAGGGGCCGTCCTCCCTCTCGGCAACAAGGACGGGGCGCACCAATCTTCACTCCAGAGCTTGACCTTAGCAAGAATTGAGTGGGCCAAGGAAGGTGGAGTGAGAGTGGATGAAATTCCTTTAAAACATATGTCATTCCTGTTTTTCCACAAGAGCCAAATAGTGATGCTGAAGAACGCCGCCCACTCTACCCCCTAGTGCTCCTCCCCGCCTACGTCCAAGTTCATTCGGAGCCAAGCAGCAGTATCTGGCGAGAAGAATCCTTGTCGTCTAGTGCTGGGGACCTGCCTTGTCTAGAAATACGCAGCAGGGGGCAGTCCCTGAGTATGTGAAGGATATTCTCTACTTGCCCACCGCACCGCAGACAGTTAGGAGAAGCGGCCGACTTCCTCGAAAAACGAAGAACGTTAGTCGCAATTCTTCCATGGCAAACCATCCACATGAAGCACCAGACCCGCTCCGGGACTGGAAGACGCCATATAATCTTCCAAAACTTGGCATCGCGGTCAGGCTCCTGCGGCAGGAGAGAATGGTAGGCGGTCTTCGTGGTGAACCTGCCGTTTGAAGACAACGACTAGAAAAGAGTAGCCTCCTCGTTGGAGAGCCTATCCACCGCCACGCCTGTAATCTTCTGTTGGATTTCTTGGGGGAGGTGGTCAAACGCATTGACTAACAGTCAACCCACCACGTTACTCCCCAATCAGCACAATAAATAAATAAAAACTCAAAAAAATCCACATAATATGCAATTTCATAATTTTTCTTATTTTGCCCATAAAAAATTAAAATTTAAATGAAAGTGAAAAAATCTTAACACATCTCATCTTCCTCTAATCTTTCTCTCCTCTGTAGTTGCAACTCATTAGACAGAGAGGACGATGGTGGCAGCGCCACTGAGTTCAGCCTCGCCCGCATCGACTCTGTCACGGCCTAATTTAGCGGCTTCGCCCTGAACCCGGCCATCACCATTCGGGCCTGCCATTTCTCAAAAACTTCATACCGCTTGACCCGATCTCTCCCTTCGCAGGCAACTGCGTTCGCCAGCTTCCTCCCCAATCCTTACTCCACGCGCCCACACTCTGCCTCCCCCTACACCGTCCACAATCTTTCCATTTGCTCCTTGTGGTGGGAGTGAGTCCTTCTGAAATGCAAACGATTGAGGCCCTCATCGTCGCTTCAGAATTGTCTTCATGTTCCTTCGCTTCACCATGTGCTTGTGTATCCATTTCTTCAAGTGGATCTTAGCCTGCAAAACAGAGTCAAACACGAAACAGAGAAGCAACAAAGAAAAATCCGAATTTGATGAGGAAGGAGGTTGACCAGAGATGCGAGGTAGGCGACAGACCTGGATTAGGAAGGGGAAGATGACGCCTTCATTAGAAATTTGCAATTGCAAATCGCCGGGAATAGATCAGGTCAGTAACCCTATGGTCAGTAACCATGATTAACTTGTCCACATCATTATGACATCAGTATCCTCTCTCTCCTGGAAAGTCTTTTATCTATTCCTCTTTAATCTTTAACAGAAGATTTCTCTCTCGTTTTAAGTTGAAATTTAATTTTTTTGCACAGATAAATCAGATTAAATGTGCTCTTTAAAATGATATCCACTTTGATATATTTTTAGTACAACAAAAATTGAATAATTTTTTACCGGTCATTACCATATGGTATGCTCCTATTTAATACCATATGGTAAGAAAGCGTACCATGATGGTATGAACATACCAATATGGTAAGAAGGTTGAATACATGATAATAGGAGTATACTAACTGTCATTGTTTACTATAAGTTACCACCCACAGACCATAGTGGTAAAGTATGGTAACTTTTTATCCAGTATTTTTTTTCATCCAGAAATTTATAGATCCAATAGATCATGATGAACTCGTCCCTTCTATGCAAACGTTTTCAAAAATGACTTAGAAACGAAGAAGTTACCATATGGTATGTAGTTGGTAAAAAAAAAGTTTCTCGAAATATATTGAAAATTGATCTCATTTTGTAGATCACAACGAACTCGCTCCATCTGTGCAAAACAAATTGAAATCCGAGTTAGAATGAAGAAGATAAGAGCCGATTAAGAAAACTAGGGAAAATAAAATGCTTTTAATTGACAACCCTAAGATCTGAATTTTCTGGACCCACTTAGATATAAAAGTCAAGATTTAGTTACTCATACCGAACAAGAATCGGCCAGTGCGAGATCTGGAAACCCTCTTATTGATCCTTTTATTTTCATTTAGTTGGTAATTAATAGTTATTAGATAAATATTTTATTTAATTAATTATATGAAAATTCAAATTTAGGGATGATGTGGAGTTTAGGAATTTTTTAAATTTATTTATGCTCGGATGGTGATGTGGCGTGTTGACCGTTAGTCAACGCGTTTGGTTGTTCAAGATAACGGTCAAATTTCGGATTTGGCCAATTTCGTAACTTTGATGCATAGTTGAGGTCACGAAATTATAGATCAAAAAGATTGGTAAGAATATTTAATATGTGAAAAGTTCAGGCCATACAACTATATTTACCCTTATTTTTACCTTATATTTACTTATTATAATTGTCTTTTTTTACATATACCTATTACAAGGTGCTACTAGAGGGGAGGGGGAAGGGAAAAATAAGCATCGTCCCTGAAATTCGAACTTGGAGACTCCAGACTAAAAATCAACTATACGACTACTCGGTCATGACCTCATTCGCAACTGTCTCTTTCTTTTTAAATGTTTGATTAAAAAAATGAGTTGCTATTATTTGGAAAACGTTATTATCGGAAATTGAGTGCTTGGTTTGTTGGGCTCTCGGATTCCTCCAAATCGATCAAGTGGTGGGAAAAGGAACGCAATCTCACGTGAAGGCGTATATATGTCCTCATCAAATATTTTTGATTCCGGATGACAACCTACTAAGCAGCTTGTAATCAAACAACATCTCTTAATATATACCTCTAAACTCTGTATATATGATGACTTCTATAATACATCAATATATATATGGTAACATGGGTCAGACTGGTGTGCGTCAGGCGTATACTATACGTCAAGTACTACTAGTGAGATATCTCTATTTAGACCATGAATTAAATCGAGTTTGGGGTATGATACTATACCCTAACCTCTAATGGATAAACCCCAGGCACCGATTTTCTAAACCCTAACCCGAAGTTTGATTTAATGAAAAACAAAAATTGACCGTTGAGATCGGCCGGAGCTCATCTAACCACATCTAACGGCTAGATCATCTGACATATACTATACGCCTGACGTACACCAGTCATCACCATGGTAACATATATAGTTTGGTTTTGTTGCAGTGCATATATGAAGTTGGTTATGATGTTAATTATCACTAGTTAAAGTTAGTGGTGGTGAAAGTGATATTAACCCATGTGTGTAGCCGAACCCTAGTCTTTGTCGTGTAAAGGGTTAGGGCTTAGCATATATATATATATATATTGCTCTTGTAGGCTACTGTAGCCGTCAAGTTAGAGTTGTGAGTTAGTTAATAAAAGTTCAGCCGAGAAGCTCTTGAAGAGCTACTCCGTGGATTAGTCCCGTTCACATCGAACGGGGATACCACGTAAATCGTTCGTGTCCTTTTACTTTTTCGCGTTCTACATATTTTACATGGTATCAGAGCTATCAAGATCGTACCGTTGTTAGTTCCCGATGGGTGACGATACGGAAAAGGGATCCGAGTCTGGCAAGGGTACCAGTAGCGTTTCTCTTGGGTCGTTGAAGCTAGAACACGATCCTGTCTCGCCGTACTTCATCAGTCAGTCTGATAACCCTAATCAGGTATATGTTGGGGAATTGTTAACCGAAGCTAATTATGCTAATTGGGTTCATGATATGTCGAATGCCTTGCTTGCTAAGAATAAGCTAGGGTTCGTCGATGGTTCTTTTCCTGCGCCTTCGGATTCTCTCGAGGTACGAAGCTGGCGTCGTGCTGACGCCATGGTCAAGGGGTGGCTGACCTCTGCCATGGACAAACAAGTACGCCGTGGGACTCGGTACGCACACACTGCTCGTGAAGTCTGGGTGGATTTGCAGGAACGTTTTGCTCAGAGTAGTGCTCTTCGGGTCTATGAAACCCGACGCCGTATTAGTCGTCTTCCACAGGAGAAGTTATCTGTTCCGGCATTTTATACGCATCTGCGTAATCTCTGGGAAGAGGTACAGTCAATGGCTCCACTCCATCTATGTACGTGCGGTCAGTGCACTTGTGGAGCTGATCGTAAGAATCAAGAGCGTGAGGAGACTTTTTGCCTCTATGATTTCCTCATGGGTCTTGATGAATCATTCTCCATTGTCAAGACACAAGTTCTGTCTATGAAAACCTTGCCCACCTTGTCGGAGGCCTACCAGCTCGTTTCTAACGATGCTCATCAACGTCGTCTTGCCGTTAGCAATCGTCCCGGTCCTGAAGCTGTGGCTTTCCTAGTTCATGATGACACGGCTGCTGGTGCGTCTTCTTCTGATGGGCGTAGTCTCCACCAATGTACTCATTGTGGAAAGGTTGGGCATCTCAAAGACAGGTGCTACGATCTTATTGGGTGGCCGGAACGCCCGCCCTCAAAGTCTGACACTGCTAAACGGAAGCAAGGGGCTGAACGTCCCCGGTCCACTCCAAAGGCTGCTGCTGTCGATGTTAGCGAGAGCCCTGTCGCGGGTTTAAGCATGTCTCAGCTTGCACAGCTCAAGGAGTTCTTGGCTGGGTCTTCATTCTCTCCAGAAGCTTCTGCCACCAAGCTCACTGGTATTTTATCTCGTTCTTCTTCATGGGTTTTAGATTCCGGCTGCAACGAGCACATCGTTCATGATGTATCTCTTCTTTCGAATGGTTATTTACCTTCTGATTTGCAGGTAGGGATTCCCAATGGGGTCTCAGTTGATGTTACCCAAGTTGGGTCTGTGTGCATGAGTAACGGGATGATTTTGCCCTGTGTTTTGTTAGTTCCGGAGTTCAAATGTAACCTTTTATCCATCAGTCGACTCACACAGGAGTTTCCCATTGCACTGATCTTCCTTCGTGATTTCTGCATTCTGCAGGACTTGCGTTGCAAGAAGATGATTGGGATGGGCCAGCAACGTGATAGGTTATATTATCTCCAGCTTTTTGACGATGTCCGGGCGGCTGCCGTCCATGATGCCGCGGGTGAAGGTTCCTCCTCAGTCCCGTTGTGGCATGCTCGCCTTGGTCACCCATCCATGTCAAAGTTGTCTTTGTTTCCTTTTATTTCGGCTGCTGAACAGTCCTCTGTGGATCATTGCTCTTCCTGTTTACGGGTAAAACAGACGCGTAGTCCTTTCCCGTCCAGTTCTATTAAGACTTCTCGTCCTTTTGAGTTGGTTCATGTTGATATTTGGGGTGGTTATAAAGAACCCTCGTTGAGCGGTGCTCATTATTTTCTTACTCTGGTTGATGATTTTTCTCGTGCTGTATGGGTTTACCTTCTTCGTTACAAATCGGAGGTGGCTGGTTATTTGATGATGTTCTGTCAACAGGCTAAACGTCAGTATCGTTCCTCTGTTGTTCGTATCCAGGCAGATAATGGTATGGAGTTCCAAACAAATGTTCTTAAAGAGTACTACGAGCGTGAAGGGATTGTGCTACAAACCTCATGCACAGACACCCCCTCAACAGAATGGGGTTGTCGAGCGTAAACATCGGCATTTATTGGAGATGGCTCGGTCTCTTCGCTTACATGCGAATTTGCCGATTACTTTTTGGGGTGAATGTGTACTTACAGCGGCCTACCTCATTAATCATCTCTCATCTCCGGTCATTGCAAACATCACCCCGTTTGAGCGTCTTTTTGGCAAGAAGCCTACGTACCATCACCTGCGAACATTTGGTTGTCTCGTGTATGCTAAAGACACTCACTCCTCCCTTGATAAGTTTGCAGCCAGGGGGAGGGAATGTGTATTTCTTGGTTATCCGGCTGCTCAGAAAGGTTACCGTGTTTTCGATCTGGATACTCATTTTTTGTTTACATCCCGCGATGTGGTGTTTTGCGAGGATAAATTTCCGTTCCAAACTACAGCTCCTCTTCCTCCTACAGTGCCCTCGGATATTGGCCCTCGTCCCGCTGTTGACGACAACCCACATGATCCGGTAGAAGAAGCATTGTTCCTTGACAAGGGTACCGAGAATGAAGAGGTTGAACCATCCCCTGATTCACCGCCTTCTCCTTCGGCAGGCGAGACCTCTAGTCCTGCTACGGGGTCTTCTTCTATTATTGATGGCACGTCAATTCCACTCATGGGTGCCACTCCTTCGCCACAGTCATCTCCCGCCCCCGTTATTGAGTTACGTCGAGGTGATCGACAGCGCAAGGTTCCGCGCTACCTTGACATTTATGAAGTGAGTTTACCTTCCGCCAATTCTTGCGTGCAATACCCATTGCATGATATTCTCAGTTATGATCCTTTGTCCCCAAGCTATCGTGCTTTTGCGGCCGCTCTTACTCGTTTTGTGGAGCCGCGTACTTTCTCTGAAGCAGTTATTCATGAGTGTTGGCGTATGGCCATGCCGCAGGAGTTTGATGCTCTTGTAGCCAATGGCACGTGGGAATTACAAGAATTGCCTCCTGGTAAGAAGCTGGTTGGTTCGAAATGGGTATTTAAAATAAAATACAGGCCGGATGGCAGCATTGAGAGGTTCAAAGCACGTCTGGTAGCACAAGGCTACACGCAGAAGGAAGGTATTGATTTCCATGAAACTTTGCGCATGTAGCCAAGTTAGTTACGGTTCGTTGTGTTCTTGCCCTAGCGGCACAGCGGGGTTGGTTTCTCCACCAGTTGGACGTAAATAACGCTTTCCTTCACTGTGATCTCGATGAAGAAGTGTACATGAGTGTTCCAGATGGTTTTGCTCGACCGGGGGACACACGAATATGTCGTCTTCGCAAGTCATTATACGGGTTGCGTCACGAAACTGGTATAAGAAATTCACTATGGCTCTCTTGTCGTTCGTTTCAGTTGTTCAAGGGCTGATCATTCTCTGTTCTTGTACCGGAAGAATGGGGTATTCGTTTTTGCTCTTATCTACGTTGATGATATTGTTCTAGGGGGAGATAGTTGGGAAGTTATTGAATTCGTCAAAGTTTTCCTAAAGAAGGAATTCAGTATCAAGGATTTAGGTCCTTTGAAGTATTTTTTGGGTATTGAGGTAGCGAGATCACGTCATGGGATCTCTCTATCACAACGAAAGTATGCGTTAGACATTTTGAATGATGCTGGTGCACTTGGAGTTAAACCTTGTTCTTTTCCCATTGAGCAGAATCATCATCTTACTCGTGTGGAAGGACCAGCAGCACATGATCCATCAGGATACAGGCGGCTGGTTGGGAGACTTTTATACCTGACAGTTACTCGACCTGACATTACGTATGCGGTGAACATATTGAGTCAGGCAGTGCATTCACCTCGACAACAGCATGTGGAAGCTGCTTATCGAGTACTTCGTTACTTGAAGAGTGCGCCTGGGCGCGGTTTATTTCTTCCATCAGACAGTAGTTCAGTTTTGACAGCTTACTGCGACGCAGATTGGGGTGGTTGCCAGGAGACACGTCGTTCTACTTCCGGGTACTATATTCAACTTGGTCAGAGTCCCATATCGCGGAGAACTAAGAAGTAGTCAGTGGTAGCTCGGTCATCGGGCGAGGCTGAATATAGATCGATGGCAGTTACAGTGAGTGAGTTAGTCTGGTTACGTTGGTTATTGCAAGAGTTAGGTGCGCGTCTCAGTGAGCCTACTACTTTGTATTGTGACAATCAAGCGGCGTTACACATTGCGGCAAATCCAGTTTTCCATGAGCGTACAAAGCATGTGGAAATGGATTGTTATTTCGTAAGAGAGCCTGTGGTCTCTAAGGAAGTTGAGCCTAAGAAGATACCCACAAATGATCAGGTCGCAGATGTGTTTACCAAAGGTTTGGGTAGCGAGCAGTTCAATTACCTGGCTTCCAAGCTAGGCCTTCACAATATTCACGCCTCAGCTTGAGGGGGAGTGTTGCAGTGCATATATGAAGTTGGTTATGGTGTTAATTATCACTAGTTAAAGTTAGTGGTGGTGAAAGTGATATTAACCCATGTGTGTAGCCGAACCCTAGTCTTTGTCGTGTAAAGGGTTAGGGCTTAGCATATATATATTGCTCTTGTAGGCTACTGTAGCCGTCAAGTTAGAGTTGTGAGTTAGTTAATAAAAGTTCAGCCGAGAAGCTCTTGAAGAGCTACTCCGTGGATTAGTCCCGTTTACATCGAACGGGGATACCACGTAAATCGTTCGTGTCCTTTTACTTTTCCGCGTTCTACATATTTTACATGTTTACGGTACACCTATTTTTTTTTATAAAAAATGTATCCGCCTTATCATGATTTGGAATATATAATTTATATACTCTAGTAACAACGGCTTTCAATATAAATCAATATACAGATCCCCCAGAGAAGCAAACACTTGCAGTTAATATATAATTTCTCAGTTAATCTTGGAATGAGTTTAGTGTTGCTTGGGTTCTTGTCCGGCTCGATCTCTAAACATCGATATTCATCAGAATTAAAGAGTTAATAAAGAGTACTCGATATGAACGTATGATAATTAATTAATTAAAGAAGAAGCTAGCTAATAAGATGAATGGTGGAATTTAATCCTTAGAATCTTGTTAAGCTAAGCCGCCGCTTATCCTCCCTATAAATAGTTTCCTTAAGCACTTAACCCGATCCAAGGTCGATGATCGTCACAAGATATACTATTAACTTTCTTTGCAATACTTGTGCCTGGAGTATAGCTAGTTAGCAATCCAAGTAGTATCTAAAGAAAAAAGAGCAATGGAAATTAGTAAGGCTATATTTTCCCTCCTCCTCTTGGTTCTTGTTTGTGCTTTTGCGTCCCCGGAGCCTTTGGATGTAGCTTTTCACGAGAACAACAATCGACAGATGATCACCACCATCACGACCAGGAAGTTGTTGTCTTATTCTACAGGCAAGTTCTCTCTCTAATCTTATCTTGAGATATTAGGACTAAATTGTTTTTAAGATGCTCGATTAATGTCGAAGTTTTGAATGATTGATGATATTGAATTATTATAACACCAATATTAAAAGTTGATTTAAAAATAAAAGTACACGACTGATGTGTACAACTCAGATGAGAGTCACGTGAAGAAATGGTAAAACAATTCATTCTCGTACCACTCATATCAACGTGAGGGTTATGATTATAGGTGTCAATCGGGCGGGTTCGGGCGGGTTCGGGTCGGGTTCAGTCGGGTCGCGAGTTAATCGGGTTGCGGGTCAAACGGGTTGCGGGTCAAGCGGGTTCGGGTTGATCGGGTTGCGGGTTGATTGGGTTGTGGGTTGATCGGGTTGCGGGTTGATCGGGTTAGGGTTGATCGGGTTGCGGATCAATCGGGTTACGGGTTGATCGGGTTGCAGATCAATCGGGTTCGGGTTGATCGGATTGCGGGTTACAACAGGTCGGGTTGCGGGTTGTTCGGTCCACACCATCGAGTTTTTTTTATAATTAGTTATTACACTATTTTTTTTAGTGAGTTATTACACTAATTTAAGGGGAGTGATCGGTTGTGGTGGTGGATAGATTTCTCACAGAACTGTCTATTAATAGACTGGAACTTCTTGTCTTGCCTTCTCAAACACACGTGAGGAGATTAACACATCATATTCAATCCATAGACTTTCCCCCATCACCCTTTGACTTTAAAGGATGAATCTTTGCATAAACTCGAGTACATTACATGAATCCAAATGACAAATAAGCCATAAAACATCAATAAGGTATTAGGGGAAGGTTTCATTAGATCCTAAACGGCTTTATGTTCACCTGCATTACACAACACTACAACCACCCGACTCCAGTTCTTAAAACATAATTTGTTGTGACAAAAATGGAGTTGTTAGGATGCCAAGTTAACTTCCATTTTTACCCAACCACCAATCACAACAACATTCTAGGCATAGCATGCCAAGTTAACTTCCAACCTGCTGCCCTTCTAATCCATTTAATTTCTCATCATACATGGGTGTGCCGTGTGGGTGATGATCAAAGGTGACAGTAAATTGAAGAAATGCAGGGAGTTTGAGGGAGTACTATGTATATAATAAAAAAGACCATATGAGTACATATATGTTTAGTCTCCAAGCACCATCGTTTATCACCTAGATCAGAACCACAGGCACAACCCATTAGACTAATCCAATCTTCATAATTAATCATTATAGTATAACAACCACCTTGTTGATGCTTTCCTATAATAGAAACATTCATCAAGGGAAAAGGAATAGAGTACCTACAACAAGGAAGCGGAAAACATGGGAGCTGTAGAAAGAGACATGATGACATTACACACTCTTTTACCTTAATACAGGGGACTAGGAAGAGCTAGCTGATGAATTGCTTCACTTCTCTTTACTGTTTCACCTGTCGGGTCTTTCTTTCCTTGAGATTTGTTCAAGTGAAGACTCGCTAACCCCACACAAGCACGAAGATGATGAGATGAATGAGCGGATTGATTGATTAATTGTTCGCACTAGGAGTTCTCGCCTCTCTGTTGTGGGCGGATGGTGGATGGCGATAGATAGGAGGCCGCCGAGCAGAAGACGAGAAGGAGGAATGAGCAGTCTGATCTGTCGTTGGCTTAAGGAAGTGGGTCGAGGAGAAAAGAAGAACTGAAATTCCTCTTTCTAACCCTAGGTCGAGTGAGAAGATGGAGGTTGCAGATTTCAATCACTTGTTCCCTTTATCTGACCCTACTTCTTTGGCCAGCTTCTTCTCACTTGAACATCGCTCTGGGAATGGAGAACACATCCCCGCTGCCACCATCGATTTGCCGGCGAAGTAAGAAGTGGAGCGGAGGGTTTCAGATGCGGAGGAAGAGAGAGGGTTTCAGATGCGGAGGAATTGGTGGAGGTTTGGAGAACGGCGGAAGGAGGGAGGAAGGAGGAGGAATCAGTGGAGAAGGAGAAGCAACTAGAGTAGCCGATATTGGCAGCCTGACAGGCGCTCGACTCGATTTCTCTAGAGAAGAAAAAATAGAGAGAGAGAGAGGAAGATAACCAAGTTGCAATGGTTCAAGTAACCAAAATTTTCACCACTGGGCGCTTAAGGCAAAATGTGAAAACTCAAATGAAGGCGGGTTTTTTTTGTTGGAATGTCTTTGGAGGGAAGTAAAATTCCATCACTAGGCGCGCAAGGCAAAATGTGAAACTCAAATGAAGTGGGTTCTTTTCTGCTGGAATTTCTTTGGAGGGAAGTAAAATTTTGGATCAACCAAATTTTTAGAGCCAAAGAGAATTCTGCCACTGTAGTATTGAGAAATTATTCTCAAAATTAAATTGTCAAATTATTTACGGGAAATAACAAGCGACTAAGATTTAATCACGGGAAATGTAGACTAAAAATCAGAGAAATTAATTACCGTGATTAGAATTGTACAACTAAATATGGGATTTTTCCCCGCGATTACTAGTATAGTTTTTAATACGGTAACAGTTACCGTATTAAATATCCCGTGACTAGAAACTAGTTTTCCTGTAGTGTGAAGAAACCCTAACCCTAAACCCTAAACCCTAACCCTATAACACCTTTTTAAATATGAAACATAAAACTAACCTTAACCATCAACCATACATTATCCTAAATCACAACATTAAGTAATTAACCCTAAAACTAACCTCAACCCTTAACCATAATTCCATAACCCAAACATGCAAACAATGAACTCTAAACCATGACCCTATACGACTATACCCTATACTATATTTATATGTTATGAAATTGTTGGAATAAGCTACAACGTATGTTATGTGAAGAATGTAAGTTGAGTCAATTTTATATTCGGTTATTGAGAAGAACATATATCCTATGACTTCAAACTCTAAACCACGAGTCCACTACCGTATACCCTATGCACTAACCTTAAACCATGAACTATAGTTATGTATTATGAAATTGTTGGTTATTGAGAATAACATATGTCCTACGACTCCAAACGTTTAATATCCGTATTTAATGAAATGAATTATTAACTTTACTATTTTTACATATTGATGTATTTATAAAAGTAATTAGTTTTATATATTTATAACTATTAACGTACTCTTAAACGTAACATTACCTAAGAGACGAAGTATAATACCTATAAGTATTTTATACGTAACTTTCTCGTACCATATTTTACTAACTATGCTATACATTAAGTGAATTTTATGTATTATTAAATTTACTATTTTTACATATTGATTTATTTATAAAAGTAATTAGTTTTATATATTTATTACTATTAACGTACTATTAAACGTAGCATTACCTAAGAGACGAAGTATAATACCCGTAAGTATTTTATACGTAACTTTCTCGTACCATATTTTACTAACTATGTTATACATTAAGTGGATTTTATGTATAAGTTGACATACAAAAACATTAAGTGAATTTTATGTATAAGTTGACATACAAAAACATGTTAAAAAATATGTCTCTACTAGGCTTTGAACCGTGTCCCTCGGATGGGAAAGACCAGCACATAAGCCAACTAGTCCACGTAATTGATTTGTTATAATTTGAGCTTGTTGTTTATTTGATTCAACTAAAAGGCAGAGAGACCAAAAAGTATTATGTGATTCAATTTACCGAGACAGTGAGACTATTATGTGATTCAATTTAATGACAGTTGTCATTTGTCAACACAAAGTAAACCTTTGTTCTTGGTGGGAAAGATGAAAAAAATAATAAGGCAAGTCAAGTAAAATTTATATATATTATTTACATATAATATTTATGCACAAAAATATATTATGTAGTATTATTCGTGCCAATCGGGCGGGTTCGGGTTGGGTTAATCGGGTTCGGGTTAGTCGGGTTACGGGTCAATCGGGTTGCGGGGCAATCGGGTTGCGGGTCAATCAGGTTCGGGTCAAGCGGGTTGCGGGTCAAGCGGGTTGCGGGTTATGCGGGTTGCGGGTCAAGCGGATTGCGGGTCGGGCGGGTCGGGCGGGTCTTTGACTTTTAGTCCAATCGGGTTGCGGGCAGGTTGCGGATCGGGTTGGTTGGGCGGGTTACTCGGGTCGGGTCATGTTTTGACACCTATAGTTATGATGATGGTTTATGACAAGTGTTTGTTCACTTACATCCGATATGCATACAGAATATGCTGATTTATATCTTGTTCATTTTATTTGTATGCAGCTTTCCACAATAAAAATCAACATGGGATTACCACCGGCACCGCCAGAAAACTACTTCTTGTTTGGGGCAAGTTTTTTCTTATTTCATATGTATGACTGACTTTTGAACCCCTGTTTGGGGCAAGTTTCTTTGTTAAGAAAAACCCTGTCTTCGAGAAAAATATGGTTTCCCTTAATAACAAATTAAAAGAGCACTAAAATTAGGGAGAGTATCCGCTGCATACCCTTATGTTCAGTAACCTTGCACAACACTTCATTTACCATTTATGGAAGGTTTCTATTTTTCCTAATTAATTTTAATGGGTTATATATATATTATATCTTAAGATGTAATTTAAATTTTCACAGATAAATCAGATTCAATGTACT
Organism: Linum tenue; assembly: GCA_946122785.1. NCBI lineage: Eukaryota > Viridiplantae > Streptophyta > Magnoliopsida > Malpighiales > Linaceae > Linum > Linum tenue. The sequence goes on along the minus strand of CAMGYJ010000009.1, from coordinate 62,302,973 downwards.
CTTCAAAATGACGTCCAGTTTTATATATTTTGGAACAATTGTTTTTTTAGATCATGGTATGCTTGGCTTGGTAGTACATAAGATTATATCATGTGGTATTGATGTGTATGATTGTAAGTTTAATTGTGTTTTTCAAAATGACGTCTACTTTGATACATTTTGGAACAAATTTTTTTTAGATCATGGTATACTTGGTAATACATAAGATTATATCATGTGGTATTGAAGTGTATAATGCTATGAATACAATAGGGTGTACATATGTGATATATATTGTCCTAAATTTTTTTTATATAAATTTGTAGATCTAATAAATCACATGGAACTCATTGTTTCAGGTTAAATTTTTTCAAAATTCGAGTTTTAAACGAAGGTGGTACCAAGATGTACCAGAGTGGTCTGAGTTATTTTTTTCCAAAATCTATTGAAAATGAAAATAATTTTGTAGATCACAAAAAATTTGTTCCATCTGTATTTTTTTAAATTCCAATTAAAATAAAAAAATTATCAATTCTCATCCTTTATATCTAAAACACTGAAAATTAAAATCCAAATCTGGTTATTGATTATATCTATCATATACCTAAACTTACCAATAAAAGGGCCGCAAAAAAGGATTTTGATTGCCACATTTTGTTGTGTTTGTCCACGCAAAAGAAATTTTAATTATAGAAGCCTTTTGATAATTTGTTTTATAACTCTACTGTTATTCTGTTAATTGTTAAACATCTACTATTGAATACCTCATCGATCAAAGTCTTAAATATCTTTCCAGTTTGAGTGATTAGAGATTTATGTTAACTAGCATAAAAATTTATGCCAGGTTTACATCCCATGTAATAGGGTTACATCTCACATAAAATTAATTAATTTTGCCCATAACACATAGGACGTAAAGGTGTGTTACATGCCACATAAACACTATGTTACACCCTATGTAAGACGTACGTCTGATAGTGGAATTTTTTTTTGTAGCAAATTTATCAAAATAGATGTATCTTGTAGGACATACTTAAGACGAATGAAATTCGCTCTGTTAGAAAATGATGAACATGTGATTATACACCAGGTTATGTGAATTCAGTTATTCACCTTGTTCTTTCCTTGATAACACTTATGACCTTCCTTTATGCTAAATACTCAATCGCATCATATTTCAATATTTAATTGGTCTTAGTAACTTGTGTGTCATTAGAAGTAACTCGAAATCTTATTATGTATCGCTCTTTCCCTCTAATTGATAATTATAGATCTCTTATATTTAGATCGATTTCTCTTTTACTGAGCTTCATCTGGAAAACAAATGTGACCAACAGGGTTGGACTGTAAGGAAAGTAAGTGTTGCAGTCGTGATGGCCCTCCCTTGTTCAAATGTAACGGTTGTTCATGTAACCCTTTCGGGCAACCGCTTTGTTGTCATTTTGCTCCTGAGGATAGCTGGTCGGCGATTAATGGAACCACCGCGGGGTCACTGTATGGTTAGTACTCTATATAAGTTTTTTTTCTTCTTTCTTGTGAGGTTTATTTTGTAAATTGTTTCGTAGCATATCTTGAATTGTTATGTTTTTGTTACAGCGAAGGAGTCGAATGGACAAGATCAGAATGGTACACCCATTGGGAAACCTAAAGAGTAGATCAAGTAAAAGGGAGAATAAAAAAAAAAAAAAAACGTATGTCGACAGAATATTGAGGATTGTAATCGGGTTCCTTTCTTTGGAGAATAAGGTCATTTTTCGCTTTTGTTATAACTACAACACTGTCAATTCTAGTGCCTTTATGTACCATTAAACTCGTAATGTTGTTGCTTTTATCTGTTTTTCCAAACTAGTTTGGTTACGGAAAGTCAAGAGAGAGGTGTCTGACCAGGAGATTGGTCAGGAGGGTTCCGCAGCAAGTTTGGAACATGTAGAACTCTAAAATATCTGAGCTTTGAGAGATTTACCGGGGACTTGGCATACTCAAAGTTAGCTATTGAGCTGATCAACAAAAGACATGATCCAATCCATCGCCATGCCACTATTTTTGGTGTCATTCGTCGTGATCTAGCACAAGATTCAAGATTGAGTGGTTTAACTAGTTCATACGTATCGCAAAGAGAACAGAATAGCAGACGGACTATTAAAACACAGTCTCGTTTATCCCTTCAATTACTATGACTTTGAGAACCCAACCCACGAAGAAAGAAAGGATTATGTGCAACGATGTTGTTGGGTTGAGCTTCCTCTCGACAGATAATCCAAGGCAGAAGCTGAAGGTTGTTTTACTTTTTTAAAAAAAAATTGGTTCATTAAGATAGTAAATGCCCCAAACCCCAGCGAAAAAGTTACCAACATTGTACAACAAAAGCCTAAGAAAACCGACTAAAAGTCCACATAAGTGACAAATACCCAATAGCTTAATGAAATTACTTAATAAAAATGACACTTTTGCTAAAAATTGGTATTTTTAGTAGGGCTGACTATTTGGTCCGGGTTTTTTGGTTTTACCCGAAATCGGACCGTATAACCCGGACCGAGACCGGATAGTAAACAATCCAATCCAATCTTTGGTCTTAGATTTGAGGTAAAAAAACCCGTTCGGGACCGGATCGAAAACTAGATAAAGAGCGGGTAAGAGAGCTCAACACCCAAAACTTAAGGGTAATTTGCATAAACAGTCACAAACCTTTGCACTTAGTACAAAACTTAACCAACTCCTCACCCTTTCAGGTCTTAGGCCACTCAAATCCCCACAAGATCAATATAAAATCAAGACCGAATTGGAACCGGACCGGGTCAAAACCGGACCGGATCAAGACCAGACTGTATCCAATCCAATTTTTAGTCCTTACATTTCAAAAAGACCGGACTGGACCGGATCAATTTGGACCAATTTAACCGGACCGTATAGCCACTCCTAATTTTTAGTGGTACTAGCTTTTTATTTATGGGCCTAGATTCAAATTTGAAGGCAACAAAAAAAAAAACTAACTCTAATTATTATAAATGAAGGATATCTATATCGATAGCTACCTTATCATTTTGTCTTACATATAGTATTAACTTATACTTAAATCATTTTCTAGCCAGCTGATCGCTCGGTGGAACCAAAGCCTTGAATGTTCGATCGGTCACACGCCAAAGGTTGAATGCTTGGTTTGTTGGACGAACCGATTCCTCCAAATCATGTGGTGGAAGCAGGAACGCAAGGCATATATATCCATGTCTTAATCCACTAATTAAACCAACCATCAGAATCTTACTTAGCTAGGCCCATCCTCACACTTGAACTATAAATATTAAATACTGTCCTTAATTATTTATGGGAAGAAAACACAGGGGGAAAAAAAATAAGCAGCACTCAATGGAAATTATTAAGGCTATATTTTCCCTCCTCCTCTTGGTTCTTGTTTGTGCTTTTACGTCGATCAGACCTTTGGATGCAGCTTCACACGATGTGAAGAATCACCAGATGATCACCACCACTACTAGGAAGTTGTTGTCTTATAATTCTACAGGCAAGTTTCAAGAACCACCCCTTTCACTCTCTATCTCTCCTCAAGTTGGGATGGAATGGATTTTAAGATAGTCGATCAATACTAAAGCATTTCATATGGCAAAAATTAATCTATATTGCATTCACTTATTAGATGTACTTTGATGTATTTCTGATAATTCAGATAATCATTTGTAATTATCACTTGACTAAGTTGATCTCCTGGTTTGAATTTAGAGAATTCAGAATCGAGATCCAGCAATTAGAAGTTAGAATATAATATCATGGCACAAACTTTGGTCAATTCATAGTCTAAATAGTGTAGTCTATAAGCATATGCTAGCCTGAATCCTATGCATAACATGTTAATATAGAACTAGTTCTTTTCGTTTGAATGTAGCTTTCCATGAGAAGAATCAACCGATGATGACATCAACAAGCTGCTTTTTCAGTGGAGCAAGTTTACGCTGGTTAACTCCCTCTCCCTCGCTTTCTCGAAGAAAAATACTTGTTTTCGTGGTTAACAAATTGAAAGGATCACTAAGAGCAATGAAACAGTCGGAGAAGATTATGGTCACTATTTTGGTGTTTTTGCCAACGGTTCTTTTGGTCATAGAAACTCTTTTCATTTGTTGTATAACTCTCCCGTGGAAGATTTAGTATTGGATCTTTCTTCTTTACGTAACACCATGCAGAGTTGTGTTATTAGGAGTGAAATGAGTCTTAGTTACAATTGATTGTTTTCAAAGCTTTAAATATCTTTTGAGTTTGGATGTTATGTTATTCCTTTAAAAGACCATCTTAATTGTGGGAGCGGGGGAGCAATTGTGTATGGATTAGAGGTTTATATCAGCTAGGAATTATGCGGATTTGCATATTCTTTACCTTTCTTAAACTCACTAACATGATATCAATATTCATTAGGTTCCAATAATTAGGTTTAGTTTCAAATTGGATGTTATTTCATTTTTTATTGTAATTAATGAGGACGATAACGTTTGTTGTCGTAGTCATTTTGTGCTATGTACCGTGCATTGTATCGATCCTGCCCTTTGGAATTGTTAGATAGCTTGTCAATGATTAATGAAACCACAACATGCTATGGAGTAACTCGTTGATCCCAATAACTCGAATTGTTGTGAGAGATTCAATTTTGGATCATATACAATTGCCTAACATGCCCGCTAAAATGAAAGTCAATTCATAATGGTTGAAATTTGCACGAATCTGAATATCATATACTTAACAACCGAGGTTACTGGAATTTTAACACAACTTTTTGGTTATCAAATCCTCGGATCATAGTGGTTTAATTTCTTTCTTAAGATCTACTCACGGGAAATAATTGTTAGTATTGTGGATAATTACTTGTACAGTTTGATGCGGGATAAGATAGTATAACAACATCCTTAGAGTTGTTATTATAACAACAAAATTCATTAAGGGTAAAAATGTAAAGTACTATTAAAATAACAAAATAAAAAATAAATCAAAATAATACCACCTATCTCTCTCAATCCCACATAATTGCTAATCGTTTGCGTTACACATCCTTTAACGACGGGAACGCAATTGTCGACTTCGACGGCGGACGCGCCGATCTGATTTCTGCTCCGCCCAGCTTTTCTATCGTCGATGGCGGAGAGGACGCTGGCCATTGGAGGTTGAATCCCGGTGTTGAGCACAACCGCCCCTATTTCTCCATCCCTGCCGCACTCTTCCCCTTGCCAGATCTGATTTCTCCTCCATCCAACTTTTCTATCGTCGATGGCAGAGAGGCCGGTGGCCATCGGAGGTTGAATACCGGCAACGGCGTATTGTTCCTAGTTGCCTACTCGGCAACGGCGGCAAAATAGGAGACGGAGGATCATCGAAGGGCATGGGCGAGATCGAGAGCGGCGACGGTGGGAAAATAAGGAGCAGTTACGGCGGAACCTGCTCCTAGGTTCCATAACTTCCATGGTGGCCACGCCAATTGGTTCCCACCACCGAGGAATCGACCGAACCAGACTGACAATGCTTTGAAGCTATTGCTTTTGTTGATTGGCTTCCTCGTTCTCAGTGAAAGTTGTGTTTGGGTTGCACTAATTAAGTTGTCGAGTTATTTTATCACTTATTACGTGTTGGAAAGGTTGATGTCATTTTAGTGCAGCAGTGATGAGCATCAGTGTTGATTGTTCAGCTTGTTGTTAGTTCATTGACAATAAAGTACTGAGTAGCAAGCTGCTAGTTAGTATTGCTTTTTTTTTTTTAAAGTGGTATTGCTTTGTTGATTCTTGAGAGAAAGCAAGTTATTCTGCGTGAAGCGAATTGTATCAATTACTTGTTCTTTTTTGACAAGGTATCAAGTACTTGTTTCATACTAATGGTTTATGTGTTTTTGATACGATGTGTCGGTTAGTTTCAAGCTCTGCAAATTCAGAGTGGTCCTTTTAGATTTAATTTTTCAGGTCCACGACATATATTTTAAGCTTTCTAGTGTGCATTGAAATACACTACAAATTTTCTTATGCATGTCACAAATCTTATAAAGCATACAATAAACCATATCACACATTAATAAGCACACTAGAAACTTTTTAATATAGACCGCAAAACGGTAAAAACAAACCACAAAAAGCATACCAGAAACCTCTTAATGCATACCACAAATCGCCTAAAACAGACCAAAAACCACACAAATCAAACCACAAATATTTCTAAAGCACAACATAACCCTCTTAATGCAAACCACAAACATGGTAAAATAAACCACAACAAGCAAACCATAAACCTTTTAATGAACACCACAAATCTATTAAAACATACTAGAAACTCGACAAAGCAAACCAAAAATATTCTGAAATCACACCAGAAACCTCTTAATGCAAACCATAAACACGGTAAAAACAAACCACAAAAAGTATAGCAAAACCTCCTAATGCATACCATAAATCGCATAAAACAGACCTGAAACCCCACAAATCAAACCACAGATATTTTTAAAACACACCAGAATCCTTTTAATACAAACCACAAATACGGTAAAATAAACCACCAAAAGCAAACCAGAAACCTCCTCATGCACACCACAAATATATTAAAACATACCAGAAACTCCACAAAGCAAACCAAAAATATTTCGAAATCACAACAGAAACCTCTTAATGCAAACCACAAACACAATAAAGCAAATCACAAAAGTCATACCAAAAACATGAAAAACCAAACCACAAAAAGCATATAAGAAACAAGAGAAAACAAACCATAAAAAGCGCACAATAAACACGAGAAAAGTATACTATAATCTATAATGCAGACTACAAAATTTGACGACTAGCGATCGCTGACTGGACTCCCACGAACATCGATCATTATATAATAATTCACTTCACTTTCATGTGTGTCGTAACATTACTGTCATATATGATAAAGTTATTTTCAAAAAAAAAAAGTTTGTATTCCAACTAAATAACGAGACTCAAGAATAATTTATAAATTTATATAAATCAAATCACATTCATTCCATAATAAAATCCTATTTATTAATTTTCAAATTCATGTATTCTTTCCTTTTTATGGAATCAATCTTTCATAGGACAAAACTCTTGCTTGTTTTTTTTCCCAAGAAGTTGCTTCTCTAGCATTATTAAGCGGCAACCAATTATAATAATAAAAAATAATAATGAATTAAATGGGCTTTGGTAAGTTCGGGTCATGCGAAGCCCATGCGCAATACATGCGGCTGCGGGCGGCTGTAAAGGAATATTTTGTAGTGACCATTATGCCCTTTATTTAATTTTTAGCCTACAAAAATCAGTCAACCCATAAAAAGTATGCATAAGGGTGTCTTCCTATTGGCTGGCCTATGTTGCTGTCACCATAACAACAAATATGGTGTTGTCATCATATCTAGTCCCGTTTAATGCTCTTCAAATGCTAAAATAGAACAATTAAAATAATACCATGCCAAGAAGAATGATTAATTAAAAGCTACTCATAAATCACACATTAATTCTGGGTAAAGAATGACAATTACATTACGAAGTATAGTACTGAATTAGCTGAACAATGAGAAAGAAAGAAACAAACAAAAGTACGAATCTATCATGTATGACTAACTACCTAGCTCCGGTGTTCGTCAGTTGACCATGCTGCACCTCCTCCTAATCTCACCCTGGTTCCCAGTAAGAACATCAATGGAGCCCATCTTCACCATCGCCCTACCGAATTTTGCAGCCCACGCCACATCGTACCTGGCGTTCACATCCACGTACCCCCTTGTCGCCGGGCTCTCCGCCAAGAACGAGGAACAGCGGGACCTGCCGATGGAATGCGCACCGGAGAGCGTCACCATCTCGTCCGCCGACAACCCTTTCCTGGCGAAGTTTTGAATAAGCTGGTCGGCCGTGAGTCTCGGGGAAGGGAGGTTTTGCGTGACCTCGTTGAAGCTGGAGACGATGCCATCACGGCGGCCAGCGGGGACAGGGTAGTTGATGCGTCCGAGTATTGGGAGCTGTCCCTGGCGGCGAAAGCGAGAATGTCGGTGCACGAGACGGTGTTAGGGCAGACACGTTCGATTCTTCTTTTGGCTCTCGCGATGATGTTGAACCCTCTCAAAATATCCGGGTGGTCTCTCTCTGCTTTCGGGCCACTTGGGAGGGATTTCAGCAACACTGAACCATCACAACCCCGGATGAAGCAGTCGTGAAAGTGCAACCTAATGAGTCCTGCACCAATGCCGGGATTTTGAGACACCGTCCTTCTCACGATTCTTCTGACGATGGATTCGGCGGCTGGATAAGATCGTCTATAGAAGCCTATTCTAAGAGACGGTGAACCAGCTGAATGTACCACCGGCAGCTGACATGGAAAATTGACTACAATTAATCAAAGTCAGCATACACGTGGCAGCTGACATGGAAAATTTATTAAAAAAAATCATTTATTTAAAAAGAAAATTCTCTTGGAAGATTGAGTGGCTAAGAGGAATCGTCTCCTCTTTTTCTTCCCTAGGCATCACGCCCTCATCCCCTCCACTTCCCCGGCACCATCCATTGCCTCCTCTTTTTCTTCCCTTCGGCGCTCCACCATTCTATCCCTTTGGTTTCTTTGTGACTACGACAGTTTACGTCATCCACTCCGTCGTGTCTCAACCCACCTCATTCAACGATTTCCAATTCCTTTCCTCCATCGTCAATCTTCGCTCCCTCCAGGAATCCAGAGCAACGAGGAAGCTTCGCTTAATAAGGCAGCTCTCTAGAAGGTCATGCTTGAAGATGGATCTGCCGCATCGGGGAAAGCCTCGATCAATTTAGGGATTTTGAAGGCAACAACGCGACGGTTCAGTAGATGACGGCGTCGAAGGTCGGTCGCATCCTTAAGGACGATGATGCTATGCTTTCTGAACTTTTGGTCCAAAAAAAGGGCAAAATAATCCAGATTTGTTGTTTTGGCTGGAAATTTCTTTGATGGTTAATGATTAATCGACTCCGTCGTTGCTGGATCTATGCGCAAATCTCGCAATCTCCATTTCCGCCCGCCTCCGGTGCCTCCGATCTGCCCTTCTCTTCACCTTCAGACTGTGCAATTTTGTGGAGTTAGGTTTCTGGGACGAGTCTCGCAACCGCCGTCGAGGACTGCTAGATCTGCATCCAAGGTGCATCTCATTCCTCTATCTTTCTCTCTTCCCATGTTTCTTTTGTCGCTTCGATTTTGTTTCTTCTCCTATCTGGGTATTTATGCGTATGGATTGGATTTCTCATATGCCCGGCAAGAAAAGTGGTTGTGACGACAGTTGCAGAAGACGCCGACGATGGTGTGAGAGGAGAGAGTATGAGAAAATAATTTTATATTTTTTAAAAATTAAATATGACATGGCATCTATTTTCTCAAAATATCATTTTGTAAATCACAATGAATCCATTTCATCTGTGAAAAAAGTCAAATTCAAATTATAAAAAAAAAGGTAAGTAAGAAAATTCGAGGAAATAAAAGAGTCATTTATTATCAACAATGAGATCCAATTTCAATTAAAATTAATGGTCCAAATATTATTATAGTAAAGTTATGCACTTTGTTTACCGAAGTCAAACTAATTGGGACAGGGCAGGCAGACGGGCTTACATATATAACAACCCACAAACCCAGTCATAGAGCCGCTGCGAAGCGAGGCCACCACCTCCCTAGTATATATAATTTAGATAAAATAGAGGTGTTCGCTTACAGTTAATAAAGAAGGAAAACACATATTTGGCCCCCAGCAATCAGGCATTAGCAAAACCCTAATCCAGCGACTTCTCCACACCACACTTTTCTCCCGATCTCTTCTCCTCTTTTCATCTTGCCGCCGCCGGCCAACCCAACCCTCAATTATTAGGATGTCGTCGGGGGAGGATCAGGTCTCCTCATTGGCAGAGCCTAAGAGGCAGCGGCGGCAGTGATGGGATATCGGAAATGACGAGGACAGTGATGACGAGAGCTCTTTTCAAAAGAGGAGTATTTTAACCCACCTTCACAAACCAACCATCCACCCTAGATCCAGGCACTCATTAGTTGGTATCAAAGCCATACTAGGGCTACGGTTTATGCAAGTTGAAACTAGGATGATGAGCAAGACGAAGGGATCACATACGTCATTGGACAAACCCATTGTGCAAGAGGAAATGGACCCCGAGATGGTGTATGCGAACTCTTGCAACTGGCGGAAGGACAGGAGATGTTAGAAACCAAGCTGGATCAGCTGCTGCAGCACGGGAAATACGCAGAAGCAATTATAGGTGTCAAAACATGACCTGACCCGAGTAACCCGCCCAACCAACCCGATCCGCGAACCGCCCGCAACCCGATTTGACTAAAAGTCAAAGACCCGCAACCCGCCCGACCCGCAACCCGCTTGACCCGCAACCCGCAACCCGCTTGACCCGCAACCCGCTTGACCCGAACCCGCTTGACCCGCAACCCGCTAGACTCGTAACCCGACTAACCCGAACCCGATTAACCCAACCCTAACTCGCCCGATTGGCACGAATAATACTACATAATATATTTTTGTGCATAAATATTATATGTAGATAATATATATATAAAGTTTATGTGACTTGCCCTATTATTTTTTCATCTTTCCCACCAAGAACAAAGGTTTACTTTGTGTTGACAAATAAAAACTATCATTTAATTGAATCACATAATAGTCTCACTGTCTCGGTAGATAAGTATAAATCCTATGAGGGTTGTCAACATTTTTTACATTTGATTGATGTGTATAAATAATATATATAGATAACACATACATATGAAAAACATGATTGACTTAATTAAGCCAATCATATATCAATACCTAATAATTACAACATTTTTTCTTCCACACATAATATAACTGGTCACGAAAGTGAGAATACTGGATGATAGACGAGACTCGAGAGGTTAGGGTATTAGGGATTCGTTTTAATTTTCTGGTCTCTCTGCCTTTCAGTTGAACCAAGTAACAATAAGTTCGAATTGTAATAAAAAAATTGCGTGGACTAGTTGGCTTCAGTGATGGTCTTTCCAACTCAAGGTACATGGTTCAAAGCAGTGCTGTCAAAGTCGAACCGAGCCGGCCGGCCGGACCGCCAAAGCCGCCACCCGGCCGTAAAACCGGCTCGGATCAGCTATTTAACCGCCACGGTTTTATACAACGGCCGGCGAGCGGCCGAAGCGGTTAACCGCTCGAGCCGCTCAAGCCGGTCGCGCGGTTCGGCCGTTTGGTTTACCCTAAAAAAAATAGAGAAGGCCAATTGTGGAATGTGGCAGCCAAACAAAACCCTAACTTTCATTTTATTTCTTCATTTTCGACCTAGAAGTAGAATAGACGATAGAGGGAGAGCAGTTTCCATGTTTAAGACTCTTGTTTAATGTTCAGACTCGTGTGATATTGCTTATATTTTGGAACAATGTGGTGGTTTGGAATTGAATTTTAGATCTTTCAGTACTGATGTTCTAGAATGGTTTAAGAGAGTAATTTACTTGTGGTTTACCATGATTAAGAAGTGTCTACTATTTATACAGATGACTGTTTATTAGGTACCGGTTCTCAAACGGTTTTTAAACGGTCTAATGCCGGCTGGACCACTAATGACCAAGCCGTTCTCGTTACCGGGTCATACTCCGGCTCGGCTTTGACAGCATTGGTTCAAAGGCTAGCAAAGGCATATTTTTTTAACATGTTTTTGTTAACTGAATTTTAAAATAAAAAGTTAGATCTGAATTTTAAAATAAAAAGTTAGATTGTAATTAAATACTTAATGTATAGCATAGTTAGTAAAATACGGTACGGGAAAGTTACGTATAAAATACTTACGGGTATTATACTTTTCTCGTAGTTAATGTTACGTTTAATAGTACGTTAATAGTTAAAAATATATAAAACTAATTACTTTTATAAATAAATCAATATGTAAAAAATAGTAAAATTAATAATTCATTTCATTAAATACGGATATTAAACGTGTTATTAAACGGAGTATTTAGTTATTTACTAACTATGATGTATAAGGTATACGGTAGTGGACTTGTGGTTGTTGTAAAAAAAAGGACTCGTGGTTTAGAGTTTGGAAGATTATGACGTATGTTCTTCTAAATAACTGAATACAAAATTGACTTAACTAACATTCTTTACATATCATACGTTATAGTTTATACTTTATACCAACAATTTCATAACACATAACTATAGTTCATGGTTTAAGGTTAGTGTATAGGGTATATGGTAGTGGACTCATGGTTTAGAGTTTGGAGTCATAGGACGTATGTTCTTCTCAATAACCGAATATAAAATTGACTCAACTTACATTCTTCACATAACATACGTTATAGCTTATACTAACAATTTCATAACATATAACTATAGTATAGGGTATAGGGTAGGGTTAGGGTATAGGGTTAGGGTTTAGGGTTTATTCATGTTATGCTTTATGTTGGTTTATGATCAAGCAAGGTATCAGCTTTTTAATTTCTTATATTAGTTTTGTAACTTTAATGAATCCTCTGCAAAATCAAACTTGTTTATGATATATTCAAGCAAAATCTAGTCACTCATTTGTTTAATAATGTATCTTCATGTTTTTTTCATTGCAATATGGTGATCGGTGAGTTTGTTTTAAATTAGTGTAGTAACTAATTATAAAAAAAACTCGATGGTTTGGACCGAACAACCCGCAACCCGACCTGTTGTAACCCGCAATCCGATCAACCCGAACCCGATTGAACCGCAACCCGATCAACCCGTAACCCGATTGATCCGCAACCCGATCAACCCGAACCCGATCAACCCGCAACCCGATCAACCCGCAACCCGATCAACCAGCAACAGGATCAACCAGAACCCGCTTGACCCGCAACCCGCTTGACCCGCAACCCGCTTAACCCTCAACCCGACTGAACCCGACCCGAACCCGCCCGAACCCGCCCGATTGACACCTATAGAAGCAATGACGGGAGAGGAGCTTCGTCAGCGATTGAGGCCCAAAAATCCAACACCACTTTCATGAAGGAAGGATTCGCAGAGCTGCTACGTGCTATGAACACATTGATCCGACGTGATGACAGGAAGGCCGCCTACCAGGCTGTGGTAGTCGTCGATCCCAAGAGCAACGACCCGGTAAGTATCAAGGAGACCGACGAGCAGCGAGAGGGCTCCCTACCCTTCCCGAAGCAACTCAAGCGACAACCCGACCACGGAAAGGAGAAGGTGGGTGGTGGCGATGGCGGCACAGGGGAGTCGGCGCTAGGCGCACAGCCTGCAGGCCGAATGGTTGGGCCTGGGATTGGGGGCGTCGGACGCCAAGCCCAGAGCTGGGGTGGGCCGGGGCGAACCACATTCAGTTGGACCGAGCCAAACCACCAGATCAGGTCTAACCTGATGTTCGACCCGGTCAAGGGAGGCCGAGGCAGAGCGAGTTATGCCAGGCAGGGACGCTGATCGAGGATGGAGCTCGAAGATGCACGTCGATTCGATGGCCCTGGCGGCAGCAATGGATTCCTGAAAGAAGGAGGCATCTGGCAGCCAGAGTGCAGGAGAGCGACTCCGGAGATAGATAGATGGAGGAGGAGATGACCGGATGGGCGACTGGAGATGATCGAATCTGAGCACTGGGGCAGAGAGAACCGCCACCCGAGTTGCCACGAGGGAGGTTGGAATGGCGACAATGGTAACGGGAATAACTGGTTTCGGCCCAAGGCCCCAACCATTGAGTTTGCCAAATTTTCAGGTAAGGAGAATGCGTCGCTGTGGGTGGCTTGAGCGGAGCGTTGGTTCCAGCATCAGGAGATTCCAGAAGAACGGCAGTCCTACCTTGCGTCATTCTACCTGGAGGTGGAAGCGCAGTAATGGTGGGAGTGGCTGGAGCGTACTTATGCCGAGAAAGGGGAATTGATCACTTGGGAGTAATTCAAGGAGGAGTTTGCTTAACGGTTTGGAGGAACGGGTAGTCAGCTTCCGAGCAGTTGGTCAAACTGAAATAGACCGCCACTGTAAGTGATTTCCAGTTCGAGTTTGAACGATTGAGGAATTTGTGTTATGGCATTCCGGAGGAGATCCTGGTTGGGTTGTGTTTAGTTGGGTTGAAACAATAAATTGCAACAGCTGTCAAGGTGTGTGAACCCAATTCTGTGTGGGTTACCTTTCGTGTGGAAAAGAGGAAGGAAGAGGAGTTGATAGGATGGAAAGGGGTCTTAGGACGGCAACCGAGACCCACCGGAGCAGTCACGGTCCCGCAAGGTGGAGCCGGGTGAGCTGCGGCTGTCGGCGGAGCGCGAAATTGAGGCGGACCGACAGCGCCGGCGGGAGGAGGAGTAGCAACGGTTATGGGAAGACCACGTCTACCACCTGGTGGTTTCGTGCGTCTTACTCTAGCAGAGATGGAGCGCGAGCGGAGGGACGGGAAATGCTACAACTGTGATGAGCGCTACACCGTCGGGCATCGCTGTGCCAATGCCAATCTCATGCTCTTGGTTGGAACATTTGAAGATGAAGCAGAGGAAGTGGCGGCAGAGGCGGGCAAGGCCAACGCAGATCATCAACCTTGAGGGCAAGGTTGTTCTGAAGCGGTGGGGATGATGGAGGCACGGATTGATGACGTGTCACCAGTTTATTGCTTTAATTACATTATTATTATTATTATTATTTTTTTTTGTTGTTGTTGTTGTTGTTGTTGTTGTTGTTATTTGAGGATATTTATTGAGATTTTAGGGGATTTGGGATTATGGGGAATAATTGGGGAGATTTGGGAGTATTATGGTCATTGTTAGGAGAAGGGACTACAAGTCTACGTAGTATTGTTAATTGGGGATTATCAATTAATAAACAAACAATTACGTAAAACTCCCAATCCCCTCTTCTCTCTTGGCCGATCGGCCTCCTTCCCCTTCTCTTCTTTCTCATGTCTCAACTCCCCAAACCCTCCTTCTGTTCCATTCCCCAAACAACAACTTCAATCCATTCTTTCCATTTTACACTACCAAACCTCCCCATTCGCACCACTTTTAACCCACCTTCACAAACCAACCATCCACCCTAGATCCAGACACTCATCATTTTGCCCCATCCTAAGGTCTCAAAACACAAAAGTAGCATTGAAGACACATCATAGAATCCATCTTTTTTTTTTTCCATTTACCATTTCTTTTTGAAGGTATTCCATGCAAAGTAAAAGAAGAAAAATTTCAGTAGATACTCGTCATCCATCCCCTAATAAAACAAGAGGAAGAAAATTTTCAAATAAAAATATTGATATTTAAATGTAAAACAAAAAATATATCCATAATAAATTATTTTTAACTTTGCCATTACATATCTCAGAATGGAAGACATAAATATCAAACCATAAAAATTTTATTAGATATATATAGCTTATCTTGTTTGAACTTATCTTCAATATACACTTTGTTTGGATGATGTGCAAAATAGTGGGAGTGCAAAATCAAGAATAAAATATAAATTTCTAGAAAGTTTGCACTTGTTTGGATGTTTGGAATAGTTGATGGGGGTGCAAAAGTGTGTAAGTTATTGTTTTAGGAGTTTATTTCATGAGTGGAAAGATTGGAATAACATTGAAGAAAAATATGTAAGATCCCGCTTTTGTTTTTCTTCTACCATTTATTTTTGAAAAATATTTCATGCGAGTTTTAAACTCATATTCATTCCCAGAACGGAAGACATAAATATATCAAACCATAAAAAAAATTATTAGATATATATAGCTTATCTTGTTTGAACTTATCTTCAATATACACTCTGTTTAAATGATGTACAAAATAGTGGGGGTACAAAATTAAGAAGAAAATATAAATTTCTAGAAAGTTTGCACTTGTTTGATGTTTGGTATAGTGGATAAGTTGCAAAAAAGAGTAAATTATTTTCTTAGGATCCCGCTTTTGTTTTCCTTCTACCATTTATTTTTTTAAAGTATTTAATGCGAGTTTAAACTCATATTCATTCTCAAACTAGTTTAGATAATTTTCCATCAAGATATTCAATCTTTCCTTCTCACCCTGATTATTTGATCATTTACTTTTTTTGGAGGTGAAAGTGTTACTTATTGTCATGAGCATTTTTGCTGAATAAGTGATTGACTGTCTCTCAGCGCAACTTTTTTGCTGAATAAGTGATTGACTGTCTCTCAGCGCAATTACAGGTACAAGGATGAAAGTATATAAACTTCCGAATTGGTTACTTGTGAGATATGTAAATAAGTGAAACAAATGAAAGTGTTTTAACAAAATAAGTGTTAGTTCGAATGATAATTAACAAAATTAATCTCTTATGAAAATAAAGTAATGATGCAATGTTAGAGTTTCTATACTTTTCACTGAGAGATAGCTTATGTAGGAACAATAGGTAGTCGACTTCCTCGGGGATTTCGCTATTAGTCACATTGAATAATTCTTTGATAAGAATACCAAGACTTTGGAATTCTTCAACCCGATTCTTACTTATTAACGGGTTTATTTGGTTTTGTTGTGTCTATTTTTTTTTATCTAGGGGCATAACAGACATGACGAAGTGGCAACGAATTGCCGCCTTATTAGTTTTTCTAATCACTTAAAATTGGTCAATGCATATATGTTTTTTTGTCCTTTTCACGGGTAAAGTGGAAGTGGAAATCTCTCATATGTACGTAAGCAACATCTTTGAGCATATCTCTACAAATTGTAAGTAATGGCTGACCACCATGCGAATTTATGAGTGTACACATCTCATTATCAATCAGATCCTTATAGGGGCTACTCAGACAAAGACTGAGAATTGAAGATTTTTAACTTTTGAAAGTCATCGAGTTGTCTTTTGAACAATTTTGATGTTTCTTAGAGTTAATTTGCTACCATGGGATCTATACTTTCACATGAAAACTAAGATAGATCTGAACCACCAAGTTTAATCAAACAAGAATGATAAATGTAGAAAAAATATGTATCATTTGTCTCAAGATACCTTGATAAACTTGTTTTGCATGCATAAATAATTTCAGTAAGGTTTTTGTTTTAAGAAAAAAACATATAAAATCTAATATACAATTGATTTCTTACTTTTCATCTACTTAATGCTCAATGCATATGTGCAACAATTTGTCCAAAAATCAGGAAACACGCAAAATATTTTCACTATCAAACCTTCTGTTGTAGCCGTCTAATAAAATTAAAAACATAGGTAATGTAATATAGAAATAATAATAAAAAATAACATAAATTAAACACACTAGAAATAGTTTTTTTTAATATTCTTTTAAAATAGTTCAACTCAGATACGTGCATTGTTTATCTTTCATATCAAATAACCATGATTTTTTTTGAGAGAAAAATAGAAAAAAAAATTTAAATACAAGAAGTAAGAATGGTAATATGTAGAAAAAGATCTTACCTCGATAAACTTGATCTGCATGCATAATAAATTTCTATAAGATTTTGGTTTTAACACAATTCAAATTTCATGGGGATTCACAACAATTGATACGGCGGGATGATGGGAGGCGACTTGGCCCAAGATCGGGGTGGAGCTCTACTGGAGGATGCTCGGAGCTTAGCTTCTCACTTCAGCTTGGTTTCTTTCTGCTTTGTTTTTCGTCGACTAAATAGGGCTGCCCATCATGTGGCACAAAAGGCCCTCTCATCGGGAGTTCGACTATTGGTCGACTCCCGCGCTTTTCTTTCTTTCTTCTTGTGACTATCTCTTCAACACTGACTTTGGGAAAAAAAAAATTGATTTCTTACTTTTCACCTTCATAATGTTCAATGAATTTGTGCAAAAAGTTGTCAAAAAATAAGGGAGCACATAAAAGACTTCATGTTACACTATTAGGTCATCTACCGTAGTCTTCTAACAAAGTATAAAAACAAAATTGTCATTTAATACTTAAAAAATAAAACAAAATAACGAGCATAAATTAAAATGAAATTGAAAGAGGTTTTACGATCTTATTCTTGTATGTCTCAATTCAGCGCACATATAAGAACACAAATACAAACCTAAAAAAAGGGAGTAGTATTGAAGAGACCTATGTAGGATTCCGCTTTTGTTTTTACTCTACCATTTCTTTTTGAAAGTAGTCCATGCAAAGCAAGGGGAATAAATTTTTCATATAAAAAAAATTATATTTAATTTTTAAATTATAAAAAAGCATATATTTAGAGTATATTATTTTAAATTTCACCATTAAATAAAATGGAAGACATACATATCTAAGCATTAAGAATTTATTAGATGTATATAACTTGTCTTTTTAAAGCTTATCTTCAACGTACACTCTATTTTGACGAGGTGCAAAATAGAGGAGATGCAAAATCAAGATACAAATACAAATTTCTAGAGAGTTGCACTTGTCTGCATATTTCATAACCATGGAATGAGTGCAAAAGGAGAGTATACTACGTTGGGAGGTTTAGTTGTTATTAGTGAGAGGCGGGGGCCAGAAAAGTGGAAAGGTGGAATGGTAAGTTTTTTATATAATTTATTTTTATCATTTCATTAATATAACTATAATTAGTATTTTTTTACACCCATTTTATACACTATTTTTTTTTCTCAAACAATCATTTACACCCCTTAAATTTACTTCTCATACAATTCTCACCTCAACTTGTACTCTTCGAATTTGAACTTCTCTTAAATAGAGTGGTAATTGATTTGCTAATAGAGCCTTTAACGTGTCTTCAACAAGCCTATCCATCCTCTAGACTACAAACAACTCTAATTTGAAAGAAAGAAATTGACAGAGTTTTACGTGTCGTTTTATTGTCAGTTTAGAAAGTTACTTTACGAACCGCCCTAAAGACTAAAAAACCGATCACTACCAGAGAAACAGATACTATAACCAAGTTGGCATTGCGAATTGCAATAAGCTCTGCATCAAAGAGGACAAGACGACATTAAGGGAGGACCTTGATCAACCGAGCAACAATCACATTGGCAGACGGTGTCAACAAGAAGAACTTCAGGAAGTGAACCAGAAGGGAGGCCATAGAGCGGGGAGCAAAACGAGGAGGAAGGGTAACATGAGCGAGTGTATAAGGCAAATAACAAACGAACATGTGGTTGAGTAATCGTAAACCACTATTAAGACAAGACTTCTCGATTCTCAAAAGAACACAAACATACTGAGGAATTTAGGATTGGGAGCGCTCATAGCGCACTATAAATTGGAATTTGTAGTTGGGATCTAATGGAGATAATTAGGAATGGCAACGGGTCATGAACAGGGCGGATAGTGCTAAATCCGTGCACTGCTCTGTCCTCGAATTCTTGATCCGATCTGCCCCGCGCCCCGCGACGGGTCGACAATTTTTGCCCCAAACATTATCCGACGCGGGGCAGATAAAATCCGACCTGCTCCACTCTATTGCTTGAAACCATACTTCGTCTCCTTCTGGCCTTTATTTGAAGTGCACCTCACGATCACTAAATATGGTGGCAGAGCAAAAACGATGGCGACAGAGATTTCCTAGGGTAGAGCTCCAACTGCGACAATAACGGGAGTTTCAGAGTTGATCTATTTGAGGATGCCGATATGGAGGAACTCGTCTAGGGAGAAGCGGGGCCACCAACGGCAGCGGCGGCCAGCGGTGTTGGTGGAGGAATTGTGGTGCTTATCGGATGTGAGTGAGTTGAATCTAGAGAAAAGGCAATGGAAACTAGAAAGGAGGGTTGCGGTGGAGATGGAAGAGGAAGAGGTCGGGGAAAGGGCGAAGTTCGTTTGGCTCTATTTGGTGTGGGGAATTGAGAGGAATGATGGGTGTTTTGGGGAGTAGAGATCCACTTTACTTAATTAACTATTCGTTTATATTTTCTAGGTTCATTGTCTCTGTCTTTGTGCTTGTCATTAATTAAAAGAATTGAGTTGGAAAGCTTGGGAAAGGTTGGGATACATTATACGTACGTATGTGAAACAGAGTAAGGCGGGGCGGGGCGGATACAGGGCGGGGTAGTAGCGATATCCATGTCCGCTCCGTTCAAGTCACGGGTCGGGGCATGATCCGCTCTGGTTAATGACGGGTCGGATAAAATCCGCTCCAATACGGACCAGATCGGATAAAATCCACCGGATCGGATCTATTTTGCCATCCCTAGAGATAATCTCGCAAAAAGAACTAATATTGTTCAATCAAACTTAAATTACATCGTATTATGTAATCAAAGCACCAACCAACAATGATTAGAAAGCAATGCTGGGATTAAAGACTCATTTGTTACTTGTAACATATCATCGGAGACCTTCTCGGCCACTTGTAACAAACAATCTCTGTTTTTCGGAGAGGAAAACTCTGAGGTTTGCTATTAATGCTTGCACCTTTGACTTCTTGAACAATGATTCTAAACACGGTTCACACCTCTCCTAACAATGTTCGAACAAGGGTGTTTGATGTTTTCGATAGCTAAGAAAACTACGTTAATTACTCCTACTCCTATAGAGGTTCAGTGAGAGCTCCAAAAACTAAAATCTATGACTGGCTACATTGTAGAGAAAAAAAAAATTGACATGTGTTGTCAAATGGTTGGTTGTGGAACCCTTGCTTCGCCTTTGTTTCTCCTATTTATAACCATCCCTTGTAACCGCCATGTAACTGCCTCTTGTAACCGCTGCCTCCCATGCTTGGTACTTGACGTAGCTTGCTTGACACCTTAACCGCCTTGCTTGCATGCATATCACTTAGTACCTTGATAGCTTGACGACTTCACTTGGCATGTAGCTAGCTTGTGTCGTGGAGGAATCTCGCTCGATTTCATCTTGACGTTGGATGCCTCATGCTGACCAGCCTTGCATGACGTCATGCTCTACACCAAGGTGCTTGGGGAGTTGATGGATGCACACGGACCCTTTGGGATGGCATCATGTTTGTAGGGCCTTGACAAGCAGGTCTACTATCCATGAGGCCTAGAATGCCTAACTACTTGGAAAGAGGGTGTGTTGTGCCATACCCCATTGGCATGATATCATGCTTAGTACCCTGGTGCACAACCTGCTTAAGGGGTGGATGGAGAAGTCTTTACACTTAGCCAAATTCCATCCCCACTGTCTCTACCCCTCTTATACGATGTGCTTGGATCCCCTTGGATGATGTCATGTTTGACCCCCTTGTGGTTGAGTCTCAACATTTAGCCGTGTTTCTCCACTACCATGCCTACTTGGGTAGTCGACGCTTGACCCCCCTTGGACGATGTCATGCATGACCTCCCTTGTGGTTGAGTCTCCATACTTAGCCAAATTTCCTACGCTTGGTGCTTGAATCCTATTGCATGACAGGTGGGTGCTTGGTGGGTCAAGGGGTATGCGTTGAGGTACCTTGTGAAGCCCAAAATTCCATCACTTAGGCCCAACTTAAGCCAATTTAGTTAATATGGTTAAGTTTTTTTTTTTTTTTTTTGCATTACTGGAGGCATCAAGCCAAAGAAGGAAGAATATTACAGGAGGGAGAGAGACTAAGAGGGGGTAAGAGAGGTCGAAGCCACTACACTTCTAGTATAGATGATGCCTCGAAGATCGTCATGCAGAAGCGGTTGAAGTTCCTCAGGCGGTGTCTCTAACTCATACATACCATAGGGATAGACGAGACTGTGATTCGAGAGCCAGTCTGCGAATCTATTCCCTTCCGTGTATGTATGAACTAAATTCACCACCCAATCTTGAGCAATCTTTCGTCTTATAGCTGTGAGAAGGGCATCATATAGGTGAAGAGAATCAGTCCTATGGTTCACCAGTTGAATGGCCACTTGAGAGT
Source organism: Linum tenue (assembly GCA_946122785.1). Taxonomy (NCBI): domain Eukaryota; kingdom Viridiplantae; phylum Streptophyta; class Magnoliopsida; order Malpighiales; family Linaceae; genus Linum; species Linum tenue. The sequence continues at coordinate 62,281,271 of CAMGYJ010000009.1, read as the reverse complement.
CTGTTTCCACTATGAGGGTCCTGCATCCGCTGTTCCAAGCTAGCCTGAGTTCATGGTAAATGACCCAAATTTCAGCCATGGCGGCAGGACATGAACCCAGGTTTGTGACGAAAACACCTACCCAAGAACTATTGTCATCTCGCAATACACCTCCCACACCAGCAATCCCTTGCATCTGATTTGCCGCTCCATCCACATTCAGCTTCCACCACCCTGCAGGAGGTGCCTTCCTCCCAATCTGGACATTGACTCGGCTGGGAGGGGAATTAGCCATGCCGACCAGCAAGCTTGGTGCCTTCCATGCCCGGAACCATAAGTCTGCCTTAATCCAAATTGACTAAAGAAGAGAAGGGGTGGACAGAGTCTTGCTTACTCCATTGAAAGCTCATTCATTTCGGTTCTTCTAGATACACCATGACGATATGATGAAGAAGACATTCCAAGGCAGGTGAGCATCCAAAGTCTCCTCCCTTGTTAAATTCTTCTTCAACCAGTCTTCCTAGTGCCAGCTAAAGAACTCTACTTGGAAGGCTTGTTCGATTGTGAGACTCCACAAGTAAGCAGCTGATGGGAACTTAGTGTCAACCAGATATCATACCAAAACTTAGTGTGGTTTCCTTGATGAATGTTCAAAGCGCACCCTTTTTAATTAGGTGAGACGCTTTCATGAAACTCGACCACGTAAAGGAACTTCCCTGAACATGTCACAAAAGTTCGATCTTGTTGCAACCTCTTCCATACTTCGATTCCACCAACTGGACCCACAAGGCTTCCTTCTTCTCGATGATGCGCCACCCTCCCTTGGATAACATTGCTAGATTTACTCGCCTCGTCGACCGGATGCCATGTCCACCATTTTTCTTCGCCTTCAGCAGCTCAGGCCAGCCCACAAGATGGAACTTCTTCTTGTCCTCCATATCACCCCATATGAAGCTTCTGTTAATCCTATCAAGAGACCTGCACACATTCATAGGAAGAACTTTTGTTTGCATAGGATATATGGGATAGAGGTCGAAATGGACTTGACTACCGTGATCCGAACAGCTAAGGAGAGGTGTTTAGTCTTCCACGGTGCAAGTTTCCTCTGAATCCGGAGAATAAGATCTTGATATCTTGTTTTGGTTACTCTGTTGTGGATCGCCATCACCCCGAGATACCGCCCTAGTTCGATCGTAAGTGGAATTCCTGCCCGTTGTGCAAGTCTTCTGGCAATACGTCTGTCGATATTTGCAGAAACAAAAATCGTTGACTGGTTATAGTTAATTCTCTGACCCGAGCTGTCGCAGAACTCATCTAGACATTGTTTGACAATCGTCGACTATTGTCTTATCATTCCTAAAAAAACTAACGATAACATGTCCAGTTTTAATTATGAGGATTAGCACATCTCCCTATTTATGATTTTGGTATGACAGTGTGATTAACCGCCTTTTAATTATGAGGAATCTGTCCACTTCAATTCACTCTTAACTCTCAACCCCTAGTATATGAATTAGATTGAAAACTAGAACAACAAGAGAAAGTTGAAGCTTGAGGATCATAGTAAGTTTACTGTTACATTTATATATATGTTTTGTCACGTTGAACTAGAAACAGCATGCTCACTTGTACTCGCTTGACTAATGAGGTTATTGATCATATGATGCCTGATCAATATATTTGGAGCTCGACAACAATTAATCAGTGAATTTTTGAAGTTTATGCGTTTGAAATGAATAGTGACATGAAACTCTATTGTTTATATATACAAATTTGAAAAAATACCCCTGAAGTTCGTAAGATTATGAACAACTAGTTATTGAATAGTGACATGAAACTCTACTTTTTATCTATCAACAATATCAACTAGAGTGGAAGCTAACACAATAAATATTTTGTATGAAATAATTAACAAAATTTAAGTATAACTACAAAAGAAGCAAGAAAATCACAAATATATTGTGGAGAGCTCCACAAACAATATGCACTCACTGGCTAATGAGGTTATGGATTAGAGAAGGAAAATCAGTATACTATTGAGTAAGTAGAACCTATACAATTTGAAGGTCGAAAATGATTAATTGAGCAGTTAAGAAAATTAAGCATCTGAAATGGAAAAGAACAAAGAAGGGTTGATTTTACTTATGTTTCAATCCAACAAACAAAAAGATAAAGCTTAGGATTTATCATGATTCTCAATTAAGATGGAAATGAGAAGATAGATATATAATATGAAAAATTCAACGTAAAAACAAAGGGAAAAGATGAAATAAACTATCATATAATTTCATCGGTTCTGAAACCACTGTGAACCGCTTCAATAGGAGTGATAGATTTCTCGTTTTACTATTCGAGTTTGAACGTGAGCGGTGAGTAATGATACAAAACCAAATACAAGCAAAGAGGTCGGTTTCAAACATTTCAAACAAAATCGACAATTCCATCACAAAAAAAGAACAAACGTTAAAATAAACTCAATAATAATATCAAACGACTATGACTTTCTTTGTAGAAAGAGCAACAAAATAGCATTTGATTAGGTAAAATTCAAAAGAGTCTCAATCGCCTAAAACTGGTCCCCTCTTTTCTTTATAACTCATACCCCCAAACTTTAAATTATTTACAAAAATACTGCTTAATTTCCCTAGATCCGCCCTTCCTACTCTATATTTCGGGTTCGCTTTTTCATTTTGTCATTTGTTTCCTCTATGAGGTCATATGCCGTAGTCGACTAACAAAGCAGAAGAACAAAAAATCATTTAATATTAAAATAATAAATAAAAAAATTAATATCATTCAAAATCAAATAGAAAGAGATTTTATGATCTTTTTTTTTTTATCTTAGTTGAAACTTCTCCCATCAACTCAAATATTATCCATATTATATGAGATAGTACGTGCATTGTTTATCTTTCGCACAAGTAGTCGTGAATTTTTTGTGAGAAATAAGAAAAATAAAAAAATATAAATACATGACCTAATAATGATAATTCGTTGAAAAAGATCTTATCATTAGTCTCCATATACCTTGCTAAACTTGATTTATATACATAATTAATTTATATACATTTGTTTGCTTACTTTTCATCTGCATAATAGATGAGCAAAAGGTGGTCCAAAAATCAGGGAATACACAAAAGTTTTTCACTATAATGTCCTCTACCGTACTTTATCATTAGTCTCCATATACCTTGCTAAACTTGATTTACATACATAATTAATTTATACACATTTGTTTGATTACTTTTCATCTGCATAATAGATAAGCAAAAGGTGGTCCAAAAATCAGGGAATGCACAAAAGTTTTTCACTATAATGTCCTCTACCGTACTTTATTAACAAATCGTAAAACCATACAACAGACATATAAAAAGTAAGACATATGAATTAAAAGAATATAAATATATTTTATTATTTTGCCCATATATGTCCCAATACAGCGGATATATAAGAACATAGGTCTAACACATAAACAACAGAAGTAGCATTGAAGAAAAATACATAGGATTCTATTTTTTTCTTTTCACCATTGTTTTCAAAGTATATCATCCAAAAACAGGAGAAGAAAATTTTCACTAGATGCTTGTCATCCGGCCCCTAACTAAGAAAAACAGTTTATATAAAACTAAATATATTTAAATGTCAAAACAAAAACTAGCATAAATTGAGAATAAATTATTTTTGACTGACATTACATATATCAAAATGGAAGACATAAATATCTAAAATTTAAGATTTTATTAGATATTTAGCTTGTCTTGTTTGAGCTTATCTTCAATGTAAAATTTGTTTGGATGAGATGCAAAATAGAGGGGAGGTGTAAAATCAAGATACGAATACAAATTTTTAGGAAATTGTATTGTATTTTTTACAACAGTGAACATAGATGAAAAAAAGACTAATTTTTTATTTTGTGAGAATGAGTTGTTATTAATGAAAGGAGTGGAAAGGTGAGAGTAGTATTTGAAGGTATTCTGTTTCTCCTTCTCTCTACCCAACTCAGGTACAAGGATGAAAGTATATAAATCCTAGAACTGGTACTTGTAAGATATATAAATTAGTAAAAAGAATGCAAAACTAGCAAAGTTAACCTCTTAGGAACAATGAGTAACGATGCAAAGAGTTATAATTCAATGCTGGTACTTTGTTAGTTTGTTGGTCTAATTATCAATTAGATACTTATAGGGCAGCTCAGACAAATGCCAAAGGCCGCAAGTTGGAGGTTTTAAGAGTTTTGGTAAGTTTTTAAGGTTATCGAGTTATCTTTTGAACTCTCTGATGAGTTCTTAAATTTCATTTACAGCCATGAGATCTGTACCTTCAACTGAAAAATGTGATAGATATGAAGCATTAAATTCCAACAAGTAAGAATAATAATTTGTAGAAAAAGTTCTTAACATTTGTCTCGAGATACCTTGATAAACTTAATCAGCTTGCATAAATAATTTATATAAGGTTTTAGTTTTAACACAAAAAACATAAAAACAAATACACAATTGATTTCTTACTATTCATCTATCTAATGGTAATGAATATGTGCAACAAGTTGTATGAAAATCAGGGAACACGCAAAAAAGTTTCACTATTAGATCATCTGTGTAGTTTTCTAATAAAGTATAAAATAAAAATATATAATATAATATTGAAACAACAACACAATTAATTCTTATAAGGTTTTAGTTTTAAAAAGTAGGAAACATGTAAAAGAGTTTTGCTATTTATTCTTACACTGTATTCGTCTAACAAAGTATAAAAAACAATAATTGTTATGTGATATTGAAATAATAAAACGGAAAAATGAATATCAATTAAAAAAAATAGAAAGAGATTTTATTATCTTGGTTTTGTTTTTCCTCGGCCATTTTTTTTTGAAGGTTGTTTTTGAAAAGCAAGGGGAAGAAAATTTTCACTAGAGACTCGTCATCCAACTCCTAACAAAAGAAAGGGAAGAAAATTTTAACATAAAACTAAAGATATTTAAATATTAAACATACTCGCATATATACAGAATATATTTTTTTTTAACTTTACCATTACATATTCGTGAATGAAAGACATAAATATCTAAGTTTTAATATTTTTTTAGATGTATATAGATTTTTTTGTTTGAACTTATCTTCAATGTAAACTCTTTTTGGATAATATGTAGGGGGTTTGCAACATCAAGTTGCAAATACAAATTTATAGGAACTAGTATGACCCGCTCGCTACGCTTCGCAAGAGTTGAGAATTGAATATGAAGTCTAAATTTCTAAAGACTATGCAAGTATCACTACTGTTAATAGAGAAAGAAGTCCAAAATAGTATTCAATTTAGAAGCATAAACATACATTAGAGGAACTACAGCTGATTTTGTAATGTTAACATTACATAGATGATATAAGGAAATATATTCTCTAAATAGAAAACAATAGAGAACACATGGCCTAATAAAATAATACAGAAAGGACGGAGAAAGGAGCAAAGAACCGAATCACACTTAGAACACTTATGGAGAAAGCATGAGTAATTTTTGTTCATGCACCCCACCGGGAAGAAATCAAGTGCCTCCTGAAGTGATTGCAGCAAACAAAAATAATGGTAAAAAATCATAAACTCCAAATCATTAAACGCAGCTGGATTACTAAGTTTATGAAGTTATGGTAACCATAGCCTACCTAACACGTCCCAATGGCTTAGACTGACATTTCTTCATAAAAGGCATAGTGAGGTAGAATTGTAATAATCAGTTCGCTAATGTAGTCACATTATAATTAGTTTAACAACAGTTCACGAGCACCCAATTAGAACATAACACTGTCCTACCGGAGACTATTTGATTACCAGACTAAACAAGTTGGAGAACACCTAAAGTTAGTCATCGATCCCTATACTCTCAATATCTAAGCATTTTTAGTTCAATACAAACACTTTGAATGAACTCGGTATCTATACCCCTACATCGACCTTTCTTTCCGATCTCTCAATCCTACGGATGGATAATAAAAGTAACTAGAAAATGCAGAATTACAGCATATATGCATTAATTGAATTGTGTGGTTGAGAAAGAAAAAAAAAGCTTCTCAAGGGTCCTAGTGAATTACCATGCTCTTATTTGTCAAAATTTGAGCTCCTCTGCAATGCTGGATAATTGTATTGTTGCTATTTCTGCTAGCCGTATGGTTTCTGCTGTAGCCGCCTTACTTTTTATGTTGATGTGCTGCAGTTACAACTCCTGCATTTGCTGTTATGGTTGCAAACTAAAACAAACAGCAACAAAATGGGCTCACCGTCCAATGAACCTTAACTTTGAGAAGCTCCCACAGGTTCATCTCTTTCTGACAATTGCCACAAATTGGAATCACTACTTCATTCTGCTGAGTTAACTATTTCTCGTCGTAACCAAAATTGGAGACAATCACAATAGTGGGCTGAAAAAACTCATCTACAACTACTGCAAATGCACTTTTATTCACGGCCAGTCCTTCTCCAAGAGCGATCACTACTGCAAAAATATTAAAACAGTTTGAGTTTTGCCTCCATGCCACGTACCCCGAATTGAAAAAAGAGACTATCCATGTGTCACCCTCCAATTTCCTGCTTCGGCCCTTTTCCCTTGGTTAATTTGATCTCGGCCAAAATCTTTCTTCCTCTCCAAAAACTACCTATATATATCTTCTCTTTAAATTTCTCTTCTGCCACGGAAACTACGTCCCCTACTCTCCTTCTTCGTATCTTCTCCAATTATAATTTCTTTCCGATCGTGCATTTTTCTAGGCCACCGTTCCGCAGCCCCCTAATTTCCTATCTGGCGAAAGTTTCTCCATACAATCAAATCCGCAACCACGCGTATAATATCCTTTCGGGCCAACGTTCCGAAGACCCTGAATTATCCGCGCTGGCGAGCGTCTTCTTCATACAGCCAACGCCGTAATATCCCTGCCTTATGACTGAATGAGATTCCCACAGGTAATATTCGTTATCAGTAGAATTTCACATAGAATATGCAGCAACTGATCATCCATTTCAAACCTAAATTGCCCACAGAAATTTGTACATATATTAAAGTATACATTGAGACATTATTTGTTTAGCCTTCCCAAAGAATTGGTACATATCAATCTAGAACAATGCCAAAGATCTAATTAGGCTTCCTACAAGTGTACTCTGCATACAACCACTGGGCTTGAAAAAATCATGGCATCACACTAGTCAACATTATGAAAAGAATGAGAACTAAAGAGACTTCGATATGAAAGGTGAACAATTAATCGAAAAAGAAAGCTAAGAGCATATTGAGTGGATCTCGTAAGCACTCGATTTACTTTGGTTAGGCAAAATCATTAGGCAAATCTTAAGAGTTCCATATGAAGCAACTGATCATCCATATCAAAACCATTCCAAAAACAAGAAAAAATGAAACAAAAAATGGTCACTGCATACTTGAGCCAGAAAAATAGAAATGTAACTGCAAATAGCGAACACATTATAAAGCTGAGAAAGATAAAAGGCTGGAAAATAGAGCAAATAATGCAAAAGAAATCGAAATAGAGAAACACAATAGAAGGACCACGGAAACCACTGCAAAGAAACAAATGTACAAATAATGCACCAAACTCTAAGAATTGAGAACCAACTAAATGAGGAAAATGCAAGGAATGGTTATGCTAGAGAGTGTCATCGAAATAATCAAGCATCTTTAAGTTCCAAAAGAGACTTAACCCATCAAAGTACCAACCCTTAAAACACCAATTATACTGTGCATAATCCAAAGATAACATGAAAAAATAGAAGACTGAAACAGAAATTGAAAATGCCAGTAAGCAATTTTAGCTGCCACCATCTAACACGAAAGCAACATCAAGCAACAGTTGAAACAAAAATTCAAGAACTGGAGAATCAATCAAACCCTGAACTCAAAATTGGTCATGAGATTGAAAACACAGATGCAGAGGTTAATTTAAGCAACCATTTCAAGCAGATTGAAACCTAATAAGAAATATCAGGCAATACCATTGTTGGCTGGTCCCTAAGCAATGAAAGGTCTCTGCAACATTGGAAAAGTAAAAGCTAATAGTAAGATAATCATCGAGTATAATTATGATTCAGTTCTGGCAAGAAGAAGAAATAACAATGTACGCATATAGCTCACCTCTCAACAGAACAACACGGAGAAAGAGGAAGTACCACTAAGAGTACTGCAACGCTACCTCTTTAAGCAGGACCACTCTTGTGTGCAGTAGAGATCAATGGGCCTCAAAGACTAATGCAACCCTGGGGGGTTGGATTTTTACCAAAGTACGCAGCAACACAATCAATCCAAGGATTGGATTGATTAAAATGAAATTCGAACAAAAAACAAGGATGTTCTTGGGTGTTTGGATAAAACGGAAACAAATGTGCAATCTTTCACGTGGAAGAAGGCTTGAATAATATAAAGGTAGATGCCCGGCCACTGTCAACGCGTTCTTGATCGATACAAGAGCTCAACGAGCTTGGAATCCACCAAAGCTCAACACAAGTACGCAAACTTGCAAAACCCCAAAGGTTCAATTTCAATTCATCAAAGTCTGCGTTACAACGTGAATTGGAAAGGTATTTAAAGAAAATAAATCCTAATACAACCCTACACGAACAAGGAAACTAATTAGAACAGGAAAAGGCTAAAGAATTCGTGTAAAACAAGGTAACTTGCTGGCCAAGAAACTGACTTAAAACACAAGCAAGTCTGCCTAGGAAAACAGGCTTCATAGCATCTTTGAGCCCGTCGAAAATGGTCTTCTAGGTTGATTCGAACTCAACCAATTCCTTGCCTTTGTATAAGAAAACTCCCTCTTTCACCTCCAACTTGAATCAGCCTGAGATCATGCTCAAACTCCAGATATAGGCCTTCAAAGTTGGTATCTCAAAACAGTTTTATGCCTTAGCCAATTTCAGGTAGTTTTCCTGTATTGAGGTAGCCTTTTGATGGGCTTTGAAAGTGACCTTCGAGACATCCCCTTCAGCTCCACAATATACCAATGTAAAGATAAAAATTTATCTTCAAAACAAGCTCTTGATCTTCCATTTTCATTGAGCCATTTATGAGATACAAGCTTCCAATTTCTGCCTTTCTTCTTCCCAACTTCGATTGCTTCTTTGTCAAGTAATTGTGACGTGAATGGTTGGCAATTTGGGATCATATCAAAGACTTTAAAAGGAAAGTTACAATGGCGGTAATTGATGACTGGAGTTGCTTTCAAGGGAACAACGAAGATGGAATTGATCTTAGGTTCTACATCTCGCATTTTGTAGTCCCCGTCAAGGGAAGAATATCCCACCAGCAATGAAGCCATTTACAGCCGAAAGATTTTGACTCTAAACCAACTATTTGACCATTTTGTTTCCTGATCAGTCTCACACCCAAGTATCAAAAGCAGGATATCAGCAAGATGATTGAAGATATATAAATCTCAAGTACAGTTGATCATTTGATTGGATCTTTTGGTCTATAAAAAAACAGTGGTAAAGGCTCTACATATTCAGTTTGAAGACAAACAGTAGTAATTAGATTCATAAAACGTAACAATAAATTACGATGAATTCAGTCAAATAATGAATATATGGTAGAAAGCTCATAAAGTCTCAACTTAAACGACTCAATCCATAAATAAGAGGATGCAAAAATAAAAATTCTGAAATGTGTCACAAACCTCGTGGTAGGCAGGTAGCTAGTCAGAGCTCTAGAAAGACAATGTGGTCACACTTTCATCCTTTGAAGAATCCCACAAGTATCCCTTAAAATCCAAGCAGCCTTGGAGAGAACCAGCACCCCAAGTGAAGTTGTAAAAGCTTCACTGATCGAAAAACCACCATCGAGAAAGAAGATCCAGGAGAGTAGGAAAAGAACACGTGATTGTCACCAAACTAACAAATTGAAAAGTGTAAAATGAGGAATCCTAACCATTGCATAAAAATGGTTTCAATAAATAGATAAAGAATCACGAAACTAACGAATTACATGTCATGCAGATTGGAAACAAAAAGGTGTCCATAACCATAGTTAGTAAATACTCCGTTTAATACACGTATATGTACCCGTACGTACTTTATCCGTTTAAAACTTCTGTATCCGTATTTTTGTCAAGCCGTTTCATTTTTGTCCGTTCATTTGGTGGCTCCCGTACTAAACACGTATAAAATCCGTATAACACGTTTTATATCCGTATGTAATGAATTAAATTGTTAACTTTACTATTATTTATATATTTATTTATTTTAAAAAATAATTTATTTTATATATTTATGACTATTAACGTACTATTAAACGTAACATTAGCTTAGAAATGAAGTAAAATACCCGTACGTATTATATCCGTAACTTTCCCGTACCGTATTTTACTAACTATGTCCATAACCATAAGCTTGAAAGGAAAACAGGTTGCTTAATCATAGATGGGAGCGGATATGGTGACAACACCACATTTGTTGTTATTGTAACAACAACATACGGGGACCAATAGGAACCCACCATTGTGCATAATTTTCAAAGGAAGGGTAATTTTGTCCTATCGAAATTTTTTGTCCTACCGAAAAATTGCCGCTCGTTTTGTCCAAAAAATAGGACCTCCTTTCGCAGCTAACGCAACGGCGGAACGAGATCCTGATCGCATCTACCTCAACAGCGGCGACGGCGGAACGAGCTCCTAATCGCATCTACCGCAACAGCGGTGACGGAGGAGCGAGCTCCTGATCACATCTACCGCAACAGCGGCGATGGCGGAGCGAGCTCCTGATCGCAACTAACGCAACAGCGGCAATAGCGGATAAAATCAGGCCGCAACAACTCATAACACCACGACAACGCAAAAATTTACTCCAACTCGCATCATTCAAAGAGAAAACAACAGTCACGAAGAGTAAGCTACAGATCTAAGAAATTACAGCACCAGCAAAAAATCAGGAAGAAAGTCATTAACGATGGACGAGATTCCTGTAGATGAAGTTTCTGCTGATTCTGTAGATGCTCAACAACTCCTGTAAATTGCAACATCTTCTGACAATGCAACAGAAAGCAGACAGCAGCTGGAAACCTCTATTTCCTCCAACAGTGACAACAATGAACAAGAAGAAGGTACGCTCAAATCAATCCTTCCTGTTTTCTTACAATGAACACCACATTCATGCTCATACAAGACATTTACCATATCATAAGCAGTACAAATCAAACCGCCCATCAAAACAAACAAAAATCCCACAAACTGTACCAAAACCATCGGCAAACACACCACGTTCTTCCCAAAACAATCCACGGGAAAAAAAGACAATCGACCAAAACACTTGAAAATCAAACCACAAAACTTCTTAAGCACACCAAAACACCTCCAATGCACACCATTAAAACCTAAATCATTACATTCCGCAATCTGTTTGTAAAAAAAAAATCACACTGTAATGCAAAACATAAATGTCATAAAAGCATCATGAATAACTACAGTGCAAACCACTTTTCACTTTTCTAGTAAATATCATCGCAAAGTGAAATGATCAAGTGCTCATTTCTTTCATCATTGCTTACAGGTGTGACATCAAACAGATCCGAGTCGTACTACACTAGTTTGGGGTTGGCATTCAAAACCATTGAGGAAACAAAACAATTCTACAAGAACTATGCTCACGAAACGCCAGCCAACCAAAATAGCACGATATGCTAGGTATTGCTGCAGCAAAGAAGGATACAAGACGACAAGCAAGTCAAATTCCAAGAATAAAGGATCAATCGATGTCAAGGCTTATCAACGTCCTATACCAGAAACTAGAGTCGGCTGCCCAACTATAATCAAATTCAGATATGTTATCAAGAAGGATGAATGGCTGCTGGACAAGTGGATAACAAAACACAACCATGATCTCCTCCCTCCAAAATTCAAGCATTTGTTGAGATCAAACAAGGGGATCTCAGAAATGCATGCAATGGTCGCAAAAGTGCATGCAGATTGTGGAGTTTCACTACGGCAATCATACGAGTTGTTCACCACAACTTCAGGGGGAGGTTGAATGTACCTTTTACCCCTCATGATCTGAAGAACTATATCACAGGGACGAGGCAGAAATCAAATGAAACCAAGCAAAGCAACTATACTTCATCAACATTTTAGTCGGGAAGCTTATAAGAATCCATCATTCTTCTATGAAATTGAGGTGGACAATAACGAAGATATTGCAAGTATATTCTGGGCTGATGCAAGAATGTTGTTCGACTACAGTTGCTTTGGAGATACGATCAGTTTCGACACCACATACAGGACAAACCAGAATTATCGTCCACTAGGTCAGTATTCCTTGCACTAGTTAATTTTCATGAGATTTCGAAGTTGAATGAATACCAAACATTACGCAATGCATACCATAAGTAACATAAAACCACACAAAAAACTCTTAAAACAAACGACAAAAAAAGATGAAACATTCTTTTTCAGAATCCTAACCACAAACCTCCTAAACCACACTAAACACGTCCTGAAACACACCATGTATATCATAAAAGACAGGATGTGTTTGTTTCAATACTTAATGCTATGCTATTTTTTTTTAATTACAGCTTTGTTTTTTTGGCTTCAACCACCATCGCGCACTCTGCATCTTCGGGGCTTCTTTCCTATATGATGAAACAACCGCTACATTCAAGTGGTTGTTCGATGCATTCTTGAAATGTGTGATAGGCACCCGACCAACATCAATATTCACCGATCAATCTGCTGCAATCGCCGCTGGGATTAGATCCGTCATTCCTGAAACATTCCATGGATTGTGTATTTTTCATATCAAGCAGAATGCAGTGAAGCATCTCGACACCACAAACACAGACATTCTAGAAGATCTGAAATATGTCACTTTTGCAATAGAAAATGAAGAAGAATTTGAGTACCATTGGTCAAGGTTGCTACACACATATTATCCAGAAGAAGGCACTAATCCAAGAAACTGGTTGGATTCAATTTACAAGGTGAAGAAACAGTGGTCTTCAACATGGGTTAAGGACCACTTCACAGTTGGTATGCGAAGCTCACAGCTAAGTGAGTCTTGTAACAACAACCTCCAAAACTACCTTCAATCAGATGACAACCTAGTTGAGTTCTTCACATACTTCAACAAGTTGCTTGAACGGAAAAGATCAGACGAAATGGACATGGATTATCAAATGGAAAACATAGTCCCAAACAACATGTACGTATTACTTCCTTTATTTGAACTTTTTATACTGTAGAATGCAACCACAAGTCTCCTTGTGCCAACAAAAACAGCAGCAAACACCCCACAATTGATATAAAACCTACCAGAACAATAGAATACAACCAGAAACCACCTAAAACAACCCATAAACCCTACAATTAGCACCACACACCACCTAATACAACCCATAAACACCACAATGCACACCACACCACCTTAAACAACCCATGAACCCCACAATCCACACCACGCACGACTTAAAATAACAGATAAACCCCACAATCCGCACCATAAACAATACAATACATATCAATGATATCATAAAGTCACTAATGTAGACAAGATGCTTATGAATAATTGTGTGTTGTATGTCATCTTCCAAAAGGTATGACAGAAGCCCACTTGTTCAGCAAGTCGCAAAATTATACACAACTAAGATCTACAGTTCTTTCCTTGAGGAGTATTCAGAAAGCCTCGCTTTTTTTGTGTTCCGGAATGAATCTATGGACAGAGATGGAATGACAGCATATAAAGTGAAAAAACTGGGAGGATTAGGCAAAAGAGTCGTGTTAGTGAACAAAGAGGAGAAGAAATACAAGTGCTCGTGTCGTTTGTTTGAAAGTTCAGGATGGTTGTGCAGACATATAATCAGGCAGATAGAGATGGTTGGATTCAATGGTGATGATATTGAGCAATTGAATATCCCTAAGGAATACATTCTGGCACGATGGACGAGAGATGCCAAATCTGGAGAGAAGTTCACAATAAACACAACAGAATATGCTGCAACAGATACTAATGCAGGGAGGTATCAATAAATGTGTGCTAGCATGGTTATCCTAGCAACAAAAGTCTCAATGTATGACAATGTCTTCTCAATGGTTAAGGAAAAGATAGCAGAGCTCACTAAACTAGCTTTCCAAGGCCTTCAGACTCAATGAATTCAACAAACAGAACCTGGTAATTTCACACATCTTGTTAGCATCCCTACTTATGTTCACCAGTAATTGTTTAATCCAAGCCACTAATGATCTAATCCAAACCAATAACATCTGAATCAATCAAATGAAACACACGTCTTACCTTGCATGTTGCTTGTTCAACAGTTGGAACCACCAGTACATCACCGTCACTAAGCGATGCTACTTCAGCTACGAATGACAAGTATGCCAATCTGAAGGGATTCAAGGCTTGACTAGACCCATGGAAATCAAAGAAGAGGTCAAGAGGTGGACTTGAGATGGCGCTAAAGAGGGCTAGAAAGCAAAGAATTGATGAACAGACGGCTAACAAGCGTTACAAAAGCAACAATGAGTGATTAGTCCTAGTTGTTATCCATGTTTTTTTAACTGTCATAAACTTTTAGATTTGAATGACAATTGTGAGACAAATATGAACAGTTTCAGGTTTTGATAATATTTGAACAAATAATAACACCGATGCAGCAGAACAAGCTACATATGTACTAACACACACCATACATTGTAAAACCCTGGGGAAAAGAAACAAACTATAAACCTTATGAACCACACTACAATTAATTAAAATAAATGATTTAACTTCCACCCTAATTTTATTATAATTATATTAACGTTATTTAATTAAAATAAATGATATACTAGTAACAGTTTTTGTTGTGCCTCTAATTACATTGGTCGTACCCCTATAGCGGAGTATTTGTTGTGCCTCCTAGCGAAAAGTTAACGTTATTTATGATATACTAGTAACAGTTTTTATTATAACTAAATTAATTAAAATAAATGATTTAACTTCCACCCTAATTTTATTATAATTATATTATTAACAAAAAAATTAAAATAACTCAAGGTTTTTTCCAAGATATATACATAATTTCATAAAACAAACATACTCAATTAATTAACATAAATAATATTTTAAATGAATAATATTTTAAAGAGATACATATTCAAATATTTGAAATTAATAAAATTAATTTTGTACACATACACAAAAGTCGTATTGGTTGTTTTAAATAATTTAATCGAATACAATGCAACACTCGTTAGACTCTTAGAAGAGGTATACATCTTCTTAGAAACACATCCTTTTTGACAGAAAAAGGGGGATCCGAGGATCGCTTAAAACCCGATTTTCCTAGGGAATGGGAGGATCATGATAATCTCTTAAAATCCCATTTTCTTAGACATGATTTCTTTATAAAGAGTCAAAGTAAGTGGAGCTATGTATTCGATTAAATTATTGAAACAACCAATACGATTAAAAATGATCAAATTTATTTTATATTCCACTAAGTACGTTATCAAAATAAAAGAAAGACACATGATGAAGAATTGTATGTACCTCGTTATCGTTCCAAACATCCCTTGAACGATTGTTGGGTTGGTCGTACAAGTCGATTGGATCACTAGGTCCTTGATCAACATAATACCGTTGGTTGTATATATCCACGTCGTCTCCAACCTACGAGAGAATAACAACAAGGTTACGTACCGCTTGAAATTCATCATAATAAAATCCCTCTTCTTGGAACCACTCGTCCAGTTTTTCGCGAAAGTCGGACAGAGATTTGACGGGTTTTGAAGGAAAAACCAAAGAAATATTTTCTGATGGCAGATCGGACTTAGTCGCAACTAACATACCACTATTTTCTAGGCTTTTGGGAGGGGAGGGGCATGGATAGAGAGATAATTTTAGAGAGAGAGAGAGAAGAATAGGTTGTGGTGTGAAAAAATGAGGAGGGGAGGGGGGTATTTATAGTCTCCAGACCGCACCCTCCAAGGGCGGTTTAGTAATTTTGCCCTTACCAAAATCGCGTCAGGAGGGTGCGGTTCACGGAGTCTGAGGCGCAAAACTGCATAAAGAGGGTGCGATCTTCAATCAATGACGCGGATCGTTGCGCTGGCGTGCGGTTGGCCGTTGGATCGCCGCCTAATCCAACGGTCCTGGGGGCCGCTGCGTCGGGAATTAAAACCGCATCATCAGCGTGCGGTTTTTCGGGCTGACCTAGCGAGGACCGCACCTTGACCGTGCGGTTTCTTGGTAAAGCGCACCTTGGAGGTGCGGTTTTATAATAAAAGTGCTATTTTTGTAATTTTTTTAAAGATTATGGAAAATTCCCTCTACACGAGAACAACAATCGAGACATCATCAGTTCATCACCACCACCACCAACATGAAACTGGTGCTTTATAATTCTACAGGTAAGTTCCCTTCAAAAGTCGAATTAAAGAAGAAGGGAAAATATATGGTCTGGCTTGTACAAACTTGGAGTTCAGCTAATGGTTTTGATAATTTAGATGTGATACAAGTCAGGGAATGATAAAAACAATTTATTCTTATCAGATTGGTTGTTGTTCACTTTTAACAAGTCAATTCAGAACTAGTTCATTTCGTTTTGATGCAGTTTCCCACGAAAAGAATAAAATGATGATCACCATGACCACCACCAGAAAGCTACTTGACTGGGGCAAGTTTCCCTTCTTAACTCCCTCTCTTTCTTGGAGAATTTTTTTTGACTAACAACTTAAAAGGACACATCATGTTAATATTCAGTTAAATTAGTCCCAATGACTAGTGGGTTATGGGAACTCTTCAAAATTAGATGGTATATAGTTAACAATATTTAAATCTTGCTCATATATTTTGGGTCGATTTCTTTTACTAAACTTCATTGCGAAACACAAACGTGGTAAACAGGGTCGGTATGCGGGAAAAATAATTGTTGTCGTCATGATCCTATATCGAGATGTGTTTGTTGTTGCGACGACGAGGATTGTTATTAGCAAGCTAGCAACAATAGCTCGTCGGCGATTGATGGAACCGCCGACAGGTCATTGAATGGTCAATACTCTATATATGCATTTTCCTTTATATTTATTTTTCTAATATATATATATATATGGTGGCGTCTTCGGTGCACCCACTTTTTTGGGTGCACTGAACGCACTCACTTTCTGATTTAATCTTGACCCTTCAATATATCTAACGGTTGAGAATAATTAATATATTTCTAATTAATTATTAACTATAAGAGAATACAATATTTATTAAAAGAATTTACAGTTACTGGTAAGCCATTAAGGACCCATCTTCGGTGCACCCATTTTTTTGGGTGCACTGAACGCACTCACTTTCTGATTTAATCTTAACCCTTCAATATATCTAACGGTTGAGAATAATTAATATATTTCTAATTAATTATTAACTATAAGAGAATACTATATTTATTAAAAGGATTTATAGTTACTGGTAAGCCATTAAGGACCAAATAGTAACTCATCCCGCAAATTCTTATTTCTTCCTATAACTGCCGCTCTCACCAAAACAGAAGATCAATTGGCCCGGCGGCGGCCGTGATCGTGCGGTGACTCCGACTCCGACAACTGAGAACAAGCCTCCGTCAAGCTTGAGTTCTCACCAGTCGCTGCACAAATCAAGATATCATTCACCAATTCATTACTTTTCTTCGCTGGTCTCCTCCTTCATTGTTCTATCTCTCGATTCTCGACGCAAGCCCTCAAGCGTTAGCAGGCTGCTACCGGCGTTAGTGGGGACAAACCGTCTAAGTGTTAAATAAATGTATATATATATATATATATATATATATATATATATATATATATATATATGGTGCCTTCTACGGTACCCCGGGTGAAATCCGGGGTACCGCATACCTTGAGTATAAAAACGTTATCTAGACCTCGAATTAGCAGGATTTTTGGGCATGATACTATACCCTAACCCTTAATGAGTGAACCCTAGGTCCTAATTATCTAAATCATAAAGTATAAACCCTAAGATGGTGCATTGATTTTTTTGCCTATATTTGGACGAATCATAACCGTTGATTATTGTTTCTAATTAAATTGATCTTGGGGTATAAGATTTAGAGAATTAAGACCTAGATGTTGATCTTTAAGGGTTAGAGTATCGTATCATGTCCGAAAGATTAGTCAATTCAAGTTCTGGATAGCGTTTTCTTACTTAGGGTATGCGGTACCCTGGATTTCACCCTGGGTACCGTAGAACTCCCCATATATATATATATATATATATATATATATATATATATATATATATATATATATATATATATATATAGCAATCCCAAACAGGTGATGTTTGTTAAAGTCGTCGGCGGAGGTAATTTTGAGCAGAGCAGAACTAATCCACCACGCAAGGACTCATTCCAGTTCTGTTTAATCCGACACTTTGCTCCATTTTTGAACGGAATTTGGTACGGCCTCATGTATGCTTTCTTGCCGATCCGTTCTCCGGGATCCACTTCAAGATCATGCCTGTCATCTACAGGCGTTCGCCGACGGCAACATCGAAGCTTCTTGCTCGTCGTCGACTCCAACATTGAAAAGGGATGGTTGTACAAGGGGTGTATGGTCGGAGAAACCAAGAAGTTTGTTCTCAGTTTTCGGAGTCGACGTCGCCTGTTACACTGAGATCGCGGCCGCTGCCGGTCCAATTGATCTTCAGTTTTGGTGAGCTCGACACTGTTTGTTGTGATGGGAAGAAATCAGAATTTGGGGAATGAGTTACTATTAGGTCCTTAATTGCAATTACTAGTAACTATAAATTCTTTTAATAAATATTGTATTCTTTATTAGTTATTAATAAATTAGAAATATATTAATTATTCTCAACCGTTGGATATATTGAAGGGTCAAGATTAAACCAGAAAGTGAGTGCGTTCAGTGCACCCAAAAAAATGAGTGCGCCGAAGTAGTCACCATATATATATATATATATATATATATATATATATATATATATATATATATATATATATATATATGGGGAGTTCTACGGTACCCAGGGTGAAATCCGGGGTACCGCATACCTTGAGTAAGAAAACGCTATCTAGAACATGAATTGAGCGATCTTTCGGACATGATACTATACTCTAACACTTAAAGATCAAAATCTAGGTCTTAATTCTCTAAATCTTATACCCCAAGATCAATTTAATTAGAAATAATAATCGACGGTTATGATTCGTCCAAATATAGGCAAAAAAATAAATGCACCGTCTTAGGGTTTATAGTTTATGATTTAGATAATTAGGACCTAGGGTTCACTCATTAAGGGTTAGGGTATAGTATCATGCCCAAAAATCCTGCTAATTCGAGGTCTAGATAGCGTTTTCATACTCAAGGTATGCGGTACACCGGATTTCACCTAGGGTACCGTAGAAGGCACCATATATATATATATATATATTATTTTTCATGCTACAGCGGAGAAATCAATTTGGTTCGCTAACAGAAAGAAGGAAGAGAGCAGAGAGGGCTTTAAGAATTCTAGAGAAGAGGAAGAGGACGAAGGCTGTCCTGCTGCAGAGAAAAGTCATCGAACAGGAGCTTAATGAAATCCTCTTACAGCAGGAAATAAAGTGGAAGCAAAGGTCTCGATCAGACTGGTTGAAGGAGGGGGACCAGAACACGGGGTACTTTCACCGTAAAGCTTCCTGGAATTGGGGGAGTTCCCACAACAGCTCAACCACACCATTATCCCTTTAATCCCAAAGACAAAAAAGCCAGAAACCCCTTTGGAGTTTAGACCAATCAGTTTGTGCAAAGTTCTATATAAAATTATGTCAAAGGTTCTGGCAAATAGACTTAAAAGAGTACTCGACCAGATTATTGGAGAGCAACAAAGTGCTTTTGTGTCGGGGCGCTTCATAACTGATAATGTCCTAGTTGGTTTTGAATGCTTCCATGCTATGAAGCAAAAGAAGAAAGCAAAGATGGGGGTAATGCAGCCAAGTTAGATATCTCTAAAGCGTATGATAGAGTGGAATGGGGCTTCCTGGAGGCCATGATGAGGAAATTGGGATTTGCATACAGATGGATCAAGATTATAATGCACTGTATAACCACAGTGACTTATTCTATACTTGTGAATGGTCACCAATCTGATCTGTTTACACCAGAAAGAGGGTTGAGACAGGGGGACCCAATCTCCCCATATTTATTTCTGATATGTGTGGAGGGCCTTTCAGCCTTAACTCTACAGGCAGTTGAGGAGGGGAGAATTCATGATTTGAAGGTATCAGTTCGTGGACCTAAAATTTCCCACCTACTTTTTGCTGATGACAACATTTTCTTTTTGAGAGCTACCTCGTAGGAATGTCAACAACTAAGAGAGATTCTCAAGGTGTATGAGGCTGAATCAGGGCAGATGGTTAACATGCAGAAGTCAGAATTGATTTTCAGCCCTAGTGTGGAGTTGAACAGAAGAACAGAGCTGGCTGGCATCTTACAGATGAAAACTGTGGATAATTATACAAAATACCTAGGCCTCCCCACCGTGATTGGGCGAGAAAAAAGGGCAGTTTTCGATGTCCTGGTTAATAAAGTGAGGAAGAAGATTAAACATTGGAAGGGGCTGACTCTTTCTATAGCGGCTAAGGAGATCTTGATTAAGCGGTGGCCCAATCTCAAGCTACATATATGATGTCAGTGTTTCTGATTCCGAGTGGAGTGTTGAATGAGATTAGGAAGGCCATCTCAAGCTTTTGGTGGGGACAGCAGAAGGAGGAACGCAGAATCCCATGGAAGGCATGGAAGGAGGTATGTAAACCGAAAGAGGAAGGGGGCATGGGTTTCCGAGACTTAAACACTTTCAATTTAGCGCTACTGGGGAAACAAATCTAGAATCTCCATATCAATCCAGACTCTCTAGTAGCGCGAGTCTTGAAAGCGAAGTACTACCCTAATTCTGATGTTCTATAGGCAAAGGTAGGGTATAATCCAAGTTATACATGGCGTAGTATCATGGCAGCACAAGAGCTAGTTAAAAGTGGATTGAGGTGGAGTATAGGCAGTGGAGCTGGGGTGAGAATTTGCGGGGAGAAGTGGATACCAGAGGCGGAAGAGGATGGGTTCAGGGTGACAACGCCCGAGGTGGAGACTGATGAGCTTAGGGTAGTAGCTGATCTTATTGACCATGAGGATCGAACATGGAATCAGAGTCTACTACAACAATTTTTCAACCCTATTGATAGGGCGCGCATCTCTGGAATTCCAATTCCTAGACAGACAATGGAGGATGAACGAGTGTGGAACTGTGAAAGAACAGGCAATTACTCAGTAAAGACAACCTATAGACTGGCTAAGATGCAGAGTAGAAGTCCTTCGTCAAATATGTATGAAGATGTTGGTGGAGGTGAGGAAGAGGAGGGGCAAGTAGTGGAAATCTACAACCCCATGAATTGGAAAAGACTCTGGCGGCTTAAAATACCGGCAAAAGTAAAATATTTACATGGCGGCTGGTCCATGATATTCTCCCAACAGGGAAAAACATCGAGAAGAGGAAGGAGGAAGCGGCAGTCGAATGCCCATTCTGCCACCTGGAAGAAACGCAGAATCATATATTTCGTGAATGCCAGTGGGCGATTAGGGTTTGGAGGCAATCGGATTTCAGACACCTTTTCGAATTGGAGCCAGGGTTGTCGTCGTGTGGCTGGATGTGTGAAGTTATGGAGCGGGTAGACGACGAAATGCTGGAGCAATTCGTGGTGGTTCTATGGATGATGTGGAATGAGAGAAACAACCAATTGTTCAATCGGAAGAAGGCAGAAGAGTGGGAGGTTGTTGGGAGGGCTCTAAGCTACTGGGAGGAGTATACATCATACCATAAGAGGGAGGAGCAGATCAAAGAGGCAGAAGTGATTACCTGGAAGCGGCGGCCACCTGGGTGGGTGAAGGAGAACGTGGACGCGGCGGTGATTGAAGGACAGGGCACGAGATTGGTGATGGTTCTGAGAGATGAGAACGGAAGCTTCATTCGGGCAGCGGTGCGGCGAGAACGACGATGCTGGCCATCGGAAATCGCGGAAATGAAAGTGGTGGAATTCGGCCTGAAGCAGCTGGAAATGAGCGATTTTTCGCCGGGCGGTGGTGGAGACGGATTGCCAGCAGGTGGAGGTGGCGTTGCAGAAGGCGGAATACTCGAGGCTGGAGATGGGTCAGGTGATCAGAGAGCTGCAGGCCGAGGCCCAAAGAGTTGGGGAGATTCACTGGAGCTTTGTTAAACGGGCTGGGAATAATCTGGCCCATGTTATGGCCCAATCTCTATGTAATTGGGAGACCCAAGAGGTCTGGGACTCTAGACCACCTATTTTCCTCCTAGACGGTTTGTCTAAGGAGATGGCAAGCTATTAATAAAATTCCAGAAGTTGATTATAAAAAAAAAAAAAAATTGGACAAGAGAAGCGTACTTCCACTAAGAAGCCAACAAAGTAGATCACCTAAAGAGAGATAAAATTATGTATGACTACTTAAATATCAAGAATCATGAACTGGGTCAAGAAAGTATTACTCACAGCAGTAATAAACATAAATCATTACCAAATAATTAATACTTAAATGTCGCTCATAAAATAAAGCAACTATGTACGCTACGGGCTAAGATCTGGTGACTAAGGAGGAGGTCCCTTAGTCACATGACTAAGCCAACCTCAGCCATTGAGTCTGATTAAAATCTAATGGATCAGATTTATCTATTTTAATGAAAAATAAAGTAGTAATTACATAATTTATGTATTTAATAATTAAAATGATAAAAAAAGTTGGTCCACTGGCAGAACCGCCGTTCCTCTCCTCCCTGCGGCCGCTTATTTTTCCCCGGCGGCATAGGGATATTTGGGCCGCCATTTTTTTTGCCCGCCGACCAGTCGCTTCTAGGGAAAATCTCACAGGCATAATGGAGGATGGAGAATCACTTTTGTTGGGGAACTCAGAGAGAGAGAGAGAGTTCTGGGAATATAATTCCCACCGGCGGAGGCAATTTTGTCCCATTCCCTAGCTGAGAGAGAGATTTTTCTAATCGGATGAAATTTTTTCGACGACCAGCAACGGTGGAGAAGGATTTTTCGGCGGTACTGCTAGATTTGTGATGTTTGTTGATCTATTTTGTAATGTTTGTATCAATTCGGTTTGTATTGCTTATCATTCTTGTTTGTCATTTTTAGTGACATTTTGTACGGTTAGTATGCTTTGTACTATTTGTCGATTTATTTTGTAATGTTTTTAAACTTTGTTATTTTGTTTTGTTTGTGGGTTTCTTTTGTAATGTTTGTAAGCTTTGTTATTTTTTTGCACCATGTTTATGTTTGTGGGTTTGTTTTGTAATGTTTGTAAGCTTTGTTATTTTTTTGCACCATGTTTATCATTTTTGTCAACCATGTTTGTAATGTTTTTTATGTCTAAAAAACAACCTGGTTGACTTTTGGATGGAACTCCTCTATATAGGGATAAAGCCTCCAAAGTCAACCCGGGTGTTTTTCAAGTTTGTATGAATTTTTGGTCTAGTTTGTCATTTTTGTCCACCATGTTTGTAATGTTTGTATGTCTAAAAAACACCCGGGTTGACTTTGGGACGAAGCCCCTCTATATCGGGATGGAGCCTCCAAAGTCAACCTGGTTTTTTTCCTTTTTGTATGGTTTGTATTGTTTGTCGGTCTAGTTTGTATTGTTTGTACAGTTCATATGTTTGTAATGTTTGTAAATCTGTTTGTATGTTTTTCGCTCTAGTTTGTACTGTTCGTATGTTTGTATGGTTTGTACTGATTGTAAGTCCGGTTTGTATACTTCGTAATCTTCCATAATACCCAAACTACCCCTGTCATTAATTAAATAGCTCTTCCCATTTTTTAACCATCAGATTGCTAAGTCCAGATCTATGGGCTGGGAGGGGCTTAGTCAAGTGACTAAACACCCCCTAGTCACCGGATCCTCTCGTATGCTACTTATCAAATTAAGTCCAAACGTCCTTTATACTTTGAGGTGTCAATCGGGCGGGTTCGGGTTGGGTTCAATCGAGTTCGGGTTCAATCGGGTTGTGGGTTAGTCGGGGTTCGGGTTCATCGGGTTCGGGTTCAAACGGGTTGCGGGTTAGTCGGGTTGCGAGTTCATTGGGTTCGGGTTTAATCAGGTTGCGGGCAAATTGGGTTGCGGGTTCATTGTGTTTTGGATCGAGCGGGTTGCGGGCGGATCGGGTTTCGGGTTGTTCGGGCCAGCACATCGAGTAACTTACTCATTACTCGTTACCAACTTACGCATTTTATTACACTAATTTAAAAAAAATTTCTCGACTTTTTAACCAATTTATTTCTACCTCGTATATATATACTTAATTTTTTGAAAAAAACTAGTCAAAATGTTAAATCAATTTGTGTGACTTGCAAACTTGTTATGTAATTAATCATAATTGGTAAAGTACACTAGCTAATAGTAATGTTGATACAATATTTGCAACCAAAAGACACCATTAATTGTTTATTTGATATTTTAGTATTATTTCAATAGTAATTGGATTAAAGTATCTCGTTTAGTATAACCATGCAAATCTGGTATTTGGAGTGTGGTATTTGGCAAAAACAGAGTGATAAAAGGAGTTATTTCGAAATAACTCATTGGCCAAATAACTTCCGTAAACTGTTGCCAAACAAGTTATTTGTAAAATTATTCGAATTATCCTAAAAATTGAACCATTAAAGATTATCTATCAAATTTAGTAAAATTATTGTGACTTCAATCATAACTTACTTAATTATATATATCCTATACACTTAGCCTTACCCTCAATCGACAATATTAAGTTAGTATATGTTGTTGATTGTATACCCTAAACCATCAATACATTATACACTAACCACATACCCTATACCCTAACCATATGTCCTTATGAGTTGTTATTTTGCTAGTATATAGTTAATTTAAAAGTGAAATTCATACTTTGATTTTCAAAACATAGATAAAAAGTGATATTTGCTAATTGCTATACCCTGACCATCTATCCTATACTGTACACCACATATCTTGTATCCGAACCACGTACCATAAACATAAATTAAAAGGGATCTCCTGCCGTTACAGACTTCAAATGACTTCAAGTGAACATATGTTAATAAAAATCCGGTGTACCGTCTATGGTGTCTTCTACGATACCCCGGGTAAAATCCGGGGTATGCCATACCCAGGGTGATCTTTCACCGTACGTGTGATCTCAACGGCTCTTGATTTTTCCTAGTTAAATCACTTATTAATTATAACAATATTTACCAAAAACTTCTTACAAGATATAAATGTTTACAATTTAGTATAGTTAATCGGTTTGGGTGGGTGAAGTGATTTTTTGGATGGATTTTTGGATTTAACTATCCAACCCCAATACCCAAACCCACGTCCCTAGAGAACTGATGGACAAACCCTCCACAAACCATCCCTCTTCTTCTTCTTCGTCGTCCCGACTATCCCATCCACCTTCATATTGATTCCGCCCATATCATCCTCTCCTCCACGATCCTCCCTGAAACCCTAATTCTACCCAACCATCTCAAGAGCTTTGAGTCCAGCGTTGGCCTCGGCTGGAAGGCATTTCCATCCTGAATTCCCTCCGTCGTGGCTCCCGCTCCTCCCACTTCCACTCCCAACAAGAAGTGATCCTCTCCATCCTCTCCTACGACGGCGAAGGAATCCACTACTTCTTCTTCGAGCTGGCTGTCCAATCGGGTTTAATCGACGGGAGTCACGTCAAGAGGTTGGGGGAAATCAGCGCCTGGGCGGAATTCGGAGGATGCAGCGCGAGCCTCTCGTTTAAAGGAAGGGATTTGAACGAATTGAACGGGGACATAGTCGCACTGTCGCCGACGTTCGAGATCGCGCACTGGAGAGGGAATGGGTGCAACAATGAAATTGAAACGAAGATGGTGATGAAGAAGCTTTTGATCGTTCGGGATTCGCCGGTGGGTTTATGGCATTGGCGGCTATTAGGGACGAGAAAAAGAAGATATCGTCGTTGTTGTTTATGTCATGCGCTGGGCTTCTGTCGTCCATAATCAGTACCCAGAAGAACTGGGCTGCCTGCTGAACTTTTGGAATCACAGGTAAAAGAACAAACAACTTTTGTATTCTCATAATATAGCTCAATAGTCAATACTAATAGTTTCTTTGATACTGCACTGATACGATGTTTGTGTAGATCGGTTGGTTGAATGTCGGGACTGATTCTACCCAGAGAAGTTGTTCGCAGTGTACGAAGACTAATTGAGATAGCTACACTTGGAAGTTTAAGTTTGAATGTAGACTGTAGAAAAGTGTTCTTGTAAACATGTGCATAGTAGGCTGAGAATCAGTTGTAGATAATAATTAGTACTAATTATTCATTTGGTGGTTTCCATCTATACTCAACTATATGTTACCTTAAGCGTGGTTAAACGTGTTAGAATCTCGAATGGAAAGCTCCATCCTATGATGAATTAACTCTTTTTGTACCGCAACCTTGAGCATGCCCTGGTTGTTATATATAGGGAGAGTCTTTAGACATCTAAAAGCACTCATAAGGTTCATTAGCAGAAAGAGTATAGTACTGCAAGTTAGAGAGAAAGAAGGTGATTATGGTGGGTGGTGGAGACAAGTACAGATCTTTCTTGGCCGACGAGGAAGGCCACGAGACTCAATGGAGACACGACGACCCTCCTCAATACGACCTCGTCAACAAGCTCTATCAATAAGAGCGAACTAAGGTGATGTTGACACTCAAAGCTTGAGACAAACGAATCCGGTGTGGACTTTGAGCTTAACATTTAACCATTTTGATTTTAATAGATCTTTGATCTACAACATCACATGGGACTTCTACTGTTGGAGACAAAGGAATTTGAGGAAGAATATGCACAAATGACAAATGCTGTTGTGGCTTCTGCAATCCTGCAAAAACGTGACCAAGCAGCTCATGCATCTGCCTTGGCAGAGGAAAATAAGAGAGAAGAAAGTCTGAGGAAGGCTTTAAGAGTTGAGAAAGACTGTAATGTCACGGACCAGAAAATTCCATCAAAACAAATAAAATGAAATGGGAAACAAACTCCACTTCAATTTAGTGGCAGCACACGCAGAGCACTGAACTGAATAGACATGTGGGTTGTATAAATCTAACATTCACCTCACAAAAAAATAAAAGATCTGTAGAATGGTCATAAATGCAATGTATCACTATCACATATAAATCCGCAACAAGTGAAAATGTAATTTCAAAAATTGTCAATCTGCCAAATTTAAGAAAATTATGAAATATTCAATGCAATGAACTCTCCAAACAATACCATAAACAAGTTCAAAATTTAGGATAAAACGAAGTGTTCCCGGACCTCATGCATACATCAGTAAGTAACTTAGTGCAACATGGCAAATTTAATTGAGAAGAATCAGAAAAGAAAAGAAAAACGGGCCAATTAATGTGTATTTGAGCTCTATACACGTGGAAAAACGAATGATGAAAATCTAGAGCACACTAGGTATCTCATAATCCCTTGTTTGCCTTCTTATTGCTTGCTTCTTCGTATTCAAGTGTCTGAGCTTTAAACCTCGACGCATTTGCAATTGCTTTCTTGAGGACTTTGTGCCTTATGTAATTTGTGGGCTCTTTGACAAGGTACAGAGCCACCTGCATTCTCCTCCTATCACCACAAGGCTGTATGAACAACAGATATAATATATTAGTAAACTTTTTTTGGGTAATGATGACCATGATTATAATGCCACATACAAAAGAAAATCACAAGAATCAAAACAGCCAGATGATGGCATAGATACAACATAACTACAGACAGCTTATAGAAGTGAGGGAACAAGCTTGTCCCGATTAGGTTGCGTCAAAATCCTGTCATTTTGCATTCATACCATGGGAAATAACAATCGTCCTTCAATATTCGAAAGCCAGAACGCAGCAGTAAACCTGTCAACCTTTCTCCCACTCACCAACCAGCTAGACACCCTCAAATATTCTTGAGTTCAATGTATTAGTAAACTTTGTTCTACATAGACATTTTTATAATGTACCATACAAAGAGGTCGTCTAGGCGGAATGTGATTTCTTACCCAAATGCCATAGTGAGAATCCCAGGATGCACCCATCATCCAGACGCACACCCAAA
Organism: Linum tenue; assembly: GCA_946122785.1. Lineage (NCBI taxonomy): Eukaryota > Viridiplantae > Streptophyta > Magnoliopsida > Malpighiales > Linaceae > Linum > Linum tenue. The sequence continues at coordinate 62,253,172 of CAMGYJ010000009.1, read as the reverse complement.
TCCCACCATCATTCCTATGTAAGAAGATACATTATGTAAGTAAGCTAAAAGTTATTTTTATATTCAAATTATGCTAAAAACACACATTCATACTTGTGATGTTGTTCTGCAAGTGAAGGAGTTGACCAAGAAAACTCCTTAATCTTTGGTGTTGCATATATGGTTTCCACTTCCTTATGCAAAGCCTTGAACAATTCGTCCATAAATTCAATCTGCAAAACGTTACAAACAAGTTTATTGAAATACGTAATTTATTTGGCAAATATGATATTTGGTTTTAGGCGAAAAGTCTAAAGATACCATTGTTTCCACCGCACTCATACAGATTGTTTTCCGCTCCTATGATGAAAACGAATCCAGGATTTGGACTTGTTTCTTGTCCACTAAAAGAATAGCTAAAAACCAGTGAATTCCTCCATCATCCATAGTATCTTGCATGGGTAGACACACCTACACATATACGAGAAAATCACACAATCAGCTTACTAATTTGAGGACACGATAATATGGGTGGCGTGGGAAGTCATAACCTTTCTGCAGTTTAGAGCTTTTGAAAAGAATTTTGTACGGAATGCCTCTAATGCAATAGTAGGTGTCATGCCACAATTCATGACCAGATCCTGTTTGTAAAAAAAAATTAAAGAATCCAACATTGAGCTTGCTTAATAAAGTAACCAAGTATGCTTAACTAGAATAGAATTACAAGGTAAAATCGATATATACCTGGAATTCTGTAGGCAGAAAGCACCCCCGTTTTCCACGACCATCATCCCTCCAAAGTTCGTAAAGGGTCAAGTGACAAGCTAATGCGCCACAGAACATAAACACAAAATATATAAACACTATAGTTCAAAAAGTGAAACAAATTACCAATTAGTAGTATAATAGGAGAACTTACATCAGCATGGACACATGAGTAAGGGCATAAGCTCCACAATGTCTTCCGGCTATAAACTTCGGTCATAGTTTGGGCCAAGGGTTCGTCAGGTGGAAAATCTTCAGCAAAGATATAGTGAGCAAGCTTCACTTCTTCCTCACTGTAGCTTACGGTTTGAGGGAGCTTAAACCTCGTGGTACCCTACAATGATGGGCAACGAACAAACACAATTAATAATTAATCATGTTCTTTTCTTCATCGACAACTTCAATGGGATACAAGTTTTGGCAGGCTACTCTAAGTGGTCTGGTTTACTGGGATGTTGATTTGAACCCATAAACTCTAAGACAAACACAAAGTGAATCACAAATCTAAGTGGTCTAGTAACAAATTAATGAAAGACCAAATTAATGAAAGAACACTGTAAAATGCTCGGCTTGTACTTTGGATTACCATACCTTCGCCGACAATTGTTGTGCTGGAAAATTGGTGTTTTTTTCCACACCTTTCTCATAACGGTCGACTCCAGATTCATCGTCAAGAACAATCACATTCGATCCCGGCGTCCGTGGGGGGGTCACATCATCTCCCGTTTTAGTTCTCTTCGCCGGCGATACATAGTTCTCCAAATCCTTTGATGCAGAACGCATTAGCCGTGTAGTCGATTGGCCGCGAGACATTTTGTTGGGCATATTGATCTCCTCCCTAATATAATTGTACAAGAAATCAACATGTGGACGAGGAGAACAAATACACCAAAATCACATAAACAAAGTTAAAAGAAAATTCAAAGAGGATTGAAAAACTACACCCTTCCTTCCCCATGCTGCAAAGGGCTTGTGGTTTAATTAAGTGTGAGGCAGAGGGGTTGTGTTGTCTCTCGAATGCAACTGAGGGTTGTGGTTTAATAGCCGAGACATAGGGGTTTTTAAACTCATCAATTAGGAATAACATAGTAGCAGTGTAGAAGTTAATTGTGCCAAGTGTTTCTTTTTCTTGTGGGATAATTGTGCCAAGTCTTATTCGAACTCAGGGAACTTCTATATTTATCTCCTCATTTAATGAACACAGTTAATTAATCTTCCACCTACTTCCTTCTAAGCTTCTAGCTAACTCACGGTGGTTGTAGAGATTTTAATTTATTATTAAACTGTATATTCACTTTTCTTAATTTAATAGTCCATCTGTGAAAACAAGAAGGCTCTCGATCCAGTCCATGGTGTCATTTTGTTTCTATGGACAGCCCATGGAGTCTCGTGATAGCCTCTTCCTATACAGAAGAACCAATTTGGCTGCGTAAAATTAAGAGACTACCCTAACAGAGATTAGTTGTGAGTTGCGACACTCGTAAGCTGCGATTTCCTGAGTTTCACAAATCGTTTCACGAACATGGAAGACAAGGAAAATAATCCAAACGATGTCAGTGATGCTTCTAATCCTCACACCAGGAGGACATGGCAGCGGAGGGAGCTCATCCAAAAGATGGCATCAATGCTTCTAATCCTAACACCGAGGACATGGCATCAGAGGGAACTCATCCAAACGGGGATACTAGTTCAAATACAGAAGAAGATGATTTTGCCAATCTACTACTTCTACAAACAAAAGATATTATGAAACTCAGATTCAAAGATCTAGACGAAGCATATGATTTCTGGATGGATTACGGGCTGGCCACTGGGTTTGACGTAAGAAAAGAGGAAATTGGTCGAGATAAGGATAATGTCCCGATATGGCGCTGGTTTGTATGTTCTTGTGAGGGAAGGAGGCGTACAAAATAGACAGCACGAAAAAGAGAGCCAAGAGCAAAGACAAGGTTTGACTGCAATGCTAGGATGCGTGTTCGATATGACAAGTCTACTTCGGATTGGTTTGTGGACAATTTTGATAACGTACACTCTCATGCACTGATTCCTAGAGAATACAAGCACTACATGAAAGGGAATCGTCGTATGAGTGATGCAGTTAAAGCGGCAATTAATTTTTGAAGAGGTGCAGGCATGAAAATGCATCAAATCGTTTCACTAGCCGTTGCAGAAGGTGGAGGCTATCAGAAGGTGGGGTTCACGAGGAAGGATGCATATAATTATGTGGACAAAGAACGAAAAGAATAGATTCGTGAAGGTGATGCTGCTACAGCCCTAGCCTACCTACAAGCAAAACTTAGTGCCGACCAACAGTTCGTCATTGAACTAAAGCAAGATGGTGAAGACAGGCTTATTAACTTGTTCTGGGCAGATTCTATTTCGGTGGCTGATTATGCATGTTTTGGAGAATTACTGGCATTTGATGCGACGTACAAAAGGAACATTTACAAGATGCCTTTAGTAATTTTTTCAGGTAATAATCCATTCATTCTTTTCGTAATATATTAGCCTCCTTTGGATTTTAGAAGTGTAATACATAAGGGGTTTAGATGTGTTGCTGGATGTTCAAAACATTAGTTGTGAACCACCATTTGTCTTATTAGTTTGCTTATTTTCAATTGTTTTACTTTTAGGTGTGAACCATCATTCGAACACTTGCATATTTGGATGTGCTTTTCTAGCTAACGAGAAAGAAGAAAATTATGTATGGGTTTTGGATGCTTTGAAGAGAAGGGTGGGGGGCGGTGTAGCTCCTAAGACTGTTATTACAGATGGGGATAAATCTATGCGCAATGCAATTCAACAAATATTCCCTGATGCAAAACATCGTATGTGTTCTTGGCACATAGACAAGACTATTATCAGTAGATTGAAGAAATTTTCTATTTTTGTCACTCAATGGCAGTATTTTGTTTAAGCTGACTTGGAACCATCAGAATTTGAAGCTAAGTGGAAATCATTGGTTGAAGAGTGCTCACTACAGCACAACAATTGGGTTTCCAATCTATTTAACCAAAGAACTGAATGGGCGTATACATACTTGTGCTCTAAGTTCTTTGCAGGTTTGGCAACAACATCTAGATGTGAAGGAATGAACTCCCAGCTGACCAATATCCAAAATGATAACAATCTACTTGATTTTTTTATTAATTTTGATCGTTGGAGTAGAGATATAAGGGAGATTGAGCTACACACTGATTTTGAATCCATTCATCGTGAACGGACCATTACGTCCAATGTCTTAGTATCACTTCAGAAGACTGCCTCTGCGTTATTCACAAAGAAGGCATTTTTTCGTATTTAGAGATGAGGTTGAAAAGTCTGGAAATTGCATAAGGATGGATTCAGAGGTATCGCAAAATGAGTGCACTTACAGGATGACAATGTCTGGCAAAGAGAAGGTTTTTCGGGTCAAATACACAACTGACCCCTTTTCCATGGAGTGTAGTTGTAATTATTACAACTATATGGGGATACCATGTTGTCATATGGTTTTTCTACTAAAAGAAGAGGGGTACTAGAACTTCCAAAAGGCCTGGTACGGTTAAGGTGCTCAAAGAAACCGAAGACACTAGAAAGCTTACCGCAACAAGATAATATCGACGAGGGTCCACTTTTCACTTTCAAGTTTGTGATTATCATAAGAAAGCAACATGTAGATGTTTTAAAAGCAAAGCTAAGCCCAGATGATCTTTGATTTTAATGTTAACGTAGGGCAGTGTATCTTTTTATCAGAAAGGTACCCTAGCTTTTGTAACTTTTTTTAGTACGCGTCAATAAAAAGCTCTAGTTGTCATATATTTTGCATTAACTAAACTATATTGACTTTCAGGTATGGGATTATTCAACAAGCCAACTTACAATTATGCTTAAAAGGAGCAAAATCTAGTGATTGCTTCAAGTTTGCTCGTGAAGGAATTTCATCATTATGTGAATCGCTAGACACTATGCACATTGGTAATACTGAGATACCAGACATTCATAGAACGAATGCAAAAGAGAAGTTGTTGGATCCATTGTCGGTGAAACATAAAGGTTCAGGGGTTCAACAAAACAAGAAGAAGAAGAAGAAGAAAGGAGAGCAAAGACAATGTAGTAGATGTGGGGAATGGGCTCATTATATATCCACTTGTCCACACCCTCCTGGGTATGTAAGGCCGACTACTACAGAGTTAACCCAGCAGACTGATAGGAAGAAGCCAATAACAATGGCAATGAAAACGGAGACGATGGTGATGCCCTAGACATCCAAAACCAGACAGAAACAGTAACTAAGGCGAGACATAAACATTGCAGAAGATGCGGTTCAACGCAACATAATAGAAGAACTTGCCCGGAGTCATCAGAGGAGGATAGTGCTGAAGATGTTGGTACTACTGACATTAATGACCAACAAAGGGTAATATTAAGAGTTCCTTGTGCATCTCTACCTTATATTGTTGCATCCGTATTTTTTTCTTACTAAATTTTGGTGTATTCAATGTTGAAGAAGTCACGTACGAGAAGTGATCAACACAGGAGCAGCAACTTGGCTATTTGAGTTATTCGACTGGATATTATGAGTTATTGGTCTGGTTAGGATGTTATTGGGTACTTTTTAGTGCTTTGTTGGGTACTTTTTGGTACTTTAAGATCATGGATATTCTGGTTTTAGAACGGTATTAAGATCATTCTGCGACCTAAACAAAAAAAAGTTGCTACTAAAGCAACCTTGAGAGACTACTAAGCAGGCCAGTGAAATATATTTTCATTATCAGCTCACCTGGGAACCAGCGGTATGCTTATGGTTGCAATTCAATGCTGCCAAAATTATTTAAGAGCAGGTTGCATGTTACGAGGTCTGCAAAATAAAAGAAACAATATAAGTGGTTGAAAGATACAAACTGACAGTATGCTCGAAGAAAGATAAAGTTAGCAGGTCCAAAACTTGCCTTAAACTCATTTGCTCGTTGTTAGTATTATGAACTCCCCCACTTGTTAGAAATTTTAGCTATGTTACTCGATGCCACACCTTCAGGATTGCAAAACCAAGACCCTTAAGCCTGCTATTACTTCCTGCAACAAACAAGAAATGAGTTCCTATGAATATATCGATCAATATATTCCCTGTGATGCTAACTAAGCAAACCCAATTTATTTGTATATGAATGAAGGAGAGTGCAAATATTTCTTAAATCAAGGTGAAGGATTTCAAGATGCATGAAGTGGTTCACTTGGAGCTCATTCACTTCCACAATACAAATACGACAATCTGCCAGGGAAGACAATGAAGCATCTCAGCTCGAGTTTCACAGGGCTGGGTGCAAGTATGCTCAAAGAAAATGGAGCATTTGATACCGTCCATTGACAAGTCTTCAGCCGAGGAAGACAAATTTTGGGTTCTTTAAGTCTTCACCTCTATCTCCAGAAGATCGCTGCCTGTAAATGTAGGAAGTACACAATAAGACTTGGAATAAAATTCTCAAACTTTGAGCTGATTTCTCTGGGAAATTGTGCAAGACAGATCAAGGGGTGTTGTGGGAGGGTGAGAAGTTATCTCGGTTCCAGATTAGCAAAATTTGGCAAGGCATCAGGCCAAAGGGTGAGAATGTGAACTGGTCTAAGCTAGTGTGGAAGAGTGGCATCCCAAAAAATTCAGTAATCACCTGGCTAGTGTTGTTAAACAGAATAGTTACTCTGTACATGGTGAAACGTTGGAATCCAGAGGTTGCTCTGACCTGCTCTCTCAGTGGCCAAGAGCCTGAGTCCAGGGACCATATTTCTTTCTGTGTAAATATGTGCAAGAAGTCTGGGTTGTTGTGTTCCCAGAGCCATGGTCTTTCCCAATTTCAGAAACTTTGCAGCAGGCAGCCACATCAGCATGCCAGAAGTTCAAAAAATGCTTGGTTGGCAGAATGATTTGGTGTCTGGTGGTGTGATATGATCCCAAATAGGCCACTCTACAAGTTGGAATTACTTGACGAAGAAGCAAGCTCAAGCTGCCTGAAGAACATTCATTTCTGTCAGTGTCATTTTCCGTGTTCAAGTAGCCAATTTTGGAGGCAAGTTTCTCTCAATTGGCTCAATGGAAATTCAAGTTTAATGGCTTGTATTGAACATGGAGTGATTATCTACACCTTGGTATGTTTGGTTGCTCAAGAAGAAGTCATTAAGGTTGTTTTCCAAAGTCTCAAAGTTGCTACCTCAAAACTAGAAAACTGCCAGAATTTGGGTAAGGCAGAAACTGTGTTCAAGAAGCCTACTTTGGAGCTCCATTCCAGAAGCATGGATCAGATTCATGTCCAGAAGCTTATACCACATGAAAGTAGGTATGTTCTAGTACAAAGACATGGCATTGGATGATTAGAAGCTTACCAGGAAGGCTTTGATCGAGAGGCTCAAAGATGGTATCAAAGCTGTTTGGTTACTAGGAGCTAAAGGCAGATTTTCCTTTTCTTGTTTAGTTAGGATTTCATTGTTTTGGTAGTTTTTGATTCCTTTTCGTATTAGACTGTAATTAGGAGTTTATGGGACGTGTGTAACCCTAGCTAGGCCTATTTAAGCTTTCTAATTACGTTGTAAAATTCATACTTTGTTGAATAGAATTCGAAACCTTTGGGTTTTTGCAAGTTTGCGTACTTGTGTGAGCTTTGGTGGATTCCAAGCTCGTTGAGCTCTTGTATCGATCAAGAACGCGTTGATCGTGGTCGGGCATCTACCTTTTATACCAATCGAGCGTTCCCCAGGTGTGGAATCGTCCTTTTGGTTCCGTTTTATCCAAGTTCGTATTAAGAACGCTTCGTTCTTGATTCGAGCTCAATCGATTCTTCGATTGAGTCGTTTGCTGCGTTACTTTGATAACATACACCCCCCAGGGGCGTATTAAGTGGTATCAGAGCTCGGTTCTACACGAGGGCGAAGGAGAAGAAGCAATCAATCGTTTCGGTACAAGCAGAATTTAACTTCAAAACAGGGCAGCCCCTGTTCGTCTCTTGTGGCTGCTGTTTGTACGAGAACTTCGAAGGAAAATTTTGGTTCTACACAGAGATATGATGGAGAGAAGTGTAGAGGCAAAGAAGATGCAAATTCGTGTCCAAGAGGAACAACCAGCAGCTCGAATTCAACATCGAGAATCCGACAAACAACGAGACAATTTGTTTCATAGTCGATGCTTCATCGAGGGGAAAGTGGTGTCGCTTATGATCAATGGAGGCTCCTGTGCAAACATTATAAGCCTATACGTCGTCCAAAAGCTCGGATTGACGACCCAAAGACACCCTGAGCCTTACCAACTCAGCTGGATCAATGAACACGGGACGATTAATGTGACGAAGCAAGCGGTAGTTCGTTTTCAACTCGGCAGCTACAAAGACGAGGTAATTTGTGATGTTGTTCCGATGAATTGTGTTCATCTAATGCTTGGAAGGCCGTGGCATTTCGATCGCGAAGTCTCTCATGATTGTCGAACCAATCGATACAAATTCCAACATCACGGTAAGAAGATAGCGCTGAAACCTCTATCTCCCACCGAAGTTTATGGCGATTTGAAGCAAATAGATGAAAATCAAAACGAGGGAAAGGAGCCTCGGGCTCAATTATGGATTCAAAGAAGTATTGGCTTCAATTTTCTGAGCTTTCGAAAGCTCCAGAGGGAATTTCCCACGCCAGAAACAACAGCCAGCAACGACCTCTGTTTTTCCGATGTGAAACAGAGTTCCATCGTCGGCAGTCCTGCCGACGTCGTAGAAGCAAAGCCGGCGCACGATTCGGCCTTAAACGCGTCCGTGGATGTTGCCGGAGGGATGGGAGAGCAAGGAGAAGGCCTGAAGCTGACCAACGACGCGCGACTCGACTCAGTGACGCGAGCAGCAGCGCTTCCAGTTCTTCCGACGAATGAGCAGAGCATGAGAGAGAATGAATTGGTGGGAGCTAAGGGGGATGATTCGAGACCACCCACCGATGGCGACACGTTTCCTACGACCCCAGGAACGTCAAGTGCAGCTTTAATGGAGGAGAACGAACCCGAAATTGCAGATGTAATTTTGCCAAAAACATCTCTGCTTGGGAAGACCAACGACGACCAAGATACCTTGCGTTGGACCATCCAGCTCAATTCGAGGCGAAGCGATGCTGAAGAAACATCACAAAATAACCCTGGAACGACTTCCCTACCTAGAATCAAGCCACGACAGCTGCAAATCAAAATACCCAGTTCTGCAGAAGCTCTTCTGCAAATGCAGGAACTCGTCTCCAAGAATGGTTATTTCGTCGCAAAGACTGGGCACGAATCCAGTCGAAAGAACGATGTAGAATCGTTATTGGAGGTTTTTGGAAGGTCTAGGAGCAATCAATTCGTCAAGACGATGCTTGAACAAGAAATCCCCAATTTCGAATTGAAGATTCTGGGTAAGGAAATTCTGCAGAACAAGTTTGAGCAGCCCACTTTCGATCCAATTTGGGATCAATTCTGTGAACGGTTTGAGAAAAGAAAGGCCAAAGTGTTGAGGGCAACACTTTTTCAAGAGGGAGGGCCTGATATGATCCCAAATAGGCCACTCTACAAGTTGGAATTACTTGACGAAGAAGCAAGCTCAAGCTGCCTGAAGAACATTCATTTCTGTCAGTGTCATTTTCCGTGTTCAAGTAGCCAATTTTGGAGGCAAGTTTCTCTCAATTGGCTCAATGGAAATTCAAGTTTAATGGCTTGTATTGAACATGGAGTGATTATCTACACCTTGGTATGTTTGGTTGCTCAAGAAGAAGTCATTAAGGTTGTTTTCCAAAGTCTCAAAGTTGCTACCTCAAAACTAGAAAACTGCCAGAATTTGGGTAAGGCAGAAACTGTGTTCAAGAAGCCTACTTTGGAGCTCCATTCCAGAAGCATGGATCAGATTCAAGTCCAGAAGCTTATACCACATGAAAGTAGGTATGTTCTAGTACAAAGACATGGCATTGGATGATTAGAAGCTTACCAGGAAGGCTTTGATCGAGAGGCTCAAAGATGGTATCAAAGCTGTTTGGTTACTAGGAGCTAAAGGCAGATTTTCCTTTTCTTGTTTAGTTAGGATTTCATTGTTTTGGTAGTTTTTGATTCCTTTTCGTATTAGACTGTAATTAGGAGTTTATGGGACGTGTGTAACCCTAGCTAGGCCTATTTAAGCTTTCTAATTACGTTGTAAAATTCATACTTTGTTGAATAGAATTCGAAACCTTTGGGTTTTTGCAAGTTTGCGTACTTGTGTGAGCTTTGGTGGATTCCAAGCTCGTTGAGCTCTTGTATCGATCAAGAACGCGTTGATCGTGGTCGGGCATCTACCTTTTATACCAATCGAGCGTTCCCCAGGTGTGGAATCGTCCTTTTGGTTCCGTTTTATCCAAGTTCGTATTAAGAACGCTTCGTTCTTGATTCGAGCTCAATCGATTCTTCGATTGAGTCGTTTGCTGCGTTACTTTGATAACATACACCCCCCAGGGGCGTATTAAGTGGTATCAGAGCTCGGTTCTACACGAGGGCGAAGGAGAAGAAGCAATCAATCGTTTCGGTACAAGCAGAATTTAACTTCAAAACAGGGCAGCCCCTGTTCGTCTCTTGTGGCTGCTGTTTGTACGAGAACTTCGAAGGAAAATTTTGGTTCTACACAGAGATATGATGGAGAGAAGTGTAGAGGCAAAGAAGATGCAAATTCGTGTCCAAGAGGAACAACCAGCAGCTCGAATTCAACATCGAGAATCCGACAAACAACGAGACAATTTGTTTCATAGTCGATGCTTCATCGAGGGGAAAGTGGTGTCGCTTATGATCAATGGAGGCTCCTGTGCAAACATTATAAGCCTATACGTCGTCCAAAAGCTCGGATTGACGACCCAAAGACACCCTGAGCCTTACCAACTCAGCTGGATCAATGAACACGGGACGATTAATGTGACGAAGCAAGCGGTAGTTCGTTTTCAACTCGGCAGCTACAAAGACGAGGTAATTTGTGATGTTGTTCCGATGAATTGTGTTCATCTAATGCTTGGAAGGCCGTGGCATTTCGATCGCGAAGTCTCTCATGATTGTCGAACCAATCGATACAAATTCCAACATCACGGTAAGAAGATAGCGCTGAAACCTCTATCTCCCACCGAAGTTTATGGCGATTTGAAGCAAATAGATGAAAATCAAAACGAGGGAAAGGAGCCTCGGGCTCAATTATGGATTCAAAGAAGTATTGGCTTCAATTTTCTGAGCTTTCGAAAGCTCCAGAGGGAATTTCCCACGCCAGAAACAACAGCCAGCAACGACCTCTGTTTTTCCGATGTGAAACAGAGTTCCATCGTCGGCAGTCCTGCCGACGTCGTAGAAGCAAAGCCGGCGCACGATTCGGCCTTAAACGCGTCCGTGGATGTTGCCGGAGGGATGGGAGAGCAAGGAGAAGGCCTGAAGCTGACCAACGACGCGCGACTCGACTCAGTGACGCGAGCAGCAGCGCTTCCAGTTCTTCCGACGAATGAGCAGAGCATGAGAGAGAATGAATTGGTGGGAGCTAAGGGGGATGATTCGAGACCACCCACCGATGGCGACACGTTTCCGACGACCCCAGGAACGTCAAGTGCAGCTTTAATGGAGGAGAACGAACCCGAAATTGCAGATGTAATTTTGCCAAAAACATCTCTGCTTGGGAAGACCAACGACGACCAAGATACCTTGCGTTGGACCATCCAGCTCAATTCGAGGCGAAGCGATGCTGAAGAAACATCACAAAATAACCCTGGAACGACTTCCCTACCTAGAATCAAGCCACGACAGCTGCAAATCAAAATACCCAGTTCTGCAGAAGCTCTTCTGCAAATGCAGGAACTCGTCTCCAAGAATGGTTATTTCGTCGCAAAGACTGGGCACGAATCCAGTCGAAAGAACGATGTAGAATCGTTATTGGAGGTTTTTGGAAGGTCTAGGAGCAATCAATTCGTCAAGACGATGCTTGAACAAGAAATCCCCAATTTCGAATTGAAGATTCTGGGTAAGGAAATTCTGCAGAACAAGTTTGAGCAGCCCACTTTCGATCCAATTTGGGATCAATTCTGTGAACGGTTTGAGAAAAGAAAGGCCAAAGTGTTGAGGGCAACACTTTTTCAAGAGGGAGGGCCTGATATGATCCCAAATAGGCCACTCTACAAGTTGGAATTACTTGACGAAGAAGCAAGCTCAAGCTGCCTGAAGAACATTCATTTCTGTCGGTGTCATTTTCCGTGTTCAAGTAGCCAATTTTGGAGGCAAGTTTCTCTCAATTGGCTCAATGGAAATTCAAGTTTAATGGCTTGTATTGAACATGGAGTGATTATCTACACCTTGGTATGTTTGGTTGCTCAAGAAGAAGTCATTAAGGTTGTTTTCCAAAGTCTCAAAGTTGCTACCTCAAAACTAGAAAACTGCCAGAATTTGGGTAAGGCAGAAACTGTGTTCAAGAAGCCTACTTTGGAGCTCCATTCCAGAAGCATGGATCAGATTCAAGTCCAGAAGCTTATACCACATGAAAGTAGGTATGTTCTAGTACAAAGACATGGCATTGGATGATTAGAAGCTTACCAGGAAGGCTTTGATCGAGAGGCTCAAAGATGGTATCAAAGCTGTTTGGTTACTAGGAGCTAAAGGCAGATTTTCCTTTTCTTGTTTAGTTAGGATTTCATTGTTTTGGTAGTTTTTGATTCCTTTTCGTATTAGACTGTAATTAGGAGTTTATGGGACGTGTGTAACCCTAGCTAGGCCTATTTAAGCTTTCTAATTACGTTGTAAAATTCATACTTTGTTGAATAGAATTCGAAACCTTTGGGTTTTTGCAAGTTTGCGTACTTGTGTGAGCTTTGGTGGATTCCAAGCTCGTTGAGCTCTTGTATCGATCAAGAACGCGTTGATCGTGGTCGGGCATCTACCTTTTATACCAATCGAGCGTTCCCCAGGTGTGGAATCGTCCTTTTGGTTCCGTTTTATCCAAGTTCGTATTAAGAACGCTTCGTTCTTGATTCGAGCTCAATCGATTCTTCGATTGAGTCGTTTGCTGCGTTACTTTGATAACATACACCCCCCAGGGGCGTATTATGGTGAGTGAGATCTGGAGAGAACGCTGCAGAAGGCTTTATGGTGGTAAGCAGTTGTCTGTTATCGAAATCACAAGGAAAATGCAGTGTGTGATGGAGGCAAAGGAGGTAGGAGATTCCATAGTCTCAGCATCAGCATCCTGCTCAATGTTGTGGTACAAGTCTTGTAGCTAAATAAGGTAAGTAGTGAGGTAGATGGCATTATAGATTAGTTCTTATTCTTGTTTGTCAGCAGTTACCCGCTGTTGTAAGTTTGCGACTTGGTTGTTGATCGTATTTGATGAATAAAATCTCACCCATTCATCGGGGAAAAAATAAGACTTGGAAAAGGGAAATATATCCAGAGCGTAAGTATAAGTTTTGCCACCCGAAGATGATTCCTGCAGATCAAAGTAAACATTCAGTTCAAAACCTATCACTACCAGCCATCATAGTTAATTAATTTGATTTAAAGATAACTTCCCACTGCAAAGTTTCTTTTTTAAGACAAACAAAGCAATTTTCCTAAATAACATAACACCACTAGAGAGTAAGATTCAGGCATGGGAGGCAAACAGGACAGGGCAAATTTCAGAGAATACTCACAAGTCACAACAAGAAGAACTGAGCTTCAGAATCTCCGATTTTCTCCAGCGAGATTGAATCCAAAAATCTGAAATCGAAACAAAGCAATTTTCCAGTTGCTTTACTGGAATTGAACGAATTGAACGATTCTTTTTTTATCATTGAACGAATGGTAGCAAAGTCCTCCCCTACTGTTTCATTTCCGCCGAACCGAAGCTTTTCCAATCCATTTAGCAAATTTCAATCGGCCAAGAAAGGAAACAACTCCAGATTCAACTTATCAAGAGGCAAGAAGCCCCTAAACCTCTACAGGGAAGCTTGAAGATAGAGAAATTTACCATGACCAGTTCCAGATTCATCATCCTCTCTTCTTCCAAGCCGCACCCATTTCTTCTCAAATGCGCGATTTCGATCGTCGACGACAGCGCGACCATGTCCCCATTCAATTCGTTCAAATCCCTACCTTTAAACGAGAAGCTCGCGCTATATCCGCCGAATTCCGCCCAGGCGCTGATTTTCCCCAACCTCTTGGCCTCCCTCCTGTCGATTAGACCCCATTTGGACAGCCAGTTCGACAATGTAGTAGATTCCTTCGCCGCTGTAGGCGAGGATGGAGAGGATCAGTTCCTATTGGGAGTGGAAGTGGGAGAAGCGGGAGCCGCGACGAAGGGAATTCACGTCCGGGACTAATTTCACGAGGCGGAGGCCGACGCTAGACTCGAAGCTCTTGAGGCGGTTGGTTAGAATTAGGGTTTCAGGGAGGATCGTGGAGGAGAGGATGATTTGGGCTGAATCACAATATGCAGGCGGAGGGGATGGTCTGTGCAGGGCAAGCAGCAGGAAAGACGAAGAAGAAGAAGAAGAAGAATAGGGTAGGGTAGGGATGGTCTGTGGCGGGTGTGGTCTGTCCTTTATTTTTCTAGGGACATGGGGTTGGATATTGGGATTGGGTTGTTAAATCCTAAAGATCAATCCAAAAAATCACTTCACCCACCCAAACCAATTAGCTGTACTAAATTGCAAACATTTATAATTTGTAAGAGGGTTTTGGAAATTATTGTTATAATTAATAAGTGATTTAACGACGAAAAATCAAGAGCCGTTGAGATCACACGTACGATGAAGATTACCCAGGGTATGTTGTACCCTGGATTTTACCCGGGGCACCGTAGAACTTTTCATATATATATATATATGGAAACGACTCGTATGTGTCAGACACATACTATGTGACAGGATTCTCTACCGTAGATCTAATCTAACGGTCATTATAAATTATATTAAAATTATTAATAACAATTATTACTTGCACCCCTTAAATAATTATATGTGCTATGTAGCCCCCCAATAATAATTTGCGTTTTATTTTCTCACATGATACCTATTCGTTTTTGTGAGAACTCAGATGGTACCTTATTTCTTCTAGATCTTTTAATGAACACCCAAAAATTATACAATTGATAAAATAAAGTTCCATTAAAAGGTTGCCCCAATTCAACAATCCTAAACCACCATCATCGTCATTACGATTTTTCTAGATACCCCAATTGCAAACCCCTAATTTTACCATCATCATCATCGTCCCTGCTTCAGACCTACATCGACTTTGGCTCATCATCTGTTTTTAAGGTCGCAGATGACAGCTACCCTTTCGCGACGAATCCGAATAAATTGACGGTGAAAGACTATGACCTTTACGTCCTGTAAAAAATGACTAAGGCTGAAATGGAGAGAGGGGATTGGGTCTCGTCAAGGGAATTCTCTTGGTCGGAGTCTAGAATCGTAACGGAGTGAGAAAGTTTGGACGATGAAGAGAGACGGTCGTCGGATTACGATGGCGACGGAGGCAACTGGATAATTGGGAATTTGGGGGGCTAGGGAAGACGACGATACATGAAAAAACGGCATCGTTTTGTGCTTGTCTCTGAATCAAAAGTGGCCTGGAGAACGACGTCGTTCTATAGGTGTAGCTGAAAACAAAAAAAAATTGTAATGGTATGAGGGTCGAACCAGAGTCCTAGTCATTACCATGGGCATTCTTCACCATTCATGCTGAACAAGGATTTTGATTCAATATATTTCCACTGTTATATTTATAATATAAAATGAGTTCTTGTAAAATTAAAACACAAAACTAAACTAAGCAGGCCTTTTGTACCAGGCCCAATAGGGCTTAGTCGAGCAGATCGGCGGCTGCCCCTGCCCTCCCTTTGTCTCTTTAACAATAATCAATTGTAAAAAATAAAATAAAACAGAGAACAATAATGACAAATTTGAAAATTGGAAGACTACTTACCTACCAAACGATTTATCTTCTGCTTTTTCTCCCCTCCCCATGCGCTGCCTTCTCGGTTTTCCTTCAAACTGATCAGACACATACTCAACCGCCCTCATCCTCCCTCCGCCTCCATTGCATGTCTCCGCCTCTACCCGTCAAGCAACCGATGGTCGCTCAGTAGCGGTCTCCTCCTCCGGGCCGCCATCGTCGCCTGCCGCCTCCGCCGCTGATTCGCTCTAGCGTTTGTGGGAAGAAGAGCGGAGGAAAGTCGTCAGGACTAACCACGTCGGTTGTGGGAAGAAGAGCAGCCACCATCGTCGCTTGCAACCTCCGTCGCTGATTCGTTCCCGATCTGCTCGACTAACCACGCGGTGTCGCCGGCCACGTTTCCACCGCCGCAGGTAATTTTCTTTAATTGATTGTTAACTATTTGGTACGTTCTATTAGAATAGTTGATCATAATGTGCTTTTATACTCCTGTTGAACATCCACAGTACGTGCAAGAACATAAATTGAGTAGGGTTTCCGTGCTGTAATTTTCTGACAATGGATTATATATCGCAATGGTACCCGTAAGTATTGTTTACCGACTAATCGTTACGACAGTCTACTCCGCTTCCTATTCCTTTTGTCAGCCATTACTAACAGTTTTATTTATAGCGACTTTATGGTTGAGCCTAGTTTCGTTGCAAAGCTGAAGTATGAGGAAGCAGTATCTATGTCTATTTTGTCGGATTCAATCGAGCTTACATTGGTGCAAGAGAATGGTGACGATGAGGTTATTGAAATAAACTTTTTTGTCATTCATCCTTCTCGGTCGCGTTTGCAGTTATTGTGTTTGTTAATGCTTGTTAATTTTTTTTTTAAATTCCTTTTCTTGTTTTAAATACCAGGGCACTTCTTACCTCATCTCCGGACGTGTCGGCGAGGTGAAGACATCCTGGTGTGCTGAATGTAGAGTTCATTTGATCCACCTAACTATCGAGGATGATTATTTGGATCTTGAGGTTGTTTTCCCATCGACAAACTTGCGCAAAATCGTTTCAGATGTAGTAAGTGATAAAGATATGGCCAATGCCGATTTCGTTACCCTTATCAACTTGCTTGGTGGAAACTCTTATGAGTTTATGGTCGCACTGGGTCCTTGGAACAATGTGTCGAGTTATTTTGAGCTGTTATTGGTAAAATTATTTTTTCCTCCCGGAAACTGAATACCATTTCAGCAATGTAAATAGAATCTACTAAAGTTGCTTAGTGTTCGCCTTAATATTATTTCTCTTGTTATGAAAGTGTACTAAGTGTGTGAACACAATGCTTTTTTGTACGGGTTCTGCCCTTCAAGATATCGAAGTCTTCTTCCATCATAACAACATCTAAATCAGAGAATGCACGAGAGGGGCCTCAGTTAAGCAACACCCAAACATATCCCTACTGTAGCAAGATAATGTGTACAAATTATATACAAGCTTTAATGGAAGGTTTGCGAATTCAAAGTACAAAAGAGAATTTGAAGACCTACAAACGATGCTCGGCAAACGCCTAACAACACCGAGTCTCTGAATTTATCATCAATCAATCGGCATATCTAATTAAGAACCTGAAAATTATATGCAAGTTCAGCTAAGAGAAGCAAGCAAGACAAACAAAGAGGAGGCTCCACTGAAGGAAATTTCCCAAGCGAGAAGACCCAACATCACCTATTGGGCCTGGTACAAAAGGCCTGCTTAGTTTAGTTTTATGTTTTAATTTTACAAGAACTCATTTTATAGCTATAAATATAACAGTGGAAGTATATTGAATCAAAATCCTTGTTCAGCATGAATGGTGAAGAATGCCCATGGTAATGACCAGGACGCTGGTTCGACCCTCATACCATTACAAATTCTTTTTTGTTTTCAGCTACACCTATAGAACGGGGCCGTTCTCCAGGCCACTTTCGATTCAGAGACGAGCACAAAACGATACCGTTTTTTCATGTATCGTCGTCTTCCCTAGCCCCCGCAAACTCCCAATTATCCAGTTGCCTCCGTCACCACCGTAATCCGACGGCCGTCTCTCTTCATCGTCCAAACTTTCTCACTCCGTTACGATTCTGGACTCCGACCAAGAGAATTCCCTTGACGAGACCTAATCCCCTCTCTCCATTTCAGCCTTAGTGATTGTTTACAGGACGTAAAGGTCATAGTCGTTCACCGTCAATTGACGGCAGCGTACCTACCCACCGCTATCGGCGATCCGCACTACGGCCCACCTCTCGAGTCTGCACTCTTCACTTCTCCGATCCTTCCTCATCCGCCTCTCGAGCACAAGATTCAATCCATCATGCCTCGAACAGATCACTCTCTTAATCCATAGAGGGATTAAACATCGATGGGAAGCGCAAAATCCAATTGATAGCCAGGATGAGAGGAGAGGGTTCGTCAGCCACTACAGACAGCAATTGGAAAGGGGGTTTGAGCGTTGACATGAGTGGGAAAAGGAATAAATCACCAAACTAAAATTGTAAGTAAATATAACTTAATGGATTGGAGACATGATTAGAATAAAATTTGGTACTATAATTCGAAAATATGTTGAAAAGTTTGTTTAGGGGTTAAAGGGTACGCATAAAAAAGTAATAGGACCAACTAATCATTTAAAAATTGTAAAAATTAAATAATTTAATTCCAATTAATAAACACCGCTAGATTAAATCTACGGTGTAGAAATCCTGTCGCATAGTATGTGTCTGACGCATACGAGTGTGACCCATATATATATATATATATATATATATATATATATATATATATATATATATATATATATAGGTCAGACTGGTGTACGTCAGGCGTATACTATACGTCAGATACTACTAGTGAGATATCTCTATCTACACCATGAATTAAATCGAGATTGGGGTATGATACTATACCCTAACCTCTAATGGATAAACCCCAGGCTTCGATTTTCGAAATCCCAACCCGAAGTTTGATTTAATGAAAAACAAAACTTGACCGTTGAGATCGGCCGGAGCTCATCTAAGTTCATCTAACTGCTAGATCACCTGACGTATAGTATATGCCTAACGTACACCAGTCATCACCATATATATATATATATATATATTAATTATTATTAATTAGTTACGAGTAAAATCAATAATTATAATTACAATCACACCCATTAATTGTCTTTCAATACTATTTAGTCCCATTCATCAAACAATTTAAAGAACAACCTAATTGTATTTGCAATCATCCCAACCCAATATCACAAAGCAATTAAAACAAAAACAACACAACCTTCCATCTTGCCAGTTTTCAGTTCGGAACCTCCCTACAGATTTAGATGACAAGAAATAGCTTGAAGAGCAAACAAACCCACAAACTTAAAAACTGAAATTAATTCAACTAGCGGAGAAATTGGTGCCACAGCGTCAGTGCCAGGAGAAGCATGATAACCGTCCTCTTCGCTCAGGCAATGAAAGAAGATCTTGCGGGACGGTGACGAAGTCAAAATCGAAGATGGCGTAGCGACATTCGTAGTCCGGAAGCGAATCTGCGAGGTCGTAGTAGCTCTCGCCGGCGCCGCCAACCTTGTCGACGGCGACAAGCCCTGTCTTCTCGTCGATCTTGAAGACGATGTAGCGGTGCACTCGTCGCCACATCCCACTCGCTGCCATATATACTTAATGCCAGCGCCATTGTTGATCGAGAAAGAGGTTTTCGAGAGACCTAGTCCCAGGGCTAAAGATCCCAATCGCGCATCCCGTAGGCCTCCACCATCTCCGCCATCGATTGCCTGAAATCTCCGCCATCGATCTCGACAGTCCAGCGTCACTGCCTGTCAAACATGCTTCTGATCCGGTTCTGGTCATCATTTTTCATTTACTTTTGGTCCGGTCCTATCTCAATTCGATCCGGTTCTAGACCGAGTCGACCGATGCGCACCCCTAGATGTATGTTACTAGATGGTTGCTACCGCGCTTTGCGGCGGGCCTAGATAATTATTGAAGCCCACTTTTAATTCTTTTGATGGTTTTGCCCGTCATGATTTAATTTTGAAAGAAAATTTTGAGTATTTTGATCAATGTTTTATGATCTTGTTTTTCTTTTATAGAATCCTATTTTATGATCTTCTTGTGTTCCTAGCTAGCCGACGATCAGAGTAATCAGAGGTCGAAATGGTTGGTCTGTTGGGCTCTCCGATTCCTCCAAATCCTGTGGTGGAAACAGGAGCACGTATGTCCTCATCAAATAAGCCAACCATCCTTAGAATCTTAATTAGCAGAAAGTACACTATAATAGTGCTTTAACTAATTAACCCGATGGCAAGGGCATTCTGCATAGCTACTACGAAAGAAAGAGAAAATATTCAATGGAAATTGTTAAGGCTATATTTTCTCTCCTCCTCTTGGTTCTTGTTTATGCTTTTGCATCTCTGAAGCCTTTGGATGCATCTTTACATGAGAACAACAATCGACCGATGATCACCACCATCAGGAAGCTGATGCCTTATTATAATAATACAGGCAAGTTCCAGTCAAGAAACTCATTTCTCTTTGGATTATTTGGACGAAATTGTTTATATGATGGTCGATCAATATCATAGTCTTGAACATACTGCTTGTGATTTTGAATCACCATAACACTGATATTAAAAGTTGATCTAAAGAAAGAAAATATACAACTGATTTGTACAACTTGAAGCCCTGTGTGGGGTTTTGATAATTTAGGTAGGATGCGATTCAAAGAATGGTAAAACATTTCATTCTTGTACTACTTATAGCACTCGCATAAACTCGAGTTATAGTGATAATTTCAGACAAATTAGTTGGTGATCACTTTTAGGCTTTAGCATGTTAGTTTATAACTGGTTCATTTCGATTGAATGCAGTTTTCCACAAGAAAAATAAACAGATGAGCATCACGGCCACCTCCACCTCCAGAAAGTTGCTTATGCTATGGGGCAAGTTTCTCTTCTTAACTCTCTCCCTCTCTTTCTCGAGGAAAAATAAAATTTCCCCACTAACAGATTAAAAGGATTTTGGTTACCATTTTGTTGTTCTTATTGGTGCTTCCTTTAGGTAATAAAAGGCTTTTCCATTTGATGTATAGCATAACCATTAACCCACCCGTGGCCGTGGAAGATAAAAAATTACCTGTTATATTTTCATCATTTAATTGGTATCAAATTACCTGTTTCTCAATAAAAAAGAATCTGTCATTTGGTTCCAATGAGAAGCCCATAGGCCATATGAGTGCTCTCACATAGTAATTGCAAATGCTCATTTTCCCTTATTACTTTTCCATCATAAGTCATAACCCTACCTTTTTTACAAACCCGACAATACTATTTTATTTTGTCTTCATAAAGTCAATACTTTAAAAAATATTAAAATTACAATTGTGCATTGATCAGATGTTTATATTGGTCGGTGCTTATGAGAATGTGAAGATTCATGGACTTTCTTGGAGCCAAACATTCTTTCTAATCATATCAAAATCTACTAGGTCTGATTGACTTGCAATTATCAGGAATACAGTAACTAATACTATTTAAATCTTTCTCGATTATTTTTTGGGTCAATTTCTTTTACTGAACTTCATCGGGAACAAAATGCGGCCAACAGGGAAGGACTGCGGGAAAGACAATTGTTGTCAACATCATGGTTTCCTCTGGTCATGTAATTGTTGTTGCTCCGACTACCGTTGTTATTATGAGCCTGATAACAATGGCTCATCGCCGATTAATGGAACCACCGACGGGCCACTCAATGGTCAGTGTTCTATATAAGTGCCTTTGTTTTAAGGTTAATTTATCTAGTTAGTAATATATATTTTTAAATTTTATGTTCATGTGACAGGAAAGAAATCAGATGAGCTGGAGAAGCATACATCCACTGAGAAACCAAAAGACTAGATAAAGTAAAAGTAAAAATCATGTATGTCGACTTTGAATATTGAGGATAGTTAGCAATAATCATTAATAATTGGGTTAATATATTTGTATGGACTGAAATTTTCACATAATAAACATCCTGTCCAATCTTTTCGATCTATAATATTATGGCCTGAACTATATACCAAAGTAACGAAATTGACCAAACTCGAAAATTAATCGTTATCTTGGACGGTCAATCGCGTTGACTAAAGATCAACGTGACATGTCACCGCCAAATCAACACTTTTCACTTCAATTTTTTTTTATATTTTCCACCAATTTTTTTTCCATTTTGAATTAAATAAATTAAAAGTTGCCAATTTTGTTTTTAAAATTTTATTTAATTATTTTTTCATACATGTGGAATCCATGTCATCAATATTGGGTGACTGGACAATGACGTTGCGCATTGACCGTTAGTCAATACGTTTGACCGTCTAAGATAACGGTCAATTTTCTGGTTTGGCCAATTTCGTGACTTCGGTGTATAGTTCAGGCCTAATATTATAAATAAATAAAAATTGGTCAGAATGTTTATTATCTAAAAAGTTCAGACCACACAAATATATTAACTCTTAATAATTATATATAGGATCCATCATAAAGTAAGCAACTTACATATGCTACTTGTCAAAGTGCCAATGTCTTTTGTTCGTTGTTCAGTGCTCTATAAGGTAATTTGGATGGCACCAAGTTCACTTTTATACCAGTATATATGCTAATTTAAGTGCAACATGTACCACTTAACTAGTATTTCTATTACTTTGTTCATTTTTCTATCCAAAACCTTAACGGTAAGGATAAAAAATATTTATCTTGTCAAGCCCGCATGCCTAGTCAGTTGGCTAGCGCTATATCAACCAAGCAAAAATACAAACAAGGGCTTGGTTTTGTGGTAATACCACTAACTTAAAACTTGGAAGTTCCAAGTTTGAAACTCTTAATTAGTACCTTAATGACAACAAAATGAAATTAAATCACCCTTATTAAAAAAAACCAAGCAAAAATGAACCAGCCCACTCCCACTCAACTTTGTGTGAAGATCAAGTTCACAACCCAAATTATGCACCATGCATAATTATAAGTGTCAGCCTATTTTAGAGTATCATAGAATATCTCTAAAATTTTGAGAATTAATTATAAACTCTCAAATAGGGGTATATGATTTTGAATATTAAGACGTTCACACGAGAAGTTTATTGACAATAAATAAAAACTTAGTATAATATAATACATTCAAAGAGACCTTAAGTGTACAAAAAAAAAATTTATTAGGTGGTTATTCCTTTTTCAATAGATGAACTATTTAGGGTCTTTTGGTACCCGACCCAACCCGTCAATTAGAAAAGCTATTAAAACTTGCACCCGATCAAAAACTCGTCAGCACCAAATTTCACTCACTCACGAACCAAAATTCGTCAACACCGAATTCAACTCGCTTTAAGCTTTGTTTTTAGGTTTCACTCACTGACCTAGTGACTTTTTATTTTCTTAGTGATGTGACACATCAAAGACTTGGGTCATGTATTTGGAACCTAAATCTAACACTATTGGGAATTTCCCAAATACAATGTTTGGAAGCATAAAATGTAGGTATCAAATTTGTGAGGTCCACAAATTTGAAATATTTTTGTATCAAGTGTGTAAACTCCACGGATTTAAAATTCTCACATAATTTAGTGAGATTTGAGATAATGAACCAATTTTTTTATGCTAATAAACCAATCACTCATAAAATTGAATATTCAAACAATAATTTCCTCAAACCCCAAATGAACTAAATCCGTCACAAATTCATAATTTTCCAAATGTTTAGATTTATACAAACCTTCATTTTTCAAATATTTGGTCCAAAAGATCCCTTAGATACTCTATATTTTTTTTGGTAGAAAATACTCTATTAATCATGCATGTAAATTAATTATTTAAAATTTGAAAGAAAGGGAAAATAAAGGCGGGAAAGTAACTAGTCTTGGTATCCGTATTGCTTTCTCTAGCGCGGGTCCACCCTCCTGCCCTGTCTTGTCATCTCAACCAATTCCCTCGCTTTTCCTCCCAAATTGCCAAATCCAAACCGCGTCTCCACAAGTTTCTGGTTCAGCATTTGAGCATTTCTTAGTTTAATCTTCTCTTTGAACACTCACTAATCTTGCTTAAGACTTTACGGTGGGCCTTAACCAGAATTTAAAACACTTGTCATCTGACTTGAGCTGATATTCATAGCGCACCAATTTGATCAATCATTACCGGAATTGCTTCTACAGGAACTGATTTCAAATTAAAGCGTACAACCCAACTGGCCAAATAAACAAGCACCCACCCAAACAAACCCACATCTCTCATTCTTCTCATCTACCTCCTAAAACAGAGGAACAAGAATGGAGAATGAAGAACTGTCGGTTCTGCAAGAACAAGAAGAAGAAGCAGCCGCCGCCGGAGCCGGGGAAAGCAGTGTAACGCACGGAGGGAGGTACGTGGTGTTGGACTATATTGTAAACTAGAATTAGTTTAAGGACCATATTGTAATGTTTGTTTATATTTATGTATTATTTTGTTATTTCTTTATTTACAGCTGGTATATATTGTATAAACGAACAGTGTAAAATTAACTTTGATGAAATAAAACAAGTAGACCCGTTTCTCCCAACATGGTATCAGAGCAAATCAGTTTCTAGACTTTTCTTGGCGTTTCGCTTTCTTGCTTTCTTCCGCTTCTTTCTACGCTGCAATGGCGAACTCTTCCTCCACCTCGTTTCAACCGCCGCTGCCGATCTCGGCGACGCTCGCACCAAATCACCCTTACTTCATCAGTTCCGGCGACTCTTCGACGGCGCAGCTCGTCTCCGTCGTCCTCACCGGGCCAAATTACCATTCTTGGGCCAGATCGATGCGATTTGGTCTCCTGTCGAAGAACAAGATTTCCTTCGTCGATCCTTCCGTCCCGACGCCTCCTGCTGGCGATCCTCTCTTCCAAGCCTGGCAGATGTGTGACACGCTCGTTCTCGGGTGGATTCTCCGGTCGCTCTCGCCGGAGATTGCACAGAGCGTTCTCTGGCTCAACACTGCGGTCGAGGTTTGGCGTGATCTCCAGGAGCGCTTTAGCATCGCTGATCTTCAGGATGAGATCTACGGGCTGAAGCAAGGAAATCTGTCTGTAAGTGCGTTCTTCACCAAGTTTAGGGTTCTTTGGGACGAGTTGATGACCTACCGTCCTGTGCGATCTTGTGCATGTGTTCCTCGTTGTTCTTGTGTTGAGTACATGAGAGTAGATCAAGTGATTAGGTTTTTGAGAGGTTTGACTGAGGATTTTGAGTCTGTTAGGTGTTCGATTCTGTTGATGGATCCTCTCCCTCCCATTAACAAGGTCTTCTCTATGATAGCCCAACATGAGCGTCAGATTAAGATTCCAAACCCTAATTCTGTCAATCCTATGGCCTGTGCTGTACAGTCTGGTCCTCATAGAGGCAACAACCAGTCTAAAAGGCCTGTCTGCACGTTTTGTGGTTTAACTGGTCACACTATTGATCGCTGTTACAAGAAACATGGTTATCCACCAGGATATAAGCCACGTTCTAGGGTCAATGCTGTGATTAGTGAGTCTGTTGATACTAACAGTGGTTCTAGTGAGAACGGAAGTGCTCCTTCCGATTCTATTGTGTTGACACAGGCTCAGTATAGAGCTTTGTTTGCTCAGAGTCAGTCTCAGGCTCTGCCATCTTCAGCTCCTACTGTGAATTCCATCACTGCTGGAGTTTGTGTCGAGCAGTCTTTCCTGGCTTCTTCATCAGCTGCTTCTTCAAGCCAGGATGGAGGTAAGTTTGCTCTTCTTGCCAACTCTATGGTTGCCAATCCTTCTAGGTGGATCTTGGATAGTGGAGCTTCTGATCATGTGGTGTCTGATATTGCTTGTTTGCAATCACCTACTGCTGTGTGTGATGTTTTTGTGTCTTTACCAAATGGTTCTAAAGTGCCAGTTACACACGTAGGGTCAGTTAGGTTGAATGATCACTTAATTCTCAAGAAAGTTCTATTAATTCCACAATTTGGTTTTAATTTGATCTCTGTAAGCAAATTAAGTAAGGATTCGTCCTGTTCTGTGACATTTTTTGATGATCATTGCCTGCTACAGGATCTGGCCTCCCGGAAGATGATTGGTATAGCTAGAGAGAGCAGTGGACTTTACTGTTTTTCAGCAAAAGTACACAACTCAGCTCCTCTGCCTCTACCAATATCTTCATCAAGTCCAGATTCTTCTGCTTTTTCAGTATTGTTTGATAAGACTGTTCACGATTTTGATCTTTGGCATTTTCGCCTAGGTCATGTATCTTTCTCTCGTTTACAAACTTTATCTTCTAGAATAAGTGGGATTGATTCAAAATGTACAAAACATTGTTCTGTTTGTCCACTGGCGAAACAGAAACGTCTTCCCTTTATGGTAAGTGAGTCCCAAGCTGAGCATTTGTTTGATTTAGTGCATACTGATATTTGGGGTCCTTATAGTGTTCCTACTATTGATGGTCATCGTTATTTCTTAACTATCGTAGATGACTATTCTCGTAACACATGGGTTTACCTTATGCATAAGAAGTCTGAAGCTAGACCTTTAATTCAGAATTTTGTTGCTCATATTCAAAATCAGTATAATATGAGAGTCAAAGTGCTCAGGTCAGATAATGGTCAAGAGTTTCAGATGCGTGCATTCTTTGATTCTTTAGGAATTGTTCATCAGACTACTTGTGTCGAGTCTTCACAGCAAAATGGTCGGGTAGAGCGCAAGCAGCAGCATATCATTGCTGTTGCTCGTGCCCTCATGTTTCAGTCCTCCCTTCATTCTCAGTTTTGGGGTCATGCTGTCTTACATGCAACTTTTTTGATTAATCGTATCCCTAGTCCAGTCTTAGGTAATAAATCTCCTTATGAACTGCTTCACAATTCTGTACCTGACTATAGTAGTTTCCGTGTGTTTGGTTGCTTGGTTTATGCATCTACATTGTCTCATAATCGACCTAAGTTTGAACCAAGGGCAGATCCTTGTGTTTTCTTAGGATTTCCTTTTGCCACAAAAGGTTACAAGCTTTATAACCTTGCTACCAATTCTGTGTTTGAATCTCGGGATGTAGTTTTCCATGAGTCTATTTTCCCTTTCTTTTCTAAGAGTCATCAACTGGATTCGGTTGAATTTGCTTTTCCTGTCATTCAAATTCATCCATCTGCTGCAGTTACACCTCATGGTGCCAACACAGTGGATGGTTTAGTCCATTTATCCAATCCCGACCAACATTTCAGAGTTCCAACTCCTGCTGTTTCTGATGAGGATGATGGAGCCCCACCTCCTGAGTATCCTCCTGTTTTTGAAAATGAACCAGCAGGTCGTCCAGTTAGGAATAGACACAGACCTGCCCGTTTGCAGGACTATGTCTGTAATTCTGCTGTTCATTCTTCTATTCCATATCCGTTATCTTCAGTTATTTCTGATACTAATCTGGCTAATGGACATTCTAGTTTTGTTAATGCAGTAAGTTCCATTTCAGAACCTACTAGTTATCATGAGGCAGCCAAGGATGAACGCTGGAATGCTGCTGTTAATACAGAGTTGGATGCACTCATCCGAACCAATACATGGACAATTGTCTTACGGCCTCCAGGTATCAAACCCATTGGGAACAAATGGGTTTTCAAGGTAAAATTCCACCCGGATGGAACTATTGAGCGGTTTAAAGCTCGATTAGTTGCTAAAGGGTATACGCAAACTGAAGGAATAGACTATTTAGATACTTTTTCACCTGTTGCCAAGTTAACAACTGTTAGGGCTTTGCTTGCTTTAGCTTCCATTAAAGGGTGGCATTTGCATCAATTAGATGTTAATAATGCTTTTTTGCATGGTGAATTAGATGAGGATGTGTATATGAAAGTTCCTCTAGGTTTAAAACTTCCTCCTAATTCTGGTGATGTTGTATGCAAACTGAACAAATCTCTTTATGGCCTAAAACAAGCTAGTAGGCAGTGGAATCATAAGTTAACTGAGTTCCTTTTGAATGCTGGTTACCAACAATCAAAGGCTGATTACTCTCTGTTTACTAAACACAAGGATGGACAGTTTCTTGCTTTGCTTGTTTATGTAGACGACATAATATTGGTTGGTGATTACTTGTCTGAAATTGAGAATCTTAAGAAAGGATTAGATGCTGCTTTTAAAATAAAAGACCTAGGACATGTTAAATACTTTCTTGGTTTGGAAATTGCGCGTAAGTCTACTGGTATTTCTATTTGCCAAAGAAAGTATGTTCTGGATCTTTTGTCTGACTCTGGATTGTTAGCTGCCAAACCAGTTAGTACACCTTGTAATCCAGGAGTAAGGTTGTCTAGTAAGACTGGTGTTTTACTCGATGATGCTTCTGTTTATCGCCGTTTGGTAGGGCGTTTATTGTACTTATGTAATACGCGTCCTGACATAGCATTTGCTGTACATCAGTTGACTCAATTCATGAGTGCACCCACTGATGTACATTTGCAAGCAGCTTATCGCATTCTTCATTACTTGAAAGGTAACCCAGGTCTTGGTTTGTTTTTTCCTAGTAACTCAGAACTGACTCTCAAGGCTTTTTCAGATAGCGATTGGGCTGGCTGTCCTGATTCCCGTCGTTTCACAACAGGTTTCTGCGTGTTTTTGGGTAAATCTTTAATTGCTTGGCGTTCCAAGAAACATAAAACAATCTCTCGGTCCTCTACTGAGGCTGAGTATAGGGCTATGGCAGACCTGACTTGTGAAGTGCAATGGTTGCATTATGTGTTTGCTGCTTTGGGTGTTACTTTTCCTACCCCTAGTATTCTGTATTCTGATAGTCAATCTGCTATTCGTATTGCTGAAAATCCTGTTGCACATGAGCGCACCAAACACATAGAGTTAGACTGTCATTTAACTCGTGATAAGATAGCTGCTGGTCTCATAAAAGTGCTGCATATTTCGACTGCTAACCAGGTTGCTGATCTGTTTACAAAGTCTTTGCCTACTGCAGTGTTTTCTGTTTTGCAGTCCAAGCTGGGCACTCTTGATATCCATGCTCCAGCTTGAGGGGGGGTGTTGGACTATATTGTAAACTAGAATTAGTTTAAGGACCATATTGTAATGTTTGTTTATATTTATGTATTATTTTGTTATTTCTTTATTTACAGCTGGTATATATTGTATAAACGAACAGTGTAAAATTAACTTTGATGAAATAAAACAAGTAGACCCGTTTCTCCCAACACGTGGAGTACAACCTTCTGGGAAACATCTTCCATGTATCCTCCAAATACGTCCCTCCCGTTCATCCCGTCGGCCGCGGTTCGTATGGCGTCGTCTGGTACTCTACAGTCTACATTCTCTTCACCCCCAACTACTAGTAACTTAACCATCCTCTGTTTTTCCTAATTTGTAATCAATAAAAATTCCCCCCCTATTTTGCAGCTGTGCCAGAAATGCAGAGACGAATGAGGCGGTGGCGATTAAGAAGATCGGAAACGCTTTCGACAACAGTGTTGACGCCAAGAGAACCCTCCGTGAGATCAAGCTTCTCCGCCATATGGATCACGAAAACGTAATCCGATTAATTCCCATCCAAATTAGTACCGATTTCCCTCATGGGTTGGTCAAAAGTAACTAATCTGGCTGTTGTTCTGTTTTGATCTTTTGTGCAGATCATCAAAATTAAAGACATAATCCCGCCGCCGGAGAAGGACAAGTTCGACGACGTTTACATCGTCTACGAGCTGATGGATACCGACCTTCACCACATCATCCGCTCGTCCCAGCTTCTCACCGACGACCATGCCCAGGTTTCTGATTATACGTGTTATGTTTCCAAATTTGACTGATATTGAGGTGAAATTTATGTTGGACTGATGATATCAATGGCGGGGCAGTACTTTCTGTACCAATTGCTTAGGGGTTTGAAGTACATCCACTCAGCAAACGTGCTCCATCGCGACTTGAAGCCAGGGAACCTGTTGCTGGATGCGAATTGCGATCTGAAGATATGTGATTTCGGGCTGGCGAGGACCACGTCTGAGTCCGATTTCATGACGGAGTACGTCGTCACGCGGTGGTACAGGGCGCCGGAGCTCTTGCTCAATTGCTCCGGCTACACCGCCGCGATCGACATTTGGTCCGTCGGTTGCATTTTCTTGGAGATTGTTCAAAGAGAGCCGCTTTTTCCTGGCAAGGACTACGTTCAGCAGTTGGGTCTTATTACCCAGGTAAAAGAAAATTTCCATAAACCTGCTGAAGAAAGAAGAAGATACAATTGATCAAGTGAACTCAAAAAGTAAACAACTTTTGCTCTCTCTGTAAACATGTTTTCTTTTGCAGCTACTGGGTTCACCGGAAGATTCTGATTTGGGATTCTTGAGAAGCGACAACGCAAAAAAGTATGTGAAGCAGTTGCCGCATTTCCCTAAGCAACCCTTTGTGGAGAAGTTCCCAGATGTTTCGCCATTAGCGCTGGATCTCGCGGAGAAAATGCTCGTCTTTGATCCCAGCAAGCGCATAACTGGTACGCCAGGGTACTCTGTTTCTTTACTTACTCTGTTTTCATGAACAAGAAAAATGGCAATAATTAAGTTCCTTTATCATGGAATTTTCAATTCCGCAGTGGAGGAAGCGTTGAATCATCCATATCTGTCGAGTCTCCATGAGATCAACGAGGAACCAACCTGTTCAAGTCCGTTCGTCTTCGATTTCGAGCAGGCTTGTTTGAGTGCGGACGACATAAAGGAGCTTATTTATTTGGAGTCTCTGAATTTCATGTCTACCGAAGAAGACGCTATGGACTTGAGTAATTGACGCCCTGAATTTCATTGTTTCCCGATTGTTCATTTCCGGTTTGTGCTCATTATTGGTGATGACAGCATTGACAGGACTTAATTTTTGCTGGTTATTGTTTCGAAAAAGGAAAACAGAGAGAATGGATATCTCTGAAGAGGAGATGGGATCTTCTCTTTGAGCAGCTTTCCCACTAAGCTAGGGAAAATTTTGATCCTTTTTTGTTTGGTTATAAATTTGCTGATGGCGGGAATTGAATCTGCTGGAAGATTAACCCCTTGTTCTGGAAGGAGAGAAAAGGGAGGGGAGGGATTTAGAGCCCTTCTAGTGTGCTCTATAGCACCCATGCTATAAAAAAGGTGACCTGTTGAGGAGGTAAACTCACTGAATGACTGGTCCCACATCATTAATGGCAATCTTGTAAATAATGAATCAATGTATACAAGTGTAGGTACAAGTTAGAGTTGTACCATATCGTATAGGTACAAGTTTCAGCTGTACCATTGAAGAATTTGTTTCACAAAGTGTAGGTACAACTTAAAGTTGTACCATTAGTACAGGTACAATTTT
This sequence comes from Linum tenue, assembly GCA_946122785.1. Classification (NCBI taxonomy): domain Eukaryota; kingdom Viridiplantae; phylum Streptophyta; class Magnoliopsida; order Malpighiales; family Linaceae; genus Linum; species Linum tenue. Next base: position 62,222,231 of record CAMGYJ010000009.1, on the reverse strand, counting down.
GAGCTGTACCATGAAGGGATTTATTAGAAAGTGTAGGTACAACTTAAAATTGTACCATGTTATAGGTACAAGTTTGGGTTGTACCATAAAAGAATTTTGAGAAAGTGTAGGTGCAACTTAAGGTTGTACCATTAGTATAGGTACAATTTTTAGTTGTACCATAAGGGATTTGTTAGAAAGTGTAGGTACAACTTAAAGTTGTACCATGGTATAGGTACAATTTTGGGTTGTACCATAGAAGGATTTTTAGAAAGTGTAGGTACAACTTAAAGTTGTACCATGGTATATGTACAAGTTTGGGTTGTACCATAGAAGGATTTTGAAAAAGTGTAGGTACAACTAAAAGTTGTACTATTAGTATAGGTACAATTTTGAGTTGTACCATAAAGAGATTTATTAGAAAGTGTAGGTACAATTTGAAGTTGTACCATTAGTATAGGTACAATTTTGAGTTGTACCATAAAAGGATTTATTAGAAAGTGTAGGTACAACTTAAAATTGTACCATGTTATAGGTACAAGTTTGGGTTGTACCATAGAATGATTTTGAAAAAGTGTAGGTACAACTTAAGGTTGTACCATTAGTATAGGTACAATTTTTAGTTGTACCATAAAGGGATTTGTTAGAAAGTGTAGGTACCACATAAAGTTGTACCATGGTATAGGTACAAGTTTGGGTTGTACCATAGAAGGATTTTGAAAAAGTGTAGGTACAACTTAAAGTTGTACCATTAGTATAGGTACAATTTTTAGTTGTACCATAAAGAGATTTATTAGAAAGTGTAGGTACAACTTAAAGTTGTACCATTAGTATAGGTACAATTTTGAGTTGTACCATAGAGGGATTTGTTAGAAAGTGTAGGTACAACTTAAAGTTGTACCATAGTATAGGTACAAGTTTGGGTTGTACCATAGAAGGATTTTGAAAAAGTGTAGGTACAACTAAAAGTTGTACCATTAGTATAGGTAAAATTTTTAGTTGTACCATAAAGAGATTTGTTAGAAAGTGTAGGTACAACTTAAAGTTGTACCATGGTATAGGTACAAGTTTGGGTTGTACCATAAAAGAATTTTGAGAAAGTGTAGGTACAACTTAAGGTTGTACCATTAGTATAGGTACAATTTTTAGTTGTACCATAAAGAGATTTGTTAGAAAGTGTAGGTACAACTTAAAGTTGTACCATGGTATAGGTACAAGTTTGGGTTGTACCATAGAAGGATTTTGAGAAAGTGTAGGTACAACTAAAAGTTGTACCATTAGTATAGGTACAATTTTGAGTTGTACCATAGAGGGATTTGTTAGAAAGTGTAGGTACAACATTAAGTTGTACCATAGTGTATAGGTACAATTTTGAATTGTACCATACCATAGAAGATTTTTAGGAAAGTGTAGGTACAACTTTAAGTTTAGTGTAAAGGTACAACTCTAGAAAGTGTAGGTACATCTTAATTCCACGGCTGTTATTTTGACAAAATGAGCTGTGCGAATGTTTGAGTGGCAGTTGTGTGTTTCAATTGAATGTGAGATTTTGACGGGCGTGACAATGTCAAGTAGTAGCCGTGAAATTTCCTGGGATAGTGAGAACTGCTCTTTGCATGTCACGGGACATCTCACGGTCGTTATATTTGCCTGAGGAATGAAACACTGCTTTTTACATCTCACTTGAGTATTTTACGGTCGTGAGATTACCAGTATAAGGTGTCAGATTTCCAGTAGGAGACTTTCACCTGTGGAACATCTCACGGCTTATTCTCACGCCCGTGAGAATTAATAGATGAGCCGTGAGAAGTACAGCATTCAAATCCAAAACACGGCTCATCTCACGGCCGTGATACTGTCGAAGGCAACCCGTGAAAACCTCTGGGAAACTGAGAAGTGCGTTTTTACATCCACGGTCTCTCTCACGGCCTATCTCACGGCCATGATATTTCCAGAATTACAAATCCAAAAACACGCCTTCTTTCACGGCCGTGGGATTTCCAGAATTGGCCGTGCAAATCCAAAACACGGCTCATCTCACGGCCGTGATACTGTCGAAGGCAACCCGTGAAAACCTCTGGGAAACTGAGAAGTGCGTTTTTACATCCACGGTCTCTCTCACGGCCTATCTCACGGCCGTGATATTTTCAGAATTACAAATCCAAAAACACGCCTTCTTTCACGGCCGTGGGATTTCCAGATTGGCCGTGAGATTTCCAGAAATAGTCTGCACAGACATTCACCTGTTTGTGAAAACTACAAACTTATGAAAAAGATGATTCATAATGTTCTCTAAACCTTGACACGAGCATTACATAGATCCATTCACAATGTTCTCTAGTAACTGTACATCATATCAGATGAGATACCCTGTTAACAAAAAGTAAAACGCAGTCAAAGCATTACATTTGTCTAATAAAACAAGCATCCATAACACGATTAAATCTGTCTAATTAATGCTTAAGTTTAGCTGCATGTAGCCCACACTAGTGCATCATAATATTCTAATTGGAAAACATACAAGCACAAACGCAAACACACATAGCTAAGTACTAAGGACTTTGGTTGGCTCATCTTCACTGCCCATCTTTCTCGTTAGTGTTCTTGTCCTCGTCTTTGTTTTCCTGGATTTGCTCATCTTCATTGTCCTCGCTAGAGTCACTGCCCTCTTCCTCATTGGTGTCATTGTCCTCTTCACTGCTTTCCTTGTTTTGTTCATCGTCATTGCCCTCGTCGTCCTCTTCACTGCTGTCTTCCTCATTGGTCCCTTTGTCCTCTTGATTTTTTTCCTTGTTTTGGTCATCGTCGTTGCCCTCGTCGTCCTCTTCACTGCTGTCTTTCTCATTGGTCCCTTTGTCCTCTTGATTTTTTCCTTGTTTTGGTCATCGTCGTTGCCCTCGTCGTCCTCTTCACTGCTGTCTTCCTCATTGGTCCCTTTGTCCTCTTGATTTTTTTCCTTGTTTTGGTCATCGCCATTGCCCTCGTCGTCCTCTTCACTGCTGTCTTCCTCATTGGTCCCTTTGTCCTCTTGTTTTTTTCCCTTGTTTTGGTCATCGCCATTGCCCTCGTCGTACTCTTCACTGCCCTCTTCCTCATTGGTGTCATTGTCCTCTTCACTGCTTTCCTTGTTTTGTTCCTTTCCTTTGTCCTCTTGATTTTTTTCCTTGTTTTGTTCCTTTCCTTTGTCCTCTTGATTTTTTCCCTTGTTTTGGTCATCGCCATTGCCCTCGTAGTCCTCTTCACTGTTGTCTTCCTCATTGGTGTCATTGTCCTCTTCACTGCTTTCCTTGTTTTGTTCCTCTCCTTTGTCCTCTTGATTTTTTTCCTTGTTTTGCTCATCGTCATTACCCTCGTCATCCTCTTCACTTCCCTCTTCATTGCTTTCCTCGGTTGGCCTAGGAGATAGTTCCCAAGGTCTTGAGAATTTGTTGTAGTCAATCCTCAAGGACCTCATGATCTGATGGTTGCATTCGATGATGTAGCGTCGAGCTTCCTTCTCTCGATCAAGGCGGGAGAGAATGAGTGCATTTTGCTCCAGAATTTGGGCATTCTGCCGACCCAATGCCTCAAAATGGGATATGTAGCTGTCGGTGGATGGTCCGGCTTGAGTCGTAGTTCGGTGATGTTGTGCAGGTTGTTCCGGAGTCTCCTCGACCATTTGCTGAACAACATGCTCCGATGCGTTTGCCTCATCTATTGCAAGAGGTGGAGCAGGATGAGGGAGGCCAACAATGCCTACCACACCATTCTCCTTAACCACCAAACACAGACGTGATCAATATCAGAAGCATTAGTTACATTTGCTCAATGTTCAAAAGGAACTAGATTAGGAGGCAATCCAAAACTTGCACAAAATCAATCCTAGATTGTTTGAATCCCGACTAGTTCTGTTTTAGCATTCACTGTGAAAAGGAAAGTGTTGGTTGGAACATTTACCTTTGACAACAAATTTAGATCCGCAAGGTTTTTTTTGGGAGATTGGTTGAGTGGACTGGGTAATGGTGCAATGAGAACCCACCGGATCAATGCCAAAATGCCGAGCTAGCCTTGTGATGTAGGCACCTCCATGGATGGTCTTGATTTGTTTGTTGGAGGTCATCTTCTGTAGGGTTTTCAATATGACTAAACCAAGATGAATTGGGGGATCTTTTACCATAGAGAGGAAAAAGTTCAAATCCTGCTTGGTCACACTCCCCGGGCTCCCCTCCCTAGCTACCACAGAATGAGCGATAATGTTGTGGATGATACGCCACGGGGGAAGAAGATCATTCCCTTTATAGCGGGCAGGGTCAGACTTTGCCACATGGTTTTGTTTTACCCTTGTCCACATAGCATCTACCGATGGTGCTCTTGGATGATATATTTTCTCTGAAATAAAACCATGTCCATCTGTGGTGAGAAATCCTGGTGGGTATACTGGAGTGCCTCTGTGAACTCCGTGATGCTCATCTGTCTCGCCTGTCCTCCAAGGCGAAAAGTTATGTTGTCTTCGGGCTTGTCGAGGTTAAACTCGGACATTCTCTTGATGGAGAGAGTGCTGAGGAACTCAATGGTAAGCTCTCGGTAGATGACCTCATTGATGGAGAGAACCTCACACCATGCCGGGAGACGGAGGCATGTGCAAACGGGGTCCGCTGCTCCGAGGCGCTCTAGGAGATCCCAATCAAAGCATCTTTGCTGCCCAAATGGGAGGGGAAGGAAGCGCTCCAAAGCCCTCCTATGTTCGACGGGTAATTGGAGGAAGCCGTGAAGTCTCCCTCCTCCAAGTTGAGCCTCCGCTTGTGGTGGTGGTGGAGATGGTTGGCGTGCCCGTCCTTGGTTGTTTGTGCGTTGTCGTTTGGGGGGAGTGTCTCGTTCTTGGGTTTGGCGGCGACGACAAGAAGGAGCCTTCCTTTTAGCAGGTGAGGCTGATGGTTGCCGGGTTTTTTGTTTAGCTTTCCCCATTCCTACAAAAACCAACTAAGCACATTTAGTCTTTAGTGAATGAGAGGGAAAAGAATTATGCATAAGCATATGCAATTCACAAATCAAGGAATCTGGTATGCTTTCCAGTTTTCAACAAAGATACTGGAAGATATAGACTTACAGACTTCTCCCTTGACGTCTCTTTGAGTATCCCATCCTCGTCGATCTCCAAGGTATCCTCTACTATTGTAACTCCCCTTGGAGTTGGGGTGATACCGGACAGAACAAATTTTCCAAGCTAGATGCAATCCTTGGTCAGGGGTCTTTCACCCATTGCATCCCTCCCACTCAAAACTTCTCTCTATGTATTTCAATCTCTCTCTGTATTTCGATCTCCATCTCTTTGCTTCCTTCCTTGTCCAAGGAAAGCATCCAGCTTGGAAAATTTGTTCTCCTTGCTTCCTTCCTTAGAGATCGACGAGGTGGTATACTCAATGTGACGTCAAGGGTGAAGATCCCAGGAGCATTCTAATCACGTCTACACCATCAATTGCTAGATCAAGTAAAAATCAGAAGGCAAAAATAAAGCAAAAAACCAAGAGGAAAGCAACACACTGCTCAAATTCTTACTGAAACCAGCCGAGCCAGCATGGTTATCCCCCACATATCCCTGGAAAAAACCCTAATAAAAAAAGGAAGTGCTTGATGCCTCTGGCCTAGCTAATCTAAACTCAAAAGGGGGACTCAATTCTAAGCACAAACTCTAAATCAACCACGATAATTCTATGTAGAAACAGTCTTACTATTGTCGAACCTGATATACCGAAAACCATGACGAGGAAAGAGCACAAGGTTTGTTTTTTGACAATGCCATGTCCAGACTCATAACAGGATCAATGACATCAGAAAGAAGCAACCTAAACCGACCTAATGACAACCCTGGAATAAAATTCCTTAGAAACAGAGGAGCACCACAATTTGGAAGGCAGCACTAGAAGCCTAATCCATCCAATTGGGAACCCATAGACTACATAACCTACAAATTACAATTGGGCAACTAAACCCTAAAAAATGCAAGAAACCAGAGAAGAGTGCCGCTGTGGTTAAGAAGAACTCACCAGAGGCCTTGTCGGGATCGAAGTGGAACAGAGGGCAGAGACTCGTCCGGAAATGGTCGCCGTTGCCGCTGAACCTTGGAGCAGTTACCAGGAGGAGGAATCGTGGGGAAGTGGTCGGCGGCGGAAGAATCTTCGCGGGCGAGCGAGGGCGAGGGCGAGCGAGCAAGGGCGAGGCCGAGGGCGAGCGATCTAGGGCGATGGCGAGCGCGCGAGGGCGAGGGGGTCGAAGTAGAACAGAGGGAGTAGAGGGTTGGGGGTCGAAGTAGAACAGAGGAAAATAGGGTTCGAACAAAATATGGGGGCGGGGGGGGGGGGGGTTTCAAATTCTAATATGCATAGGTTAGTTTTTAGGATTCCAATCTCACGGCCCATTTCACGGACGTGATAATATCGACGCCAACCCGTGAAACTCTCTGGAACTCCCCCCTTTTTATGGAAACAATCTCACGGTACATCTCCCGGCCGTGAGATTTCATTTATGAGGCGTGTTTTTGGATGTCAGCTGGGATTATCTCACGTCTTAGTCTCACGCCCCGTGAGAATTTACAGAGGGCCGTGAGATGTCCAGAATTCATATCCAAAACACGGCTCATCTCACGGCCGTGGTAATGACGACGCCAACCCGTGAAACTCTCTGGAACTCCCCCCTTTTTATGGAAACAATCTCACGGTAAATCTCCCGGCCGTGAGATTTCATTTATGAGGCGTGTTTTAGGATGTCAGCTAGGATTATCTCACGTCTTAGTCTCACGCCCCGTGAGAATTTACAGAGGGTCGTGAGATGTCCAGAATTACAAATCCACGGTCTCTCACACGGCCGTGATATTTCCAGAATTACAAATCCAAAAACACGCCTTCTTTCACGGCCGTGGGATTTCCAGAATTGGCCGTGAGATTTCCAGAAATAGTCTGCACAGACATTTACCTGTAGAACTAACCCTTGTACTTATTATAATGGCGTAAGTAACATAATATACTGTTTTTGAAAACTACAAGCTTATGAAAAGCTGAGTCATAATGTTCTTTGAAGCTTGACACGAGCATTACATAGATCCATTCAATGTCACTAGATACTAACTTGCACAAAACAAACATTACAAGATGAAACATAATGTAGTTTGAAGTCGAACACCAGCATTACAGGTTGTGCTTGGATCGTTTGGGAAGTAGAACAGATTCTTGAGTCTCCACATGAAAGCTGCTTTCACCTGCTCCTATGGACTCGAAGTTGTATTCTTGTTGTGTGAAATGACTATCACCTCCACCTGCTTCAGCCATTCTTTTCAGCGGACAATTTCTGATTGTATGTTTAGGACGCCTACAATACTTGCACAACCGTGTTTTCACTTGAGGTTGCTTCACATTCCCTTTACTTCGAACTGGATGGGGGTCCTTAATAAATTGAGAGGAGTTCACTCCAACATCCGTAGTAGCATTATTTGTTTTGTTGGTTGTTTCTTCACTTATTGTCTTCACTCGCAATGTCAAGTCTTCAATCAACCCTTTGGCAGTATGAAATGCTTCATCCGAACTCACAGCATAATGGCACATTCTACTACATTGACCAACCAAGAATCCAAACCTGTCCAAATAAACAAGCACTTTTGTAGTTGGTTCCAAGCACAATAGAAGTAAACAAAGAACTAAATGAACACCTTAAATTTATAATACCTGCTAATATTTTGCTGGGTAGGACAGCTTCCTATATTCGAGGGATCGAACTCTTTTGCATCTTTAGTCCAACGCTTCAAAATGAGTGACTTTGGAATTTGTATTTGATTTTCTGCTTTCAATATACAGAATATATGCCGACATGGAATTCCGCAGAACTCAAAGATGCCACAAGAACAATGCACATCATGTCCACTCGTGTAAAAGACCACGGTGCACTTTGAGTCAGGGTATTTGAATCGTGACAATGTGTAAATTGTTTTATTGGTCAACACACACTTGTCTGTAATATAGTAATGAACTTCTCTCGCTATTTCTGCTCGAACGCTCCTGAACACATTTCTTGTATATACTATAGAGGCATGTCTTTCAATTTCATGTAAATGTGTCATCAAAACAACATCAGTATGTATTGTCTTAAACTGGTCATGTAACTCAGTTTGTCTCCTATACAAAAGTGCCATGTCAAACTGCTTGACAAACTCAAACAACTTCATCTTACTTTGCAAGAATTTGTCTAGATAAGAGTTCATGCTTTCACAACGTTGTGAGGTAGTCATCCCAGCAAAGAAAATACCTTTCAAGTAAGTTGTGGCCCATAGAGCTCGTCGCCTATACATCTTCTTCATCCACGCATTGTGCTCCAGGTCATACTTGGACAAAATTTCCTTCCACGTAGCTTCAAATTTTGGAATAGAACTGCAGTTTAGCATGCATCGTTTGAAATCCTCCCGGAAGCCTTCCGCATGGCCACGCGCTTCTGCGTTATTGCCCAAGTGCCAAGAACATAACCGATGTCGGGATCCAGGGAGAACCGACTTGATAGCTTTCCTCATTGAAGAACAACCGTCTGTTATAACTGCGGTTGGCTTCTTACCACCCATGCAATGTAAAAAAGCATTTAGAATCCATACGTAGTTCTCCGCCGTTTCATCCGCAAGTAAAGCACATGCAAAAACAGTGCTTGCATTGTGATTATTCACACCAATGAATAGAAGAAATGGAAGATTATATGCATTAGTCTTGTACGTCGAGTCAAAAACAAGAACATCTCCAAAGAGACTATAATCCAATTGTGAAGGAGAGTCAGCCCATAACATATTGCCTAGTTCACCACCGTCACTTACTGTATATCTACAATAAAAACGAGGATCGGTAGTTGCCCGTGCTTGTAAGTAGGCAAGTGCAGCTTCACTGTCACTATCCAAGATCTCCGACCTCCGATCCGCACTAACAAAATTGTAGACATCGGTCTTAGTGAAACCCAAGTTCTGAAAGCTTCCTGCACAATTCACTAGATAATCCATGATTTGATTGGTGCGAATACCAGCAGCCCTAAGTGATCGAATCTGAGCCTTACTTGCGTCATCTACCTTGCGATGAGAACTCAAAAACTGCACTTCATGTGCTCCAGCTAAGGGATGAAAATGTGTTGGTACAAACTGCTTCACCTTGAATCGGTTAGTTGCCTCAACAAAACTGACTTTGAAAGCAGCCGGACAATGGAGCCTTGTTACAGGCCTAGGTTCACGCTTTCTGTTCTCCTTGTCATTGTGGACTGGAAGACGCTCCCCCTCGCGTGAGCAAACCCATCGCTGCATATTTTTAACTCCATATTTTGAATATGTGTGAGTGTTCTTTCGTACGCTGAACCCCATGGCACAACCATAAGTTGAATAGAACTTGCCAGCCTCCACAAGGGTTTCAAACTTATAACCCACAACATCATCCGACTCCCATTTAGAATAAGGCTTACCATTCCCGACTTTATCAAGCAAAGTCCAGTCATACATACTCGAGTACGGTGGAACCATGGCTGGATTTGCAGCATCTTTGATGTTCTCTGAGCTGTGTGGCTGTGTTTCGAAGCTGTGCAAATGCTCATCTGAGATGTTCTCTTTATCAACATCACCAATGTTAGTGTTATTATCATCCTCAGAATCACTATCGCTGGTGTCGACATTGTCCTCCATATCGTCACTATCTCTAACACCACCGGTATCATCTCCATAATCCATTCCCCAATCTAAACCAACATTCAAGTCAATTCCCGTGTCCTTGCCTGTGCTCATATCATCCATCAACCCTTCCATAGTTGATCAACTGAAAACAAGCAACAAAATGAAGTTTAGAGACAATTGAAATCGACATATTCACCACCCACAACCGACCGAATCAAACACTTCACTAATCAATTAACAAACACGAGGCAAACACGAGACAATTGAAATGAAGGGCTGGCTGGTAACTGTAATCCACATATCAACTCGATAGTTTCCCCTTCACTTCCGTGACAAACCAACCATTCACAAATGAAATGAAGCCAAGCAAGATCACAATTCACAACACCCACCAAATTGAACAAAGAAGACAACCAAATCCAACTTCAAACAAAGAAGCTCTCTACACACTTAACAAATGAAGTTTCATCAAATAGCTCCAAATAGCTCCACAAACCCATAGATCACCATGTAATCTTACAATTTACAATGAAAGGCCAACGTGAATGTTCCAAGACAAACAGGACCAAATAGCTCCACAAACCCATAGATCACCATGAATTCGAATCTAGCAATCTAGCAACTTACAAACCCTGAACCTTAAAATTCCCGGCGGCAGCAGTGGCCCAGATTCTGGAGTCGGCAGCAGTGGAGACAAGGCGGAGCAGTGGTTGTCTACTCTGGAGCCGGCACAGCCGTGAGCGGTACCGAGGCTGAGCAGTGGGGAACGAACTCTACACGGTGATGTCCGCCTGGCTGGTGGACGAAATCCGTAGGTGCTGGGACCGTCGATGGACGACCAGATGCTAGCAGAGGAGAATGGCGATATCTACAGGCGGGTGAATTCGGAGGAATACGGGGTGGTGAGAAAGCAGAGAGAAGGAGTTCGTCGGCTGTGGAGAAATTAGGTTCTGGCTGCTGGGATTGTGAGTGTTCGTTATGAAGAAACAGATAATCGGATAGATAAACAATCCAACTTACCGATTCGTCGCGAAGGATGGGTAGAGAAGGGAAGACGAAGGAAGAACTGAGGCTGGGAGAGAGGGAAGCTGGAAGGAAGAAGCCGACAGGGAGGAACCGAGGATCAGTCCTCTGGCGCCGACGGAGGACGAGAAGGAAGAAACAGCATCACTGTTACGACTTACGACGGTGAGGGTTTAGGATCTAGGAATTTCTTCATTATGACCAACCCAAAAAAATCATCGGTTATAATTAGATGGGTTAACCCAAAACCATAATCAAACGAAAATCAACCCATATATCAATTACCTCAATCTCACATCGGTTCACAATTACATGGGGTTCAACCCAAAACCGATAATCAAACACTCACTAAACCATATACATAACCTCAATCTCACATCGGTTCACAATTACATGGGGTTCAACCCAAAACCGATAATCAAACGCTCACTAAACCATATACATAACCTCAATCTCACATCGGTTCACAATTACATGGGGTTCAACCCAAAACCGATAATCAAACGCTCACTAAACCATATACATAACCTCAATCTCACATCGGTTCACAATTACATGGGGTTCAACCCAAAACCGATAATCAAACGCTCGCTAAACCATATACATAACCTCAATCTCACATCGGTTCACAATTACATGGGGTTCAACCCAAAACCGATAATCAAACGCCCGCTAAACCATATACATAACCTCAATCTCACATCGGTTCACAATTACATGGGGTTCAACCCAAAACCGAAATCAAACGCTCCCTAAACCATATACATAACCTCAATCTCACATCGGTTCACAATTACATGGGGTTCAACCCAAAACCGATAATCAAACGCTCATTCAACCATATACATAACCTCAATCTCACATCGGTTCACAATTACATGGGGTTCAACCCAAAACCGAAATCAAACGCTCCCTAAACCATATACATAACCTCAATCTCACATCGGTTCACAATTACATGGGGTTCAACCCAAAACCGATAATCAAACGCTCACTAAACCATATACATAACCTCAATCTCACATCGGTTCACAATTACATGGGGTTCAACCCAAAACCGATAATCAAACGCTCGCTAAACCATATACATAACCTCAATCTCACATCGGTTCACAATTACATGGGGTTCAACCCAAAACCGAAATCAAACGCTCATTCAACCATATACATAACCTCAATCTCACATCGGTTCACAATTACATGGGGTTCAACCCAAAACCGATAATAAAACGCTCACTCAACCATATACATAACCTCAATCTCACATCGGTTCACAATTACATGGGGTTCAACCCAAAACCGATAATCAAACGCTCACTAAACCATATACATAACCTCAATCTCACATCGGTTCACAATTACATGGGGTTCAACCCAAAACCGATAATCAAACGCTCACTAAACCATATACATAACCTCAATCTCACATCGGTTCACAATTACATGGGGTTCAACCCAAAACCGATAATCAAACGCTCATTCAACCATATACATAACCTCAATCTCACATCGGTTCACAATTACATGGGGTTCAACCCAAAACGGATAATCAAACGCCCGCTAAACCATATACATAACCTCAATCTCACATAGGTTCACAATTACATGGGGTTCAACCCAAAACCGATAATCAAACGCTCACTAAACCATATACATAACCTCAATCTCACATCGGTTCACAATTACATGGGGTTGAACCCAAAACCGATAATCAAACGCTCATTCAACCATATACATAACCTCAATCTCACATCGGTTCACGATTACATGGGGTTCAACCCAAAACCGATAATCAAACGCTCGCTAAACCATATACATAACCTCAATCTCACATCGGTTCACAATTACATGGGGTTCAACCCAAAACCGATAATCAAACGCTCATTCAACCATATACATAACCTCAATCTCACATCGGTCCACAATTACATGGGGTTCAACCCAAAACCGATAATCAAACGCTCGCTAAACCATATACATAACCTCAATCTCACATCGGTTCACAATTACATGGGGTTCAACCCAAAACCGATAATCAAATGCTCATTCAACCATATACATAACCTCAATCTCACATCGGTTCACAATTACATGGGGTTCAACCCATAACCGATAATCAAACGCTCGCTAAACCATATACATAACCTCAATCTCACATCGGTTCACAATTACATGGGGTTCAACCCAAAACCGATAATCACACGCTCATTCAACCATACGTAGTAAAAAGCAAACGAACAATGAATTTTAGCAAATATGTTAAGTAGTCTGACTGGTTAATACGCTGAATTATTATGCCAAGTGCTCTGGTTCGAACCTTCTTGATGTCGTTTTTTTTCACTAACAAGCGAGCCCACAATCTCACGGGTGTGAGATGGTCCTTTCAAGACCGTGAGGTTCTCTGAACATAGGGAATGATTTTTTGAATCTCAAGGCCCAGTCTCACGGGCGTAAAATTACCATCATTAAGCCGTTATAAAATCCCATCTCACGACCAAGTCTCACGCCCATGAGAATTTACAGAGTGGCCGTGAGATGTCCATCATTCATATCCAAATACGGCTCATCTCACGGCCGTGAAAATGATGACGCCAACCCGTGGAACTCTCTGGAACTCCACCTTTTGATGTAAAAAATCTCACGGTCTCTCTCACGGCCTATCTCACAGCCGTGATATTTCCAGAATTACAAATCCAAAAACACGCCTGCTTTCAGGTCCATTTTCAACCATTTTTCGGTATATGATCATGCATAATTTTTTCCTTGTCGACACATTAAACATAATATAGAGAAAAAATAACATCACTGAATAATGCTTCATTCATAACTTCATTGTAATTTCAACAGTTTCCTAAACTTCATTCAACATCTACATTCACTAAAATTCATTCAACATCTACATTATCCTAAACTTCAATCAACATCCACATTAACTAAACTCTACATTAACATCACAAGTCTCAATGCTTCTTAGACTTTCTACCCTTTTTCTCCCCATGCGCGTGCAACGGTTTTCTTCCTCGATTGAGTAAGTTTGTCTTGAAATTCACCTTCTCAGTCTCAATTTGCGCAGGTCTTGCATGTCTCTCAAAATATTCATCTGATTGTGTCTTAACTGTAGCTTTCACCTCATTCAGATCCGTAGTGAGCAAGTACATTGTAAGTTGTGCCCGCTCATAGTCACTGTGGAACTGGTCAAGCTTCTTGGAATATCGATCTGGATCCAGCAAGTAATTGATGACAAATAGTCCACAATCAAATCTGTAATATAACAAATAATTACCATGGTCATGATGCGAACAAATAATTATCGAACTTAATTAGAACAGTGCACGATTGAACAACAACAAAGGGTACCCATTTGGTTGGCAAGCAACATCCTGGCGATATCTAACCACGAAGTCCACAAATGAAAACGCCCCGCAGATATCATCCTTAAGCAACCAATCTAGACCCAATTTCTGCAAATGAAAACATCCCCCTCATCGATATATAGCGACAAAGTCGGCAAATGAAAAACAACTAACAACTAAGCAATACGTAAAGCTTGAAAACTTGAAGAACAAGAAGCAAACCAGTTTCTGCATCCTTGCATCATATTCTTCATTATGAGTTCCTCGTAATGAGTCCCAGATTTCAATTTCTTTGGCTTCCATGTTAAAGACCGCCAGATAGAAGTGCTGCAACGTGAGGTTGAAAATTGGGACATGAATCTGAAATAATGGACAAACAAACAATAATTATCAATTTAACATAGGAGGGTGAAGCCATTTCCTTTTAGAAAACAACATTAGATGCTCCGTCGATGTTGATCTTCAGTCGCCCACCCGTAGGCTGTTCCCAAGTAATTGCCGCCATATAACCCAAGGTGCACGGTCCGTCCTCCCGCTCGGCAACAAGGACGGGGCGCACCAATCTTCACTCCAGAGCTTGACCTTAGCAAGAATCGAGTGGGCCAAGGAAGGTGGAGTGAGAGTGGATGAAATTCCTTTAAAATACATGTCATTCTTGTTTTTCCACAAGAGCCAAACAATGATGCTGAAGAACGCCGCCCACTTTACCCCCTAGTGCTCCTCCCCGCCTGCGTCCAAGTTCATTCGGAGCCAAGCAGCAGTATCTGCCGAGAAGAATCCTTGTCGTCTAGTGTTGGGGACCTGCCTTGTCTAGAAATACGCAGCAGGGGGCAGTCCCTGAGTATGTGAAGGATATTCTCTACTTGCCCACCGCACCGTAGACAATTAGGAGAAGCGGCCGACTTCCTCGAAAAACGAAGAACGTTAGTCGCAATTCTTCCAAGGCAAACCATCCACATGAAGCACCAGAACCCGCTCTGGGACTGGAAGACGCCATATAATCTTCCAAAACTTGGCATCGCGGTCAGGCTCCTGCGGCATGAGAGAATGGTAGGCGGTCTTCGTAGTGAACCTGCCGTTTGAAGACAATGACTAGAAAAGAGTAGCCTCCTCGTTGGAGAGCCTATCCACCGCCACGCCTGTAATCTTCTGTTGGATTTCTTGGGGGAGGTGGTCAAACGCATTGACTAACGGTCAACTCAGCACGTTACTCCCCAATCAGCACAATAAATATAAAAAAATTCAAAAAAATCCACATAATCTGCAATTTCATATTTTTTCTTATTTTGCCCATAAAAAATTAAAATTTAAATGAAAGTGAAAAAATCTTAACACATCTCATCTTCCTCTAATCTTTCTCTCCTCTGTAGTTGCAACTCATTAGAGAGAGAGGACGATGGTGGCAGCGCCACTGAGTTCAGCCTCGCCAGCATCGACTCTGTCACGGCCTGATTCAGCGGCTTCGCCCTGAATCCGGCCATCCCCATTCGGGCCTGCCATTTCTCAAAAACTTCATACCGCTTGACCCGATCTCTCCTTTCGCAGGCAACTGCGTTCGCCAGCTTCCTCCCCAATCCTTACTCCACGCGCCCACACTCCGCTCTCCGTACACCGTCCACAATCTTTCCGTTTGCTCCTTGCGGTGGGAGTGAGTCCTTCTGAAATGCAAACGATTGAGGCCCTCCTCGTCGCTTCAGAATCGTCTTCGTGTTCCTTCGCTTCACCATGTGCTTGTGTATCCCTTTCTTCAAGTGGACCTTAGCCGGCAAAACAGAGTCAAACACGAAACAGAGAAGCAACAAAGAAAAATCCGAATTTGATGAGGAAGGAGGTCGACCGGAGATGTGAGGTAGGCGACAGACCTGGATTAGGAAGGGGAAGATGACGCCTTCATTAGAAATTTGCAATTGCAAATTGCCGGGAACGGATCAGGTCAGTAACCCTATGGTCAGTAACCATGAGTAACTTGTCCACATCATTATGACATCAGTATCCTCTCTCTCCTGTAGGGATGGCAATGGGTCGGGTTGGGCGCGGATAGTGCATATCCGTTACCCTACCCATAGTAGTTCGGGTTTTACCCATACCCATACCCACATGTGAAATGGGTAGAAAATTAAAACCATGCCCACCCCCGTTCGGGTTTCGGGTATCCACGGTTATCCATGGGTAATAATTATTCTTCATAACTCCAAGCAATATGTTAACATTCACACGTATTCTCACATTATGTAAGAAGAAAAGTACGATAATAGTTCAGTAGAATGAAGAAAATTAATTAAAACTATACAATTTCATAAAAATATTATATTTATATGCTAAATATAAAATATGTTAGAGAAAAATAATGATTATTTCTAGACAAAATACATATGCATGTGTATAATCGGGCGGGTTCGGGTTGGATAGTGAGAAACCCATGCCCACCCATTACCCACAATATTCGGGTTCGGATTTTACCCGTACCCACTAAATGTCCTTCGGGTTCGGGTTTTACCCTACCCGATTAGGCCGGATTCGGGCGGATATCCACGGTTACGGATATTTTTGCCATCCCTACTCTCCTGGAAAGTCTTTTATCTATTCCTCTTTAATCTTTAACGGACGATTTCTATCTCGTTTTAAGTCGAAATTTAATTTTTTTTTTTGCACAAATAAATCAGATTAAATGTGCTCTTTAAAATGATATCCACTTTGATATATTTTTAGTACAAAAAAATTGAATAATTTTTTACCAGTCATTACCATATGGTATGCTCCTATTTAATACCATATGGTAAGAAAGCGTACCATGATGGTATGGACATACCAATATAGTAAGAAGGTTGAATACATGATAATAGGAGTATACTAACTGTCATTTACGACTTTCATCATTGTTTACTATAAGTTACCACCCACATACCATAGTGGTAAAGTATGGTAACTTTTGATACAGTATTTTTTCATCCAGAAATTTATAGATCCAATAGATCATGATGAACTCGTTCCTTTTGAGCAAACGTTTTCAAAAATGACTTAAAAACGAAGAAGTTACCATATGGTATGTAGTTGGTAAAAAAAATTTTCTCGAAATATATTGAAAATTGATCTCATTTTGTAGATCACAACAAACTCGCTCCATCTGTGCAAAAAAATTGAAATCCGAGTTAGAACGAAGAAGATAAGAGCCGATTAAGAAAACTAGAGAAAATAAAATACTTTTAATTGACAACCCTTAGATCTGAATTTTCTGGACCCACTTAGATCTAAAGTCAAGATTTAGTTACTCATAGGTCAGTAACCAATGGTTACTGACCCTATCCTAAGCCCAAATCGCCGAACAAGAATCGGCTAGTGCGAGATCTGGAAACCCTCTTATTGATGCTTTTTTTTCATTTAGTTGGTAATTAATAGTTATTAGATAAATATTTTATTTAATTAATTATATAAAAATTCGAAATTAGGGATGATGTGGAGTTTAGGAATTTTTTAAATTTATTTATGTTGACTGGATGGTGACGTGGCGTGTTGACCGTTAGTCAACGCGTTTGGTTGTTCAAGATAACGGTCAAATTCCGGATTTGGCCAATTTCGTAACTTTGATGCGTAGTTGAGGTCACGAATTATAGATCAAAAAGATTGGTCAGAATATTTAATATGTGGAAAGTTCGGACCATACAACTATATTTACCCTTATATTTACTTATTATAATTGTCCTTTTTTTACATATACCTAATAGAGCACTTCTACTATGCTATATAGTATTGGTGCTTTAATGTACAAGTTGAAGTTGTACCATAACATTAAATGTACAAGTTTAGGTTGTACCATAAAGGAATTTGTATCATTATGTTATGGTACAACTTTACAACTTGAAGTTGTACCATCACATAAAGTACAAGTTTAAGTTGTACCATAAAAGAATTTGTACAAAAAGTATAGGTACAATCTGAAGTTGTACCATAACATTAAATGTACAATTTCAAGTTGTACCATAAAGGTAAAAACCTATAGCACCAATGCTATATAGCATTGTAAAATTCCTCATACCTAATATACCTATTACAAGGTGCTACTAGAGGGGAGGGGGAAGGGAAAAATAAGCATCGTCCCTGAAATTCGAACTTGGAGGCTCCAGACTGAAAATCAACAATACGACTACTCGGTCATGATCTCATTCGCAACTGTCTCTTTCTTTTTAAATGTTTGATTAAAAAAAATGAGTTGCTATTATTTGGAAAACGTTATTATCGGAAATTGAGTGCTTGGTTTGTTGGGCTCTCGGATTCCTCCAAATCGATCAAGTGGTGGGAAAAGGAACGCAATCTCACATGAAGGCGTATATATGTCCTCATCAAATATTTTTGATTCCAGATGACAACCTACTAAGCAGCTTGTAATCAAACAACCTCTCTTAATATATACCTCTAAACTCTGTATATATGATGACTTCTATAATACATCAATATATATATATATATGTATATGTGGTAACATATATAGTTTTGTTTACGGTACACCTATTTTTTTTATAAAAAATGTATCCGCCTTATCATGATTTGGAAGCCTAGCAAAGTTGTGAATATGGAATATGTGGTAATCCTAGTGATGTGACCCTATATCGATATTTAATTAACCTTAATCCGTTGTAAAATACTATATCCTAACATCTAATACACAAATTACATACCCTAATTCTCGAAAACCAAAGTACCAAACTTATTGTTGACGTAACTTGAAATGGACTATCTGGCTACGACTGAAAGTCACATTGGGTCTTTGTTCATTCTTGTTCTGGGTCTGGTTTGTAACCGCTTTTCCTTTATCAGATTTTTTTTTGACAACCTGATTTCATTACGAAATAGGAATGTGTTACAAAGTTTGGGCCAAGCCCCGGAAAGAAGAAGACAAAACATGAGAAAATGGAGAGCCCAAACAAACCCAACAACAAGACCCACTGCAAAAAGAAAGAAACGAAAAACCAAACACCCTACAAGTCATCACAAGCCCAACAAAAGGGCAAAAGCCTAGCCCAACAGCAAACAACAAAAAAACCCAACCCCAAAGAAACCCTAAAACGAAAACAACACCAAGCCAAGAGACAACAAACCAAACCAGCCGCCCAGAAGCCGCCGCCAAACAACAAGCCGCACCACCACCCACCGCCAGCAGGAGACACCACCACCGTCCACCAAACCCCCAACATCGCAAACCAAATCAAAATCAACAAACACCACCGCCAGCAAACCAGAACCCCGCCGACAACCAACACCAAACGCGAAGCAAAAACCAAGAGTCACGGAAGAAAAAGAGCCCACAAACAACGGAGAACACCACCCAAGCACAACCGGACCAACCACCACAAACCCGCCGCCAGAGAACACCCAGCAAAGACATCCGCCACTAGCGCCGCCCAACACCACCGAAGCCTCACCACCACAAGAAAAAGAAAACAGAGCATCCAAATCTCACAGAGAAGTCATCATCCCTACAACCGACCAGATAACAGTAGAACCACAGGCCACAGGCCAAACCATCGAATCACTCGCCATTAAGAGTGAAGCAAGGAGGAAGGCTCCAAAAGTCAAAAGGAAAGTTGTAAATTGCACAAGCAATCCCCTTTGCACACCGGACCGACCTCAAGACCCGACAACGGATCTGAAGTGTGGAGGAGGAAACATCTCCAAAGAAAAGTTCCTTAGCAAAATCCACAAGGAAAGTAGCGAAATTGAACTGGAAAACCCCATCAAAGGGTTGGAAAGGTAGCAACATAAAGGAAAAGAAGAACGATAATAAAAGAGGGCAAAGGGTTGCCGCCGGTCACCAAGAGGTGAAGCCGGCGGCCACCCCACAGGAGAATGGAAAAGGAGAAGTTAGAGAGATGTTAGAGAATTTGAAATAGAGAGAGAAGGGTGCACCAAACCTTTTCACTTTTCCTTTATCAGATTGAATAAGGGTTAGATCACATGGAGAAGTACTATAAATGCTTCTCATACTCCTCAATCCTCTGTAATCTGTATCTCCACGAAGTATAGTGAAACTGGCTCTCTCCTGCCCGTGAACTAGTTAACACACTTGTGTTAGTGAACCAAGTAAATCTGTGTATTGTGTTCGTTCTTGCTTTTGTTTTCTTCTTTGTCGAATCCTCCGATTTTCCAATTCGTAGAAAAATACTTGTGACACCTATGATCAAATTGATCAAAGAGAATGATCGAAATTCAAATTCGTCTAGGTATATTAAGGTATATATATTTCTTTATAATGGCGAAGTATATTGAAGTATTTCCAATGACTAGATTGCGAGCAATCTCGAATACTCCAGTAACAACGGCTTTCAATATAAATCTATATACAGATCCCCAAAGAAGCAAACACTTGCAGTTAATATATAATTTCTCAGTTAATCTTGGAATGAGTTTAGTGTTGCTTGGGTTCTTGTCCGGCTCAATCTCTAAACATTGATATTCATCAGAATTAAGAGTTAAAAACGAGTACTCGATATGAACGTATGATAATTAATTAATTAAAGAAGAAGCTAGCTAATAAGATGAAGGGTTATAGGTATTATATGCCCCTGTACTATGCACATTTATCAAACATGCCCCTGTACTATTTTTATTATCGAACGTACCCCTATACTACAAATCCGTCATCAAACGTGCCCCTCCGTTATAATTACCGGCTGAAAACCGTTAACCGGGATCAGACCACGGTTTGGGCGACTTGATAGAATAAGAAGTGCCGAAAATGCCCCTTTATCTAAAACATGTTTAGTTTCTCTCCAGTTCTGAGTAGAGAACTCAAAACATCTCATTGAACCCTTATTCCCGTTCTGTTCACGTCCGCCTATTTTCCTCCCGATTCTATTGCCGCGATCCATCTTGTTGTCTTCCACCGACGGCGGCGAATTCAGCTACCTATTTTATTATCCCCTGCATTCTCCCCTTTTCATCTTCTCCACTTTTTTAATAAATCATTGTGGGATCCAAAACCCTATTTTTTTCATTCCAACCTGTAGAAGACGACATCCTAAGGTAAGTTGTTGCTTTTAAAGTTCATTGTTTTTTTTAAGATAAGGGTGATATAGGTTACTTTTTTGTTATTAGGTACTACTGAAGTGATTCGAACTTGGTACCTCCAGGTTCATGGCTAGTGGTATTACCACTAGACCAATCCCTTGTTCGTTTAAAGTTCATTGTTTTTACCTGTAGAAGAAGAAGACAAGCTAGGGCCTAGGAAATTGATTATTGATTTTGTTTTGTTACATATTTTAGTTTAGTTGTGACCTGTAGCCGTAGGTAAGCTTTACTTTGATTTTTCCCTATGCATACTTAATTTATTATTTCATGTTGGTAATGGTGGGTATGTAATCTAATATTTATATAGTTGAAAACCTGTCTGTAGGGTCAAGAATGGATAATCCCAATCCCACAATAATTTTTCATGTCAGAGGCAAGTTTGCAAAGGCTGGCGGTGATGTAATATACGAAGGAGGTGAAGAATTGTCCTATTCTAAACTTGATCCCGATGTAATCAGCACTTGGGATCTAGCCGAAGTGGTAAAAGAGGAAGCAAATATGGTTGCTGATTTTCAGATGTATTTCAGAACGTGCACTGGTCATGGGGATGAGGCTTGGAGAGTTTTATGTGATGATAGGGCTGTTATAGAGTTTCTTAACCAATATAAGGGCAAGGATGAATACCATGTCTACATTAAACAATCTTTGTCTACAGAAGGAGAGAAACATGATGGTGATTTTAATGATAGAGTGACAACAACAGATGGAGGAACTAATGAAAATCAAGATGGACAAGCAGCTAAACAGGTTGGAGATAATGTGACAACACCACAGTTTGAAGAGGATGTTTGGTGTGATGAAGAAACAGATGATTCAAATAGTGAGTTTGAGGTGCATCCGGATTGGGTTAGTGATAATGAAGTTGAAGATCGTGAGGAAATTGCTGCCAATCTAAAGAAAGCGAAAGAAAACTTGAAGAAAGGAATACTTACCACGTATCACTCTGATGACGAGATGGACAGAAGACAAGAAATAATTGTCAAGGAGGGTGGCTTTGACTCTGATGACATTGGGAGTCACGATGAAACCGATGGTGAAGATGAACTGGCTGATCATGACGTACGTAGAAAAAGCAATTTTCCTAAGTTCAATCCGAACTTGGGCACACCATTCTTTGAGGTTGGTATGATTTTCAACAACATGGATGAGGATAAGGAAGCAATTACTAAGTATTCATTGAATGCCAAGAAAGATCTTAGAGTTAAGAAGTGTGATACAACAAGGGTTAGAATGATATGCACTTATCCTGGTTGTCCATTTCTCCTTTTTGTTTCATGGAGTAAAGTAGCTAATGCTTTTCAAATCAAAACATTGAAGCAGCATAGATGTGGAGTGCATTTTAAGTGTAGAAAATTGTCTCCGCTTGTGATTGCAAAGAAATACAATAGGAGGATAAGAATGGACCCACGATGGAAGTTGAACGACATGGTCGAGACTGTAAGAGAAGAGCTAGGATATGCTGTAGATGTGAACAAGTGTTCACGGGCCAAGAGACTAGTTTTGCACTTAAATGAAGGGTGTTACAGAGACGAGTACGCGATCTTGTGGACTTATGCAGAAGAGATTCGGAAAGCCAATGCCAACTCAACTGTTCGCATCATGGTAAACAGGGACAACTCTGAAGGAAAGCCGAAGTTTCAACGCATGTATGTATGTTTTGGTGCCATGAAAAAAGGATTTTTAACCGGATGTAGGAATAGGCATGTCAAATGGGTCTTAGGGTATGAGTTTTACCCAAACCCAATTGAATTTGGGTCAAATCAGGTTTTGGGGTTTTCTGTTTTGGAGCAGACCTATACCCATCCAATTAAATTGGGTCCAAGATAGGCCCAGAAAATTAATTAAAAAAAACAAAAAAAATCTCTACAGAACCCAAACGGGTCTCTTCATCTTCGACCTAATACCCTTAACGAATTGCTTCTCCACCATCGTATCCCGCCGCCGCCCGCCTGCATCCGATTCTAGATCAGTGACCATCAGCCCCGAAGACGCCGCCGGCCTGAAATCCCCGACCGACCAACGATTTACTCTTAGACTCGCTTCCCGCGCCGCCAGCTCCTCAGTTGCATAAAGAGGATTCTGCAGGTCGTAAGCGCGAAGTTGCTAACAAGCAGCCACCGACTGGAACTCGCCGGATCGACGCTTTCTTTGCTAAATCAGCGCTTGAGAATCGCCGGTAGATAGCTGATCTTTACCCAGATCTCTATTGTTGCTACCCAAATGTTGGATGCTCATAGACAGCCTTCCTGTTTGAAGGGGCGGCATAGCTTAAACATCCATCCAAGCTTCTGTTAGAAGGGCGTCGACTACTGGTGCTTGGTCTAGAACTGAAGGGGGGTTCAGGTTCTACTACTTGGATCTGCACCTTCTTTGTTTCCTGCTGGGGCATCTCATGTAAGGTAAGAACACAAAGACGGATGGTCAAGCCAAGAAACTGTAACACCCTCCAAACTTACCTTTCACCCTCACTCTCTCAATTCCCTGCTTCTCTTGCCAAGTTCGAAACTTTTTCCATGGCTTATAAGTTTTTTCAGTTTCGGATGTTTTTCTATGTTGGAGACTCCACTAGCTACTTGATTCAATTTTGTCATATGGGTTCGGGCTATGGTCAGAAAAAAAGGTGCTTGCTTTTTTGGATCACAAGCAATTCCCTTATCAGGTTCCAGGCTGAAATTCTCATGGGGGAATTGTGGTCCTTATGTTATGAATTGATGGAATTGTGGTTCCAGGGCAATGGAAGGGAGGAGTAGTAGCCGATTCGTGTTTAGGGTTCTAAAGCAAGATGAATTAATCAGATGATCCTGAGATGCATTCTAACTCCCAATTTTTGAAGTACTAGTTCAGCAGTAATGCTTAGAAGCATCTCATTTTCAAATCATGTTTTTGGATTTGTTTTGTAATTAAGTTCATGTTCATCGACGTTGGGTTTCTATTATTTGCAAATGAAGTATGCTAGTTATCTTAATACATGCTTTGTGTATGTGTGTCATGTGTGCAGTGGGTGATAGAAGTAGCTGTAATTATATAGTGGACGTGGTTTTGTAATTGTGAGAATTCGATTCAGCAGTAGCAGAGAGGACTCGAGGTGGGTTTATTTTCCAATTTCAAATCTTGCTTATGTGTACTCTTCTGTATCTGTTTCTTGTACACAGGACCAACTGCAACTCTGTTGTACACTGCATTAACTTGTGCATTGTCCTTTTTTCCCAACAACAGCTCAATGATCTGTTTCTGAAATTGTCATCCACTGAGGGAACTCTTGGTGTCTTTGGGCTTGTTTTCCAGCAGAGAAGGAATTGGCTGGTCTTAGAACTGAAAGGAAGATAGTGAGTAAAGTTTTTGTAGAGGAGAAGGGGAGACTTACTAAGCTGCTCGAGGATCAAGGTAACTTCTAAAACTATGGTTGGATGAGTGAAAATGGAGGGTGATCAACTGATATGGAATGAGCAGCAGCAGCTGTAATTGCTAAGCTATATGGTGTGTGTGTGTTTGCAGGCAGAAGAGGGACAGGGGGAAAGGCAACGAGATCATTAACTACATGCTGTAATTTTACTTGTTTTCCCCTTCTGAACGTGAACATGAACCATGAGTTGGTATTTTTTGTTTTCTACCATTGAGAATGTTTATGGGAGACTAAGACTTAGAAATATTATTTGGGTCTGTTTTGTAATATGCAAGACTTTTAACTTACCAAAATCTGACTTATACCCAAATGGACCCATTTGGGTCGGCCCAAATATACAGGCCCATTTTGGACCCAATTTAAACCCAACCCAACCCAAAAAAGTAAAAAGAAATTTGGATCCATTTGGGTCCAAACCCAATGCCCATATGGGTCAAGGTATTTGGGTCAAAAGACCCAATAGGCCTGCCCATTGACAAGCCTATGTAGGAAGGTTATTGCTTTAGACGGTTGTTTCCTGAAGGGTTTATGCAAAGGAGAGTTGCTTGCTGCAGTAGGAAGGGATGCAAATGATCAAATGTATCCGATTGCATGGGCCGTTGTTGAGGTTGAGTCAAGAAGTTCATGGGATTGGTTCATAAAAGAATTAAGAGATGATTTGTGCATTGATGAAGGGATTGGATGGTGCTTTAGTTCTGACCAAATGAAGGTATTAGTTATTATTTATTTTCACTCACTCAATACACGACAATTTTATTGTCTTTTAACCACTTTGTTTCTCACAGTATTGTTAGAAGTGCTGACTTGCTTTGTTTTTCTTTATTTGATTAGTAAATCTCTCCAAGCATTATGAGGCCAATGCAGATGAAAGCCAAGCATGCCACATTACTCATAATGGGAAACATGGGTATGAAGTCCGACACCATAATGAGAGGTTTACAGTTTCAGTTCCTAATCAGACTTGTTCCTGTAGAATGTGGGAGCTTACTGGAATCCCTTGTGCCATGCTATCACTTGCTTAGCCTATGAAGGACAGGAACCTGAAAAGTACATATATCACGTTGGTTCACAACACAAAAATGGAGTGAGATATATGCAAACGTGTTAGAACCAATGGATGGACCGAGGACATGGATTCGAAGTGAATATGAGGCCATCATCCCACCTGATTTTAGAGTCATGCCTGGGAGACCAAAGAAGAAGAGAGTAAGGAGCGCGGAGGAAAGGGAAGACAAGAAGATGCCGAGAAAGAAGCGTGACTACACTTCTAAGGAGCTGTTAGTTCGAGATAAAAAGGATCCAGATAAACTTGGTAGAAACGGAATGGTAATTCATTGCACAAACTGTCAAGCAAATGGACACAATTCCCGGACGTGTAAGGAGCCAAAGAAACCAAAGCCAACTAAGGTATGCAATGATTTATAGCAAACAAAAACCTGTTGTTTGTGACTTAAGCTTGTATATTAAGGGGCTGTTTGTGTTTGTTTAGAGTGTTGGTGGAGCAAGCAGTACCAGGACGCCAGCAGCAAAGAAGAAAGGGTCATTTGTGGGTGGAGGGTCATATAACAATACTAACAAAAGCTTTGGAGTTCTGAACGTAAGAATACTTATTATCTATCTATTACAATGTTTATTGACTATTAATGATTCATTAATCTGTTTGTGATCATATTGCAGCCTGACTTGATCGGGAAGAGGGCGCTTCAATGCGCCGAACAAAGGCAACAACATGGGGAAAGCAATGTTGGCGGCACGCAAGAAAGCACAACCACCACTTAACTAGTTTAAGTTATTTTGCTAATAAAGTACAGGAGTTCACTCCTATTTTGAATCCTCTTATGGTTAATTAGCATGAGTGGCCAACAACCTACCATTGAAATAGTTTTTTCTTTTTGCAAATGATGTACTGATTCTTGGTTGTTGCTGTTATTTTGTTGAGATGGAACAATATATAAAAGTTGTTCGTTTGCTATTAATGCTTTGTCAATAGCCATTATACAATTCCATTAGAGAGCTGTTCTTGTCCAGTAGTGGGAGGCTCTGTTCAAATAACCTAAAAATATAGACGCAAAATCGTGGTTCTTGTCCAGGTGTCGTTAGCTAGCATTTGAGAGGTTGTTCAAGTAAAATAATTAAGGGCATTTTGGACATTTTAAGTCGCCCAAACCGTGGTCTGGTTACGGTGAACAGTTTTCAGCCGGTAATTATAACGGAGGGGCACGTTTGATGACGGATTTGAAGTATAGGGGTACGTTTGATAATAAAAATAGTACAGGGACATATTTGATAAAAGTGCATAGTACAGGGGCATATAGTACCTATAACCCTAAGATTTAATCCTTAGAATCTTGTTAAGCTAAGCCGCCGCTTATCCTCCCTATAAATAGTTTCCTTAAGCACTTAACCCGATCCAAGGTCGATGATCGTCACAAGATATACTATTAACTTTCTTTGCAATACTTGTGCCTGGAGTATTGCTAGTTACCAATCCAAGTTAATATATATAAACTTAAAGCCATTTTACTGTTGCCTAAGAGTAATGCTAATTTGTACTACTGTCACCTAAACTATTCTTAGGTTTTGATTACAGTAGAGCACATGTTTATTTGATAGAAGAAATTCGTGAACCAATTACAAAGTTATTTTGGTTTTATGATTGATCAATTATACATTGAACTTCAAATCCCGCTATGATATAATCAGTTCCCTGGTTGAATACTTTGTAAAAAAATAATATTATGAAAAACAAAACATTTATAAACTAAATAATGCCATAATGATTTTTGTTACTTCCTTAGTTGTCCTTTTATCTCTCATTCTTTATTTACATCTCTGCCTTCTTTGTCTACTCTAATTAGTAAATTATATTTAAATATGTCTTTGCATTTACAATTATAAATGGTTATTTAAATAATTCAGCAATGGGTTTATCATAAGTAACAATTGAACCATAAATTACTCACTTTTTAGTTCATCGTCCAATCCAATTTGAAAAACAAACTTTTATTTACTTAATAGTACGCGTTTTAAGCTGAGTTTCACTTTTATTCCCTTTAATAACACGAAGGCAAGTTGACCAGTCCGTCACGAAGTGCGGTCCTAACCTAGTAGTATCTAAAGAAAAAAGAGCAATGGAAATTAGTAAGGCTATATTTTCCCTCCTCCTCTTGGTTGTTGTTTGTGCTTTTGCGTCCCCGGAGCCTTTGGATGTAGCTTTTCACGAGAACAACAATCGACAGATGATCACCACCATCACGACCAGGAAGTTGTTGTCTTATTCTACAGGCAAGCTCTCTCTCTAATCTTATCTTGAGATATTAGGACGAAATTGTTTTTAAGATGCTCGATTAATGTCGAAGTTTTGAATGATTGATGATATTGAATTATGATAACACCAATATTAAGAGTTGATTTAAAAATAAAAGTACACGATTGATGTGTACAACTCAGATGAGAGTCACGTGAAGAAATGGTAAAACAATTCGTTCTCGTATCACTCGTATCAACGTGAGGGTTATGATGATGGTTTATGACAAGTGTTTGTTCACTTACATCCGATGTGCATACAGAATATGCTGATTTATATCTTGTTCATTTTATTTTTATTTGTATGCAGCTTTCCACAATAAAAATCAACATGGGATTACCACCGGCACCGCCAGAAAACTACTTCTTGTTTGGGGCAAGTTTTTTCTTATTTCATATGTATGACTGACTTTTGAACCCCTGTTTGGGGCAAGTTTCTTTGTTAAGAAAAACCCTGTCTTCGAGAAAAATAAGGTTTCCCTTAATAACAAATTAAAAGAGCACTAAAATTAGGGAGTATCCGCTGCATACCCTTATGTTCAGTAAACTTGCACAACACTTCATTTACCATTTATGGAAGGTTTCTATTTTTCCTAATTAATTTTAGTGGGTTATATATATTCTATCTTAAGATGTAATTTGAATTTTTACAGATAAATCAAATTCATTGTACTCTTCAAAACGACGTCCAGTTTTATATATTTTGGAACAATTGTTTTTTTGGAGATCATGGTATGCTTGGTAGTACATAAAATTATATCATGTGGTATTGATATGTATGATGATAAGATTAACGGGTCGTTTGCTTGAGGGTTTTGGTGATGGATTTGGTCATGGAAATCTATCCATCATGGACTTTAACGGAAATCCATCGTTTGCCTTAGGGAATTAGGGAGATGGAATTTGTAGGTCCCGCCACTTTTGGGGTTCCAAATCCGTGGACCCCACGGACTTGGAAGTTCCACCTCTTGAGGTGGGATTTGGGTGATGGATTAAAATCCATGATGGTAAATTACCTTTCTACCCTTACTTATTATTTTAATTACAAAGTTGCCCTACTTTAATTCAATGGTCATGCAAAATTATAAACTTTTATAATGTCGTATTTTATATATATGAGAATTTTTCATTTCGTTTTGTAATATCATAGTTTATTTAAATATGAATGTATATGTGATTTGTTAGATTCAACTATAAACAGCTTATGCTCGTCTTGTGCATTATTGTTTGATCGATTGTCGGATTCCAAAATCGGGGAGTTAGCAAGAAGTTGATGAGTTGTAGCAATAAAGCGAGCAATTGGTTGCAATTGATACATAATATTGCGTACATTATTAGATGAGTTGTTAATTAGTGCCAAACTATAATACATTTCTATATTTGTAGTTGAATTATTAGTCCACATAGTGGTAAAGAGTTTAAAATTTCATTGTATGCGTTGGATTTTTTAATGAAATTTATAGATTATAATATAGAAATATAATTAGATAAGATAAGGGTAACAAGGTAATTTGAATTTCATATCCACAAATCTATTCAAACAAAATCTATAATCAAATCCAACAAGCAAACAATAGACTTGGTCAAATCCATAATGCCACCAAATCCATCATATATCCATGGTTTTCCAAAACCCAAGTTTTACCAAAACCCTCATTTTTCAAATCCATGAAGCAAACGATCCATAATTGTGCTTTTCGACGTCTACTTTGGTACACTTTGGAATAATTTTTATTTAGATCATGGTATACTTGTTTTATATATTTTGGAACAATTATTTTTTTTGGAGATCATGGTATGCTTGGTAGTACACAAAATTATATCATGTGGTATTGATATGTATGATGGTAAGATTAATTGTGCTTTTCGACGTCTACTTTGATACACTTTGGAATAATTTTTATTTAGATCATGGTATACTTGGTAGTACATAAGATTATATCATGTGGTATTGAAGTGTATCATGGTATTAATACAATAGGATGTACATATGTGATATATATTGTCCTAATTTTTTTTTACATAAATTTGTAGATCTAATAAATCACATGGAACTCGTTGTTTCAGGTTAAATTTCTTCAAAATTCGAGTTTTAAACGAAGGTGGTACCAAGGTGTACCAGAGTGGTCTGAGTTTTTTTCCCAGAATCTATTGCAAATGAAAATAATTTTGTAGATCACAAAAAACTTGTTCCATCTGTGTTTTTTTTAATTCAAATTAAAATAAAGAAGATAAAAGCGCATTATAAAAAATAAAAAATTATAAATTCTCATCCTTTATATCTAAAACACTGAAAATTAAAATCCAAATCTGGTTATTGATTATATCTATCATATGGGAATGGATCAGGTCAGTAACCTTATGGTGAGTAACCATGAGTAACCCGTCCACATCAGCATGACATCAGCATCATCTCTCTCATGGAAAGCCTTTAATTTTTCCCTCTTTAATCTTTGACGGACGATTTCTCGCTCATTTTAAGTCGAAATTTAATTTTTTTTGCACAGTTAGATCAGATTAATTGTGCTCTTCAAAATGATATCCACTTTAATATATTTTTCGAACAAAAAAAATTGAGCCATTTTTTACCAGCCTATATACCATATGGTATTGACTGGTATTGAAATAAAAGCATACCTATGTTTTGAAAAACGTACCATGGTGGTATGAACAAACCAATACTGTAGGATGATTGAATACATGATAGTAGAAGTATATTAATTGTAATTTACGACTTTTAACATTGTATACCACACAATACCACCCCGTACCAGGGTGGTATTGTATGGTATTGTGTGGTATTTTTTGGTCATGTAATTTGTTCACCCAGAAATTTGTAGATCCAATAGATCATGATGAACTCATCCCTTCTGTGCAAACGTTTTCAAAAACGAATTAAAAACGAAGAAGATACCATACAATACCACCCCGTACAGGGTGGTATTGTATGGTATTGTGTGGTATTTTTTTGTACTGTAATTTGTTCACCCAGAAATTTGTAGATCCAGTAGATCATGATGAACTCATCCCTGCTGTGCAAACGTTTTCAAAAACGAATTAAAAACGAAGAAGATACCATATGGTATGCAGTTGGTACCGAGAGGCCATAATTTTTTTTCCCTAAAAAAATATTGAAAATTGATCTCATTTTGTAGAGCACGGTGAACTCGTTCCATCTGTGCAAAAAAAATTAAAATCCGAGTTAAAACGAAAAAGATATGAGTCAATTAAGAAAGCTAGTGAAAATAAAAATAGCCTTTAATTCTCCATCCTTAGATCTAGATTTTCTAAATGAAGGGTCCAGATTTGGTTATTGATGGGTGGATAATCATGGGCCCTATCATATACCCTAAACTGGGAATGGATCAGGTCAGTAACCTTATGGTGAGTAACTATGAGTAACTCGCTCACATCAGCATGACATCAGCATCCTCTCTCTCCTGGAAAGCCTTTAATTTTCCCCTCCTTAATCTTTGACGGATGATTTCTCACTCGTTTTAAGTCAAAATTTAATTTTTTTTGCACAGTTAGATCAGATTAATTGTGCTCTTCAAAATGATATCCACTTTGATATATTTTTCGAACAAAAAAAATCGGTCATTTTATACCAGTCTATACCATATGGTATTGACTGGTATTGAAATAAGAGCATACCTATGGTTTGAAAAGCGTACCATGGTGGTATGACACAAAACAAAACTGTAGGATGGTTGAATACATGATAGTAGAAGTATATTAATTGTCATTTACGATTTTTAACATTGTATACCATAAGATACCATAAAATACCACCCCGTACCAGGGTGGTATTGTATGGTATTGTGTGGTATTTTTTTGTCTTGTAATTTGTTCACCCAGAAATTTGTAGATCCAATAGATCATGATGAACTCGTCCCTACTGTGCAAACGTTTTCAAAAACGAATTAAAAACGAAGAAGATACCATATGGTATGTAGTTGGTACTGAGAGGTCATAATTTTTTTTTCCTCAAAAAATATTGAAAATTGATCTCATTTTGTAGAGCACGATGAACTCGTTCCATCTGTGCAAAAAAAAACTCAAATCCGAGTTAAAATGAAAAAGATATGAGTCGATTAAGAAAACTAGTGAAAATAAAATGGGCTTTAATTCTCCATCCTTAGATCTGGATTTTCTAAATGAAGGGTCCAGATTTGGTTATTGATGCGTGCATAACCCATAATTATGCACCCTAACTTGAGCCCCTAAACTTACCAATCAAAGGGCCGCAAAAAAGGATTTTGATTGCCACGTTTTGTTATCTTTGTCCACGCAAAAAAAGATTTTAATTACAGAAGCCTTTTGATAATTTGTTTTATAACTCTACTGTTATTCTGTTAATTGTTACACATCTACTATTGAATACCTCATCGATCAAAGTCTTAAATATCTTTCCAGTTGAGTGTTATCATTTATTTAAACAAAATACCATGATGCAACGATTGGAGATTTATATTAACTAGCATAAAAATTTATGCCAGGTTTACATCCCATGTAATAGGGTTACATCTCACATAAAATTAATTTATTTTGCCCATAACACATAGGACGTAAAGGTGTGTTACGTGCCACGTAAACACTATGTTACACCCTATGTAAGACGGATGTCTGAGCGTGGAATTTTTTTGTAGCAAAATTATCAAAATAGATGTACTTTTTGGACATACTTAATATGATTTTCATGTGCATGAAAATTTTAATTCGAATTAAGACTAATGAAATTCGCTCGGTTAGAAAATGATGAAAATGTGATTATACACCAAGTTATGTGAATTAAGTTATTCACCTTATTCTTTCCTTTATAATACTTATGACCTTCCTTTATGCTAAATACTCAATCGCATCATATTTCAATATTTAATTGGTCTTAGTAACTTGTGTGTCATTAGAAGTAACTCGAAATCTTATTATGTATCGCTCTTTCCCTCTAATTGATAATTATAGATCTCTTATATTTAGATCGATTTCTCTTTTACTGAGCTTCATCTGGAAAACAAATGTGACCAACAGGGTTGGACTGTAAGGAAAGTAAGTGTTGCAGTCGTGATGGCCCTCCCTTGTTCAAATGTAACGGTTGTTCATGTAACCCTTTCGGGCAACCGCTTTGTTGTCATTTTGCTCCTGAGGATAGCTGGTCGGCGATTAATGGAACCACCGCGGGGTCACTGTATGGTTAGTACTCTATATAAGTTTTTTTTCTTCTTCTTGTGAGGTTTATTTTGTAAATTGTTTCGTAGCATATCTTGAATTGTTATGTTTTTGTTACAGCGAAGGAGTCGAATGGACAAGATCAGAATGGTACACCCATTGGGAAACCTAAAGAGTAGATCAAGTAAAAGGGAGAATAAAAAAAAAAAAAAAAACGTATGTCGACAGAATATTGAGGATTGTAATCGGGTTCCTTTCTTTGGAGACACTACAGGAAAAGTGGCCTTACGCAACACTTGTTCTGCAACACTTTTTAGAAGTGTCACATAAAATATATATAGACAACACTATCATTATGTGTTGCCTAATACATAAATTATGCAACACAAATTAGGCGGACAATAAATTATGTTCCGTATTTGTACTAATATGCAACACTTGTGCAATAAAATTAATCATGTTACATATTCTTTTATTTTACGCAACACTTAATAAAAATCTTATATATATATATATATATGAATTTGATAGTTATTACTAATTATATATATTATATTAATTATATAGACTTAAAACTAACTTGATCTCTCATTATAGATGAAGAACAACGAAAGGGACTAACTTTATCTTTCATTTTGATTTGAGAGGAAAGAAAAGAAGTACTTAACTAACCCCTTTTCCAATTCCTTCAGCACATACGTTTTCTTTTTCAGAGACGAGTTCATTAAAATAAATAAAAAAGAAGCTCCTTAATATAAAAGTACAAAGTAAACATTTTAGCGGGGAAAAGCACATTCGCGGGAAAAGTGAAAAGTAAAGAAAGGGCCGCTCTCATACCTGTTCTTTGTCCAACCAGAAAAAGGAACAGAGCACCCGCTCTTTGGAGCTGAACCGACACGCATCTTCAACTATTTTCTGTATCCATCGAACAATTTGTCGCTGGATAGAAAGACTATCAACTCGTTTACATAATCTCCGGATCTCCTGGTAAGTTCATATAATAATATCTAGGTTTTAATTTATACTCCGTTGTAGGGTCTCTATTTTGCTGTGTGGTTTGAATTCCCGAGAGTTCTGTGTCTTGAAACATCGGTAAAGGGAGAGGGGAAAGGATAATTCCTTTCAAGACTGATTGGATTTGGGGATATTGCACTAGGTATGTTCTACTTTGCTCGGTTCTAGAGGTGTCTGAGATATGAACAATTACTAATTAGATGATGAAGAAATTATGATTTTTTGGTATAAATGAGACAATTTTATTCATTAAAAGCATCAACCAGACTTGCCCTTCGAATCATGAATTTTAGGCGGGTTAGTAAGTTAAGCTTGCAATACTGTTACGTGAGGTTATATACACACATCTACTATTTGGAATTAATTGTGCGATTCTCTTCTCAACATTGGTCTGATTTTTGAACTCCTAATATAGCAGCAACATTGTCTAGCAAGATCTATAAATAGGGCAGAGGGCTTGAACTTTGTTCCTTTTTTATCATTCCTTCTGATATGGATTCCTCTGCAATCAAATAAGATGTTTTAGAAAGGGGCACAATTTGGTGTTATTTGTTCTTGGTCAATTGCAGTTGCTATTTTTCCAAAAGCTTGGCGGACTGTCCATTATTGTCAGCAATAGCCTTGTTATTCCAGTTGTGCTATTCATTATTCTCTATGTGGCGTTCTCAAGCAACAATGCAGGGTGCCGATTCTTATTTTCATACCCAAGGTTGTGCTACTAAACCAGCTTTTGAAACAGTTTTGTAAAGTAAACATGTTGATGCTGACTGACCTTTGTGCAGGGAGTCTGAACTGCTGAAATTGTTGCATCGGTTGATAGTAGTGCCTCTACAGTTCACATAAAGGGTCAAGAGGTTTGCCAATGCCCTTCTCATAAATAAGTTGCGTGAGATTACCTAGTCGAGCTACTATCTTGTAATAGAATTATGATGCACCAGTTCTTATGGCAGAATATCAATTATTTACTATCTTGGAATGAAATTATGATGCATCAGTTC
Source organism: Linum tenue (assembly GCA_946122785.1). NCBI lineage: Eukaryota > Viridiplantae > Streptophyta > Magnoliopsida > Malpighiales > Linaceae > Linum > Linum tenue. The sequence goes on along the minus strand of CAMGYJ010000009.1, from coordinate 62,187,272 downwards.
CTTCATTACTGCATTTTCTGCAGTTTGGTCCTCCTTTCGTTTTGTTTGAGAGCTTGCTATTATGGAATTAATACATAAATAACATCATTATTGGGCTTCTTTTTATTGTTTGAATTGAAGCAGCTCTACGTAGTTTGCATTCATTTTCTATTTTGTGGGGTCTAAAATAAAAAATATAGGAGCAGCAATTGAGAGTAAAGTTGCTATATATATGAAACATTGTAGAAGGTAATATAAACACAACAACACTCTAATTCCTTCATTTATGCATTTTTTGGCAGCCTGCATTTTTTTCTTTTCGTGAGGCACTATTTCTTGCAAACAAATGCTAGTACATGGAGCTCTGTCAACATAAATCTGATGACGAATATATAGCTATTATACCCCTTTTTTCGCAGACTTTTATAGGAGGTGAAATATTTTGCAGGTTGCAATTGAAATGTTGGACAAGAGCTGGGTTTCAAAACCACGGGAAAGTATTGCGTATCGCAATGGAGTAGAGAATTTTTTGGACTTTGCATTTGACAATTCGGCTGAGGGAGATCAGATTGTGTGTCCTTGTGTGGACTGTATAAATCTGTTGTGGAAAACAAGAGATATCGTGCGTACGCATTTGGTTGTACGTGGATTTGCTCCGAAATACAATCAGTGGACTGATCATGGAGAGAATGTTGTTGAGGATATAGGAGATGCTGAAGGGATTGGTGATGATGATATGCATGGTCTATTGAATGATGTCTATGCTACAGAGAGTTGTGAAGAATCAAATGACAAGGTGAAGGAATTTTTTGATCTCATACAGGATGCTGATCAAGAATTGTACCCAGGTTGCAAGAAATTTTCAAAGCTCTCTTTCACCATTCGAGTTTATCTTCTGAAGTGCCAGAATAGATGGAGTAATGCATCAATGGACTCACTCCTTTCCTTACTCGTTGAGGCTTTTCCTGATGCAAAGATTCCTGCATCATATGGTAAAATGAAGGCGATGATTAAAGGTTTAGGTTTGACCTACAAGAAGATCCATGCTTGTCCAAATGATTGTATGCTATACTATGGTGCTGGTGATGAAAAATTGAAGAATTGCAAAAAATGTGGTGCATCCCGATATAAGTTTACAGCTGATAGTCAGGGGGATCGCAGTGAAGATGACACTAGTTCCAAGAAACAAATTGCAGCCAAGATTTTTCGCTACTTTCCCTTGATACCGAGACTCCAGAGGTTGTTCATGTCCTCCAAGACGGCTGAACTTATGAGATGGCACGAGGAGAAGCGCGTGAAGGATGGCAAGCTTAGACATCCTGCAGATGGTCAAGCTTGGAAAGATTTTGATGAGTTACATCCTGAGTTTGCAAGTGATTGTAGAAACATCAGGTTCAGCATTGCTGCAGATGGGTTCAATCCATTCAGGACTATGACTAGTTCTCATAGCACATGGCCGGTGATAGTTGCCATATACAACTTACCTCCGTGGATGTCCATGAAACCCGAGTACTTAATTTTGTCCTCACTTATCCCAGGGCCAAAATCACCTGGAAATGATATTGATGTGTACTTACGACCTTTTGTTGATGAGTTGAAGATCTTATGGCATGAAGGAGTCATGACATACGACGCTCATAGTAAACAGATGTTCAATATGCATGCCTGTTTAATGTGGAGCATCAGTGACTTCCCGGGATATGCCATGTTATCTGGTTGGAGTACAAAAGGATACTTTGCTTGTCCTAATTGTAATTACAACACGTGCTCTCAGTACTTGTATAAGAGTCACAAAATATGTTACATGGGTGCACGCAGATTTCTTGATGCAAAACACAGGTGGAGGAAAGAGAAAAGCTCTTTTGATGGCAAAACAGAGTTCAGATTGAGGCCGGAACAATTATCTGGTTCACAAATCAAAGAACAGTTGATCGGATTCATCAACGATTTTGGAAAGGAAGAAAAGAAGACAATTGAGAAAAGAGGTGCGTTCTCGAAGTTGTCTATTTTTTTTGAATTGCCTTATTGGGAGCATAATACACTACGCCATAACCTTGATGTTATGCATATAGAGAAGAATGTCTGTGACAATGTTTTAGGAACGTTGTTAGACATTCCGGGGAAGACCAAAGATCATTTAAATGCTCGTCGTGATTTAAAGGATATGGGAATTAGAAAGAGCCTTCATCTAAGAGAATCTGAAATTCCTAAGAAGAGTAAGTTGGTGAAAGCTTGTTATACCCTGGTTAACCATGAAAAAGAGATTTTTTGTGGGGTCTTAAAAGGCGCTAAAGTACCAGATGGCTGTGCATCAAATATATCTCACTGTGTGAATGTAAAGGAGAAGAAAATATCTGGGTACAAGAGTCATGATGCTCACTTTATCATGCAATACTTGCTCCAAGTTGCAGTACGTAGAACTTTGCCAAAGAATGTGGCTATCGCTTTGATTAGACTTGGTTCCTTCTTTAAGTCTGTTTGTCGTAAGGTGATAATCTTGAGCGAATTAGATAACTTGCAGACTGAGATTGTTGAGACATTGTGCCAATTAGAGCGAATATTTCCACCTACATTCTTTGATATAATGGTTCATCTACCTATTCACTTGGTAGAAGAGATTAGACTTAGCGGGCCTGTGCAAACTCGATGGATGTACCCGATTGAGAGATTCTTGGGTGTTTTGAAAGACTATGTGAAAAATAGAAGTCAACCAGAAGCATGCATAGCTGAAGTTTATTTAGCTAATGAATGTTTAGCGTTCTGCTCAAGGTATTTGAGTGAGAACGGTGATACAAGATTCACTCGGCCTTCAAGAAATCATGAAGGGATGATTTTGGAAAAAAATGCAAAAGCTTTATTCCCAATTATTGGCCGACCAATTGTAGCAAAAAGGAATGGGAAGGGTACAATGGTTGAATTGGGAGATAGTATTATGGACCAAGCACGACGATATATCATTTTCAACTGTGAGGATAACTGTCCAGAAATATCAGCATATCTCAAGTAAGTAGTTGCTTGTATTCGTCTTTAACTTGAGTTGTTTCATTGTTCTGTGAATTTTATCTCTTTTTCACATAAACTGCAGAGAGTACGAGCAACCACCAACCAAGAAGCGCAAGGGTGGAACAAGGTGGGCAAAAGAGAGAACCCAATCCCAAGATATAGTACAATGGTTGGAGTCTCGAGTCGAAAATGATGTGGCTGCTTCTGACACTATCAAGCAACTAGCTTTCGGCCCAAATCCTGCCAATGTTCAGAGCTTCTCTGGATATATTATTAATGGCTACAGGTTTCATACTCTGAAGCATGATAAGCGTCGTCAAACACAAAGCAGTGGAGTAACTTTGACAACAAGGAATGGAAACAAAATCGTGGTGAATATCTCTAGTGATGGTACAGAAGCTATAGGTAAGAACGCGCGGAAATTTGTAAATTTTTGTGGACTCGTAGTGAGAAGCAATGTGAAGTTGAGCATTGAGACATGGAGTAAAGTGGACGGAGCTCAGGTTGATAAATTATTTAAATTGGTGGAGGTAAAGTTATGACTTACTATTTTCATTTATATGTTTACAAACTATCGATGCTACATTAATTGTTGGTTTTTATTTGTAGGAGAAATTCACTAATAGCAATAAGCAAGCTCTTAGAGATCTTATGTGGATCAAAATGAGCTCAGCACATTCGAGTTGGCAATATCGTGAGCGCAAGGACTTCCTTGCTCTTGATGATAACCAAAGGGGCGTCTATGTTCCTGAAGGTGTTGATGCTGAGGACTGGGCACGAGCTGTTCAATATTGGGTTTCTGATGACTTCAAAGTACGTATATACATTTACATGTGAAGTTGTAAATACTATAGTTATTTATAAATGTTTGATTATTATTAACATATGTTGAATTTAGGAAATGAGTAAGAGGAATAAGCAAAATAGAGAAAAGGTGAAAGGGAAAAATACTTGTGGTTCAAGAACATACGGAGAAGTAGCAGACAATACGGTAATGAGGTTTATACCGTTACTTTCATTTTTTGTATTAATAGAACAACTTTAGGAGGATTATTATCCCTTTGAAATTCTGGTTAATTACCTAGTATTCTTAATCGTTCATAAGTTTAATTATTGAAACTTTGAATTTCAGAGAGATCCGTTAACTGGAAACCAAAAGTCTCACGATGAGGTCTATTACGCTCAACATACCAAGAAGAACAAACAAGGAGATGTATTATGGCCTGATCCCAGATCTAAAGCAATCTATGTAAGTTAGCCTCTTATTTGCATTGGTGTATCATCTTATACAAGTTTATGAGTACAACATATATTTGATGTCTATACTTAGTATGCATTAATTTTTGTTCAAATTGATTTACACATAAATTCTTTCATTTTACAGTTAAAAATAAAAGAGTTGGTTGATGCGGGATCGAAATTAACCTACAAAGAGATGGTTCGTGTAGCTTCGGGAAAGCCTCCTCCTTCTCGAAGAGGGGCGAAAAATAAATTAATATTGAGGGTAGAGATAGAAGCAGAGGTACAACAACAATACAATGTCAAATTAGCAGAAGAAAAGAAGAAATTTGAAGATCGTATAGCCCGCCTACAAGCAAAGTACGAAGAAGAGGCTAGAGAAATGCACCATGAATGACTAGAAAATTTTGTTGTTGGTCTAGACAAAACTTATTATAGTATTTTGTCCTACTATGTTTAGTTTATATCATTATTAAGTATTTATTTAAAGAGTGTTCTCTATTATGAGTTCAATGTGTTTCATTTAATATTTTAGCTAAATATTTTTTTATTATTAACAAAATCTCATAACAACAAATCACACGTGACAAATTATATTTTCACAAAAACACTACGATTGTGACAAGACCTAGTCACAAAAGGGACCCAATTGTCATGAGTGTAATTGTCACCATTAAGGTTACTATGGGTGTATTTATTGTCACCAAAGAAGATAAAATGTGACAGTATTGATGTCACAAATAATATGTATGCGTGTCGCTTCAAATCCTCACTGATATTGTATTATGTGGTCAATATAGTTGCCACAAAAAATGAATTTAGTGATGATCAGATTGTCACTAATACATACATTTGCTTACAATGCTCAATGGTCACAAATATTACCATATGTGATTAATAGTTTTGTCACAAAAAACTATTTTTGTGTGCGCTTTTGCCACCAAAACATAAATATGTGACAACATTGTTCTCACGAACAATACACATTTGCGATGACCAAAATCCTCACTAATGTTGAAAATTTGTGATGACATTACGTGTCACAAAAAATACTTTCAATCGCGTAACAGATTGTCACTAATATATACTATTCTTACAAAACAGAATCGTCATAGATATTGTCAATCGTGGCAGAACAGTTGTCACAAAAGTGGGCTTTTATGACAAATGTTATCATAACCAAAAGTGTAATGTGACAATAAAAAAAACTTTGTCACTAATGCTATTACACCTATAACGATAATCGTGTCACAAAAAAATAATTTTCTGACGATAAGGCCGTCACAAAAACCTCCTTTTGTGACAAAAGTTCAGCCGAATAAGAATAGCATTTGTGACGACGAAAATTGTTACGATTGAGACAAATTTAGTGACGACATAAACTCGTCACAAGCGCAAAGTATTTGTTACAATCTGAAAGTTGTGACAATTGAGTACGTCTAATGTGACGACAAAATACGTCATGAATAACGCATATACATGTTGGGTATGCATGTAAAAAGTGTTGCCTATATATTTTGATGTGTTGCAAAAAATGGTGTTGCATATAGGGTATACATACGCAACACATTTTTTTATTGTTGCAAAAAGTTAAAAAAATGTTACTTATTACTTTATACAACACCACTTATAGGGGACACTACTAAAAGTGTTGCATATCACTTATGCAACACATTCGACACTTCTTGCAACACATTTCAAGTGTTGCCAAAAGGCACTTTTCCCGTAGTGAGAATAATGTCATTTTTTCACTTTTGTTATAACTACAACACTGTCAATTCTAGTGCCTTTATGTACCATTAAACTCGTAATGTTGTTGCTTTTATCTGTTTTTCCAAACTAGTTTGGTTACGGAAAGTCAAGAGAGAGGTGTCTGACCAGGAGATTGGTCAGGAGGGTTCCGCAGCAAGTTTGGAACATGTAGAACTCTAAAATATCTGAGCTTTGAGAGATTTACCGGGGACTTGGCATACTCAAAGTTAGCTATTGAGCTGATCAACAAAAGACATGATCCAATCCATCGCCATGCCACTATTTTTGGTGTCATTCGTCGTGATCTAGCACAAGATTCAAGATTGAGTGGTTTAACTAGTTCATACGTATCGCAAAGAGAACAGAATAACAGACGGACTATTAAAACACAGTCTCGTTTATCCCTTCAATTACTATGACTTTGAGAACCCAACCCACGAAGAAAGAAAGGATTATGTGCAACGATGTTGTTGGGTTGAGCTTCCTCTCGACAGATAATCCAAGGCAGAAGCTGAAGGTTGTTTTACTTTTTTTAAAAAAAATTGGTTCATTAAGATAGTAAATGCCCCAAACCCCAGCGAAAAAGTTACCAACATTGTACAACAAAAGCCTAAGAAAACCGACTAAAAGTCCACATAAGTGACAAATACCCAATAGCTTAATGAAATTACTTAATAAAAATGACACTTTCGCTAAAAATTGGTATTTTTAGTAGGGCTGACTATTTGGTCCGGGTTTTTTGGTTTTACCCGAAATCGGACCGTATAACCCGGATCGAGACCGGATAGTAAACAATCCAATCCAATCTTTGGTCTTAGATTTGAGGTAAAAAAACCCGTTCGGGACCGGATCGAAAACTAGATAAAGAGCGGGTAAGAGAGCTCAACACCCAAAACTTAAGGGTAATTTGCATAAACAGTCACAAACCTTTGCACTTAGTACAAAACTTAACCAACTCCTCACCCTTTCAGGTCTTAGGCCACTCAAATCCCCACAAGATCAATATAAAATCAAGACCGAATTGGAACCGGACCGGGTCAAAACCGGACCGGATCAAGACCAGACTGTATCCAATCCAATCTTTAGTCCTTACATTTAAAAAAGACCGGACTGGACCGGATCAATTTGGACCAATTTAACCGGACCGTATAGCCACTCCTAATTTTTAGTGGTACTAGCTTTTTATTTATGGGCCTAGATTCAAATTTGAAGGCAACAAAAAAAAAAAACTAACTCTAATTATTATAAATGAAGGATATCTATATCTATAGCTACCTTATCATTTTATCTTACATATAGTATTAACTTATACTTAAATCATTTTCTAGCCAGCTGATCGCTCGGTGGAACCAAAGCCTTGAATGTTCGATCGGTCACACGCCAAAGGTTGAATGCTTGGTTTGTTGGACGAACCGATTCCTCCAAATCATGTGGTGGAAGCAGGAACGCAAGGCATATATATCCATGTCTTAATCCACTAATTAAACCAACCATCAGAATCTTACTTAGCTAGGCCCATCCTCACACTTGAACTATAAATATTAAATACTGTTCTTAATTATTTATGGGAAGAAAACACAGGGGGGAAAAAAATAAGCAGCACTCAATGGAAATTATTAAGGCTATATTTTCCCTCCTCCTCTTGGTTCTTGTTTGTGCTTTTACGTCGATTAGATCTTTGGATGCAGCTTCACACGATGTGAAGAATCACCAGATGATCACCACCACTACTAGGAAGTTGTTGTCTTATAATTCTACAGGCAAGTTTCAAGAACCACCCCTTTCACTCTCTATCTCTCCTCAAGTTGGGATGGAATGGATTTTAAGATAGTCGATCAATACTAAAGCATTTCATATGGCAAAAATTAATCTATATTGCATTCACTTATTAGATGTACTTTGATGTATTTCTGATAATTCAGATAATCATTTGTTATTATCACTTGACTAAGTTGATCTCCTGGTTTGAATTTAGAGAATTCAGAATCGAGATCCAGCAATTAGAAGTTAGAATATAATATCATGGCACAAACTTTGGTCAATTCATAATCTAAATAGTGTAGTCTATAAGCATCTGCTAGCCTGAATCCTATGCATAACATGTTAATATAGAACTAGTTCTTTTCGTTTGAATGTAGCTTTCCATGAGAAGAATCAACAGATGATGACATCAACAAGCTGCTTTTTCAGTGGAGCAAGTTTACGCTGGTTAACTCCCTCTCCCTCTCTTTCTCGAAGAAAAAAACTTGTTTTCGTGGCTAACAAATTGAAAGGATCACTAAGAGCAATGAAACAGTCGGAGAAGATTATGGTCACCATTTTGGTGTTTTTGCCAACGGTTCTTTTGGTCATAGAAACTCTTTTCATTTGTTGTATAACTCTCCCGTGGAAGATTTAGTATTGGATCTTTCTTCTTTACGTAACACCATGCAGAGTTGTGTTATTAGGAGTGAAATGAGTCTTAGTTAAAATTGATTGTTTTCAAAGCTTTAAATATCTTTTGAGTTTGGATGTTATGTTATTCCTTTAAAAGACCATCTTAATTGTGGGAGCGGGGGAGCAATTGTGTATGGATTAGAGAGGTTTATATCAGCTAGGAATTATGCGGATTTGCATATTCTTTACCTTTCTTAAACTCACTTACATGATATCAATATTCATTAGGTTCCAATAATTTGGTTAGTTTCAAATTGGATGTTATTTCATTTTTTATTGTAATTAATGAGGACGATAACGTTTGTTGTCGTAGTCATTTTGTGCTATGTACCGTGCATTGTATCGATCCTGACCTTTGGAATTGTTAGATAGCTTGTCAATGATTAATGAAACCACAACATGCTATGGAGTAACTCGTTGATCCCAATAACTCGAATTGTTGTGAGAGATTCAATTTTGGATCATATACAATTGCCTAACATGCCCGCTAAAATGAAAGTCAATTCATAATGGTTGAAATTTGCACAAATCTGAATATCATATACTTAACAACCGAGGTTACTGGAATTCTAACACAACTTTTTGGTTATCAAATCCTCGGATCATAGTGGTTTAATTTCTTTCTTAAGATCTACTCACGGGAAATAATTGTTAGTATTGTGGATAATTACTTGTACAGTTTGATGCTCTTCAAATGCTAAAATAGAACAATTAAAATAATACCATGCCAAGAAGAATGATTAATTAAAAGCTACTCATAAATCACACATTAATTCTGGGTAAAGAATGACAATTACATTACGAAGTATAGTACTGAATTAGCTGAACAATGAGAAAGAAAGAAACAAACAAAAGTACGAATCTATCATGTATGACTAACTACCTAGCTCCGGTGTTCGTCAGTTGACCATGCTGCACCTCCTCCTAATCTCACCCTGGTTCCCAGTAAGAACATCAATGGAGCCCATCTTCACCATCGCCCTACCGAATTTTGCAGCCCACGCCACATCGTACCTGGCGTTCACATCCACGTACCCCCTTGTCGCCGGGCTCTCCGCCAAGAACGAGGAACAGCGGGACCTGCCGATGGAATGCGCACTGGAGAGCGTCACCATCTCGTCCGCCGACAACCCTTTCCTGGCGAAGTTTTGAATAAGCTGGTCGGCCGTGAGTCTCGGGGAAGGGAGGTTTTGTAGAGGATTGAATTAGTGATTTGTATTGACTAGAAGTGGGAATTAAATACCCAAGATACAACCTCACGTAGCTATGAATTAGGAACCACTAAACAACTATAACAACCCACTAAATACAGTAATTAAATAATTAATTGTTATGCTTATCACGCCCCCGCAAGATGGAGACGGGTACGACTCCGATCTTGGACCGAAGCAACTGAAACCGGGAAATGGGAAGCGGTTTGGTAAGTGAGTCTGCGAGCTGATGCGCGGTTGGAATATGACGAACAGCGAGTGCCTCAGACTGTACGAGTTCCCGGAGAAAGTGAAAGTCAAGCGCAAGGTGTTTCATGCGGCTGTGATAGACAGGATTTGCTGAGAAGTTGACGGCGCCCAAGTTGTCGCAGTAGAGGACCGGGGCAGCGGCTGGCGGGTGATGAAGTTCAAGAAGGAGATTTTGAACCCAAAGGACCTCGGCAGCGGCATGGGCTAAGGCACGATACTCCGCTTCCGTACTGGATCGAGCCACAGAGCGCTGCTTTTTAGAGCACCAGGAGATAAGATTGTCACCGTAATAGACCAGATATGCCATCGTCGATGTGCGATCATTGGGATCCCCTGCCCAATCCGAATCTGCAAAAACAGTGAGCCGCGGCGAAGTCGTGGGAGCAAGACGAAGGCCCATGGCAGACGACCCTTTGAGGTAGCGAAAAAGACGCTTCACACACTGCCAGTGAAGCTGCGTCGGCGCATGCATAAACTGGGACAATTTGTTGACGGTGAAGGCGATGTCCGGGCGAGTACATAGAAGATATTGCAGCGAGCCAAGAGCCTGGCGATATAACTTAGCGTCAGCGGGAGGTGTGCCATCGCTGAGCAAAAGGTGAGTAGTGGAAGCAAGGGGAGTTGGGGCAGGCTAGGCATCGGTCATGCCAAAACGGGCGAGAAGATCAGCCACATATTGATGTTGAGAGAGGACGAACCCAGCAGCAGTCGGAAGCACCTCAATACCAAGGAAATAATGTACCGAACCCAGCTGTTTGAGAGAAAAGCGAGCCGCAAGCCGAGCTTGGAAACTTGCCAGCGTAGGAGCATGATTACCGGTAAGAAGCAGATCGTCGACATAAACAAGAAAGTATAGAAGAACCCCATTCTTGTTATAGACAAAGAGTGAAGCATCAGACTTGGTCTTCACAAAACCTTCATGTAGTAGAAATGAACATAAGGCCATGTACCAAGAACGTGGAGCTTGACGAAGGCCATAAATGGCGCGAGACAAACAGCACACATGATCTGGGTGGTCGGGATCCACGAAGCCAGGAGGCTGAGCCATAAAAACCTTCTCCTGCAAAGCACCTTGAAGAAAGGCGTTATTAACGTCAAACTGATAAATCGGCCATTGATTGGTGAGAGCAATGCTGAAAACCGTGCGAACAGTGACCGGCTTGAGAACCGGGCTATAGGTATCATGAAAATCAACCCCGGGGCGCTGAGTGAACCCCTTGGCCACTAACCGGGCCTTGAACCGTTCAATTAACCCATTCGGTCTGTACTTGATCCAGAAAATCCATCGGCAGCCAACAATGTTCTGGAAAGAGGTGCGGGGAACAAGAGTCCATGTGCAATTTGATAATAAGGCAGCAAACTCAGCCTTCATGGCTGCATTCCAGCGAGGATCAGCAAGAGCCTGTCGGAGAGAAGATGGCGTGAGCGGGAATGGGGATACCTGGGCGGAGAAAAGTCTCCGAGGCTTGAAGATGCCATGCTGGCTGCGAGTGACAATGCGACGAGAGGGTGGAGCTGGTGCCTTTGCCGGAGCAGGCGGCGGGGGATGCTGCTGTGAGGACGAAGCCAGGGGAGTGCGTGCGGAGACCTGCGGAGAAGCTGCGAGCTGCGGAGAAGAAGTTGGGATGGGGTTAGGTGGAGAGGGAAAAGATGGGGCAGGGGGAGATATACGAAAGAGCTGGAGGGAGGGTGTAGTAGTGGCGACCCAAGCATTAGGGGAAAGTGAAGTCTCGGCAGAAGGAGAAAGGCCAGGGAAGGAGGTCTCTTCAAATTGCACATGACGGGAGAAGTATAGTCTGCGAGCGGTGGGGTCGTAGCACTTGTAAGCGCTTTGGTTGGGAGAGTAACCCAAGAATATGCAGCGGCGAGATCGGGGAGCTAATTTATGTGGAGAATAAGGCCGAAGCTAGGGATAGCACAGGCAGCCAAAGGTTCGTAGTTTGAGGAAATTGGGTTGCTCATTGAAAAGGGTATAGTAGGGTGAGTCGCCACGTAATGAAGAGGATGGAAGGCGGTTGATTAGGTAGATGGCTGTTTGAAAAGCGTGTGACCAAAGGGAAAGAGGTAGGTGAGCAGTGTAGAGAAGAGCAAGGCCAGTTTCAACAACATGACGGTGTTTACGTTCCGCCAATCCATTATGTTGCGGAGTATGAGGAGGGGTGAGAAAATGAGTAATTCCATGGGTTTGAAAGAACGAGCAGAGCTTTTGAAACTCACCCCCACCGTCACTGAACACACGGCGGATCGTGGTATGGAAATAGTTTTCAATCATGGATTTGAAAATGGTGAACACATTATGAACATCAGACTTGCGGGAGAGGGGATACAACCAAGTGTAGCGGGAAAAATGATCAACAATGACTAAATAATATGAGAAATTGTCAACAGAGATAACAGGGGAAGGACCCCAAACATCCACAAATAACAAATCAAATGGACGGGTGCTGTTTAAAGTAGAAGCAAAAAAGGGCAGTTTATGACTTTTGTGGAGAGAACATGATTCACATGACAGCATGGAAGGAATCCGAGTGACAGGAAGAGATTGTTTATGGAGCATACGAGAGAGGAGCTTGCTGTTTGGGTGGCCAAGGCGGTTGTGCCAGGTGGACGGAGTGGTCTTGGACGTGGTTAAGGCAAGACGAACCGGCGAGGCATCCAGCGGCAGCTCGTAGACATCATCCTTATTCAGGCCGCGTAGCAGAGGCGCCCCCGTGGCTAGGTCCTTCACAACAAAAACATCAGAGAAAAATTCCACCGACACAGGATTAGATTTGCAGAGTTGAGCAACAGAAAGAAGACGACGTTTGATAGCGGGAACACACAACACATCATTCAATGATAAGGTACGAGTAGGAGTAGAGAGAGTGGAAGAGCCGATATGGGATATCTTCAAACCTGACCCATCGCCGACGAGAACCTCATCAGGTCCATTGTAATCTGTATATAGAGACAAATGGCCAAGGTCTGGCGTCACATGATTAGTCGCTGCCGAGTCAAGCAACCAGCCAGCATTAGAAGAAGAAGACGGGAACGTGGTATGATGAGCCTGTGGGCGACCCTGAATCCGATAGCAATCCTTTGCTGTGTGACCCATTTTGTCACAAAAATGACATTGAGGAGTAGGCCGGCCGAGAAGAGAGGGCGCAGCAGCAGCATGAGGCGAGCCAGAATAGCCTCGAGAAGGAGAAGCAGGGCGATACGAAGACATCGGAGCTTGATTGCGGCGGGGACTGCCACGGCCACGAGGAGATGGGTGCCGAGAGGACTGACGGCCACGAAAGGAAGAGAAAGCCGTAGTGGGAGCAGCCGCCGCCGAGTGAGAACGGGCATTGGCCAGATCAGCCTCGTACTCGACAAGGCGATCGTGTAGATCCTCCAAGGCGATGGTTGTGTCACGGGCACGAAGAGCGGCAGCAATGGCCCCGAACTCATCACGCAATCCGCGGAGGATATGAAGAACCATATCCTCATTCGATACCGGCGCCTGAACAAGGGCCAGTTCAGCTGCAGTGGCTCTCATAGCCTGCATATAAACAGAGACAGATCGGGCACCTTGAGACTCCTTGGCCAGCGTCTCCTTCAGGTAGATGACACGAGAGCGAGAGGGATTAGCAAACATCCTCTCAAGAACAGTCCAAGCATCACGGGCAGTAGTGGCGTGAGCGATATAGGCTGACACGCCAGGGGCGACAGAGGCATGGATGGCGTGCAGCAAGAGTTGATCCTGGCGGTACCACCGTCGACGAACGGAGGCTTCAGCAGCGGGGTCTGGCTGGGGATGAGACCCATCGAGAAACTTGAGAAGATCCAGCCCGCGAAGAAGGGTTTGAAGCTGAGCACGCCATTGGGGAAAGTTCTCACCAGTCAGCTTGGTGGGAAGTTGGGATGCAGGGTTCAAAGTGATAATAGTGGTCTCATCATTGAGATTGATTACTGATTCTCCAGACATGATGGTGGCGTGGATGGAAGAAGAGAGAAGACAGGAGATAAGGGAATGGAGGCGCAGAATAGGAAGCAGAGAGGAAAAAAAGACGTGAGGATGTTTTAGGTTTAGGTTAAGGGATCGAGCTCATGCTCTGATACCATGTAGATGATTAAATTAGTGATTTGTATTGACTAGAAGTGGGAATTAAATACCCAAGATACAACCTCACGTAGCTATGAATTAGGAGCCACTAAACAACTATAACAACCCACTAAATACAGTAATTAAATAATTAATTGTTATGCTTATCAGGTTTTGCGTGACCTCGTTGAAGCTGGAGACGATGCCATCACGGCGGCCAGCGGGGACAGGGTAGTTGATGCGTCCGAGTATTGGGAGTTGTCCCTGGCGGCGAAAGCGAGAATGTCGGTGCACGAGACGGTGTTAGGGCAGACACGTTCGATTCTTCTTTTGGCTCTCGCGATGATGTTGAACCCTCTCAAAATATCCGGGTGGTCTCTCTCTGCTTTCGGGCCACTTGGGAGGGATTTCAGCAACACTGAACCATCACAACCCCGGATGAAGCAGTCGTGAAAGTGCAACCTAATGAGTCCTGCACCAATGCCGGGATTTTGAGACACCGTCCTTCTCACGATTCTTCTGACGATGGATTCGGCGGCTGGACAAGATCGTCTATAGAAGCCTATTCTAAGAGACGGTGAACCAGCTGAATGTACCACCGGCACAAACAACGTGATCATGAAGAGGAAGAGCATCCTGCCAAACAATGTATGATTACGACTCTTCATCGTGGTGTACAAACAATGAAACACTCGATCAAGGATCGAGTAGTGTAGTAGTTACTCTCCGCGAAGTAGTATGGACTTTTTTGGGATATTTATAATGGGGAGCAGATCAAGTCAGTAACTCTTATGGTGACTAACCATCAGTAACCTGTCCACATCCGCATGACATCAGCATCTCATCTCTCATGGAAAGTCTTTTATCTTTTCTCCTTTAATCTTTAACGGACGATTTCTCTCCCGTTTTAAGTAGAAATTTAAATTTTTTTGCACAGATAAATCAGATTAAATGTGCTATTTAAAATGATATCCACTTTGATATATTTTTAGTATAAAAAAATTGAATAATTTTTTACCAGTCATTACCATATGGTATGCTCATATTTAATACCATATGGTAAGAAAACGTACCATGATGGTATGAACATGATAGTAGGAGTCTACTAACTGTCATTTACGACTTTCATCATTGTTTACCATAAGTTACCACCCACATACCATAGTGGTAAAATATGGTAATTATTGGTCCAGTATTTTTTTCACCCAGAAATTTGTAGATACAATAGATCATGATGAACTCGTTCGTTCCTTCTGAGCAAACGTTTTCAAAAACGACTTAAAAATGAAGAAGTTACCATATGGTATGTAGTTGGTAAATAAAAAGTTTCTCAAAATATAGGCAAAATACACTTGTATAGCCAAAACTTTGACGGTTTGGCCAAATATAGCCACTTTTGGCGAAATACCAAAGATAGCCACTTCCGTCCAATTCTTTGACGGTGTTAACCAAATGGCTGACTCGACTAACGGAAAGGTTAAATTGACTACAATTAATCAAAGTCAGCATACACGTGGCAGCTGACATGGAAAATTTATTAAAAAAAATCATTTATTTAAAAAGAAAATTCTCTTGGAAGATTGAGTGGCTAAGAGGAATCGTCTCCTCTTTTTCTTCCCTAGGCATCACGCCCTCATCCCCTCCACTTCCCCGGCACCATCCATTGCCTCCTCTTTTTCTTCCCTTCGGCGCTCCACCATTCTATCCCTTTGGTTTCTTTGTGACTACGACAGTTTACGTCATCCACTCCGTCGTGTCTCAACCCACCTCATTCAACGATTTCCAATTCCTTTCCTCCATCGTCAATCTTCGCTCCCTCCAGGAATCCAGAGCAACGAGGAAGCTTCGCTTAATAAGGCAGCTCTCTATAAGGTCATGCTTGAAGATGGATCTGCCGCATCGGGGAAAGCCTCGATCAATTTAGGGATTTTGGAGGCAACAACGCGACGGTTCAGTAGATGACGGCGTCGAAGGTCGGTCGCATTCTTAAGGACGATGATGCTATGCTTTCTGAACTTTTGGTCCAAAAAAAGGGCAAAATAATCCAGATTTGTTGTTTTGGCTGGAAATTTCTTTGATGGTTAATGATTAATCGACCCCGTCGTTGCTGGATCTATGCGCAAATCTCGCAATCTCCATTTCCGCCCGCCTCCGGTGCCTCCGATCTGCCCTTCTCTTCACCTTCAGACTGTGCAATTTTGTGGAGTTAGGTTTCTGGGACGAGTCTCGCAACCGTCGTCGAGGACTGCTAGATCTGCATCCAAGGTGCATCTCATTCCTCTATCTTTCTCTCTTCCCATGTTTCTTTTGTCGCTTCGATTTTGTTTCTTCTCCTATCTAGGTATTTATGCGTATGGATTGGATTTCTCATATGCCCGGCAAGAAAAGTGGTTGTGACGACAGTTGCAGAAGACGCCGACGATGGTGTGAGAGGAGAGAGGACGACAACATCGAGTGGTGGGAGAGGAGAGAGTATGAGAAAATAATTTTATATTTTTTTAAAATTAAATATGACATGGCATCTATGTGGCAAGTTTTGTTGAGTTGGCGATGATGTGTCAGGTGAGTTGGTAGCCAAGTGAGCATTCTGTTAATTTGACTAACGGTGTCATGACGTCGTTAAAATATGTAAGTAAATGGCTATATTTGTCATGAAAGTTTCAAAATTTTGGCTATATTTGGTATTTCGCCAAAAGTGGCTATTATTATCACAAATGTGATAGTTTTGGCTACACAGATGAATATTGCCTTTTTATTTAAAATTGGTCTCAGTTTGTAGAGCACAACGAACTCGTTCCATGTGTGCAAAAAAAAATTGAAATCCGAGTTAAAACGAAGAAGATATGAGCCGGTTATGAAAACTAGGGAAAATAAAATGTCTTTAATTGACAACCCTTATATCTGGATATTCTGGGCCCACTTAGATCTAAAGGTCCAGATTTAGTTATTCATAGATTAGTAACCAATGGTTACTCACCCTATTCTAACCCTTTATAGTGTAGGTTGGTATATTTATAGTGTGAAATTAGTTGCCTTTTTCCCTTTCGGATTATAAGTCGAGTTGTTTCTGAAACCGTGTAACTATAGGTAGAGCTAACTAATTAAATTGGATAGAGGAATTCATGATTTATAAAACGGAATCGGATGATTTTCCAGAATATATTAGGAATTACAGAGTCTCTAAATAATATATGTAAATTATTAATATAAGAATTTATATACTTCACGTCATTAGTGAGTACTAGTTAATTTTCAATTTTAATATTTAAATTTTGTTACAAATTCTCGTCAATGACTATCCTGATACCTATTAAAGTGATAAGGTGGGTACTGTAGCATAAGAATTTCTCTAATATGAACCGCTGTCATTTTATTTGGTGACAACCATGTCTTTATAGACGTGTGGTTGCCGTGGTGAAGAACGGAGGGGTTTTGCTAATGACACGTTTCTTCAACCAAATGAAAAGGAGAGAATGGAAGGCACATTGATCCATTATCATTACTTACTTCTTTTCCCCAACCAAGTAAAATAACGACCCTTCATCCCTACTCCGGCCTCCTTGCACATGGATTGTGATTAGATGAAATTCTACGGCAGTATGGCTAGCAATGATGACTGAAATCAGCCAAAGCGAAGCCTTTGCCGCCCGTTTATTTTTGGGTAAAAGGGTTCTGATGATGGTGTTTCTTGATTTGAGATGATTTTGTTTTTGTGTGTTAAAGGTTAAAAGTCGTCTATGTTCCCCCTGTTCAGGCTATTTGAGCATGGGTGCTATAAATCGAACTCCGGCGACGCGAAGGGATGAGATAGGCACGAAAAGAAATCGGGCAGCAGGGGATATAGACAGATCTACCTACCTACCTAGCTAAAAGTGGGAGCATGGCTGAAGAAGCAAAACAGAGAAGGGAGGAGATGAAAAAAGAATGAAACGGAAAAGGCATGGACACATGAGAAGCAAAGCGCATTCGACAGCTATAAATACAGGTCGACCAGAGAAGAAAAGAGATTTCTTCGAATTGGGAAAGACCGTGATGGTGAAGATGAGACATAATGCTGCGCAGGGTTGCTCATCAATGATTCAACAAAATTGAACAAATAGGCCATGGTAATCACGCATGCAAGATTCAAATTGCAAATTTCAAGAAAGAAAGGAAATGAAGTTATCAAAGAAAAAGAAAAGAGGGAAAGGAAGAAACAACAGGATGGAGGTAGGGACGAGCAGGAAGAGGAGGATGAAGGGTCTGACTGCTAACGAGGAGGGGAGAGAGAGCAGAGGGGAAGCGTGTTTTTGCATAGCTAGGTGATGAGTGATTTTGATGACAGGAAAATAAGGAAATAAATCACATCAGCATAACCAAATTTCCAAGGAACTTAACCAATTGATCCATTATCATTAGTTTTTTTATGTCTCTTTCCCTTTCATCTTCCCCGCTCTCAATTCATTCGTGGTTGTAAAGATAAAAAGTTATATTGATGTTATCACAAAAGTGCCCCTATTCGTTTTGGAGCTTTACATAAGTTATTTTATGCATGCTCTTTGTGGTTAGCGATTATTCATATATAGGTGTGAGTATATATGAATGGTTGCTGAAAATCAGGTTATAGAATTTAGTACCCGAACCACTTATTAGTGATGCATCTAGATTTTAGGTCCTTTGTAGCCAATTTCATGACTTCATATTCAGAGTTCCAGAGACTGACCTTATATGTGGAAGATATCAATAATTAATCAGGTATGCATGGTGTTCGAAGGAGTGATTTTGCTGTAGAATCTAGCATTGCTTTTATCTAGGAAACTTTGCCTATTCTACTATGAGAAAGCTGAATAGTTTATAGTCAAGTTTAGTGGTATTGGTTAGAAATTCCAAAAATGTATGGAAGCTGCGCAACTGCTGTATATTTTTTACATTCTACTTTGATGATTGCATATCCACCATGTGTCAATATATAAAATGATTGCATATCAAAAAATTCATTCTCTGAAATTCGCACATCAAATTGATGACGATGACTCATTCTTTCTGTGAATTTTTTTTAAAATTCGAGCTAAAAACAAAGGTGATGCTAAAGTGATAATGAGTGATATTAAATATATTTTCTCAAAATATCATTTCGTAAATCACAACGAATCCATTTCATCTGTGAAAAAAGTCAAATCAACAGTATAATTTATAGCTGAAAAGTAAAACTGCACCCCCCATTCAAAATTTCCTGCCCATAGAGTGATTTTAGGAAGCTGATGTGGCAGAGTGTTAAGCGGGAAAAAAAGGACTCCCGCCTGATTTCAGAACCACAAAACTGCCAGGCCCACGTTCTCATTTAATTTGTATTTATTTTTTATTTCCCAGAGGCAAAACAACAAAATCCAGAGGCAAAGCTCCTTCCTCTTCCCCTTCGCATCAGTTCCTTTGTTTTTTTCTACTGTTATTAAGAGAGAATCGGAGGTGGGAAGAAGAAGAAGAAGTTGCTGTCTGTCTGTCCTCTTCCCTTATCGATTGCGCCCGACCATCGCGTTTGATGGTCCTTATCTGTTAAATTGCTCGAGTTCGAGGTCTAAGTCGGTTCCTCGAAACTGGTGATTGGAGATGACGTAAGAGAGCCCATCTTCGCCGAGCTTGAGTTGAGCCGGCTGGTCGACGTGTTGAGGCTGTGCGGAAACCTGGGGATTGTCTTCAGATCTTCGAGTTTGGAGTATTTGGATCTCCGATCAAGTATCACCGGGCGGAGACGGCGTCCCCACAGGCCTGAAATTGCTCCTGGTATTTCGGGGCGGCGACATTCGGGTCGATTCAGCGGTATTGAAGCATCAGGCGCGGCGGATTTCATCCTCGACTCCCCGCAGCGAGCGCCGCTGCTTCGAGTATTCACTCACTGGGATAAGCGGAGCTCTGCGGGGAAGGCGGTGATTGGAGATCCCAAAGACAAGATATGTGAAGTTGTGGATAGTCTTAATGCGGATTTGCTGGTGATGGGCTCCCGAGACTTTGGTGCTATCAAAAGGTGCTGTACTTGAAACTAAATCGTTCATTATTGGTTGATGGTGTTTGGTGATTGGGGATGCCATATACTGGTGTCCTTTTGAGCTCTAGATGTTGATGGGTTTCCTTGGGATAGATTCTGTTCTGTGGACGAAGAGTTGTAGAGATAATTGCAGGGTCACAGGAATCTCAATCTTCCCCACCAAGGAATTCCAAAATCCCATCTTGATTCCCTGAGATCACAGCGCCCGGCTTTGTTTCTTCAACTGTTTTCTGTTTGTAGAGAGAGAGAGGTAAGAACAAAAAGTTTCTTTACCTTTTTGTCTGCTTGCTCTGGAACTCACTACTACTAACTACACTGAAGTGGAATCATTGCTTCTTTTGATTGATTGAAGGATAGATCGGATGCTTTGTGATGATGGCCGTATGAGTTTGTGTCTCTGTTTCATCATTGTTTGCTTGGGTTTTGTTGAATTATGAGTTGCGTACTTTTCTTTTCATCCCTGTTTGGTTCCTAAGAAAATGGGTGGAAATGGGTCGAATCGTGGAAATCAGAATGTGATGTTTTCCGCTTGAATCGGATCGTAGTTCATTTGCTAAGTAGTTAATCCTCTTCGGTCATGATGCTTTCGCTGTGGTTGTCACTGACACTACACAAACCTCTCTGTGCATTGTTTCCGGTCCATTCTTCTCCTTTTCTGCAAAATAGCTTCCTAGCAGCTTCATCGTCGGTTCAGGTGTGTAGGTATCTGGATGAACTGGATATTCTTTTTGAAGCTTTGGACCGTTCAAAGTGCATTAGCAAAGTTTTTTTTTACTTGAGCCTTGCCAGAGGGCTTGATTACTATACTGGAGTCATATACGAGGCTGTCTTCAAAGGAACTACACAAGTGCGTTATTATCATTGTCGTTCTGTTACTCCAACTTTGATCTGGGATTTTGTTTGTCAATAAGTCTGGTCTAATGTATTGATCCTTTCAGGTTGGTTCGATTGCGGCTGGTGGGCGTTATGACAACCTTATCGGCATGTTTGGCACCAAGCAAGTCCCTGCTGTTGGAGTCAACCTGGGGATCGAACGTGTGTTTGCTATAATGGAGCAGGTTCAGAAGGACAGGAACCAGGTAAGATGATGAATGTATTACCAAAAATAGAAACCTTCTCGCCAAGATTTTTTCCCCCAATTAATCAAACTCTGGGAATTGGAAAACTAAAAGTGAACGGGCTAGAGAGTGGTTCTGACTTTTGAGACATCTCATAAGTGATTAGGAGCTGATGTTGTGAGGTTGATATGGCAAAATTGACAATCTCATGACTACAATTAATGCCTATCAACGGACAATTGGTTTCCCTTTGTGTAAGTCATTTTGAGGGTTTCATGTAATTATGAGTTTGCCTACTTTCAAATTGTTGAATACCTACGCAACCATTTCAATTACCTCTTCTTTATTGACCTCACAATTGTGATTGTGCAATACCTAGAAATCGATAAAAGACTGGGTAGCTCAATAGTTGTCTCAAAGGATACCACTTCACAGGTTGCGGGTTTAATTGCCTATTTCCTCTAATAAGTCAGTACTGTATGTGTTTCTGTGTACGCCAAGTCTTAGGGGAAGAACCACAGCCGGTTTTGGTTTTCAACTTCAACTGTCGCAGCTGTTACTTCTCCGTGGAATTTCCTGCGTGGAATTTCCTGCCATTACAATTTACTTACTCACGGCGCACCTGTTACTTCTCCATTTTCGTGCTTTGCTGTAGTTTCCTTCGAGTTCGAGTGAATTTTGGTTTGATCATCTTTGGTGTACATTGTTTGAATTCCGAATTTGCGATGGTATGTCAGACACAGGTACTTCATAGCTATGAATGATAACATGATGAGCTGAATCGTCACTGTAAATGCTTGAAATTGTGTATGCTTGCTGGAGTCCAGGAATTATTCGAACTTCTAATTCACTAGCATTTGATGCCCCAGAACGTGAATTTGTTCTGTTGCAGAACGTGAAAATGCAGAACGTGAATTTAGTTTTTTTGTTTAAATTTATAGGCCGCCTTCAACTTGGTTGGAGCATTTTGGATTTATTCGACTGTTATGTTTGTGTGGTCTGTTGTATGTGTCATTAACTCGCACAAACTTATGACTGGTGAGGAGTTCAACTTCTGTTGTAATAATTAATTAATTTATATGAATGGCAGCTGCAAAGTTGACTGGAACGGGTGCATCATTTACCACGACCTCTATTTCCGATTGGGTTAGGTTATTAGAGAATTAAATATGGATAGTGCAAATGTCATCCCATCTGCCGAACCACAGATTTATCGATCGTCTGTACCATGTGAGTGTCATGGTTTAGCACGAAACTGTTTCAATGCAAATTGACATTAATATTTTCCCTTGAATCTCATTTGTTTAGGGAAACGTCGAGCAGTTTTTATTCATCCTGAAGATCAATACCAACGTTGTGTTTTATCTGCTGAAGAGGAAGAAGCATTTGAGAGAGGTGTGTTCTTTGTGTTTTAATTTTTCTAATTAGTTCATCTATTCAATGAGTAATATATGGTTTTATATTTAAATTCTGCAGAAGAAGCTGCCTTACAATTCCAACTCTCTCAACTTCGGCGAATGCTATCCCAAGTCGCCCGTAAGAGAAGACATCATATTTTGAAACTGAAGGTTCATAGGAGGTGCTTACCTTTTGAACAGCAAGGTTCTTGTTTGCTATATTTTGTAGCAAGTGTTACATATTAGGCTATTCTGTATTGTTCACTCTTTATTGATTTCTTTATCAACTTATTTGTTTTGGTGTTGTTCATAGTTTGGGAGCCTCAGTTTAGATTTCTATTACAAAAGCAAAGTCGATTACTTTGACGTATTCATCTGCATAGAAAGAGACGTGGCCGAAGTTTCTTTCCTACAGAAGTCAATCAAAGTATGTCGGTTCTAATTGGCACTGTTATACATGACATGGTTCATCTATGTTTTGGATCAATTTTTGTACATTGGATATATGTTTTAGTGTTCTGGTCAACATATTTTGTTCCCTATTTTGGTCTTAGAACATATAATGTACCCATTTATGTCATGTATATAAATTAGTGATGTACGCTTCATGTGACCTTATGCAATTAGTGGATTGTTTTTAGATGTGTCAACGGCAAATTTGTGTGGTATGAACAAACTTTGGTGTTTCCTAAAATTTGAGTTATTCTTACTTAAAATGAGCAGTATACCAATCTATCTTTCCTAGGAAACATTTGTTTTAATAATTGTGTTTATTGTAGCGCGAGTACATGGGATTGACAGTTTCTCAAACTCATTCAATTTATGAATTACTGTGACAAAAATGTATTATTATTACTTATCTATTTCACTAGGTCTTCCGTTGGTTGAATTTTTTTATATTGGTCCACCTTCATGTACGTGTCAACATTGTGGAGCAGTTATGTGGCGGTTCGAGAGTACTTTATCTACACGGAATGATGTGTTGCCTGCATTTCCTTTATGTTGCAAACATGGTAAAGTGAAATTGCCTCCCCGCAGAGATGTGCCCGAATTTCTTAAAACTCTACTTGAAGGGGATACACCATTAGCGCGTCACTTTCGTACTAACATCAGAGCCTATAATGGGGTTTATTGCTTTATTTCTCTCGGAGGTAAAGTCAATCACTCTATTAATGATGGTCGTGGAGTTTATGTATATTCAATCGGTGGTCAGATTTATCATCGAATAGGATGTTTGGTTCCTGGTGATGGGGATAGTCCGAAATTCGCACAGCTTTACATTCACGATTCAGATAACGAGGTGCAGAATCGTATGGACTTTTACTCCACTGATCCTGCCAATGTATCTCAACATCCATTGCCCTCACTTGCATCCTTTGTTAAACCAGTAAGCTTAAGAAACCTCTATTTTTGAAACTTTAAATTCTAATGTGTGTGGTATCTGTTGATAGTGGTAATTCTGGTTAATTTATTATCAGGGAAGATGGACCCCAATTTGGATCTAACTATTTTGTTGGACCATTGCTATACGAGGAAGCTCTCGACATATCTGAGCACACCACGGTTCCACAGCTTAATATGATAAAGTTAAGTCTGTATAGTACGGTAAGTCACTCAAACTCAACTAAACACCTATTTTTTTAAAACACAGTCATTACCCAATTCAACATTTGCTTCATTTTCGTCATCAATAACCCATGTGTCTGTTTTAGGGGACGGTATACATCATGACGGGAAAACTAAAAGCCATTGGAATTTCAACTTTGGCGCACTCTATGGTCAGTGTTGTGCATTTCACCATCAATGATGTAACTGAGGAGCTGGAAGTTGTGTTTCCCTCTGTCAACCTTAGACGCATTGTTGGTGATGTGGTTGCGGAGACAAATATCGATTGGGACACTAACATCATCGCCATTCTCAACTGCATTGATTTGAAGTATTACCAGTTTGTCATTGAAGTTGGCGCGTGGAACCGCATGGTCCGTCACTGTGATTTGGTTTTGCTGAAGATGTTCTCTGCTGCCTTTTAAGGATGGGGTGCTTTTAATGGATTCCTGGTCTGTGTTCCTAAATATCAACTACACTCAAACATTTAATAGGAAGTGGTTGGCTAGGCATTTCTCATCATTCGGCTCTATTTACTACTTCCACCGTACTTTTTTACTGTTATTTGTGATGATCAAATTGTTGGAGCTTAGCCTTTTAGTTTCATGGTTTGGTTTTAAAGCACCCAGTGTGCAAGAGATTAGCTGTAATTGATTTCCTCAACTTTGTTTATAATGGAGAATCACTTATGTATTTGGATTGGTTTGCTGCTGTTTTACAAGATGGTAGTTAAGCAGATAGGGTGTCAGAACTTATGCGCATATGAACCAGGAAATATTGTCGGGTTTGTGTTATGCACTTGATTATTTTTTTTAGTCCTGGTTATGATCCAATGTGAATTATGTGTATAAGAAACATATTTTTGCAGAATTTAGTTACAATCTAACAAATATCATCAACTTTTAACTATTACATTCACAAAATGAAAAACAAAATTATTTTTATTAATTACATTAATTATGATATCACTTTGCTTATGGAGAATTTAACTATTATCACACTTGATTTGCGAGATTTTCTTCTCATTTACCTACAATAATTATTTTATAAATTAAGATATATAAAATGATTTAAATTTATTCAGTAGTGACTCGAGATTAATTAATTAGTGATACTTTAAGCATGGTTCAGTTTTGTTTTTTTTAAGAAACCTGATTTCATTATGAAATCGGAAAATGATAAAGAGTTGGACCATGATCCTTGAAAGATAAAAGTCTAAACAAATCGTAAAGTTGAGCCCACCCAAAACACAAAATGAAAGCTCACCCACAAATACATAAATCAGAAAAAAACACAAGAGAAAAACTCCAAAGCCCACCCCAACACCCACGGTAACCCAACCCAGAAAAAACCCAAACACACCAAACACCACAACCCAGCCCACAAAACAACCCAAGCATGGTTCAGTTAAATAAAATATAGTTAGAGAGGGAATGCCCAGCCGGATTTGTTGAAACTAAATGGCCAACCTATTCCCATAAAAAAAAAAAGGCCAACCTACACTACCTTGGGCAGATCCTTCTCCACTCCCCCACTCCCCCACCTCCTCTACTGCCCAGTATCCGATTTTTTTGGATCTTCTATGAGGTGAAGGCTGCCGCATTCCAAGCCATTATTTCTTTATTAAATACATTCATTATGATTTTCATTTCATGTTAATTAGTGGTGGTGTGGGCCGGGCCGGCCGGGTTGGCGCATCAAATAATAATTAGCAACTTTGAGAGGCAATTTTGGACAAGAATTGTTGACACAGTTGCAATTAGCAATGTTGTTAAAACGGAACCGGACATCGATCCGGATTAGTAAAAGGTTCAAGGTTTATCAAATAACCGGTGGTTAATCGATATTAAAAACCGATCATAAACCGGTGTTGACTTACTTGGTAGACTTAACAATTATTTTTTTTTACAATTATTGTTTCACTTATTAGAGATACAAGAATAAAGTGAGAATTATTAAAACTGAAAAAGCATAATTTGGGCGGCTGCTAGGTCTTTTTTGGGAAAAGTGAACTGATTTTTCTTCTCTTTCTATTTTATTCTGTACTTACCTTCTTTTGTTTTTGAATTCTTAATTGCAACAAAATAAAAGGAAGGCGCATGTTTGATTTTAAGAAGGTGGGTCGTTCCCCTAAAAAAAAAAAAAGAAGGTGGGTCGTGAGTTCCGTGACCCAGCCGCCTCTTGAACTCTAAATGGCCAACCTTCTCCACTCCCCCACTCCGCCACGAGGCCACAAATCCTTCTCCACTCCCCCACTATCCCACTTTCCACACACACACGTACTCCACTGCATGCAGCCAAGTAAATCACGTGTGTAGAATCACTTTCTCTCCTTTATATAATGGAGATACCACTTTCTCTCATGTTACAATTTCCGTTTACTACTTCCCAGACAAAACACTTCGGTTCCATTGACCGTGCGAATTGCATTCAATATGGCGGGCCTGCCTCAATTCAATCAGTAAGTATTGCTCATGCATCCAACAAATATTACATCATGTAATTTCGATTCTTTTTCACTACTTAGTGCCAAAACTTACAGTCCAATATATAGGCTTCCCCCATGGTTTTATTGCTAATCTGCAATATGATGATGCTCTTGAAATTTGTGAGCGTGCCGACACCATCGATCTCATTATGTTGCAAGTGGATGTCGAAAATCAGGTAACTAAACAAATAAATTTCTTTTTAATCGTACGCCTTTTGTGGCATGCTGCATTTTATCGATTTGCTTTAACAATATTCGTTTCTGTGTTTACATCAGGGCACCTCTTTTCTGTTATCCGGACGTGTAACGAATTCGACGACGTCCTGGTCCCCTGCATCCAGAATCCATTTTGTCCACCTCACAATTGAGGACGAATTCATTGGTGTTGACATCGTCTTCCCGTCATCACAGTTACGAACGATTGTTGGATCTGTATTCAGTCATGCAGATGTTGTCAATGCTGACTATATGGCCCTTCTGAACATGCTTGGAGAACAGACATTTGAAGTCATGGTCACAGTCGGTCCCTGGAACGATGCATTTGGTTATTGTGAACTTGTGTTGGTGAAATTATTTTTGCCTTTGTTGAATTGAGTACCATGTCATGAACAATGAGACAATGTCTTGAGTTTTCTTATTTTGGACTTGCATGTTATTTGTCGTAATACTCAACTAGATTAGATTTGTGATTAGTAAAATTTCATGTAAGTATTTTTATCGTGATTAGCTAATCTTCAAATGTATTTCTAACTTATTATGAATGTTCATTCAAATTACATGTTCGTCTTCAACGAATTGCAAAATTGCAACAATCTTATGATAATATAAAACAAGACTCATTTCTCGACACTATCATTATAGATATTGTAACTCCATTTCCTTAAACAAATGCGGCCAACGGGCCAGGCTATAGGCTAGTTCAAATTATAACAAAAAAAATAAAAATAAAAGGCAAGTAAGAAAAGTCGAGGAAATAAAAGAGTCATTTATTATCAACAATGAGATCCAATTTCAATTAAAATTAATGGTCCAAATATTATTATAGTAAAGTTATGCACTTTATTTACCGAAGTCAAACTAATTGGGACAGGGCAGGCAGACGGGCTTACATATATAACAACCCACAAACCCAGTCATAGAGTCGCTGCGAAGCGAGGCCACCACCTCCCTAATATATATAATTTAGATAAAATAGAGGTGTTCGCTTACAGTTAATGAAGAAGGAAAACACATATTTGGCCCCCAGCAATCAGGCATTAGCAAAACCCTAATCCAGCGACTTCTCCACACCACACTTTTCTCCCGATCTCTTCTCCTCTTTTCATCTTGCCGCCGCCGGCCAACCCAACCCTCAATTATTAGGATGTCGTCGGGGGAGGATCAGGTCTCCTCATTGGCAGAGCCTAAGAGGCAGCGGCAGCAGTGATGGGATATAGGAAATGACGAGGACAGTGATGACGAGAGCTCTTTTCAAAAGAGGAGTATGGCTCTTGTTTCACTGCCTTCACTCCAAAGTCCTACATAGGTAGGCTGTACAAATTATGGCCTCTCTCTTTTCACCTTGTAATTTTGAGAGGACGACAACAACGATGATGATGATAGATTATTGTTGTGTATGATGTGTTGGTTCATTCTCTCCTTTCCAACAACTGATCACTTGGATTCTTAATTTTTGCTGGATGACCAGTGGTGGATCCCTGTGCTGCTGATGATCATGCTTAGAACAACGTACGTAACATGGAATGAACGAATAGTAGAGATTGTTGATTGCAGTAAGCGGTTGTTCACTAGAAATTCATGTTATTTGCAAAGATTGAAAAAATCGTACATTGGTCGTTCCACCCAAAAAATCTTCTATTGAAAGTTGGTATTCAATGGGTAAGGAATGGTTGAACCACGATTTCAACATAAAATATCCTTCATTGATTTTCCCGATACAACCTCTTTTATTGTTTTACAACCCTTGTTAGTTGTCTTCCCATGTTGATGAATGTTCTGTTCAACTTGCTTGACAATCCTTGTGTGAGCGAGCTAGCATCATTGCAAAAAAAAAAAAACCTATTTATGTAAAATTCGTAAATGCGTATCCATCTGAACCCGAACTAATTCAAATAAGAAAACTGTTTTATTTGGTTGAGTGATAACACCACTAATTTTGAATCGGTAAATCTTATGCATGTTAGAATCCTTTAAGTAGTATATAAACCAAAAAAGATAAAACCTATATCACCCTTAAAAAAAAATCCAAATGGGTGGGATGGTATTTTAAGTTTTAACTATCCCTTGCAATCCACCCAAATATACATAACCCAACCTCCAATCTCAAGTATTTATTTTCCTAGCTTGCATTGACATCCTACCACCCCTTGAGCACTCCCCCTAGCGATGTCAATTTGAACACACTCGTCGGTTACTACCCTATCTGATTTGCGATGGGGCGGGTATTACTATTATCTGACATGCAATATCGTGAAGCGAGGTATAGATATCTACTACTTCTGTGATGGAGGCACGGATTGATGACGTGTCACCAGTTTATTGCTTTAATTACGTCATTATTATTATTATTATTATTATTGTTATTGTTATTTGAGGATATTCATTGAGATTTTAGGGGATTTGGGATTATGAGGAATAATTGGGGAGATTTGGGATTATTATGGTAGTTGTTAGGAGAAGAGACTATAAGTCTACGTAGTAATGTTAGTTGGAGATTATCAATCAATAAACAAACAATTAAGCAAAATTCTCAATCCCCTCTTCTCTCTTGGTCGATCGGCCTCCTTCCCCTTCTCTTCTTTCTCACGTCTAGGGATGGCAATTGAGCGGGTTTGTCTAAACCACCCTCATCTTCAAATACCCAAACCCATACCCGCTCCATACCCATGCGGGGAATGTTTTGCAAACCCATCCCCATACCCGTGGGTTTCGGGTACCCATGGGTAATACCCGTTCCCGTACATCGAACATTATTATACCTAAAAATTCCAAGAAAAGTTTTAATTATAACTCTAAACAAACATATTATATCACGAAGTCAACAAAACACGGTCATTTTCTTAATACGGTTCAAAGAATATGATCTTAAAACATCCATTAATAAATAATATAGAGTACAATATTTTCAAATTTATTCTCTAACTTTGATACATCTACTAAGTAATAATTAACTAACATAATCTTGTTGATAAGGGTGAAAGTGAAAGGAGAATTGAGGGAAATGAATTATATTTTGATTAGGGTGGTCACTCAATTGCATTTCTACTATTTATTTTCTCGAGTTATCCTCATCATCATTGATAGATTACAATTTGATCCAAATATTTTTTTATATGTGAAGAAATTCTCTTGGTGGGGCGGGTATGGGTATGGGTATGGGTATGGGTATGAGTATGGGGCGGGGAGGCTAAAACCATACCCGCCCATACCCATCAAACTTTTTGCGGGTTTTACCCATGCCCGGTCAATGCGGGGATTCCTCGCGTTGACTAGGTCGGGGGCGGTCGGGTACCCGCGGCCATGGGTTTGATTTCCATCCCTACTCACGTCTTAACTCCCCAAACCCTCCTTCTGTTCCATTCCCCAAAAACCAACTTCAATCCATTCTTTCCATTTTACACGACCAAACCTCCCCATTCGCACCACTTTTAACCCACCTTCACAAACCAACCATCCACCCTAGATCCAGGCACTCATTAGTTGGTATCAAAGCCATACTAGGGCTACGGTTTATGCAAGGTGAAACCAGGATTATGAGCAAGACGAAGGGATCACATACGAGCAGCAACCCGGTAAGTATCAAGGAGACCGACGAGCAGTGAGAGGGCTCCCTACCCTTCCCGAAGCAACTCAAGCGACAACCCGACCACGGAAAGGAGAAGGTGGGTGGTGGCGATGGCGGCACAGGGGAGTCGGCGCTAGGCGGCACAGCCTGCAGGCCGAACGGTTGGGCCTGGGATTGGGGGCGTCGGACGCCAAGCCCAGAGCTGGGGTGGGCCGGGGCGAACCACATTCAGTTGGACCGAGCCAAACCACCAGATCAGGTCCAACCTGATGTTCGACCCGGTCAAGGGAGGCCGAGGCAGAGCGAGTTATGCCGGGCAGGGACGCTGATCGAGGATGGAGCTCGAAGATGCACGTCGATTCGATGGCCCTGGCGACACCAATGGATTCCTGAAAGAAGGAGGCATCTGGCAGCCAGAGTGCAGGAGAGCGACTCCGGAGACAGATAGATGGAGGAGGAGATGACCGGATGGGCGACTGGGAGATGATCGAATCTGAGCACTGGGGCAGAGAGAACCGCCACCCAAGTTGCCACGAGGGAGGTTGGAACGGCGACAATGGTAACAGGAACAACTGGTTTCGGCCAAAGGCCCCAACCATTGAGTTTGCCAAATTTTCAGGTAAGGAGAATGCGTCGCTGTGGGTGGCTTGAGCGGAGCATTGGTTCCAGCATCAGGAGATTCCAGAAGAACGGTAGTCCTACCTTGCGTCATTCTACCTGGAGGTGGAAGCGCAGTAATGGTGGGGGTGGCTGGAGCGTACTTATGCCGAGAAAGGGGAATTGATCAATTGGGAGCAATTCAAGGAGGAGTTTGCTTATCGGTTTGGAGGAACGGGTATTCAGCTTCCGAGCAGTTGGTCAAACTGAAATAGACCGACACTGTAAGTGATTTCCAGTTCGAGTTTGAACGATTGAGGAATTTGTGTTATGGCATTCCGGAGGAGATCCTGGTTGGGTTGTGTTTAGTTGGGTTGAAACAATAAATTGCAACAGCTGTCAAGGTGTGTGAACCCAATTCTGTGCGGGTTACCTTTCGTGTGGAAAAGAGGAAGGAAGAGGAGTTGATAGGATGGAAAGGGGTCTTAGGACGGCAACCGAGACCCACCGGATCAGTCACGGTCCCGCAAGGTGGAGCCGGGTGAGCTGCGGCTGTCGGCGGACCGACAGCGCCGGCGGGAGGAGGAGTAGCGGCGGTTATGGGAAGACCACGTCTATCACCTGGTGATGAGCGCTACACCGTCGGGCATCGCTGTGCCAATGCCAATCTCATGCTCTTGGTTGGAACATTTGAAGATGAAGTAGAGGAAGTGGCGGCAGAGGCGGCGGGCAAGGCCAACGCGGATCATCAACCTTGAGGGCAAGGTTGTTCTGAAGCGGTGGGGACTGATGGAGGCACGGATTGATGACGTGTCACCAGTTTATTGCTTTAATTACATTATTATTATTATTGTTGTTGTTGTTGTTATTTGAGGATATTTATTGAGATTTTAGGGGATTTGGGATTATGGGGAATAATTGGGGAGATTTGGGATTATTAGGGTCATTGTTAGGAGAAGAGACTACAAGTCTACGTAATATTGTTAATTGGGGATTATCAATTAATAAACAAACAATTACGTAAAACTCCCAATCCCCTCTTCTCTCTTGGCCGATCGGCCTCCTTCCCCTTCTCTTCTTTCTCATGTCTCAACTCCCCAAACCCTCCTTCTGTTCCATTCCCCAAACAACAACTTCAATCCATTCTTTCCATTTTACACTACCAAACCTCCCCATTCGCACCACTTTTAACCCACCTTCACAAACCAACCATCCACCCTAGATGCAGGCACTCATCATTTTGCCCCATCCTGCCCCATTCTTTACCCAATCTATCTCAATTTCAATTTTTCTTCGACTAATTAGAATAGATTCTTCAACTAGTTAGACTCAATTACCCATTCTATTATCATTCTTTTTCATTCGTAATATTTTTCATTCGTTTTATCGTAAAAAGTAAGATTGCACGTATTTTTGTTTCAAATAACATGTAAGAATGGGTCTACCCGCTCTACCCCTTACCCACATTAGTATTATCAGGCCCACGCTTGGTACGAGACGAATATGGGTATTGAGATACCCTCCTTGTCCCACCCGTTTGCCATCACAAGGTCCGCTCTTCCATGTTCACTTTCTTCCTCAACTTATTTCTTCATAAAAATCTGTCATCCACTTCAATTCACCCAAGTCCCAAAAACTTAAAGGCCATGTTTTGGTTTAATCCAAGTACCCTTGTCAGTTATCTTTTCAGTGCATATAAATCTACCTCTTCAAACATCAATTTTACTCTTAAACTCAACATTGCTCAATCCTCAAACTTCAAAAGGTATAGATACAGGAAGTAAGAATTATAATTCGTAAAAAGGAACTTATCATTACTCTCGAGGTACGTACCATGATAAACTTGATCTATATATATATTTAATTTCTATGAAATGTTAGTGTTTAACATATAGACATAAAACTAATACACAATACTCACTAAAATTTTAGTGTTTAATTTCTATAAGATTTATACTTTTCATTTACATAATGTTATGCGTGTGCAAAATGTGGTCCAAAAATCATGGAACACACTAATGATTCTCACTATCAGGTTCTCTACTGTACTCGTCCAACAATGCATAAAACAATAAATGTCATATAATATATTTAATTAAAAATATAAAATGAACATCAATTAAAAAAGATAGAAAAGTACATATGCAAACAAAGTCCTAAGGTGTCAAAACACAAAAGTAGCATTGAAGACACATCATAGAATCTATTTTTTTTTCCATTTACCATTTCTTTTTGAAGATATTCCATGCAAAGTAAAAGAAGAAAATTTTCAGTAGATACTCGTCATCCATCCCCTAATAAAACAAGAGGAAGAAAATTTTCAAATAAAAATATTGATATTTAAATGTAAAACAAAAACTAACATATATCCCTAATAAATTTTTTTTAACTTTACCATCACATATCTCAGAATGGAAGACATAAATATCAAACCATAAAAATTTTATTAGATATATATAGTTTATCTTGTTTGAACTTATCTTCAATATACACTTTGTTTGGATGATGTGCAAAATAGTGGGAGTGCAAAATCAAGAATAAAATATAAATTTCTAGAAAGTTTGCACTTGTTTGCACTTGTTTAGATGTTTGGAATAGTGGATGAGGGTGCAAAAGTGTGTAAGTTATTGTTTTAGGAGTTTTTTTCATGAGTGGAAAGGTTGGAGTAACATTGAAGAAAAATATGTAGGATCCCGCTTTTGTTTTTCTTCTACCATTTATTTTTGAAAAATATTTCATGCGAGTTTTAAACTCATATTCATTCCCAGAACGTAAGACATAAATCTCAAACCATAAAAAAAATTATTAGATATATATAGCTTATCTTGTTTGAACTTATCTTCAATATACACTCTGTTTGAATGATGTGCAAAATAGTGGGGGTACAAAATCAAGAAGAAAATATAAATTTCTAGAAAGTTTGCACTTGTTTGATGTTTGGTATAGTGGATGAGTTGCAAAAAGGAGTAAATTATTTTCTTAAGAGTTCATTTTATGAGTGGAAAGGTTGGAGTAACATTGAAGGAAAATACGTAGGATCCCGCTTTTGTTTTCCTTCTATCATTTATTTTTTTAAAGTATTTAATGCGAGTTTTAAACTCATATTCATTCTCAAACTAGTTTAGATAATTTTCCATCAAGATATTCAATCTTTCCTTCTCACCCTGACTATTTTATCATTTACTTTTTTTGGAGTTGAAAGTGTTACTTATTGTCATTAGCATTTTTGCTGAATAAGTGATTGACTATCTCTTAGCGCAACATTTTTGTTGAATAAGTGATTGACTATCTCTCAGCCCAACATTTTTGCTGAATAAGTGATTGACTGTCTCTCAGCGCAACATTTTTGCTGAATAAGTTATTGACTGTCTCTCAGCGCAATTACAGGTACAAGGATGAAAGTATATAAACTTCCAAATTGGGTACTTGTGAGATATGTAAATAAGTGAAACAAATGAAAGTGTTTTAACAAAATAAGTGTTAGTTAGAATGATAATTAACAAAATTAATCTCTTATAAAAATAAAGTAATGATGCAATGTTAGAGTTTCTATACTTTTCACTGAGAGATAACTTATTTAGGAACAACAGGTAGTTGACTTCCTCGGGGATTTCGCTATTAGTCACATTGAATAATTCTTTGTTAAAAATACCAAGACTTTGGAATTCTTCAACCCGACTCTTACTCATTAACAGGTTTCTGCTATTTGGTTTTGTTGTGTCTATTTTTTTTTTTTTATCTAGGGGCATAACAGACATGACCAAGTGGCAACGAATTGCCACCTTATTAGTTTTTCTAATCATTTAAAATTGGTCAATGCATATATGTTTTTTTGTCCTTTTCACGGGTAAAATGGAAGTGGAAATCTCTCATATGTACGTAAGCAACATCTTTGAGCATACCTCTAAAAATTGTAAGTAATAGCTGACCACCATGCGACTTTATGAGTGTACACATCTCATTATCAATCAGATCCTTATAGGGCTACTCAGACAAAGACTGAGAATTGAAGATTTCTAACTTTTGAAAGTCATCGAGTTGTCTTTTGAACAATTTTGATGTTTCTTAGAGTTAATTTGCTACCATGGGATCTATACTTTCACATGAAAACTAGGATAGATCTGAACCACCAAGTTTAATCAAGATACCATTTGTACCATTTGTCTCAAGATACCTTGATAAACTTGTTTTGCATGCATAAATAATTTCAGTAAGGTTTTTGTTTTAAGAAAAAAACATATAAAATCTAATATACAATTGATTTCTTACTTTTCATCTGCCTAATGCTCAATGCATATGTGCAACAATTTGTCCAAAAATCAGAAAACACGCAAAATATTTTCACTATCAAACCTTCTGTTGTAGCCGTCTAATAAAATTAAAAACATAGGTAATGTAATATAGAAATAATAATAAAAAATAACATAAATTAAACACACTAGAAATAGTTTTTTTAATATTCTTTTAAAATAGTTCAACTCAGAGATTATCCACATTATATGGGACAAATACGTGCATTGTTTATCTTTCATATCAAATAACCATGAGTTTTTGTGAGAGAAAAATAGAAAAACAAAATGATTTAAATACAAGAAGTAAGAATGGTAATATGTAGAAAAAGATCTTACCTCGATAAACTTGATCTGCATGCATAATAAATTTCTATAAGATTTTGGTTTTAACACAAAAAACTAATACACAATTGATTTCTTACTTTTTCACCTTCATAATGTTCAATGAATTTGTGCAAAAAGTTGTCCAAAAATAAGGGAGCACATAAAAGACTTCGTGTTACACTATTAGGTCATCTACCGTAGTCTTCTAACAAAGTATAAAAACAAAATTGTCATTTAATACTGAAAAAATAAAACAAAATAACGAGCATAAATTAAAACGAAATTGAAAGAGGTTTTACGATCTTATTCTTGTATGTCTCAATACAGCGCACATATAAGAACACAAATACAAACCTAAAAAAAGGGTGTAGTATTGAAGACACCTATGTAGGATTCCGCTTTTGTTTTTACTCTACCATTTCTTTTTGAAGGTAGTCCATGCAAAGCAAGGGGAATAAACTTTTCATATAAAAAATTATATTTAATTTTTAAATTAAAAAAGCATATATTTAGAGTATATTATTTTAAATTTGACCATTAAATAAAATGGAAGACATACATATCTAAGCATTAAGAATTTATTAGATGTATATAACTTGTCTTTATAAAGCTTATCTTCAACGTACACTCTATTTTGACGAGGTGCAAAATAGAGGAGATGCAAAATCAAGATACAAATACAAATTTCTAGAAAGTTGCACTTGTTTGCATATTTCATAAC
Source organism: Linum tenue (assembly GCA_946122785.1). NCBI lineage: Eukaryota > Viridiplantae > Streptophyta > Magnoliopsida > Malpighiales > Linaceae > Linum > Linum tenue. The sequence goes on along the minus strand of CAMGYJ010000009.1, from coordinate 62,151,049 downwards.
CATGGAATGGGTTCAAAGGGAGAGTATAATACGTTGGGAGGTTTAGTTGTTATTAGTGAGAGGCAGGGGCCAGAAAAGTGGAAAGGTGGAAGGGTAAGTTTTTTATATAATTTATTTTTATCATTTCATTAATATAACTATAATTAGTATTTTTTTTACACCCATTTTATACACTATTATTTTTTTTCTCAAACAATCATTTACACCCCTTAAATTTGCTTCTCATACAATTCTCACCTCAACTTGTACTCTTCGAATTTGAACTTCTCTTAAATAGAGTGGTAATTGATTTGCTAATAGAGCCTTTAACGTGTCTTCAACAAGCCTATCCATCCGCTAGACTACAAACAACTCTAATTTGAAAGAAAGAAATTGACAGAGTTTTACGTGTCGTTTTATTGTCAGTTTAGAAAGTTACTTTACGAACCGCCCTAAAGACTAAAAAACCGATCACTACCAGAGAAACAGATACTATAACCAAGTTGGCATTGCGAATTGCAATAAGCTCTGCATCAAAGAGGACAAGACGACATTAAGGGAGGACCTTGATCAACCGAGCAACAATCACATTGGCAGACGGTGTCAACAAGAAGAACTTCAGGAAGTGAACCAGAAGGGATGCCATAGAGCGGGGAGCAAAACGAGGAGGAAGGGTAACATGAGCGAGTGTATAAGGCAAATAACAAACGAACATGTGGTTGAGTAATCGTAAACCACTATTAAGACAAGACTTCTCGATTCTCAAAAGAACACAAACATACTGAGGAATCTAGGATTGGGAGCGCTCATAGCGCACTATAAATTGGAATTTGTAGTTGGGATCTAATGGAGATAATCTCGCAAAAAGAACTAATATTGTTCAATCAAACTTAAATTACATCGTATTATGTAATCAAAGCACCAACCAACAATGATTAGAAAGCAATGCTGGGATTAAAGACTCATTAATTAGTGTCTAATTATTCTTCTCATCACATAAATCGGAATTTAAATGAACCATTAAAAATTGTAGATTTCCATAAAGAGATCGTTTAAGTGACTCATTTGTTACTTGTAACATATCATCGGAGACCTTCTCGGCCACTTGTAACAAACAATCTCTGTTTTCCGGAGAGGAAAACTCTGATGTTTGCTATTGATGCTTGCACCTTTGACTTCTTGAACAATGATTCTAAACACGGTTCACACCTCTCCTAACAATGTTCGAACAAGGGTGTTTGATGTTTTCGATAGCTAAGAAAACTACGTTAATTACTCCTACTCCTATAGAGGTTCAGTGAGAGCTCCAAAAACTAAAATCTATGACTGGCTACATTGTAGAGAAAAAAAATTTTGACATGTGTTGTCAAATGGTTGGTTGTGGAACCCTTGCTTCGCCTTTGTTTCTCCTATTTATAACCATCCCTTGTAACCGCCATGTAACTGCCTCTTGTAACCGCTGCCTCCCATGCTTGGTACTTGACGTAGCTTGCTTGACACCTTAACCGCCTTGCTTGCATGAATATCACTTGGTACCTTGATAGCTTGACAACTTCACTTGGCATGTAGCTAGCTTGTGTCGTGGAGGAATCTCGCTCGATTTCATCTTGACGTTGGATGCCTCATGCTGACCAGCCTTGCATGACATCATGCTCTACACCAAGGTGCTTGGGGAGTTGATGGATGCACACGGACCCTTTGGGATGGCATCATGCTTGTAGGGCCTTGACAAGCAGGTCTACTATCCATGAGGCCTAGAATGCCTAACTACTTGGAAAGAGGGTGTGTTGTGCCATACCCCATTGGCATGATATCATGCTTAGTACCCTGGTGCATAACCTGCTTAAGGGGTGGATGGATAAGTCTTTACACTTAGCCAAATTCCATCCCCACTGTCTCTACCCCTCTTATACGATGTGCTTGGATCCCCTTGGATGATGTCATGTTTGACCCCCTTGTGGTTGAGTCTCAACATTTAGCCGTGTTTCTCCATCACCATGCCTACTTGGGTAGTCGACGCTTGACCCCCCTTGGACGATGTCATGCATGACCTCCCTTGTGGTTGAGTCTCCATACTTAGCAAAATTTCTCCTACGCTTGGTACTTGAATCCTATTGCATGACAGGTGGGTGTTTGGTGGGTCAAAGAGTATGCGTTGAGGTACCTTGTGAAGCCCAAAATTCCATCACTTAGGCCCAACTTAAGCCAATTTAGTTAATATGGTTAAGTTTTTTTTTTTTTTTTTTTGCATTACTGGAGGCATCAAGCCAAAGAAGGAAGAATATTACAGGAGGGAGAGAGACTAAGAGGGGGTAAGAGAGGTCGAAGCCACTACACTTCTAGTATAGGTGATGCCTCGAAGATCGTCATGTAGAAGCGGTTGAAGCTCCTCAGGCGGTGTCTCTAACTCATACATACCATAGGGATAGACGAGACTGTGCTTCGAGAGCCAGTCTGCGAATCTATTCCCTTCCGTGTATGTATGAACTAAATTCACCACCCAATCTTGAGCAATCTTTCGTCTTATAGCTGTGAGAAGGGCATCATACAGGTGAAGAGAATCAGTCCTATGGTTCACCAGTTGAATGGCCACTTGAGAGTCTGTTTCCACTATGAGGGTCCTGCATCCGCTGTTCCAAGCTAGCCTGAGTTCATGGTAAATGACCCAAATTTCAGCCATGGCGGCAGGACATGAACCCAGGTTTGTGACGAAAACACCTACCCAAGAACTATTGTCATCTCGCAATACACCTCCCGCACCAGCAATCCCTTGCATCTGATTTGCCGCTCCATCCACATTCAGCTTCCACCACCCTGCAGGAGGTGCCTTCCTCCCAATCTGGACATTGACTCGGCTGGGAGGGGAATTAGCCATGCCGACCAGCAAGCTTGGTGCCTTCCATGCCCGGAACCATAAGTCTGCCTTAATCCGAATTGACTAAAGAAGAGAAGGGGTGGACAGAGTCTTGCTTACTCCATTGAAAGCTCATTCGTTTCGGTTCTTCCAGATACACCATGACGATATGATGAAGAAGACATTCCAAGGCAGGTGAGCATCCAAAGTCTCCTCCCTTGTTAAATTCTTTTTCAAACAGTCTTCCTAGTGCCAGCTAAAGAACTCTACTTGGAAGGCTTGTCCGATTGTGCGACTCCACAAGTAAGCAGCTGATGGGAACTTAGTGTCAACCAGATATCAGACCAAAACTTAGTGTGGTTTCCTTGATGAATGTTCAAAGCGCACCCTTTTTAATTAGGTGAGACGCTTTCATGAAACTCGACCACGTAAAGGAACTTCCCTGAACATGTCTCAAAAGTTCGATCTTGTTGCAACCTCTTCCATACTTCGATTCCACCAACTGGACCCACAAGGCTTCCTTCTTCTCGATGATGCGCCACCCTCCCTTGGATAACATTGCTAGATTTACTCGCCTCGTCGACCGGATGCCATGTCCACCATTTTTCTTCGCCTTCAGCAGCTCAGGCCAGCCCACAAGATGGAACTTCTTCTTGTCCTCCGTATCACCCCATATGAAGCTTCTGTTAATCCTATCAAGAGACCTGCACACATTCATAGGAAGCAATTTTGTTTGCATAGGATATATGGGATAGAGGTCGAAATGGACTTGACTACCGTGATCCGAACAGCTAAGGAGAGGTGTTTAGTCTTCCACGGTGCAAGTTTCCTCTGAATCCGGAGCATAAGATCTTGATATCTTGTTTTGGTTACTCTGTTGTGGATCGCCATCACCCCGAGATACCGCCCTAGTTCGATCGTAAGTGGAATTCCTGCCCGTTGTGCAAGTCTTCTGGCAATACGTCTGTCGATATTTGCAGAAATAAAAATCGTTGACTGGTTATAGTTAATTCTCTGACCCGAGCTTTCGCAGAACTCATCTAGACATTGTTTGACAATCGTCGACTATTGTCTTATCATTCCTAAAAAAACTAACGATAACATGTCCAGTTTTAATTATGAGGATTAGCACATCTCCCCATTTATGATTTTGGTATGATAGTGTGATTAACCGCCTTTTAATTATGAGGAATCTGTCCACTTCAATTCACTCTTAACTCTCAACCCCTAGTATATGAATTAGATTGAAAACTAGAACAACAAGAGAAAGTTGAAGCTTGAGAATCATAGTAAGTTTACTATTACATTTATATATATGTTTTGTCACGTTGAACTAGAAACAACATGCTCACTTGTACTCGCTTGACTAATGAGGTTATTGATCATATGATGCTTATCAATATATTTGGAGCTCGACAACAATTAATTAGTGAATTTTTGAAGTTTATGCGTTTGAAATGAATAGTGACATGAAACTCTATTGTTTATATATACAAATTTGGAAAAATACCCCTGAAGTTCGTAAGATTATGATCAACTAGTTATTGAATAGTGACATGAAACTCTACTTTTTATCTATCAACAATATCAACTAGAGTGGAAGCTAACACAATAAATATTTTGTATGAAATAATTAACAAAATTTAAGTATAACTACAAAAGCAGCAAAAAAATCACAAATATATTGTGGAGAGCTCCACAAACAATATGCACTCACTGGCTAATGAGGTTATGGATTAGAGAAGGAAAATCGGTATACTATTGAGTAAGTAGAACCTATACAATTTGAAGGACGAAAATTATTAATTAAGCAGTTAAGAAAATTAAGCATCTGAAATGGAAAAGAACAAAGAAGGGTTGATTTTACTTATGTTTCAATCCAACAAACAAAAAGATAAAGCTTAGAATTTATCATGATTCTCAATTAAGATGGAAATGAGAAGAGAGATATATAATATGAAAAATTCAACGTAAAAACAAAGGGAAAAGATGAAATAAACTATCATATAATTTCATCGGTTCTGAAACCACTGTGAACCGCTTCAATAGGAGTGATAGATTTCTCGTTTTACTATTCGAGTTTGAACGTGAGCGGTGAGTAATGATACAAAACCAAATACAAGCAAAGAGGTCGGTTTCAAACATTTCAAAAAAAATCGACAATTCCATCACAAAAAAAGAACAAACGTGGAATCTCTCTCTCTCTCTAGCTAGGGTTCGCCGCCGTCTCGTCGTCTCCGGCGGCTGAGAGGCTGCCTCCGGTGGTTGGATTCGGCTTGCTGGTTCGTCTCCGACGGTTGTCCCTGCTGCTTGGGCTTCGAGGATGAGTACGGTTCCGAGTCATTCGTGGGCGGAGCTTTTCGGTATTGCGGAGGAAAATCGGCTGGTGTATGTGGAGCCTGAAATCGTCGATGGAGGCTTGCGTATCCCGGCGGAGTTGGAAGAGGAGGGCATTGCGAGGTGGAAGCATTGTCTTGTTGGTCAATTTCTCTCCTCTTCTCCACACATCCGGCAAGTTCAGTCTTGGGCGAACCGGCTCTGGGGGAAGAAGGGGTCAATTAGGGTTTCCTGGTTGGGGGATCGCCTTTTGCTCTTCCAATTTCCCACAGCGGAGACTGCGCACTGGGTTTTCTCTAGCGGTCCCTGGCATCTGAAGAATGATATGTGCTATTTGAGGAAATGGGAGCCAGGGATTCGGGCTGAGCAACCGAAGCAAACGATTCCAATTTGGGTAAGGTTCCTCGATCTTCCTCTTGAACACAGTACTGGTCGTATCCTCACTCGCCTGGCGAGTATGATTGGTAGACCGCTGTGGTTTGATAAGTCGACTCGTCTGGGGCAGAGGTTGGGGTATCCTAGAGTTTGTGTTGAGATGGAGATTGGCTCAGTGTTTCCGGATTCCTTGAGGCTTGTTCCTGATAGGCGACCTGCTTATAATGTGTCCATTGAGTTCTGTAACAAGCCTGATGTCTGTACTCAGTGCTGCCAGTTTGGGCATGATTGTTCGAAGGTGACTATACAGGAAGAACAGCAATCTCAGGGGGTTCAGGGTGTGGTGTGCAGTGAGGCAGAGGAGATTCGGGGGGAGGCTGAGGTTGGCAGTGTTCCACTAGAGCAAGAAGGTGCTGATGCTGGTCTCCAGCCAGAACTGGTTGTTTCGGGTGAAGCAGTTCCTGCTCAGGAAGGATTGCAACTGGCGGTGGATAATCTGGTTACATCGCTAACAGTGAATGCTGGAACTTGGCAGGGCTGTGAGCTGCCTTCCGAGGGTGATTTTCACAAAGCTATTGAAGGTGTTGAGGTAACTCAGGGTTCATTTGGGGTTCTATCGTCTCTGGCTCAGTTTTCAGTGGGGGAAGTCATTGTTTCTCCTCACAAGGACCCAATTCATTTCCCTGAATTGGGAAGAGATGGTTTAAACAAGAAGAAGGGTAAGCCTGGTCGGCCTCCGAAAGGGGCAAAACATTCCTCCAAGTAATGAATGTTCTTGTCTGGAACATGCGGGGGTTTAATAAACCTGCTAAACAAGATAGTATAAGAGAAGCTGTAAATAGATATAGAGTAGACATTGTTGTTGTTTTGGAGTCCAGAGTTAGTCCAGAAAAGGTGAAGAAAGTCGTAGATGAAAAATTCCCAGGATGGGAGCACAAAGAAACATACTCTTTAACAGGAGTTGGGAGAATCTGGTTACTTTGGAAGAAGGATATCAGGTTCAGTGTGGTTGACAGTGGAAGCAATTTCATCCATGGAATTCTGCAGGAGGGTTCCCCAACTCAACTCACTTTTCTTTATGGTTCAAATGATGTGGGGGAAAGGAGGCAGACCTATAGGGAGATTGCTGGTAGAGTGAATCTCTCCATTCCTTGGATGGTGGCTGGCGATTTTAATGCTATTTTAGATAGCTCAGAAAGCTCTAATCAAGCAAGTTTAGGGGAAAGTACTCAGGACTTCAAACACTGGATTGAAAATCTTGAGCTGATTGATCATAAGGTTTTGGGGCCTTGGTTCACTTGGTCAAACAAGCAGTCAGAGTCTCCAATTGCTAAGAGGCTGGATAGGGTCCTTGTCACTGAGGGTTGGATGGCAGCCTGTCCAAGAAGCTCAGTCACAGTTCTTATGCCTGGCTTGTCTGATCACTGTGGATTACTTGTCAAAATGGACTCTGCAGTTCAGTCCTTGCCCAAGCCATTTAAGTATTTTAGCTTCTGGAAATTGCACCCTCAGTATGAAGATTTGGTGAATGAAGGTTGGCTCTGTTCTACTACTGGAACAGCAATGGCAAGGTTGTACCAGAAACTACGGAGTATCAAGGGCGTCCTGAAGAACCTAAATAAGGAACAATTCTCTGAGATCCATGATAGGGTTAAGAAGGCCAAAGCAGAGTTAGAGTTTGCTCAGCAAGAAGTGTTGGAGCGCCCTGCCTCTTCCACTTTTCAAGCTGAGAAGAGGTGTATGGTCCAACTTCTTGCTTTGCAGAAGGCAGAGGAGAGTTTCTTGCGCCAGAAGTCAAAGCAGCAGTGGATAACAAAGGGAGATACAAACTCTAAGTTCTTTCACAGCATGGTTAAAACTAGGCAAGCTAGGAACTCTATTAAGCAGCTGGTCACAGGGGAAGGAGAGATTCTGGAAGATATTGAAGAAATTGGGCTGGAAGCAGTGAATTTCTACAAACAACTCTTAGGGGCAGAAGATCCAAATCTGAAGCGAGTCTCGGTTGATACCCTAGGCAGGCTACTTAAGTTTCATCTGGAGGGTGATGGTAAGGATTTATGTGCTCAGGTTACAGGGGATGAAGTTAAAAGGGTGGTTATGAAGATGAAGGGGGGGAAAGCCCCAGGGCCAGATGGTTTCCCTGCAGAGTTCTTTCAATTACATTGGAACCTGGTAGGGGAGCTTCTTATCTCGGCTGTCCAGGACTTTTTTCGAACTAGCACTCTGCGCAAAGAGGTAAACTCTACTATCTTGGCTCTTATCCCAAAAGTCCCAAATGCTAACACCATGAAAAACTTTAGACCCATTTCCTGTTGTAACTTTGTTTACAAATGCATATCCAAGATCCTGGCCAACAGAATCAAAACTGTCTTACCCCAACTAATTAGTCCCAACCAATCTGCCTTCATCCAGGGGCGACTAATTACAGATAATATTGTGTTAGCTCATGAGATGGTTAAATGGTATAATAGGAAGAATGTTTCCCCCAGATGTGCCTTAAAGATCGATATAATGAAGGCTTTTGATAGTGTTGATTGGGATTTTTTACTCTGTACACTAACTGCCATGGGTATCCCTAGCAAATTTGTGAATTGGGTGAGGGGCTGTTTGGTGTCAACAGGCTTTTCTGTTTGTATTAATGGAGGGCTCACTGGTTTCTTCCCAGCTAGAAAAGGGTTGAGGCAGGGGTGCCCACTTTCACCCTATCTGTTTACTGTCAGCATGGAGGTCCTTACTTGTATGCTAGATAGAGCTGCTGCTAGGAATTTCCTGCCTTTCCATCCTCAGTGTAAGAGAATCAGCCTAACACACCTGTGCTTCGCTGATGACTTGCTGATTTTCACTAAGGGGAATGTGAATGCAGTTTCTGTGGTTGCTGATGTTTTGGCCAAGTTTTATTCCATCTCTGGGTTAAAATGTAATCAGAGCAAGAGCGAGATCTTTAGTGCAGGGATCTCTGCAACTATGAGAGAGGAGCTGGTTCAATGCTCAGGGTTCCAAGCTGGGAGTTTGCCTGTTAGATACCTCGGTTTGCCACTTACTGCTGGGAAGTTGTCAGCTGCTGATTGTAAGAATCTGGTTAATCGAATTGGGAAGCGTATTATGGGATGGCAGCCAAAATTGTTGACATATGCTGGGAAGTTTGAATTGGTGGTTTCTGTTCTGGCAAGTATGGCGCAGTACTGGATGCAGGTCATCTTATTGCCTAAGAAGGTTATCAGGGAAGTTGAAAGATTATGCTCCCAGTTTCTCTGGGGTGATTTTGAGAGAAAGAAGCGAGCAAAGGTTTCTTGGAAAACGGTAGCATTACCTAGAAATGAAGGTGGAATGGGGTTTAAGGATCTCTATTCTTGGAATAAAGCATGCCTCGTAAGGCATATCTGGGGGATTCTCTCTGGTTTGGACACTTTTTGGATTGCCTGGATAAAGGAGTATCGACTCCGGAATCTCAATATTTGGGAGGTAAGTACAGGGGGGTCTTGGGTTTGGAATAAAATTCTGAAGTTGCGAAGTGAGATTGCAGGGAAGTTGTGCTTAACTGATAGAGGAGTTGAATGGGACGGGGAAGTGATGGATAGGTTCAAGGTTAGCAGGGTCTGGCATAGTATTAGACCTAGGGGGGAGGAAGTAGATTGGTCGACACTTGTATGGAAAGGAGGCATCCCAAAGAACTCAACACTCACCTGGCTGATATTGCTAGGGCGTATCCATACAATGGATATGGTGAAACTCTGGAACTCTGCAGTGGTAGGTATGTGCCCTCTTTGTGAGCAGGAGATGGAGACTAAGTCTCACTTGTTTTTTCAGTGCCCTTATGTGCAGGATGTTTGGAGTGTAGTTTTCCCCCCCCCTGTGGGGTCTGCCGGTGCCCAGTAATTTGCAGGATGCAGTGATGGAGGCAACTAGGCGATTCAACAAATGCTTGGTGGGCAGAATCCTGTGGTGTCTAGTGCTGAGCGAGATTTGGCGGGAAAGATGTCGTCGAGTGTTTGGAGGCAGACAAATGACGGTTATAGAGCTGGTGCGGAAGCTGCAGGGTGTTATGGAAGCTAGGGAGATGGGGGACCCGGGATTTGCTGATCTACCTAGGTCTGGACTTTTGTGGTATAAGCTGTAGTTAGTGGTTGATCTTTTTTTCTGATTTTCTTGCAGGCTGCTTAATTGTACAGTCTCATGTTGAACATTGTAATTGATTGTATTTGATGAAATAAAGCTCACCCATTCATCAAAAAAAAAAAAAAGAACAAACGTTAAAATAAACTCAATAATAATATCAAACTATGACTTTCTTTGTAGAAAGAGCAACGAAATAGCATTTGATTAGGAAAAATTCAAAAGAGTCTCAATCGCCTAAAAGTGGTCCCCTCTTTTCTTTATAACTCATACCCCCAAACTTTAAATTATTTACAAAAATACTGCTTAATTTTCCTAGATCCCCCCTTCCTACTCTATATTTCGGGTTCGCTTTTTCATTTTGTCATTTGTTTCCTCTACAATGATAATATGTAATTATGAAAATACATATTGTCTTACTTTTTATAATGTATCACATTGACACCCAAAGAAATTTTCTTTCTTATTAGTCATCCATTTTAATTATCGTTTCATCGTTATTCATTAGTCGTCCAAAATTCAAAAAACAAGTAAAAGAGTTTCTCTATGAGGTCATATGCCGTAGTCGACTAACTAAGCAGAAGAACAAAAAATAATTTAATATTAAAATAATAAATAAAAAAATTAATATCATTTAAAATCAAATAGAAAGAGATTTTATGATCTTTTTTTTATCTTAGTTGAAACTTCTCCCATCAACTCAAATATTATCCATATTATATGAGATAGTACGTGCATTGTTTATCTTTCGCACAAGTAGTCGTGAATTTTTTGTGAGAAATAAGAAAAATAAAAAAAATATAAATACATGACCTAATAATGATAATCCGTTGAAAAAGATCTTATCATTAATCTCCATATACCTTGCTAAACTTGATTTACATACATAATTAATTTATATACATTTGTTTGCTTACTTTTTATCTGCATAATAGATTAGCAAAAGGTGGTCCAAAAATCAGAGAATGCACAAAAGTTTTTCACTATAAGGTCATCTACCGTACTTTATCATTAGTCTCCATATACCTTGCTAAACTTGATTTACATACATAATTAATTTATACACATTTGTTTGATTACTTTTCATCTGCATAATAGATGAGCAAAAGGTGGTCCAAAAATCAGGGAATACACAAAAGTTTTTCACTATAATGTCCTCTACCGTACTTTATTAACAAATCGTAAAACAATACAACAGACATATAAAAAGTAAGAAACATAAATTAAAAAAAATATATAAATATATTTTATGATTTTGCCCATATATGTCACTATACAGCGGATATATAAGAACATAGGTCTAACACATAAACAACAAAAGTAGCATTGAAGACAAATACATAGGATTCTATTTTTTTCTTTTCGCCATTGTTTTCAAAGTATTTCATCCAAAAAAGGAGAAGAAAATTTTCATTAGATGCTTGTCATCCGGCCCCTAACTAAAAAAAACAGTTTATATAAAACTAAATATATTTAAATGTCAAAACAAAAACTAACATAAATTGAGAATAAATTATTTTTGACTGACATTACATATATCAAAATGGAAGACATAAATATCTAAAATTTAAGATTTTATTACATATTTAGCTTGTCTTGTTTGAGCTTATCTTCAATGTAAACTTTGTTTGGATGAGATGCAAAATAGAGTGGAGGTGTAAAATCAAGATACAAATACAAATTTTTAGGAAATTGTATTGTATTTTTTACAACAGTGAACGTGGATGAAAAAAAGACTAATTTTCTATTTTGTGAGAATGAGTTGTTATTAATGAAAGGAGTGGAAAGGTGAGAGTAGTATTTGAAGGTATTTTATTTCTCCTTCTCTTTACCCAACTCAGGTACAAGGATGAAAGTATATAAATCCTAGAACTGGTACTTGTAAGATATATAAATTAGTAAAAAGAATTCAAAACTAGCAAAGTTAACCTCTTAGGAACAATGAGTAACGATGCAAAGAGTTATAATTCAATGCTGGTACTTTGTTAGTTTGTTGGTCTAATTATCAATTAGATACTTATAGGGCAGCTCAGACAAATGGCAAAGGCCGCAAGTTGGAGGTTTTAAGAGTTTTGGTAAGTTTTTAAGGTTATCGAGTTGTCTTTTGAACTCTCTGATGAGTTCTTAGATTTCATTTACAGCCATGAGATCTGTACCTTCAAATGAAAAATGTGATAGATCTAAAGCATAAAATTCCAACAAGTAAGAATAATAATTTCTAGAAAAAGTTCTTAACATTTGTCTCGAGATACCTTGATAAAATTAATCAGCTTGCATAAATAATTTATATAAGGTTTTAGTTTTAACACAAAAAACATAAAAACAAATACACAATTGATTTCTTGCTATTCATCTATCTAATTGTAATGAATATGTGCAACAAGTTGTACGAAAATCAGGGAACACGCAAAAAAGTTTCACTATTAGATCATCTGTAATAGTTTTCTAATAAAGTATAAAATAAAAAATAGATAATATAATATTGAAACAACAACACAATTAATTCTTATAAGGTTTTAGTTTTAAAAAGTAGGAAACATGTAAAAGAGTTTCGCTATCTAGTCTTACACTGTAGTCGTCTAACAAAGTATAAAAAACAATAATTGTTATGTGATATTGAAATAATAAAACAGAAAAATGAATATCAATTAAAAAAAATAGAAAGAGATTTTATTATCTTGGTTTTGTTTTTCCTCGGCCATTTTTTTAAGGTTGTTTTTGAAAAGCAAGGGGAAGAAAATTTTCACTAGAGACTCGTCATCCAACTCTTAACAAAAGAAAGGGAAGAAAATTTTAACATAAAACTAAAGATATTTAAATATAAAACATACTCGCATATATATAGAATATATTTTTTTAACTTTACCATTACATATTCGTGAATGAAAGACATAAATATCTAAGTTTTGATATTTTTTTAGATGTATATAGATTGTTTTGTTTGAACTTATCTTCAATGTAAACTCTTTTTGGATAATATGGAGGGGGTTTGCAACATCAAGTGCAAATACAAATTTATAGGAACTAGTATGACCCGCTCGCTACGCTTCGCAAGAGTTGAGAATTGAATATGAAGTCTAAATTTCTAAAGACTATGCAAGTATCACTACTGTTAATAGAGAAAGAAGTCCAAAATAGTATTCAATTTAGAAGCATAAACATACATTAGAGGAACTACAGCTGATTTTGTAATGTTAACATTACATAGATGATATAAGGAAATATATTCTCTAAATAGAAAACAATAGAGAACACATGGCCTAATAAAATAATACAGAAAGGACGGAGAAAGGAGCAAAGAACCGAAGCACACTTAGAACACTTATGGAGAAAGCCTGAGTAATTTTTGTTCATTGTACATATTTCAACTTCATTCATCTCTTGTTGGTACTGCTCTACTCCTTTGCACCCCACCGGGAAGAAATCAAGTGCCTCCTGAAGTGATTGCAGCAAACAAAAATAATGGTAAAAAATCATAAACTCCAAATCATTAAACGCAACTGGATTATTAAGTTTATGAAGTTATGGTAACCGTAGCCTACCTAACACGTCCCAATGGCTTAGACTGACATTTCTTCATAAAAGGCATAGTGAGGTAGAATTGTAATCATCAGTTCGCTAATGTAGTCACATTATAATTAGTTTAACAACAGTTCACGAGCACCCAATTAGAACATAACACTGTCCTACCCGAGACTATTTGACTACCAGACTAAACAAGTTGGAGAACACCTAAAGTTAGTCATCGATCCCTATACTCTCGATATCTAAGCATTTTTAGTTCAATACAAACACTTTGAATGAACTCGGTATCTACACCCCTACATCGACCTTTCTTTCCGATCTCTCAATCCTAAGGATGGATAATAAAAGTAACTAGAAAATGCAGAATTACAACATATATGCATTAATTGAATTGTGTGGTTGAGAAAGAAAAAAAAAGCTTCTCAAGGGTCCTAGTGAATTACCATGCTCTTATTTGTCAAGATTTGAGCTCCTCTGCAATGCTGGATCATTGTATTGTTGCTATTTCTGCTAGCCGTATGGTTTCTGCTGTAGCTGCCTTACTTTTTATGTTGATGTGCTGCAGTTACAACTCCTGCATTTGCTGTTATGGTTGCAAACTAAAACAAACAGCAACAAAATGGGCTCACCGTCCAATGAACCTTAACTTTGAGAAGCTCCCACAGGTTCATCTCTTTCTGACAATTGCCACAAATTGGAATCACTACTTCATTCTGCTGAGTTAACTATTTCTCGTCGTAACCAAAATTGGAGACAATCACAATAGTGGGCTAAAAAAACTCATCTACAACTACTGCAAATGCACTTTTATTCACGGCCAATCCTTCTCCAAGAGCGATCATTAAGTTGGTTAAACCAAGTGGCATAGGCGATGAAAGAATGAAAACTCATGAGATGAATTAGACAAGGCAAACATGAACCCAAATAATCATTTGGCTCAAGTGAAGGCTACATCTATAACCAAGTAATGTTTCATCTGGCTGTAATAAACAGAAGCAAACCCAGAAAATGTGAAATGAGAATTGAGAACCATGAGAAGCTCAAAAGAAAAATCAGGTAAAATTCCCACAATGCACAGCTAGCCATGGATGGTAAAATTCCTAAAATCAATTGAATATCCCTAAGGAATACATTCTGGCACGATGGACGAGAGATGCCAAATCTGGAGAGAAGTTCACAATAAACACAATAGAATATGCTGCAACAGATACTAATGCAGGGAGGTATCAATAAATGTGGGCTCGCATGGTTATCCTAGCAACAAAAGTCCCAATGCATGACAATGTCTTCTCAATGGTTAAGGAAAAGATAGCAGAGCTCACTAAACTAGCTTTCCAAGGCCTTCAGACTCAAGGAATTCAACAAACAGAACCTGGTAATTTCACACATCTTGTTAGCATCCCTACTTATGTTCACCAGTAATTGTTTAATCCAAACCACTAATGATCTAATCCAAACCAATAACATCTGAATCAATCAAATGAAACAAACGTCTTACCTTGCATGTTGCTTGTTCAACAGTTGGAACCACCAGTACATCACCCTCACTAAGCGCTGCTACTTCAGCTACGAATGACAAGTATGCCAATCTGAAGGGATTCAAGGCTTGACTAGACCCATGGAAATCAAAGAAGAGGTCAAGAGGTGGACTTGAGATGGCGCTAGAGAGGGCTAGAAAGCAAAGAATTGATGAACAGACTGCTAACAAGCGTTACAAAAGAAACAATAAGTGATTAGTCCTAGTTGTTATCCATGTTTTTTTAACTGTCATAAACTTTTAGATTTGAATGACAATTGTGAGACAAATATGAACAGTTTCAGGTTTTGATAATATTTGAACAAATAATAACACCGATGCAGCAGAACAAGCTACATATGTACTAACACACACCATACATTGTAAAACCCTGGGGAAAAGAAACAAACTATAAACATTATGAACCACACTACAATATCCGTTAAACAATCCACTTGTCTTATAATACACACCATACACGAAGAAAACAAACTATAAAACCTACTTAACAAAACCAACCCACAAACATATGGAAACTTTCCAGAACACTCATTAAGCAAACCACATATGTACTAACACACACCATATATTGTAAAAACCCTGGGAAAAAGAAACAAACTATAAACCTTATGAACCACACTACAATACCCGTTAAACAATCCACTTGTCTTATAATACACACCATACACGAAGAAAACAAACTACAAAACCTACTTAACAAAACCTACCCACAAACATATGGAAACTTTCCAGAACACTCATTAAGCAAACCATGTATGTACTAACACACACCATACATTGTAAAAACCCTGGGGAAAAGAAACAAACTATAAACCTTATGAACCACACTACAATACCCGTTAAACAATCCACAATTCTTCTTAATCGAACCAACACTTCAGATACAGAACACAAAAGCCTTAATCAACACCATTACCAATCTGTTAATACAATTGTCACTGTTCAGGCATAGAAACACATATTAACACACTGAAATATGAAACTGTTGCTTATCATACAAATCCCATAGCAACTACATCCTAAAATCAACTAGTCCTCCTTGCGATCAAACTCCAAACTCTTCTTCTTTACCTCTTTAAGTAAACTGTTCTCCTTGTTCAGCAACAATGTTAATGTGATCTCATCCCGCCTCTGCTTGACTTCTTTTTGCCACTTCTTCATAGGTGACACCAATTTGCCTTCCCAAAACTCAACAAAATTCATAATAAAAACACCACAGTCAACCCACCACGTTGTCTGAACCCTCGCATTCTAACCCACTTAAATTCTTCAAATATGTATGCCTCTCGTCGACAGGCAGGGATGTATTCTGTGGCATAGCAGACCACCATATCTGCAACAGCACGCAACTTGGAATCAAGTTCTTCAGGGTAAAGGCTTTCAAGATAATCGTACAGTTTGTTCTTGAGTTTCACTACATACATCCTGTAGTGTCCATCAAACCAGTGTGAGAACATCCACTAGACAGTACAAAACAAAAACAAGTTAGTACTTCAAATGCACAATGAAAAAAAAAACACATGAAACAATGTACCAAATGTGACTAAAAAAATACATACAAAATCACATTGTGAGAAGTCCAAATCATCTAGTATCCACTTGCAATTTGACATAATTTCATCACTCTCTTCAAAAAATTAGGCAGTTGTCCAGACTCTAGCAGTATCGTTTGCACTTTTTGCTACAAAGTAGAACACACCAGAAACACAGTAAAACAAACCAGACGTATTATAATGCGCACCACAAAAATCCTAAAACAAACCAGAACTAGCAGAAAATGTAACTCGCCTCCAGCCCAGTATAGAACACCCATCTTTTCAGTTTCCCGCTTCTCACTTGCTCCCGACTCAGATAGGCAGAATAGCAGTCAACAACATCTACACTCACCCATTGCCCATGTGCCAAAGTCTCTGTGTCCTTTCTGTACAAGCAATCGTATCCATTAACGCGACTAAAAAGGAATTCCTTCCTATTTTTCATAATTCCATAACAAACAAAACAGTCGGCATTAGAAAAGTATTAATAAACACTATATATAAAAATATATACAAACAACCGCATATGTATGAAATCTATACACAGTAACTTACAATTTACTCGAATCCCTTGCATATCGCAACACAGCACACTTCAACACATCATCATCGACACCTGATGACCCTCCAGCATTCTTCACTTTCAATATTTTCTGATTTTTAAAGAAACCCACAAATTAGATAAAGCAGCACAAAAAACAACTAAAACAAATCACAAATGTGATAAAAACACACTACAAAAACAAACTAAAACTGGAACACTGTACAATAAATTACCTTTTCCTTACTAAGTCTCTGAATTAGCTGACTCAATGGTAAATCTGCACTATCGTCATCACCCTCAAGCACCTCACTAGCATCAGCTTCTTTCCTTTTGGCATCAACCTCCACATTTTCACGAACACCCCCCATAGCAGACTACAGAAACCACAGCACAAAAGTTTTTAACAAAACCAGATATATGTAAACCACACTACTAACAAATGCAAAACAACCTACTACAAAAGACATGACAAACAAACCAAAAACAGTATAATCCACACCACAAATATTCAAACACAAAACACTTAAAATACCTTTATGACCTTTTCAACCAAGTTACCCAACTTAGCAGCGTCAACACCATCAACATTGTCATCTCCATCATCACCTTGTCCCTTTTCCTCACAGCTATCCATCTGAGAAACACTGCCAGGAGCACAAACCTTCTTAGCATTCTCAGAATCAACATTTTTTCTGTCATCTCCATTGTCAGATCATCAAGATGATCATCAAGCCCCTTCGGATCTGATACTCTCTTAGCAGCAGTATCATCATTAGCAGTGCCAGCAGGATCATTGTGACCAACATTTGGAGACATGTCCTTGCTTTCCTTACCACCATCATCAGCAGTACAAACACCATCCTTATCCATCTCCATTGTCAAATCATCAAGGCCCGGGACCTTTGGATTTGATACTCTGTTAGCACCAGTCTCATCATCAGCATCGGCAGCAGATGCATTGAGACCGACATCTGCATTGCGACTGACATCATTAGTTCCCTTACCAACAGCAACATACTCAACACTATCAGTGAAATCAACATTATCTTCAGGACTATCCTCTGGTTGCTGCCCCTCCAGCATCTTTATATGGTCATCAACTTGTTCAATGCTGGCACTGTAATGACTAGTCATCCTCAACAAAACCCTCTTATAATTTTCCATGTCATTCTTCAACTGATATGCCTACAAAAACACGAAAAACAGCCGAAGTTAGTGAACAGCCCAAAAGTAAACCATAAACCTTCTAAAGAATCTCACATTCCTTTTAATGAACACCTGAAACACACGTATACAAACCACATATGTTTGAATTCTCACAAAAAAACAGCTACCAAACGATGAATACCATAAAGTATTCCTTTAACGAAGTAATGCAAACCACTATTCTTTTAACAGAAACCACAAGTACACTAAAGCAACCCATAGAACAAACAATAGAAAACACAACTAACCAGCACATGAATAAAATAAAGTATTTCTTAAACAAACTAATGCAAACCACTATCCATAAAACGAATAACACAGCAAAATCACTCACATCTTCAACTGAATGAATACCATTCAAGTTGATGTCAAGATGAGGCAGCTTTGGAAGATCCCCTTCCCTCACCATATCAAGATCATCCATCGCCCTTTTCCTCTTTGTACCCTTCACACGTCCTCGTCCCATTGGTTGACTGGAGGTTGCTTATTCTTCCTCCACTACATATTGATAACCAATAGAGAGATGGCATTCGTCCATCAGTACTTGAAAAGCAGCACTTGTGAATTTGTACGACATGTGCCTACAGATCGGCATAGGCAACTCATGGGGGTTCTTCAAACGGTCAAGAATAGAAATCTGACACATATACAAACAGAAGTCTAACAACCACAAACTATGACAGAAAGATTATAATACAAACCACATAAATGATAAACTATACTAGAAACACTATAACAGAGGGGGGAAAACCAAACCATAAATATTTTTAAACAAACCATAAACATCTTCAGCCACACTACATTCGTTAATAAACAAACCATAAATGAAACTATACCAAAAACATTATAACAGAGGGGAAAAACCAAACCATAAATATTTTTAAACAAACCGTAAACATCTTCAACCACACCACATTCCTCAATAAACAAACCATAAATGAAACAGTAAACCAAAATTCAAAAAGAGGTATATTTATCTACTTATAAAAAGAAGATGAACGTCACCAAGGAACTTTGTTTTTTATTGAACCACTTCAACCATACTCTCATTGAAATGGTCAGTCACATGCTTGCACCAATTATACTAGTTGAAGTCAGCTACCATTTCATCTTGCAAAAACCTAACATAAGAGAGGTTAACCTTCAAATTTCCACTGGGACACAGAACTGCCTCCATTGCATACAACACAAAAAAATCCTTCCACTTCTTGTTGTCCTTCTCCTCTTCCAATGCGAGTTTAACGTTCGCCAATGTCGCCTTTCCTTTCCTAGTGTTGGGAAGCCCTAAGTTAATTCCCCACTTGTGCCTCTGGTTTGAATTGAACATATCCAACTGAACATCATACGGTCCACGCGGCAAACCATAGACTCTCTCCACATATGCCCCTCCAATTCTGAACTTCCCTGACCGAAGCATTGGGAAAGACCTTGAACTGACATAAAAACTTTTGCAAAGCCATTCAGTAAAATTATCCGGGAGTCTCGTCAGGTTAGCCCTCGACACACCCCTAAAACCCAGAGGATCAAGTATCTGCAGTTTTTCTTCATTCGTACTTTCAACATTCATGATAGCAAGAATCCGATTAGTATTACGACGATGCCTCTTATCCGGCTTTCCAGGCACAGGAGAAACACCAACTTTCTCTCGCTTAGGTGTTGGAACTTTTTCCTTTTGTTTCCCCTTTACTGCATGTTTCTTAGCAGGTGTCATGGCTACAAAGCAACCAAAACACAACATAAGCAATCTAATGCCAGAAGATCTGAAATACAAACCACCAAGGGCCTAATGCAAACTGTACAACCGTGAAAACAATTCAACAATCGAATGTAAAGGACACAAACAACTGCAAATGCACACCAGTAAATATCCTAAACCAAACTGTGAAATCCGAAACACAAACCAAAAAACCTTTTAAAAGAACCACGAACAACAGCCTGGAAATACACGAAAGTTTTATTAAAAACCTCCACAAAGGCCCCATTCGAACCCACAAACACCCTACATGTCAGCAAACACAAAGCGCACAACCGAAATAAAAAACAAAACAACAGAACTACCAAACACCACCACAAACGACTCATGAGAAACAAGAAACCCTAAAATGAACACAACACTAATGAAATATGGAAAGCACAGCACAAAAGTGAAGAAACATTCAACAAAACCTAACAAGAACGCACAGGTACGAAATTTCCTCGTCTCCTACAACAAATTAACACTGGAAGCATGAAAACATGGCAGAAAAGTGGAAAACGAAAGTAACAGAGTGTAAACATAAAAATGACGGTTATAAATTCAATAGCAGCAACAACAATGCTAGTAGTGTAGGTAAACTAACACGACACAAGTGGAACTCCGGCGACGCCAAACGACAACGACGACTGCGGAGGCCCAAACTGACGACAAAGGAGAAGATAGTTTAGCGGAGGAAATCACCAAAGGATGACATACCTCAAAATTCACGTCGACGATGGAGGAGATGGAATCGCGCGAAGGAAATCCACAAGCCACAGTGGAAGTGTGCGGTGGACGCTCGATGCAGATGGAAGAATAGCAAGAACAGGGAGAGAGCAACCGACGGAGAGCAGTTCGTGAGCAGAGGGGAAGGCGGAAAACTTAAATGACAGGTATCGCACGCTTCAATGCATCTATTACTAATTTTGAATTACGAATTACGAATTTTAATATGGGGTAAAATGACAATAATGTCCTTGTTGTTAGGGTAACAACACTATAGGTGTTGTTATTCTATCCGAGCCCATCATAGATCTCACTACGTGGAACATGCATTCAGACTTTAAAGACAATCCAACCCTCGCAGCTCCTAAAGACACAAATGAGTTGTCCAAAGAATGAAAGTAAAAGAGTGTAGTTAATTTATGAAAACCTGAACAAATTTTTGATTGATCCTAGAGTTGGATCCTCGAATAAATGCTGGATTGATGTAGGAAATTCTTCTGTTGGTGTTTATGCCGCCATGCTATGCTGTGAACCTGAATAATTTTCATAAGAAGTCAAATTAATAAAACAGACAACACATATGTTCACATACACAAACATGGCGCTTAAATGCATTTTTTTTTCAAAAAAGAAAAGGAACAAACTGTACTGGCTAGAAATGGGTCTGAGTCCTTGGCCACAACCCATATGGAAAAGGAAGGGATTGCAAGAATTAGTTTATACAAAAACAACGTAAGAAGTTTGGTTTTGGCTTCAGCTACACCTCCAATTTAATGTTGCTGCTCACACTCACAATTTGATACAAATAACCTGTTACGTAAGGAACGGAGAAAATAATAGGGCAAAACTCCGATACATCAAGCATATGATCCCTCAAAAACTAATGCTCGGGGCTTTGTTAGATGAATCATTTTTAACTGAGGAGAAATTATTCAATTGATGGATTGTCATAATGCAACTTACCATTAGTGTGGGGATTTATAAAGTTAGAACTTAGCACACCCGCACTCTCATTTCCTGGCTAGACCATTAAACTCTCATGCACTTGCCCATCAGACTGCAAACATAAATGTAGTTCTATTAAGCCACGTTCAATGGAGGTCACGACAAAAAACAAAAGGCTAAAAACCCACTAAACAGTTCTACCTATTTGACTAATTTCCGCAGGCGTTAAGATCATAATCACGGTTAGCAAAATAATAGAATTACAATGCTTGGTAATTTTGAGTAAAGGATTAAGAAGAGAGCACCAGTTTGGGGCAAGCTACGTTGTTGTTATCGTCAGCGGAAAGGGCGGAACTATCGACCGTTACCTCTTCTTCCTCTTCCATTGGCTGAAATCAAACTAAAAAGATGTACATATCATAACCAGATCAAAGAAAGGGCGACAAAGAAAATATAAACGGAACCAAAACCCAAAAAAGAAGAAGTTTAACCTGAGAGCAGCGGCTAACCCTCGTCGCCTCCGCTGCCTTAAAAAATATACACCATTGACAGATCCTCCCTCATCCTACCTTGTGTCCAAATCCGAAAACCAAAGCAAAAAGTCTGATAAGATTAGCAGGAACCAATCAATCAAAAACCCAAACATACCAAAACCAAAAAGGAAAATAAAGGCACAACAAATACATGGAATCTTTTAACTACCCTGAATTGCTGTGATAGGGGTATCAAACCAAAATATGGAACGTTGATGTTCCTATATGCATCTAACAACAGATTTTCTTGTCGTTCCAACGCGGACAATTTGAAAGGAATGAGGTTGCAGTCTTGCAGACAAATTTACTACAGTAAGAAGTTGTGGGTGATAACTAAAATAGGAGAACTTCAAAGCACCTTAAGATCTATGTGGAAGACACCCCTGCTAGTAATCAAATGCGTTAATAAGTTGCTGGAAACGTGACATCATCTTCCTTCACGCAGTTGCTGAAACCTGGTTGCACCTAACAAAACCATAGAGACCAAGGTGGAAAACACAATAGAACAAAAAATTGGAGGAATTAGACAATCAAGATGGGTGCTGGTCTCCATGGTTTATGAACAACACTAGCAAAATGAGAGCATCTCATCTGCAAGTTTAACAGTTAAGGAGGCGAAGATGAACAGTAAGAGATGAGAGACGAACTAAAGTACTCACCATTAGTAATATCTATAAGTCTAAGCCTCTTGTGGAGTTGTTTGTGAAAGCAGTACAGGATACCAAAAAGGATCCAACAACCTGACAAAAGCAATGAAACAATATCAACAAATTACAGAACAAAAATATCACGCCAGCAAATAGAACTGCAACATAGGCCATACAGAAACCACCTTATCTCCGCCATCATCGCCAACGTCTTGGCGCTTATCTCAGTTCGGTTTCGCGGTTGCTGCGTCTCCCAATGCCAACATCACAGCAACGCCCTTGCACCACCAAACCGCATCTTTGACCTCGACATCATCGTCCTGCCAACGTCGCCACTATAGAACACCACCACATTTAGAAGTCTCTCTCTTCTTCCTCTTCTTCGAGCAAGAGAGAGGAAGCGATCGAGAAGGGGGAGAGTGATGAGCTGATTTTGCGAAAGAGTCCTGACCTCAAATAAACAAAGAAAAAAAAAAGATGAGAAACAAATAGATCTCCTAACTGGAAATCAAATTAAAAAAAGTGAGAAGATCACTGTGGACGTGGGTTTGGCGGAGGGAAGGAAAGCGACATGTACGCCTCTTCGCCCTTCTCTTCTCTTCCGACGAAAAATGGAGGGATTTTCTTTTATTCGAACCATGCCGACATCAATCTTCTTCATCTTCACCTTCCGATTCCTTCTTCTCCATCGACCTTCTTCTTATCTTTCTCCCCCCTCCCCCACATCTCACGGTCAACGATGATGTTCATCTCCATCGCCATCTTGTGCTAATGCCATGGAAGAAGGGTTGGGTGGGTGAGAAGACAGTGATAGAGAGTCTGGAGGGAGGGAGTTTTTTGGTGAAAGAAGAAGAAGAGAGAGGGAGAGAGAAAAACTTGAGATAGGGGGAAGAAAGGAAAGAGATGATATGAAAGATTGTCAGCGTAAATTTTAGAATAGGTATTCAAAGTTTTGGACGAACACAAGCAAGTCACCCATGGTGATGTGACTCTACGTAAATCGGTTCAACTCAGTTTAACCGGGTTGAATTAGATAAAATACCTAATGATTTAAGCGTGCAAAAATTCCTTTAACCGGGTTTAAGTAGGTCGAATACCCATTGATTTGGGTTCAACTGTCATAGCTTAATTAATTAGAACCTTAATGTCCCAAAACTTCTCCAAACTTCAATGATTCAAGCGCAAAACTCTTTGTTGAGCCAAAATTCATCAACAACCGATTTCACTCGCTTTAACTGGGTTGAAGTAGGTAGAATTTCCTAGGGATGGCAATGGGTCAGGTCGGGGGCGGATAGTGCATATCTGTTACCCTGCTCAAAGTAGTTCGAGTTTTACCCATACCCACACAAAAACGGGTAGAAAATAAAAAACATGCACATATCCGTTCGGGTTTCGGGTATCCACGGTTATCCATGGGTATTATTTTCTCTTTATAATTCCAACACGTATTCTCACATTACATAAAATGAAAAGTACAACAATAATTGACTATAATGAAGAAAATTAATTAAAATAACACAATTTCATGAAAATATTATATTTATATGCTAAATATAAAATATGTTAGAGAAGAATAATGATAATTTTTAGACAAAATACATATGCATGTGTATAATTGGGCAGGTTCGGGTTGGATAGTGGGAAAATCATGGCCACACATTACCCGTAATATTCGAATTCGGGCGGATATCCACGGTTACAAATATTTTTTCCATCCCTAGAATGGCCATTTGATTTGGTTTCAATCGTCAAAACTTAATTAATTAGAAACCTTAATGGCACAAAAAATCCTCCAAACTTCAATGATTTAAGCGTGCAAAACTCGACGTTGAGCCAAAATTTGTTAACACCAACCTTAATGGCACAAACATTAGAACCTTAATGGCACAAAAACTCCTCCAAACTTCGATGATTTAAGCGTGCAAAAACGCGACGTTGAGCCAAAATTTGTTAACATCGGGTTCAACTTGCTTAAACTGGGTCGAAGTAGGTCGAACAACCATTGATGTGGGCTCAATTGTCATAAGTTAATTAATTAGAACCTTAAAGATAGAAAACCTTAATGCCACAAAAATTCCTACAAGCTTCAATGATTTAAATGTTCAAAACACGGCGTTGAGCCAAAATTTGAGTACACCAGGTTCAACACTTGACCGGTTTGATAAAGCGGGGTGAGATTCTACCAAAATTCACACCCGACCCAATCCAGGTGTTACAAAAGCGGAATAAAAATCATTCCCGATCCAAAACTCGTCAACACCGGGTTCAACTCACTTTGACTGGATCAAATTAGGTTGAATACCCATGAATATTGGTTCAATTGTCATTAAACATTTGATTAATTAATAAAAGTTTAACGATAAAATAATGTTGGTGATGTGACTCTACCAAATAGTAACATGTAGTTTGTTCTTTTAAAGAGATAATTTGCACTTGTTTTAATATTTCGTAACCGTGAAAGGGTGTGCAAAACACGTTTGGTTGTTATTAATGAGAGGAGGGGTCGAGGAGAGTCGAAATGTGGGAGGGTTAGTTTTTTTTATCCTTTTATTAATATAACTATAATTATATTAGTATTTCTGTTTTGCATCCATTTCATACACTTCTATTTTGTCTTTCAAACAACTATTTACACCTCAATTACACCCTTCTTAATTTCCTTTCCTTAACATTTTCACATCCACTTGCACCCTTCTAATTGTACCATTTATTGCCAAATTGAGTGGTAATTGCTTTGTTGTTAGAGCCATTAACGTGTTTTCAACAAGCCTTTTCATCCTCTCTCTAAAACCTTTGTATATCAAGAAGATAAGTACTTTCATCTAATTCTGATATATTCACAAAACATAGATAAAATATCACATTCTTAATACAACACACATGTAACGATTGACTTCACAGCTGGAGTCAACACATGTTTAGTGACTAATTAGAGCTTGATAGTTTTTTGAATTAACTACCTCCACGAGATCAATTTTAGAAAGTTTTGCCTCCAATTGAAGGCTATTGTGTCCCTTATAGAAAATTCATACGTTATAAAGGATAACAAATCAGTAAATTACAACTCGCGGTTCACAAAATTTGTCATCTCTCATGAGATCATAGGCTAACTTAACTATCAAGCATAATTATAAGTCTCTAGTTTGGCTATCATAACAAAAAAGTAATAATTTGTTGGGATCTTCTTTGCATTAGACTTTTATGTGCAAAGAAGTATCCAACCATACCTCCATTGAACCCTCACTTAGCTTTGGTGTTGTAATACACAGTTTTATCCATTCTACAAAGCAATTAGGAAACTCCAAAGTTGTTATCACTGAGATGGGAAAATTCCAATCTAATAAGTCAAAAGCTTTCATCATGTCTACATTGATAATGGTACAAGGAGAAACATCATTTATAGTATATTTGTGAACAAGTTCATGAGCTAAGATGATATTCTCACCTGTCACTCTACCTTCACAAAAGTTGTTTAAGTTTCACTAATGATAGAGGATAACACTAAAATTAATCTTACTGCTATAATTTTCAATGCATTTATAAAGTATGTTGCAACAAGCTATAAGATATAGGTCGAAAAAATCTCATGCCTTCAAGACTTTTAATCTTAGGAAAAATATCCCTTGTTACTTTACCTTCCTCCAAAAGAGAATTGAGAGTGATAGATGAGGGAAGAAAGAACACCCTCAACCCCTTACACCCTCCAAAATAAAAGTATACAAGAACTAGACTATAGACAACTATAACTTGAAAGAAACAAATCGACAGAGTTTTATGTGCAACTTTATGGGCTGCCCAGACTTGATGACCCACCCTAAAGACTAAAAAATCGATCACTGTCACAAAATGGAGACTGTAACCAACTTGGCATCACGAACTGGCAAAAATCTCTACATCAAAGAGGACAATAAGGCATGAGGAGAGGACCCTGATCAACCTTACATGCATGTTTGAGCTACAAACAACAAGACCCGATGAGCAACAATCACCATGACCGATAGTATCAACAATAAGAACTTCAGGGAGCGACAGAGCAGGAGCAAAAAGAGGAGGAAGGACAACATGAGCAAGTGAGACCGAAGATGGCAAAACTAAAATAGAGAGTGTATAAGGCAAATAATGAATGAGCATGTGGTTGAGTAAAATCTAAACCACTGTTAAGACAAGACTTCCAGATTCTCAAAAGAACACAAATATACGTAGGAATCTAGGATTGGGAAGGCTCATAGCGCGGGAAATGATGCCACTATAAACTGAAATTGTAGTCAGGATCCAATGAAAATAATCTCATAACAAGAACTAATATTGTTCAATCACTTAAATTACTTTGTATTATGTATCCAAAGCACCATCAACGGTTAGAAAGCAAGGATGGGATTAAAGGCTCATTAATTAGTGTTCTACTATTCTTCTCATCACATAAATCAAGATTTAAACGGACCATTAAAGATCGTAGAGTATCATAAAGATATCACATAAATGACTCATTTGTCACTTATAATGTCTCATCAGAAACCTTCTGGCCACTAGACCAAAAGCTCTTTTAATTATTGCCCTATAAAATTAAGATAATGGAGAAAACAACCTCAGAAATACTTGAATGATAAGAATCATATCACATATAATAAACGGGGTTATACAAGATGATGTAGAATAATGTCTATTCGTAGGTGTATTTGGAATATAAAATTCTATAGATTGTTGATTGGTTGCACCATATAAAAGTATGATCATGTGGGCTTGGTACTCATACAACCCAAAATGTAAAGCCATATTTCCACTCAATAGAAGAACCCGAAATCTTTTTGAAACTTATAAATAGAGAATAATTAGAACTTTACATCCGGCTAAAGTACATGTTTGGTCACTCAAATTACATAAAGTTTTCACGTTTATCACCCGAATTACTTTTCTTTCTTATTCGCCACTAACTTTCCGAATCGTTTCAGCGTTAGTCACCGGCCGTTAGTCTCCGTTAAACTCCGTTAACTCCGTCAGTTTTCCGTTGATGTGGCAAACAGAACTGCTGATTGGACCATTAGTCAATTAAAAAATTTAATTAACACCTTGCCCTCACGAGAAAAACTTCAGTAAGCCCGCTGTACCAGCAAGCACTCCTTATGTGGTGCACCGAGCCAATTAAAACCTGCCATGTGTGCATTTAAATAAAAGAAAGAAAATGTATTTTTAATTTGCAACTGATTAACAAAATCGTAGGAGAAACCTCCCGGTAGAAAACACAATTGAATCGTCGATGGCCGGAAGTTTAACCCTGCTAAATTCAATAGATCGTCGGCGCCTGGAGGGAGAGGGTTCGCCATAATATCTTCCTCGTTATTTTTCATACCTCCACGAGAGCCGATTTTTTGGTCAACAAATGACTTCCCTCGTTTTCGTCGGAGGTAATCGACGAAAAGGTCTCGCGGCGGGACTAAACTTTGTGAGATTCGACGAAATTAAAGAAGCTTTGGGACGCGTTAACTTGGGATCTCGTGGGATGGAGACGGTCGACAGCAAATGGTTCTGCGGCGGCGTTCAACTGAGGGGGTTTCAGATCAATCAATCTAAGAGGGATTGATTCCTTACCAAAAACTTATGGGGGAGTCGACGAAAGCAGTTTCGAGGTGATCGACTGCAAATGACTTTCTGGCGGTGTTGGGAAATCCCCAGAATCCATAATTGATTCTGTACTGAAAGCTGAGAAAGGAACCAATCAATCCAAGAGAGTTTCATGCCAGTCAGCGAGCCAGCGCTGTTAAAATGGCGGAGATGACTGCTGCGACGGTGGAAGAGTTGTAAGATGTGCATCCCATCTCTATACCGATGGCGACAGTGAGAGGGAGCGGCAGAGTTTCGTCGACGTTGAGACTTGAGAGACAGAAGATGAGGCAAATTTTTTGTTTGAGGCGGTGGGGTCAATTTGAGAGACGAAGACGAAGTGCTCCGTTTAATTAAAATTGTACAAATGGCAGGTTTTAATTGGATCGGTGCACCACATAAGGAGTCCTTGTTGGTGCAGCGGGCTCACTGAAGTTTTTCTCCTCACTCACTAGCTGCTTCCGCCGTGGGCTTTCCATAGAATTGCAACAACCAAACTCTAAACCCTTTCAAGCAATCAAAATCTCACAAACCCACACAGTAAAGACTAAAGACAAAAGCTTAGTACAAACCCTACTCTATTGGCGCCGCCGTGGGATTTTGCTCAGGCCTCGTCTTCGTGGGGAAGTATATTCGCGATCCCTGTTCTCACTGAGAATTTCCGGCTGGTCTCCGGGCAACGCCCCTTCGTCCAGGTGGATCTCCAGAAGTGAGCTTCATTCGATTTGTGGTACCAGATTCCCCAATGGCAAATCCATTTCCATACGTCGAATTGCTTCGTTTCTCAACAGTTGCCGCCCCCACGAGTAATTAATTTGCGTCGTTTCTCTGGCACCAGTGAGACTAACTCCAACCCCAAAAGCTATATTTAGCCTCCCAAGCTCTCAAATGTGCATATTTGCCTCCCCAAAACACTTTTTTGCTCCAACCCTATAGGCTTCCAAATTTAGCTTCCCACATCTTTTTTTGATTTAATTTCCATAATCCATACTTATTTACAATATCATTCTTGTAATTCACTTTAATTTTTTTATAGTTTGTTATTACTTGTGAAAACAAAATTTTCGATGTAATTTTTTTTTAATTCCGAGATAATTTTTTTTTTTGCAAAATTAGTCATTTTTTTGTAGTCGTTACTTTATGACCGTTTTTTGGACCTATCCAAATATGACCGTTAAAATGTGTCCGTTAAAATGTGTCCGTTGCAATGTGACCGTTTTATTGTCACTATATTACTTCTTTCAAACTAAAACGCAAACACAGCCACACAAACTAAAACGCAAACACACCCACACAAACAAATAACCACACAAACAAAAATTGAAAAAAAAAATAAAGCAGCAGGGGACCCCGCGTGCAGGCGAGGGCCCTTCCTCCCGCGCGCGTGCGGCCCAGGCGCGCCTCCGCGTGTGGCCCTCGCCTGCACGCGGGGTCCCCCCTTCCAGCTGCTATTTTTGCCCTTTCCTCCATGGAGGCTTCTACCTATCCACCCCAACACTCCATTCTCCAAATTTGGAAGCAAAATTGAAGGTGGGTTGGAGATGAAAAAATGCAAATTGTTCACTTTCTCCAAATTTGCAAGCAATGGTTGGAGTTAGTCTGAGTTGGATCTCTTGCCACATGTACCGGGAGAAGGTGACCCTCCGGTAACCGGCGACGGGGAAATCAAAACACAGCCTCTAGCGTAGTAGTCAGCAGTTGAAGGTCGGATTCTCTCGGCATATACACGGCGAGGAATGCAAATAGAACCCATTTTCCGCAATCGTCCGGTCTTCCTCCTCCAACGGCGACGACGAGTTGCTGTTGCACTTCCACGCCGACGAGGGGCAGGGTGACGAGAAGTTGTTGTTGTGGAAGAACGGGTCTTGATTCAACGGAATCACTAGGCTCAGTGCCAGCTTGGGGAAATCCAACAAGATCTCCACGGTGGAGGCGGAGAAGGGGGAGGAAGACGAGATGAGATTGGAAGTTGAAACTGCCGGCGGCCAAAAGCAGAGTGTTGATCATTATTGTGGTGCTTGAAGTTGTTGTTGCTGCTGTTATTTCTTGTTGGGTATGCTTCTTATGGGAGGGATGGGGAAATTGGCGCTGCCCTCATCACCTGCGGCGGTGGTGGAGGATCTTGTGGCCTCGGGGAGGAGGCTTGTTTGGCTGTGTAAGGCTCGGATGGTGAGGATGAGAGTTGAATTATTTTTTTATTTTTATTTATTTATTTAATTGACATGTCATTAAATTAATGGTTCAGTCGGCAGTTTTGTTTGCCATGTCATCAGAAAACTGACAGAGTTAATGGAGACTAACGGCGGTGACTAACTGTGAAGCGATTCGTAAAGTTAGTGACTAATAGGAAAGAAAAGTAATTTGGGTGGCAAACGTGAAAACTTTATGTAATTTGAGTGACCAAACGTGTAATTTAGCCTTTACATCCAATCACGAAAATATAATATGATAACATATGGAAACATTAATGCTTGCTGAAGATGTACTGAAATCCACTAGATTTGGGCCCGGCCTCTTGGCCAGGAGAGTTTGATTTTCATGTGTATGTGTAGTAAACATTGAGGATTGAAGTAACAATTTAATTTGGTAAGTTCTACATGAATAATATAGGAAAGTATTTAATGTATTTGACTAATGAAGTTTAAAAATGACAAACAACACCCAACTACACTAACATAAATTCATATTTCAAACAAAGTTATATCTATATAAAAATGTCTAAGAAGAACAATAATAAGAGTTGTTTTACATCACACATACATAATCAATCTTCAGTATACGATAAATTTGTTTGCATTTTCCATTGAATTTCGTGTATTCAATGATATAATGAAACAAACTATATGTTTAGAGTGTACTTAAAAAGAAGCAAACTAACTCACACAGTCATGGACTCATGGTTCCATTGACTTTAGTGTATTCAATCATATAATGAAACAAAGCATGCAGATCTCCAGCTGCAAGTTCAACTAATAGAGCAACACATAAAAAGCTAAATCAAAGCGAAAAGAAGGCAAAAACTAAAAGCAGCATACCTAACATTTTGGGGGAAATCCACAACAATAAAAGTCATTGTATGAACACTTGATAATGATTTGAACACTTGTGATATATGAGTAGTGAAAGTTAATAAAAGTCATTGTAGCTCTTACTCAAGTTAGAAAGAATTTGATTTAATGGTAAGTAAACAATGATATGTAGTGCTTAAGAGGGAAGATGAGACCTTACATTGTTTATTAATATGCATCTTAGTTTCATAAATTTTACATCATTAAAAATTTATGTGTTGAATAGAAACTCATCGAAGTTTGGAGCCATTGTAAAATGTAAGTTACGAGGCAAATGAAAAGTCTCAACAAGGTTGTCAACCCGCGGGTTGACTCGGACCCAGTGAAGCTAGTGGGTCAAGGGTTAATGGGTCACCCAGTTTAGCCCGGTTTAGCCCGAAAATATGGAAATAGTCATTATATTATACTTATTCTGATAAATTATATAAAATTTCATCTAACATATGAGTTATAACATAAAATATTACACTAAAATAACATGTCGTACTTAGATCCAACATATAGTGAAAATTCACACACAATTATATAACAACAATATTCAAATGTTGAACTTAGGATTCCAAAGATTGAGTTAGGCGAAAAGAAAATCGGAAAATAGGCACATTTCGCAAACCAAATAAAAAATGACACAATTTGATCTCTAACCCGGTACCTTGTAGCGGTCGACTCGGCGGGTGCGTGCAGCCCGTTTTTCTCACAGGGTCAGGGTCAAAGTGGGTCGACCCTGGGTCGACCCGCGGGTTGACAACCTACTCTCAAGCATCCACATGCTTGCAAAATAAATCTATATTATCAAACACAAAATCATATCTTGCATCAGAAAAAGAACAAAAAAGTAGTAATTCGATAATCAATATAGGAATCAATATGGACACAATATCTAACCAAGAGAAGAGGAAGCGAAAAAACACAAATTGTTGTGTATAGATTCCACTCACGATATTTCAAAGTGAAAATATCATAAAAATTATTAACCAATAAAAGGGAACGATTAAGGGGAAAATGCATCAATTTGAACCTAAAATGAGAGGAATTAATATCCTACACCATCATATATAATGATATATTATATCACAGAACATCATAAAAAAACTATCTAAATGAAAAAGTATACTAAATTGAATCCAATGTAAAAGTAACGATGAAAATAGATATTATATCCACCTAAGGAATAATAAAGTAAGCCATGTTTCTTAGAGACCTCTCTCGTTAGAACCACTCTATTATAAAACCCATTTTGTCAAACAATTGCATCATATAGAGTTTTAACTTAAATTTGAAGTGCTTATAATTAGCTATTTCAGCTCATGAATGAATTAATTATATCATTTGGCAAAAGAAAATAATTTATAAACTTGAGAGTTATTTCATTTGTTGTTAAATAATTTGAACTGAAGTATGAAATTGCTTCAGAACTGTTATTTTATTCATTATTATTAAAATTGTTATTTTTATTATAATGTCTAAGCATGTCTAGGCGAGCTAGGAGATAGACAAATGCCTAATGACCGTCGTACGCCTAACGTGCTGCTGAACCTCAATAATTATAGCAAACTTTGAGTGCATCTTATAAATTTGATCACTTCTATTTTGGTATAATTGATTACATCAATAAAGCGATCAATCAAAGAGTCTTTTTTTGAGATTTTGATAAGATGTCCCCTACTGCACAATTAGTATGACTAAATTGTACTGAGATAATCATGTATTGAATTTTGAATTGATAGCGGAAAAGATTGTACTAACTCAAGTAGAGTTTTAGCTACTCAATACTTCATATTCGCATGTAGATAGCTATTTCGAAGAGTTCGAATATTGATTGAGTTTGTTGAACTTTACCTAACAAAACTATGATATCAAGCGCAATATATTATGCTTTTAGGAGAAATTGGGAGAATATGTTGGTGACATCAAATTCAACATGGATACCATTGAATTTAAGTGATAAGCAACATTTATGTTTAATAGATTAGACATGAAAAATATATTTAGCATTCTCATAAGTTGGCATGCAGAAGTGAATAATTAGGAATTGAAAGTAGAAACAAAGTTGATTTAATAAATAACTGCAAATGATATTGTGAAAAAGAAAACAAATGCTTAGAGCATAGCTAGGCACGAGAGTGTTACATTAAACTCTCTAAGAGAAAGCAAGTAACCATTAATAGTTAGCTGTGGATATTGAAATAGTTAACTATGATGAATATTATATATTGGTGTTAATACTTGGACCTTAGCTTGAACATTGCATCATGCTGATAAAAATTATTTCATTAATTACATTATTGAAATAAGGGGTGATATGGAAGTTTTGATTGTTTTTTTTAGATTGTTAAAATAAATACATTTTTCATAATACAATACATATGTTTTTATTTTTGTTCATACATAATCGTGAATTATTTGCTTGATTTGACTAAACTATCATTGAAATTGAACGATTAAACAATTTCAAATTTTAGCATAGACTGTCGAGATAATTGGTATCGGTGTTTTTCATTTTTATTTATCTTGAAATGTATAGTACCAATGTCCTTATATCGTCATTGAACACTTCAATTCAATGCGCAATATTCTAACCAATGATATTTGTGTTGAGATTTTAAGATTATCCTTCATTTATAAGTTAGAAAAAATTATAAATTAATTATTAAAATATGAAAATAGAAGTATCAAACTCCATAAAATACTTACAGGAGACTTAGCGGGCTAGCTAACCGTGATAGAAAGGTACTTTGTTTTTCATAATTTTAACTTCCTCTATGTTTTGTATTAACAAAGTACAACAAATGTGTCTAGTCTAATTGGTTACAATTCTTGTCTTTTGTGGAAGGGACCATGGTTCAAATCCTAGCATAGATATCTTTTTATATGAAATAAAAAAATGATTGTGTAGACGAAAATACCCTTCCTACTTTCGCTCTCGTTGCACGAAATTTGAAATGGAGCAAATCAAACTCTTTAAAATGTATTATAAGTAGTCTAGACTAGACTAGATTAGACGATTACTAGTTGGGCGTCGTTGCTAGCACAGCTTGAGACTGGCGTTCATAGCGTAACCCATTAGTTTTCGAATCATCAGCCGACCAAGCAAAAATTCCCTGCAGCTTCCCCCGTTTCTTCAGCCTATCGCAAGCCTTAAACAATCCATCCGCAGGGGATAACCCCCCGCTCCCATCACTAATGAAACTCACCAACACCTTCCCGCCGTCGTAATTCGAACTCTGCTCATCGTAGTACTTCAGAAACTGGTCCACGCTGGTCCCCTGTTCGTAGGCGTAGAACTGGAAATTCACATAATCGATCACATTCCCATACTTGTTCCACAGAGCCTGGTAATGGCTCTGTACCTCGGGGTCGTCAAAGGGAGCAATCAAGGCAAAAGAGATGACCCCGTTGTTCTTCAGAGTGGTGATCAGTCGAGCGATGCACTCGTCGAACGTGTCCGGGTCGGATTTGAAGTGCTCGTAGTCGATGTTGGGAATGAATAGCTTTGAAAGCTATATTGAATTAATTATCTCGTATTCTTTCTAGATACAAAAATAGGAAGGATAATTAATAACAAGAATATTATGGAGATAATTAGGATTAATTATCTTAATATAATATAATATATTTTAATTATGGAAGTAATTATCTTCCTAATTAAAATGTGGCTTATTCCCAAAGAAAGAGGGAATATTCTAGGTTTTCTGCTCCTATAAATAGCAGACCCCTAGACCCTCTAAACACACCTCAGAGAGCAGAAACACGAGATAGAGAGTGAGTTCATAGAGCTCCGGTTTTCGCACAAAAACGATGAGCAACAAAATAAGAATGGTTGTTTTATCCTGGAGGCGACCGGCTGATAGTCTGCTGTGCGCAATACGAGGCAGTGCCGCGAACGTCTTAAAGAGAGCGACCTAGTCCGCGACTCAGCCAGATCGATAACCCTAATTTTTTCCTGTTCGATTTCTAACAATTTTAAGACGTTTGGTTGCTGTTATATCTATCGAACAGGATGATTGCCGAGTCTGGTTCCAATCGGTCGCAAGTATAAGGGATATGGCTACCCACAACTCGATGCTTTGCTCTTGTAGACCAGTTGGCTTGGCCGCTACGAACTCGATGAAAAGAGCGACCCCAGTAATGCCTTCCTCAAACCTAGAATAAAATATCCAGAGATTGGGGCCACGTTCCGGACAGGCGCGTTTATGAAAGACGAATTCAAGCGAGTCTCTTTAGCGATCGAGAACAGGCTGCTGGCGATGGTAATCTTGGTTTTAATAACGTGGACCGTGAATACTTTGTGGTTTTTTATTCCCGACCATGTTAAGAGGTTCCGCTTGGAGGAGTTGAAGTCGGCAATATAGCGGAGCTTTGGATAGAGGGAACCCCGCTCTATTGTTGAACTCTATCAAGAGAATTGCATCCCAGAGCGGTTTTTTTTTATATTATTACTTGAAAAATATATATGGGAAACTAATTCCGGATTGGTTCCAGGCAGCTGTGATCTTTATTTTTGCAGAATTTTAAATTCAATCATCACTCTACCGACGTGATTGGTAGGTGGCGCCGAGAAAGAAGTGCATATCATAATAAGACCACTAGGCAATTTCTTTCTTAGACGGCGTTGGATCAAGAGAAGCCTTGTGGACGAGAGATGCAGCGACAACAGAGCGGAATCGCACGCTCCCGCAATGGCAGGGTATAATGCAACATATATATCCGGAGATGCTCTGGACGAGGCCTTCCTGCAGCTAGAAGGCCATCTCTGACTCTCCTAGGAAGAGTGAGGAGAAGTAAGAACGGTTGGGGGAAATGCTTCTGCCATTCCATTTTTATGTGGAAAGGGTACGACACCAATTAGCTTTGGGTGGAGTCGGAAGGGACTGGTTTGTTCTCTCCAAGTTTTATAGCTCCCCGCTACGTGGTCACGCAAGCATCTCCACCAAAGAGATAAAAGTAACCAAGGAGCTATGCATGGTGCTATTCATTCAAAGTCAGGAAGGGAATTCTCGGAAAAGAGGTTAGAATTCCAACCTTCTTAGTGAGTCATTAATGAATGACAAAATTCGAATTTTTCGAGAATGCTAGAATGAAAGCTTGAATTGATGTATGATAAGTTGACATTGAGATATATTACATATCTCGATGATTAGAGCATAAATTGAATACATGCTATGTAGTATAATGATTTTGTTTAAATGCATGCATATATGTGAAGAATATATGGGAATAAAATGGGTTTATTGCCCATAATAACGATATTGTAAGAAGTACTATTATCAGTACTACATGAACCACTTAGACTGCTTTGAAACATTAAAGTTTCAAGAATTAGAGCAGCAAACCGAACCAGATCCATACCAAATAGAATGGTACCCTTTGTGGTAACCATAAGATTGTCACCCAATCCTCTAAGAATGACGCTATGTTTCTCTGTTAAATTTGTGAGAAACTAGGTCATAAGACATGAAAGTGTAAGAACAAGTTTAACCTAGTGTTAACTTGACAAAAAAAGAGGATTTGGTGGTAATAATCACTAATGGGGTGATAGGCCTTAATGGCAATTCTGGAAAAAAAATTGGTGGTTGGATATTGACGCCTCAAGGCATGCATCTGATAAATTAGCTAAGCTCTATCATGCATTGAGGCATATTGAAGGAGAAAGTGTTGTTGGGCAAGACCCTCACCACTATTGTTAATGGTTCTGGGAAAGTGGAAGAGAACCCTACCTCTAGAAAGTCATTGACTTTAGATAAGATAAATTCTTCCAAGTGTGTCTTTGTGAAGAATTAGAATATCTTATATCGCATTCCCATATTATTATTGGATGCTTAAGAAAAATATGAATTTTGTATATTCAAGCTAAATGACCCATAAATATGTGGTTAGAGAATCAGAATCGATAGATCTGATATGGGTAAACTTGATGGAAAAGACAATAAATGATTTATTGCTCTTAAGAGTGCTCTGGTTGTCTAACTAGTTATTCGAAATAGTTTGAAATGCCTAGTTGCATTATGATTGCACTGATTATTCGATATGTGGCATGCATGTGGTAGCATTAGAGAATCAATGACGTGATAACTAGAAGAGCATATGAGTGTGTAAGTTATTGTAAAACAGATAAGCCTATGAAACGAAATACTCATTAGTTTGTGAAAACCATTGATGCCAATAGATTCCATTTATATTAAGAAATAGTGGGGGTGATATCCTGCCTACTATTAGAAATAATGGATAACTAGTGGGGGTGATGAATCTGAGTATGAACTCAGAAGAGACAAATGAATCATAAATCACAAAAGGATTTTGGTTATGAATTTGTTATTTACACCCTAAGAAAGAAAGACCCTACAAGTCTGCTAGAAGTTCAAACTTCCATAAAGATGCAGAATTGTAGGAGAATCCATTATTAACGAAATGGAATTATTGGAGTCTAATAAGACTTAAAATCTTGTAGAGTTACCTCTTGGTTGAAAAGCCTTGGGTAATATATCGATAGAATCGAACAAGATTTAGCATCTTTGAGAATTACCTCTTGGCAATGAAGCCAAGGTAATAAATGGATTCCTAAAAGGAAAACTGATACCTGATGGTTTAGTTTATGAGTATAATGATCGCCTAGTAGCGAAGGCTTTAGGTGAAGGGAAAACAAATTGTAGATTTCTTTGATATCTATTCACCAATATGTAGAATAACATCCATCACATGGACGTTAAAATACTTTTTTGAATGGTGATTTGAATAAAGAAATCTACATTGGGACAATCTTAAAGATTGTTATTCTAGAACATGCTTCTGGAGTCTATGGTTAGACAAATCATTATATGATTTGAAATAGACTCAGAATTAGTGTCATGAATAATCAAATTCTCTCTCATGGTTTTGAAAGTGAAAATGACAAGTGCATTTAGTACAAATTTGAGAATGACACTTGCATTATGAATGACACGTCGATCTTTGGGTACAAAGACTCGTGATGTCAATATTGAAAAACCATGATGGTTGAGAATTTTGAATGTGAAGGATCTGTTTGAAACAAATGTTATGCTTAGAGATCCTAATAACTAGGAAAATACAAGATGTACACCTGCATACATGTTTGATGGTGCTAGTATAAAAATTTAAAGAACACCTAAGACGGTGTAAGAAAGTTAAAATATACTAGCATTTACAGTCTGCGAGAGGCAGCTGATAAACATGAGACCCGATTTAGTGGGGGTACTTGGCAGGATTATTGATTGTCCTAGTATGAAGCATTGAAATGCTATTGAAAGGGTCATGAGACACCTTAAAAGAACAGAAAAAACCTTGGTATTTGTTATCAAAGGTTTTGCTGTATTGGTAGGGTATAGTGATGCGGATTAGAATACACTATAGAGGACTCCAAGACAACAAGAGGATATGTTTTAAAACATCGATAGAGAAGCTATGTCTTGGAAGTCTAAGAAGTAAACGATCCTGGCTCAATCAACTAAGAAATCGGAAATGATAGAACTAGCAATGGCTAGTAAAGAGGAAAGTTGATTGAGAGGGTCACTACTAGAGATTCCCTTATGGGAAAGACCGATCCCTCCGGTAGTTGATTAATTGTGATAGCACCGCAGCTATTGAAAAAGAAGGGAACCGGTTCTAGAACGAAAAGAGACGACAAATTCGTCATAAGCACAGTACTGTAAGAGAACTCCTAATGATAGGAGCAATGAGGGTGGATCCTGTAAGGTCCTAACAGAATCTAGCTGATCCTTTGACGAAAGGATTATCTAGAGAGAAAGTCCAAAATACCACCAAGGGCTAGTTCTATCATTTCCGATTTATTAGTTGATTGAGCCAGGATCGTTTACTTCTTAGACTTCCAAGACATAGCTTCTCTATCGATGTAAAGAGGAAAGTTGATTGAGAGGGTCACTACTAGAGATTCCCTTATGGGAAAGACCGATCCCTCCGGTAGTTGATTAATTGTGATAGCACCGCAGCTATTGAAAAAGAAGGGAACCGGTTCTAGAACGAAAAGAGACGACAAATTCGTCATAAGCACAGTACTGTAAGAGAACTCCTAATGATAGGAGCAATGAGGGTGGATCCTGTAAGGTCCTAACAGAATCTAGCTGATCCTTTGACGAAAGGATTATCTAGAGAGAAAGTCCAAAATACCACCAAGGGTATGGGACTTATGCCTACCGAACCACGGATTACAAGTGATGGTAACCCGACCCGATAGACTGGAGATCCCAAGAAACGGGTTCAATGGGTAATAACAAGTCATGAGTAATATTGAGAAAAGTTCATGCATAGTGAAGCATGAATCCCAAAGCCTTGGAGGTTGAGTTCAACTCTTAATGAGATCTATACTCTATGTGGAGTGAAGTACTTTACTTTGGGGGTACTTCTGATAGACTCACCTATGTGAATGTGGGAGTGGGGCCGCTCCCTATGGAACTTTGGAGGCACAAAGTTGCTAGAGCGTTCACTAAATCGGGATAACGTGCATGGCCATAAACGCA
This sequence comes from Linum tenue, assembly GCA_946122785.1. Taxonomy (NCBI): domain Eukaryota; kingdom Viridiplantae; phylum Streptophyta; class Magnoliopsida; order Malpighiales; family Linaceae; genus Linum; species Linum tenue. The sequence goes on along the minus strand of CAMGYJ010000009.1, from coordinate 62,111,300 downwards.
CGGCCTATGAGAGAATATCACTCAATGAAAAGATCCGGTGTGCTACATTGTCTGAGATAGGGTTCAAGACTACGAGTCACCCTTATGAAATCGGAAGTGTAACCACTACGCTAAGGTTCAAATCTTCGCAATACCTTAGTTTATGCCCGATCTTATGGATCTGTTGATGCTCAGAGATAGTTTCAAAACTATTCAAGTGGGGGATTGTTGGGAATGAATAGCTTTGAAAGCTATATTGAATTAATTATCCCGTATTCTTTCTAGATACGAAAATAGGAAGGATAATTAATAACAAGAATATTATGGAGATAATTAGGATTAATTATCTTAATATAATATAATATATTTTAATTATGGAAGTAATTATCTTCCTAATTAAAATGTGGCTTATTCCCAAAGAAAGAGGGAATATTCTAGGTTTTCTGCTCCTATAAATAGCAGACCCCTAGACCCTCTAAACACACCTCAGAGAGCAGAAACACGAGATAGAGAGTGAGTTCATAGAGCTCCGGTTTTCGCACAAAAACGATGAGCAACAAAATAAGAATGGCTGTTTTATCCTGGAGGCGACCGGCTGATAGTCTGTTGTGCGCAATACGAGGCAGTGCCGCTAACGTCTTAAAGAGAGCGACCTAGTCCGCGACTCAGCCAGATCGGTAACCCTAATTTTTTCCTGTTCGATTTCTAACATTCGATGCCGTCCAGGTTGTACTTCCGGATGACGGCGGTGAGCGAGGTGACGGCGTTGGAGACCCAGAAGAGATTGAAGGATGGCTAGCAGAAAAAGAGATTGCAATATCATGATCGGCTTCGCCATTTTCTTTCTACGTTTATGTGTGTTTTAGTGTGTACTCTGATGAAGTGTAATGGATTGATGATGAAAATGGAGGTTGGCTGGCACCCTATTGATACGACTCCAATAGGTAGCTAATTTTTTGGGTATGATGATTGTAAATAAATTAGGGGCTGGTTGTGGTGAACGTGAGTGTCCGTACTGCCATGTTCTAAGAGTCTGAATTTTAATTTGTTGGTGTTTAGAATGATAAACTTTGAACACTATATTATTTTGACTCACATCCTCATAATCGGGATTATAATTTCAAAAGTTTGGGCTTTCCACATAATATTTGTTTTCCTTACTAAACCATTTGAATTTACAATAGAAAGAATCATGCCGGAAAAAAAAATGTGGAGAGATGCTCTCGCCTCTCTCCTCTGGTTGGGGAGTCTCCTCAGCCGCTTGCTCATCGTCGTTGTGCAGAAAGCTTTTGATACTAGCCTGCGCAACCAAGCCCAGGGTGGGAAGACGCAAGGAGGGGCACGACCCACTGCAATTAAAAGCAATCAATCGGTGTCTCATCCAGATCAAGGTAATTCGGAGAAGGAGAACCGTTCGTCAGAGCGAAAAGATAAACTCCGAACCCTGTGCAAGGGGAAAAGCGGAAGGATGTGAGTTTTGCTTTGGAGTGTGATATAAACAACTCCGCGAACGAGAAAAATCGAAGGGTTGTGCATACGTAAGCATGGTGCTTTAGACTCCCTTCGTCGGCGAGCTGGAGGATATGATGAACGATCCCATCCCCTCGTGCCGCCAAAAGCTTGAACCCCATCAGAACACCAATAGTGTGATGGGGGTGTCCTCTTCTGATTCAATCGCTCCTCTATGGATCGGTGGAAACACTGATAATCGCAGGGGCTTGGAGAGCAGGGAATCGGTAACTCTAGCCCCCTGTTCCCATCAAAAAAATTGGTCGGATAAATTGGCGAACCCGGAACGACGGGAAGAATCGCGGCGGTGTGATTCGCTCCGACGAGATGCACCCCGGCGAACCGCTAGTTCGGCTCTAGTGGGATTCGAAACACCGGATTTTGTGGTTTGGCCGGGGGTGAGATCCGCCCGGAAGATCCGTCGATGTAACACAAATGCGTTTTTTACTCTTAAAAAATCGGATTATTTCAAAATTGCGGGTGGGAGTGGAGATCCGGATCCTAGAGACCCTTATCCTATCCCTCGAATTAGTTTTACGAAGGAAACCCTGGAGGGAAGAATCCTAATTGGGAAAAACTTCTTAACGGCCTCCCCCTACTGGTCTATATCTACCTGCTGCCCTCCCGTCTTTTGGCGAAGTAACAAGAGCGGCATCAAGATAGCGAGTAGGGTGAGCGTTGGTGACCAACCCAAAGTCTCAGACGTCCTTATTCCCCCAGGTAACCTTCGTTCTTCTGCTGATATTTCAAGGTGGGCGATGGAGATGAACCAAGCCACCTCTCCCCCTGCTCTTCGCGCTTCGCTGATTCACGACATGCTACCGCGTGAGAATAATCTTGATGTGATTGATTATATCTCCCCTGTGCAGATAACGATGGCGGCTCATGTTAGCGAGGACCAGGTGGTGCAATTTGATCTTGAGGAAGTCCAGTCCGTCAAGGCCCGGAGCTCCCATACTCTGCTGGGGCGACTTTTCACAATGGCGCGGGTCACGACGTTCGAGCTTCGGGAATCAGTGAATTCCCCTTGGCAATGCAAGGGCAGAATCAAGGTGCTGCAAGCCAAACATGGTCTTTTTGAGTTCGTTCTCCCGAATGAAGAATAAAAAATCTGGGTTCTCAAACGAACCCCATGGGTGGTGAACGATAAGATCATCCACCTCCGGCCATGGACCCCTTCGGTATCACGAAAGACGTTTGAGGAGCTGGCAATTGCTCCCTTTAGGGTGCAACTTTGGGATGTGAAGGACGATTGTTGCACTGCAAAATTTGGAATGAGGGTTGCTGGGCCCACGATAGGGCAAGTCCTTGAGGCTGGCGTTTATTCCTTCCAGGAATCAGGGAAATATTTTATCAAGGTGAAAGTGATGATTGATTTCTCTAGACCATTGCGATCGCAAGTAATGGCTGCTAGTGAGGAGACGGGAGAATTCTGGGTGCGACTTAAGTACGAACACCTCCCCTCTTTCTGCTTTCACTGCGGAAGGGTGGGGCACTTCCAGAGAGAATGTACCTTCGATCCCCCGAATCTCAAAGAACGATTTGGCCCGCACATGATGACCAAAAAACTGGGGACTCTTATTTATGATGCGGATGACATAACCATCCCGTTCCAGGGAAAGTCTAAAACGGTGTGGGTAAACAACAACAGAGGCGCTCATAATAACCCCAAGCTGGCCAACAACAGCGCCAGGGGCGCCCAAATTATTCCCAAGCTGACCCGCGAAGTAGACGCCGGGCGTCAGGTGTTTTCGGGGGAAGAGGATGCCGGCATGGAGAAGAGGAGCGGGGAGCAAGATGGGAAGTGCGGGGAGGGCTTTGCCCCAATGACGCGGAAGCAACAGGGTACTGGGTGGCGGAGTCCGAAAGGGTTCCCCATCCCTCGGTCGCCCAAATTGAAACTGTCAGGCACCATTCATCGGCGCGGGAGAGGGAAAGGGAAGCAGGGCCCTAATCAAGGTGAGCCCAAGGCTAAAGAAGCCGAAAAAATGGGCCTGCCACCAAGCATAATGGACCGCCAGGCTGCTGGAACCAATGGGAGAGGTGGGCCGAAATTACCCAGACCGGCGGCAATTAACTCCCCAATCCCAGAGGATACTGTTGATGACCATGTTGAGATCATACCCGACGGAGGCGGCTGGTGCTGGAGGAAGAGTCAGAGGATGATGACGGTCCCCTTTTTGCATCCCTTACGGGCACGGAGCAGCCGGTGGCCCAGCCTTCGATCGATGACAAACGGGGGACTGCTGTTCCAAACGAGCAGGTTGTAGAGGCGGAACATCCCAGTAGGGTGGCCCCTCGGCGACTAGTCAAGGCCCCAGTCTGCCGATCCCTCATTGATGATGTTGGTGAGTAAAAAAAAAGGGAAGTTGGTGGAGACTAAGACACAAAAAAACACCTAAGAAGAAGGCCAGCAAGGCGATCATTGATGAAGGAACGTGGGTGGAGGTTCCGGTTCAGGAGGCTTCGGCCTTTGCACCATCCCCGGTGAACGGCGATGCCATTATGGAGAGTAACATACAGGCGGCGACGGCTGAGTCTATCCCGGAGGGAGATGAAAACTGCTTTGAAATCAAAAGCAGAAGGCTGAGGCCTAACGCCGGCCATGTCTAGCAGGTGGTTCACGCGTTTGAGGCTGGTTTGAATTTTGAGAACCGCCTCTCCCCTCAATTGCCGAAGGATGCGCCTACTTTTCTCGGTGGCGAACTTGGAGGGGAAAATGCTTCGAATTTGAAGGGGGAGCTGGGAGTAGTGAATGAATATGGGTCGAATTATGCGGCCCTACAAAACAGTGAAAGGAAAAGATCATTCCAAAAAGTGGATGGGGAAGACTGTGAGAAAAAGATGGTGCTGCTACGGTGGAGGAAACTACCCTGAATTGGTCTCAGCCAGATAGATGAGGCTTTTGGCCTGGAATGTGAGGGGCATTGGACCAACCCTCACATTCCGTTCAGCTCTCGGTTTAGTCCAGTCGAATAAACCGGACGTTGTGTTCTTCTCAGAAACAAGAGCTCGCCGGAAGATAGTTTCCCGCCGTCTGCGGGGTTTAGGTTTTGAGTGTTCGCTTTCTTTCTTTGTCGATGCCATTGATGCATCAGGTGGTCTTGTTGTTGTTGGTCCCCCGAAGTTGATGCTTCGGTGTTTTTTCAGTCTGATTTTTGTATTGGAGTTGAAGTTAATGAAATGGATGTTTCCTACGTTATTTTTTTTGTTTATCATTGCTGCAATCCCTCTCTCAGAGCTGCCCAGTTGGCCCATCTTTAGGGGGTCTGTGCAGTCACCCAACTCCCCTATGTGTTTATTGGTGACCTCAATACCACTCTGCATGCTTATGAAAAAGATGGGGGAAATGCCTGGAACAGTGCTCACTCTGCTAGTCTTCGTGACTTTATCTCTGACCTTGGGCTCCATGATCCCGGTTATCAGGGGGATACGTTCACCTGGACGAACAAGCGCCTGGATAGTGCTTGCATTCGTGAACGGCTTGATAGAGCCCTCTGCTCCCAGTCGTGGGTTGATCAATTCCCAGACACTCTTGTAAAGCACTGCACTGGCCTTGGCTCAGATCATCGGGCGCTGCTCCTGGCGGACAAGGCCTTTGTTCGTCAGAGTCGGCTCCTCTTCAGGTTTGATGCCCGATGGGCGGATAATCCGGAGGTTAGGGCAATGGTTAGGTATGTTTGGCAAGAGCAAATTTCTGGAACCCCGATGTATCAACTCTGGGAGAAGCTCAAGAAATTGAGACATCTTCTCTACGACTGGAGTAGGGCCGGGACTACCAACTCGCTTCGAAATATTAAGACACTCCAAGTTGAAATTGAGCATATCAAATCTAACCACCCCATCAATTGGGAGGAGGTCAAGATCTTTGAAACGGAGCTGATTCGTCAATGGGAGGCAGAGGAGATATACTGGCAACAAAAATTGAGGGTTCATTGGCTGAAGAAAGGTGATAAAAACACCTCCTACTTCCACACCGTCGCTAGAACCCGGCGGAAAAGAAATTTTGTTGCTGGCCTTTATATTGAAAACGATGCTTGGGTTACGGATGAGAAAGGGAAAGCGGACATAGCCTGTCATTTTTATCAGCACCTTTTTACGTCTGAAAATCATGTGATAAATACGGCAGAGAGAGTGGCAGGGCTTCCTATTGCTCAGAATGTAACCCAAGAGATGAACGATATGTTAACAGCAGAGGTTATGCTTCAAGAGGTTAGAAAGACGGTGTTTGCTATGGGATCTAAACAGGCTCCTGGCTCGGATGGATTTACGGGGAATTTTTTCAAAGCCTTCTGGGATATTGTGGGTGATTCTGTGATTGAGGTTGTGTGCTCTTTCTTTGCCATGGGGAGGATCCTTCGAAGCTTCAATCATACGTGGCTGACATTGATTCCCAAGGTGGAAAATGTGGAGAATATGAGGCAATTGCGGCCTATCAGCCTGTGCCAATGTGTGTATAAAATTATCACTAAAATCATGGCTGCTAGGTTAGCGAATATCCTTCCGAGGATTATTTCTGAGGGGCAGAATGCTTTCGTTCGCGAAAGGCAAATTGTTGAGAACATTTTGATTGGTCACGAAATGATGCACTATTTGAAAATCAAGACTCTTGGCAAGAAAGGGTACATGGCTCTAAAGGTTGACATGGAAAAGGCCTATGATAGAGTTGAATGGCCCTTCTTGCTTGCAGTCCTGGAGAAAATGGGCTTCAACTCTGTCTGGTTAGGATGGATCCACGAATGTCTTCGCTCTACTTCTTTCTCAGTCCTAATGAATGGAACTCCGTCAGGGTTTTTCTCGCCTTCCCGGGGACTTCGACAAGGGGACCCTCTTTCTCCCCTTCTCTTTTCCCTGTGTACAGAAGTCTTTGCTGCGATTCTCCGCAAGGCAATTGCTGAAAAGAGGTTGGGAGGGGTGAAAGTTGCTCCTCGGATTTCGCATTTATTCTTTGCGGATGATTCTTATTTATTCCTGCAAGGTAATCTTCAGGAATGTGAAAACCTGATTAACGTTCTAGATGAATATGAGGAGTTAAGTGGCCAACGGGTCAATTTGGACAAATCAGCGGTGTGTTTCAGTAGGAACATAGCTCATGAGGATCAGGAATTTCTGGCTGCGATTCTGGGGGTGGGTGCGGTGGGGGTCCATGATAAATATCTAGGGCTCCCGACTCTGATCGCACGATCGAAGATGGCTACCTTCCGCTACCTGGAAGAAAAATTGCTGGAGAAGTTGCAGGGGTGGAAACAACGCACCTTATCTTGGGCAGCGAAAGAAACCCTGATTAAATCAGTTGCGTTTGCTTTACCGTTGCATGTTATGTCTTGCTTCAGACTGCCCCTGTCACTTTGTAGGCTTCTAGATAAGCACGTCGCTCGATTCTGGTGGGGTGTGACGGAGGGGCAGTCAAGGATTCACTGGATTTCCTGGAGAAATATGTGCAAAAGCAAACATGATGGGGGCTTGGGTTTTCGGCGGTTTGAGCATTTTAATCAGGCTCTGCTAGCTAAAATTGGTTGGCGAATTATTCAGGAACCCCAATCCTTGCTGGCTCAAGTGTATAAAGGAAAATATTTTCCAACGAGGAATTTTCTCCAAGCCCAGGCGCGCTCTCGCCCTTCTTGGGGTTGGCAGAGTGTTATTTTTGGGAGGCAGTTGCTTGAGCAGGGCTTACGTTGGCAAATTGGGAATGGGGAGTCAGCATCGTTGCTCTTCTCAAATTGGATTCCTCAATTGCATCCTGAGTTGCCAATCTTTAACCCGCATGTGCTTCCGGAGGGAGGTGATCCGAAAGTGGCGGAAGTTTTAGCTCAGGATGAGGAAGGTGGTTGGTGTCTTAACAAACTGAGCTAATGGTTTGATCCTCCCACATGCCGAATGATTCGGACTATTCCTCTTCCAAGACAAAGTATGGAGTATAAGCTTATTTGGCATTGCACGGCAGATGGTGTGTTTATCGTCAAATCTGCTTATCATTTAGCTGTCGATCTGGCAAAGAGGAAGGGTGGTTGGAGAGCTACGGTTAGTTGGATGGATAGAGCCAGTTGGATTTGGCTCTGGGAGGCGGATATTCCCCCGAAGTTGAAGGTGTTCGTGTGGCAAATCTTTCATCGTATCCTTCCCACCACTGAGGGCCTCATTAAAAAAAGTGTGTCTGTCCTCCCGCGTTGTCCGGTTTGTTGGGAAGCGTCGGAAACGATGGAACATTTATTCCTGGAGTGTCCGATGGCTCGGGCTTTATGCGACTATTCTGGACTTGAGCACCTTGGGCAAGGCTTGCCACGTCATACTTTTCCCCTGTTTCTAAAGCGGCTGTTTGCCTTAATCCATCACCCTCCGATGATCATGGTTGTAGTCGCTGTGCTTTGGAGGATATGGAAATCTCGTAACTGGGTTGTCTTTGAAGGCAACCAGTTCGGATTCCCTGCCTTGATGCGCCAGTTTCATCAGCAGTGTGAGGAATGGACGCGGGTGTCAACAGATAGGGTTGAGGTGGGTCGTTACCCCATTCTCCATCAAGTGGAAACGGCAGAGGGCTCTTCGATGGTGTGTATGTGGGATGGGGCTACGAGAGCTGGATCCCACTCGGCGGGTGGCATGGTGATCCTGGACTCTCATAGGAAGGTCCTCTGTGCTCAGGGTGTTCAGTTTCATGCAATTGAGGATCCCTTGGTGGTGGAAGCGCTCGTCCTCCGCGAAGCTATTGTGTGGTGTATAGCCAATGGATTCCAGGTGGTGAGATTTGAATGAGATGTCAAGGTCATCATCGACAAAATCAATCACGCTGAGACTAGTGATAGTAGGATTGGGATGATTTTGGAAGAGATCCGGCAGTGTATGGGGAATTTTGCTGGGTTTAGTTTGCGGTTTGTAGGACGGAGGAACAATAGGGTAGCCCATGCGGTGGCTAGAAAAGCCCTTGCTTTATACCCGTCTACGTGTCGCTCTTTTAATTTCCAGGTCTGGCTGTCTTCCAGGATGTAACGTTGCCTTCATAAATCTATATATGATTATCTTTTATAAAAAAAATCCCTCTACCGGGCCTTCCGGTGGAAGATAGATGTGTGTCACAAGGAAGCCTCAGGTTAATTTTTGATGCCTTCTTAATGCATAAATCGTGATTGATTTAATTAAATAATAATTATTTTAAATAATTTATGTTTGACTTACAACATGAATTATAAATCAATTCATTAAAAATATAATAAATATTCATAAACTATTTTTCTCGCAAATGGCCTAGTAGATTATGCAATGGACCACGTTAGTGGATATTAATTTTGTTGAATTTTGTAATGCTTTTTATATTGAATTAGTTTATTACGAGTTTCATTAGTAATTATCTTATTATTTGAACATTTTTTGTTATCATCCACCAGAATCATGGATGATTCGATTTTAGGGGTCGTTTGCAGGTTGAGAGTCTCCAAATTGATACATTTAATCAATTTGTGTGTTGTAGTTTGATGCATTAATTAAATGTATGAATTTGGAAAATACATTATTTTGAGTTTAGATGTTGTTGTTTATTATAAAAAATTTTGGGGACAAAATCTTGTTAACAATATCACTTTTTGGTTGAGATTGATAATCTCTCATTTGAGTAATTGTAGATGGAACAAGGGGTGGAAATCGGTACGATATCGGTATTTTAATACCAAATACCGAATACTGAATTATACCCTATAATCAATCCCAATCTCAATTTCAAAAAAAATTTGGTATCTCAATCCCTAAATATTTCGGTACGGTATTGATATTACCAAATACCAAAATAATTGCCTTCAAAATTAATAATCAAATATATTTAGGCAAATACTTGAATCCCCTCAATTCAAACAACTAAGTACCCTGATAAACATAACACAACCGCATAAACAGCTCATAAAACATAATATAAGGTCTCAAACAATTCTACCCCTCGCAATCAAATAAACAACTTGAATTCATACAAGTCAACCACTAACCTAAGCAACGTGACAAACATAAGTAGCTCATAACATAACTAGTATTCAAACAGTTACATAAGTAGCTCATAAAACACAATACAAGGTCTCAAACAATCCAAACCCTTACAATCAAATACACAACTAAGCAAGCTATCCTCAAACATTAAGTTAGAAGCAATACTCTAATCACAATATTGTCTTTGATAAAAGTATCGTTCACATGCGCCATATCATCCTTCATCCTCCATCACATCCTCACACCTGCTATGGCCCGAATAATAATTCATGACATCTTCATCTTCGTCTTCATGATGAGGATTCCTGTCACTAGAACATGGGTTTGAGCTTGCACTAACAGAACTTGGAGTTGCACTTGCTGAAGTATTGCTTACACCACCGGTAGCACTCCCACTTCCGCCCATATTCATAGTTAACTTTTGAAATGTTGCATATACTAGTTGCAAAAAAGTAGCAGTTAGGCAATGAACAATAATATTAACTAAACACCGACCAAAAAAAATAAAAATAAAGTGGAGAGAATAAAAGAAATTACCACTTTCGAATTCTACTTGATCTTCCAAGTCTTCTTCATCATTCATTAACTTTGAGTCATCAGCCCGTAGCCAATCTTGACTACAAATCATTGCCTCAACAATCTTTGGGGTTAGAGATGTCCTTAACTCATTTAGCACTCGACCTACAATGCTAAATGCATACTCGAAAGCAACTGTGGAAATAGGAATGGCAAGAATATCCCTAGCCATTTCTGAAAGCACAGGTATCTAACTCCATTCAACTTCTACCACCCCAAAATATCAAAATTGCAATCATTACCTTCTATATCATCCTCCTCAGGTAGATACCTATCTAACTCGGATTTAGAAACCCTTCGAGTCCCCTGTTCAATAGTCGCTTTCTTCCTGCTCCTGAACTCTGCTTCAATTCCTCTGAATCTCACAGCATCCATAGCAGCATCATTACCAGTAGTAAAATCCACACTTTGATCATTGGACGGGGGTCAGAGCAACCCCTTGTAATGTTCAAATATCTCACACATATCCTCCTTGATCTCCATGGACAAAATTTCATCTCTATCTTTCCCATTCATACTTGACAAAGCAATATCAAGATACTCAAATTTGCGTCTAGGATCCAGCACAAAAGCAATGTAGAACAATCGGTTCATGTTTGCATTGCCACTAACATTGCTTTCATACCAATACTTTGCAACTTTAACTTTCATCCTAGCTTCAAATTGTTGTACCTCAATTTCTCTATTTTTTTCCAAGTCACTTATCATATCATAAATATTGCAAAGTTCTCTAAAGAAAAGATGTATAGTGACATAAGAAGTACCCGAAACATGAGTAGTCAAGGTATAGAAGAACTTCAAATACTCCATTAGCCTCCACACAATTGCCCAATCAACAACATTAGGGGTTCCAAGTTGCTCATCTTGATATGTTAGGCGATCTAGGCACTTGCTGAAGTTATCCATAGTTGATTCTAGAACTCTAAATGCACCTTCATACCTTTCAGCGAATTCCAACATGAGATAAGTTAAATTCCATCGAGTTGGCACGTCTAACGAGAACAATTTCTTTGACTCTATTGCTCCATACACAAAGCATTTCTTGAATGTTGCATATCTACTAGGAGAAGCCTTCACCCATTTCACTGCTTCTCTCACCCTCTCAACTGATTTCCCAATATCTTTGAGCCCTTCGGTCACAACCAGATTAATAATGTGAGCTACACATCTCACATGCAAGTACTTGCCATCAAAAAAATCTGACCCCAAAGCTTCACTTTGTGCTTTATGTGGGTAATGGCAGTGGTATTGGCACTTGCATTATCCATGGTAATGGATAGGACATTCTTAATGTTCCACTCCTCAATGCATACAACAAGTGTCTTCCCAATATCAGACCCAGCATGACTAGTGATTTGAACAAAAGCAATGATCTTCTTATATAGTTTCCAATCTTTGCCAATAAAATGAGCAGTTATGCACATGAAGTTCAGATTTGACAAAGAAGTCAAAGCATCAGTTGTACTTGAGATCCTCCCATGACACTTTGTTGAAAAGTAGTCCTTGTATCTATCTTTGTTCTCAAGAAACAATCGAAAGCAATCCTCCCTAACAATTTTCCTACTCGGTATCTTAAACATTGGACATACCCTTGACATGAAACGTCAGAACCTTTCATGCTCAACATATCGAAAAGGAAGTTCATCAAGTATAATCATTTCAACCAAAGCCATTCTAGCATCATCTTGATCAAACTTCCAGGTACTTCAAGTACCTACCTGACCATCTCCTGTTGGTTGCAAGTTCAAAGCCAATTGACTCTTGTCCACAGGCTTCTTTGTACAAGATAAATCATGTGTCTTCAACCCAGATGTTCCATTACTAATCGGATGAGCAGTAATTACACCTTGACAATAATTGCAAGTTGCTTTATCATTTCCTTCTTTATTTTTGGAGCCCACAAATTGCTTCCAATATGGTGATCTTTTTTCCATCACCTTCCGCTTTTTAGGTGCTGCACCGGTAACCTCTGTCAGTGTGCTATCACCTGCTCCATGTACTAGTGGAGGTTGAGTAGAAGGCAAAGGAGTTGAAGCTGTAGCGACGTCACTAGAGGCCGGAGTAGTACTGCCTGGGGTAGTAACCCTGGCTTGGTTTGTCCTATAAACAATCAAATAATGAAAGTGGAAAGGATGAATAGTTGAGTTTGCAAAATAGACACAAAAATGACAAAGATGGAAATACTGGTCGTACCCAACAAAACTCTCATGCCCACATTTTCTTCAGTTTTCATTATTTTGACAAAAGTGGGGTATTGTGGTGCTTACATTGAACAAAGAAGATTGAGGTGGTGTGCAAAGTCCTTCTGTTGTTGCCAAGAACCCAAAATGAGGTGAGATTGTGAGGAATAGAAGGATGTGATGGAGATTGGGGATTGAGTGAACTAGATCTATGTTGGCAGCAATGATTCCTTCATTTCTTGACACTAGTTGATTGCGGGTAGTCTTTGATGTAGGTTGAGCGGTTCAGAGCTTGAGCTTGAGAGTGCCAACGGAAATTGGAGCAGAAAGTGACCTAGGTTTTTTGTGTGGGATGAGACACGAGAGTAGGGATGGCAATGGGTCGGGTTGGGGCGGGTTTCGTCAAACCCAAACCCATGGGTTTATCCGCAAAAAAAACCTGGGTAAAACCCGTGGGCTTGAAAAACTCAAACCCAACCCAACCCGCTGGGTATCCGCGGGTTCATGGGTACCCGTGGGTTTTTGTGTTAAAAAATTTACAATAGCAAGTTTTTTTCAAAATAAAAGTTTAACATCAATTTTCTCATACAAAAAACACCAATCTAGAGCATACAAGCAAACCGCAAATGATCAATAGAAATTGTTCAAAATTAAAGATAAACATCTATAAACAATAAGATTAATTGAAAGCTTCTTCCTCGTCAACTAAGTTTCTTCACTCTCCACTTCATAATATCAACTTCATTCTAAACAATTAGAAAGAACAAATTATACATGTCTCCACAAACATAAAGAATATTAGTTATTTAAGGAAGATATATTATTTAGAATATTAAATATACCGGGAAAGTAATTATATATGTGTGAGCGGGTACCAATGGGGCGGGTTTACCTAAACCCAAACCTGACCCGACCCGATGAATAGTGTAGCGGGTTTAAACCCGAACCCGACCCAAAACCCGTCAACACGGATTTTACCCGCGTTGACCGGGTTGGGTCGGGTCATGCAGTCAAAAGCGCGATTCTACCTAGAAGCGGAAAAGGGGTAAAATCGTAAAACGTAGAATCAAAGCGTAAAAGCGTAAGTTTTTGACGCATACTGAAAAATAACTAAAAATCTATTAAGTAGGACATATGCTATGCAAAATATGAATGCACAGAATTTAGATAAGTTAATAAATACATGTGATTCATGTTTAAAGTAGAGCAACTTATAGCATCTTAATAATAAGTTCGTAAACATAAATTTTAACGATAAGCCACTTTTCCCTCTATGCTAATGAATTTGGGAAAACCCTAGTTGGTGAATTAGATTACTCTATTGAAGTAGAATGCATCCAAGTATCTAGTATGTATCTTTTAATCTCAAATGTATCATATTGTTAGTGATTTACTTTAAAAATATACCTTTTATAATTAATTTCATGAAAAGAATACTCATGTAGCGAACTAAAAGCGTAAAAACGTAAAGCGTTTTGGTGAACTAGAACCGTAAAACCGTAAGTTTTTAAGTTTTAAAGCGCAATTTAGTCTGATTTTATACACTTAAGTTTTTATATGGAAACGAAAGCGTTTTGGTGACCCAAAAGCGTAAAATCGTAAGTTTTTAAGTTTTAAATCGCGATTTTGACTGCATTAGTCGGGTGGGTACCCGTGGATTCAGGTGTTGTTGCCATCCTACACGAGAGTAGTGTGGACTTAAGGCTTTGGGATTGGGATTGTGGGTTCCTGTTGGGTTGGGCAATGGGGGATTGATCGTAAAATTCCAAAAAGTAAGGGAATGGGCCAACTTGAATAGTTGGGAGTTCTTTTAGTTGTAGGCCCGAGTGAGGGTAGCCTAATGTGATTTGTGGGTATTTTTTTATAAGTATTAAAATGTACACTAATATATATTTCGGTATTTTTCAGTATATTGATATAATACTGATCTCAATCGCGTAATCTCTAATACCGAATAATACTTAATTTTATATTCAATTCCAGTCCCATGAAATAATACGTATATTCGGTAATACCAAATATTAACAAATTCAGTATATACCAAATACCGGTACCAAACTTCCAACCTAGATGAACCCATAAAAAATGTAATACATTAATTATATCTTAAATTTAACAGAAAAAAAAAAGACTTAATCTTGATAATATATTAACCAAATACAACGCTTGAAATTTCATCATCCCTTAGTCTAAAAAGTAAAAACCACACAACTGATCACCCATTGCCGATCGCTAGCCCAAACTAATTTTCCCGCCAATATGCGAACTGTTCGTTACGCTGCATAAAACCAACAGTCTCCCTCTCTCCCTCGGCCGAAATCCAAGAAAATTCTCACCGCCTCAGATACGCCACTGACGACTCATCCTCCGCTTTCCTTCTCCAGCCTCACCGCCATACTTCCTCCGCTCCAAGAAACTCTCTCCGCCAGAAATCGATCTCTGTTTCCGTTCGCCTCTTCTCAAATCTCTCCAGCAGCCGGACTCTCAATCCGATTCTCTCTCCTCGCGATGCAGCAGAGACAGACGATCTCTTCGAGAGCACCGCCGCAAGATCACCACCATCACACCATCAACGTACATGACGACGACCTCCCTCCCTACCACCACCGCCGCTCCTACTTCGCCGGAGCCGCATCCGCCACCAACTGGATCCACGCCATTCCCGCCGTCGTCGTTCTCTGCTTCGTCATTCTCTGGTGGTTCTCTTCCCCAGGTAAAACCCCTCGCTGAACTTCTAATCCGCGATTCTTCACGGAATTTCATTCTGTTACTTTCGAATTCCCCCCTTCCCGATCAGCTTCCAGTAATTCATTTCTCTCTGCGCCTTTCTTATTGCTCTGTTTCTTGTTGCGTTCTTGCTGCTAGCTAGGGTTCTTGTTTCTTGCCGCTTCTCTGGCAATTGATTTGCCTTCGATTACGATCGAGTTGAATGCGATACTGAAAATGAAATTGAGTATGGTTAAGTGAATACGATAGAGTCGATGACCTGAATTGTTAGGCTAGCTGAAATTGATTCACTGATTCCAGAAATGTCAGGGTCGGAGCTTGCGTCGATTTCAATGAACTAGTGAAATTGATTCGAGATCTGATTCCAGTTTGCGTGTCGAATTGAGATGAGGGAATAGATTTTACTGGTTACCTTTTCCTCGGTTTCCATCAGCTCAACGGCACGGCGATTCTCAGTTCATGTGCCTTGATCCGTTTGTTTCCCGAGAAAAAATTAGAGTGGAAAATTGGCGTTTTCTTGCTTACTTTTTCTTTTTCCGTTCACAAGTTAGATGAAATTCACTTTGGTAGTGTAGTCATTGCATTAGCCAATGAAGAAATCACTAATCACAGTTTGATGTCACTTTGGGCTGCAGTGGTCATAGAGATGATGGATGGACGAATGGTAGGAACACATCCGATCGACTATGAGAATGTCAGTGTCAGTTTCAACGCTAACTTGGTCGAGCTTGCGGTCTGGGAATCCATGGCGCCTGATGGCTCTCTTCCAGATCTCAACATTACAGCACCACCTGGACCAAGTCAAGCACTTCTGGCCGACGATACTACACACGGATGATCGAATTTGCTTGGGACCTTCTTCTGTCGCCATAAAAGGTCTGAGAAACGATCAACCCCATTTCCTTTTCCCTTCCAAAGAAGTAATATTGGAGTTTTGGTTGCATATGGATATGCTGGTGTAGGTATGTCCATTTTTACTTCTGCAACAACAACCTAACAACTCCACTAAGGCAAAACTGTGTCTTACATACTACTGCATCTTTTTAGGGCAACTACTACATGTTGGCAGCAGCTTGTATCAAATTTTGTGTTACAACATGAAGTAGAACACAATGAAATGAATGATGAATGAACAGAAAAATGCTAGTCGATTCTTCTTGGCACCATTGATTGGGTTCACAGTTCTTTTCTGGGTCTTCTTCGTGGTGTGATGAAAGCTAGAAACCGTCAATATTGCTTCCTTAGCTCTCACTTTCCGTTAGTTTGTTTGTAGTAGTTGCCTTTACTACTGTATGCATTTCTGAGAAGAAGGGAAATGGGATGGAGTTATGGAGATGGACAAGCCGTATTCCCCCCATTTCATTTCTTATCCAGTTCACTGATCTCGCCTGTTCGACAACTCCCCACCCACACGTACATCGAATCTGTTCGATTCGATGGAAGAACTCTGCAGCAATCCCTCCTTGGTGACTGCTCACATAAACCAGACCAAAATGTGAAACACTCAACAGAAAACTAACATCCCACTAAGACAAACATGTTGTGGCATAGGGTAGGAATGTACCTTCTTCCATCTCTGGTAGTCAGGACGCTTCACAACTACAATGGAGTTGATCTTCTGCGGCGAAGCCATCTTCCATCGACAGTAAGGCGAAGGGGTCTTGTGCCGGTAGTACACCCCAACAGACTTCTTTCTAGCACGATCGAGTTTAGTGGCGCTCATGTAGAAGATGAAGGGCTTGAGGCAAGGGTGCTTAGTGACAGGCCTAGTGTTCATCGAGTAGGCGGTGTAGTCAGCTCGCTTGTACCAGTTTTCGAACGTCCTAGTTGGCACCTCGAGCTCTCTGGGCGAGATCACCCCTCTCCACACTTGAACCGCATACCCCCACGAAACCGATACGGACCAGTACCTGTCCCTGTCGTAGCATATGGACTGCTGAATCACACTTGCCGCGTCCACCCTCACCGATTGAAACAGCTGGTGCAGAGCTTCCACTCTGCTCTTCCCTGGAAATATTGGCTCTACTATGTCTAGGTGGTGCAGTGAGGCCAGCGGCGTCACTGGATGTGCTGCCAGTAGACCCAATAGGTCTCCTGATACATCGTACTGCAACAAACCCAATCATCAACTAGTGAAAGCATGTCGAAATTGGTAGCTAGCTAGGTAGTCCGATTTAGAATCGGATCGAATCGATGTAGTCTAGAATAAAAACGAATAAGGACCGATTTGGGTATATTTGGTTCGAATTCGAATGTACTTTGTAGATTGAGATTGAATCGGACCAACCCGGCACACTGAAAAGAAGACAAACCTGATGAAATCCAGGTTCCTTGGTGAGAGGAACGCCGAGCTCGGCCATACAAGCATGAACCCTATCGTCGCTGCCGTACAGCCCAGGGTAGCGCTGGATGCACTTGTCCTGGATCTGGGCGAGCTCGCGGGCGAGAGGGTAGCTGATGGCGAAGCCGCCGCCGCCGTAGGCCATGTTGTAGGAGAAGTAGATGTTCTGCAGGTGGCTCTCCGACGAGCTCCCGATGTAATAGGGCTGGCGGTGGTCGTACTTGTCGAGGATCCGGGCGACGTTCTCGGGGATGAAAACGGTGTCGTCGTCGCCCATGACGAACCACCTCACGTCTTTCAACCCGAGCTTCAGCGTCTCCGAGACGACCCTGGAGATCCGGAGAGCCGATCGGTGGCCCTGCCGGTTGGAGTACTTGAATTCGGACGTGTCGCCGGAGATCTTGATGTCGGGCAGGGCCTCATCCTTCTTTTCCCTGTTCTTGGGCCTGGGAACGGGCTGGTCCATCCAAACTACGGCCCGGCTCGACCTGGGCCTCCACCACACTTTCACGTACTCTTTCCTCGTCTCCCATAGCTCCGCCGATGCCGCGATGCCGAACACCAGGTGCTTCACCTCCGTCCCGAACCCGATCGGCGGCGACAAAGGACAAGATATCGGCGGAGGAGGAGGAGGAGGAGGGCGGCGTTCGATTTTAGGGGCGGTTTTGTTCTTGAGGTGGTGATGGCGGGCGTTCTCCAGTGGCTGTTGGGATTTGGAGACGGAGGAGGAGATGTTTCGGATGATCTCGTAGTGTTCCTCGACGGGGATGCAACGGCGTTCCACGGCTGCGGCGTTGGTGGACAATGAGGCGAAGGTGACGTAATAGTAATAGAGGAGGTAGAGCACTAAAGTGACGATGAAGAGCAGAATCAGATACTTCCTCAACCTCACTGCCAGACCGTGCATTTTCTCTTTACTGAACGGCGGGCAATTGTTTCTATCCCTGAGTTTTGTTTTTTTAGCTCCGGCGCCGATTGGTGTAACAATTCATTTCGTTTGGAGAAATCTTCGGATCTTGGAGAAACAGAGACTGGGGAAGGCAGAGGTTAGGGAGAGACGGAGATATCGCGGGAATGTTTTCTTTGCCTTTTCTTTTTTACATCTCTGTTTTTTTTTTTTTTTTCCTCTCGTTTTTGGCGGTCTGGGTTGGCTCAGGAGGGAATACCGAACTTGAAATGCGGGTTGAATTAGACCCTTTTGACCTTATTTTTATTTTTTTAAATTCAACCACGACTCTCCAGGACTTTTGGACGGCATAATAGATGAATAGTATAGCCTTCCACCGATGCTCTGTTTCTCCATTTCAAGTTTCAATTGAACACAGCAACCCTGGTTGGTTGGCCAAGGGAAGAAGACAACTGAATTGGGGCTGGGCTTCTGTCTCTGCGTTGCTTAGCAATTGGGCTTTTAACTGGACAAGAAGTTTCATAAAGCCCAATTACTTAGCGGAAGTTTAACTCCCCATTAGCTGGTTTTCAATCAACGAGCTGAACTGGATCGGTGTAGTTTGGGCTGGGCTTTAGAATTAACATTTTAGTCCAGTTGATATGTACTTTAGAATTAATATTTTAGGTATTAAAATATCTCTAGCAGTCTAGCTACTAGCTAGGGTTACCAGATTCCGTGTTATAATTATAGCAACTAGAAGAAATGAAGAGAAAATTCTTATAAATCAAGGATCTCATAAACTTGAAGTTCTATGTGGATCTTCCGTAGCTTCTCAATCCAACTGCCCACTACATATATATCCATCTGGTTCTTCTATATTTATTAGTTTGTTTGTTGAAGTGAGAAAATATGTTTTGTTTGTTTATAAGGGTGCTTTGTGGCCAATTTTGATTCTAAAGTGAGACAATAGAAGTTAGACCAAGACGTTTTGCCAACTAGTTGCTTACTATAGACGTGGACCAAGGGATTACCTCTAAGTATATGTTTTGCTTTCCAAACTTGATGTTATTTAGTCATTAGATGTTAAGCGACGGTTTTCAGACAGCTACTCTAATTTCTAGCGCCATACATTATTATGGTCATTGTTTGGTGGACAATAGAGTGAAAGTGTCACTAATTCATAATATTAAAGATATCATGATACTTAAAAATTTTCGTGACGGAATTAGATTAGGGGTTGGAGTTAGGGGCTGCAAATGAGCTGAGCCGAGTCGATTTTTACTCCAGCTTTAGCTCGGCTCGTTTATAAAAGAGTCGAGCTCGAGCTCAGCTCGTTTATTAACGAGCCAAGTCGAGTTCGAGCTAGCTTGTTTACTAAAATCTTGACTTTTATTTGGCACTTCATTTTGTATATCATGGTACATATCTATTATTTTGTTAGCTAATCTCGTATTATACTTTGTTGGTAACATATATCATTTAGTTAATAATTTTTAACTACTCCATATCATGTTATTTCATAGTATCGAAGCAAACTATGATACATAATTTCTTTTTAAAGTAGAAAATAGGCAAAATTCATTTGTGTAGCCAAAACTTTGACGTTTGTGACAATAATAGCCACTTTTGGAAAAATACCAAAAATAGCCAAAAATTTGAAAGTTTGATGACAATAATAGCCATTTCCGTTACATAGTTTGACGGAGTCAGTGACACCGTTAGTCGAATTAACAGAATGATGATCTGGCTGCCAACTCACAGGACACATCATCGAAAACTCAATAACTCTTGCCACATGAATGCCATGTCATATATTAATTTAAAAATAAATAAAAAATCAAAATTATTTTCTCATCCTCTCTCCTCTCCTACCAGCGCCATTGGCCGCCGCCCTTCTCTCCAACTCTTCCTCTTCCCCTGCTGCGAGAAGCAGATTTCCGGCGTAGGCAGCGTGGTGATGCGACGGAGAAGTGTACAGTTGGAAGAAAAGGCAGATCAAGAGACGGAAAGCCATATAAAAACTAGCCGAAAACTAAAGTCAAAACAACCAAAAGAACATATACGCAATCTAATACAATTTCTTGACGCCTGAGCATAAACACGAACACATTCAAACAGAGAAAAACAGAGGGAAGGAGAAGAAGAAAGAGGTATGAGATTGAAGAACAGAGCAAATCTGGAACTCAATCTCCCGATCCTGCATAACCCTTTGTTGCATATCGCCGCAGCCGTTCTTGAGGAAAAAAAAAAGAAGAAGAAAAAGTTATTAGATTGAAGAACACAGAGACCGAGATGGGAAAGGGGAAAATTGAAATTCCCTTCGCGTGCTCTTCCCACAGTTAATTGGAGATCCTCCGTCCAGAGGCTCTCCTTCTGCAGAAACACGAAGCACAAACCCCCCCTTAGTCTATTCTTCCCTGTGCCAGCTCTGCCACCAGACTAGGTCGGGAATGGAGTTTCAGTCATGCTTCCCTGCGCTGGCTCTCCTCTTCTTCCTTCTCCACTCTAAAATCCTGCGCTTCAGTCATTCTTCCGATTCAATTCACCTGTTTCACGCTAGGGATTCGTAGAGGGGTTCCGCCTCCTTCGCTTCCAAATCGGTGAAAGATGATGACAGCGTCGTTTCTGCGGTCTCCTTTGTGGATCGAGATGCTGACTTTCTTGTGCCTTTTTTATAGCCGGCGGGGGCGGCCGCGTCTGAGCAATCTGAAGTGATGGTGATTTTGAAAGACCCGCTGACGGCTACGTTTGACGGTTGCGTCTCCTGCATCGCCTTGCCCCGCCGCCACTTCATCACGCCAGAGTTAAGGTGTTCAAGATCAGATTCAAGAGCACGAACAAGCTCGATGGATAGCCGAATTTCTTCATCAAGCTGATCCCGAATCCAACAATCAAAACTAAAAACAAAAATAAAGAAGAGGAAAATAGATCTGAAGCCATCGCCACCAATACCTCATCCATTTTGCATATCGTACGGATCTTGGCTCGGCCGCTGCCACGGTGGCGAGTCTCGACCCTGTCTAGGCGACCGGCTTCTTCTTTGCGGCGTCGGGAGCTGGGGTTTAGGGGGTGGAGGCTTGACAACGGCTGAGATGTGTTTGGGTTTGATTGCAGGTCTTAGATTGAAATTTGAGTGACCAGTGTGGCGGCCGGAAATCTGGCTGTGGCCGGGAAGGGAGGACATTTTGGGCGAATATGATGACGGTAAGATATCAATCGCCATTATTGGGAAGCGAAGAGAGAGAAAGTTTTCGGTGGAGAGATGGAGTGTGAGATGAGATGAACAGAAGGGGAAAGAAAATGGTTAATAGTTTATTATTATTTTTTTATATTAATTCCATGTCATATTGGTATTAACCAAAAAGTTGACAAGTCAGATTTTCCGTTAATCCAGTCAGCGTGTTAGATGACACCGTTAAAGTATTGGACGGAAGTGGCTATTTTTGGTATTTCGCCAAAAGTGGCTATATTTGGCTAAACCGTCAAAGATTTGGCTATACAAGTGTATTTGGCCTAGAAAATAAGATATATTTGCTCACATACTCAACGTATTAGCCTTTATATATGGTGAGATAGATAATTTAACAACCATACGAATTAAAATCATAAGATATAGATTGATTCGTCCATAAGTCGGTAATCGAGTTGGCTCTCTAGCCACATGTTGAGACATATCATGAACTCTAAACGAGCCAGCTCACGAGTTTAGCTCAACAAGCCACCGAGTCGAGCCAGCTGGCGAGCTTCACGAGTTGAACAAAACTTAGCTCATGTTCGGCTCGTTTATTAACAAGTCGAGTTTCGAACGAGCTTTTCTCGAGTCGAACGCCGAGCCGCTCGCGAGCAGCTCGGCTCATTTGCAGCCCTAGTTGGAGCCCATTATAAAGTTTGCTTGTGCAAAGGTAGAACTAAGGATAGTCTGATTATCATGTTGTTTTTCTCTAAGGCTCATTTTCTAACCCATTAAATTTTATTTATATATTGAAAATAACGTCAAATCTTCTACTAAAATATAGTTTGAATACAACACATAATCACTCAACTGTCTGTAATATTATTGATATTACGACAAGGAATTTTCACATACACGTTTGTAAGAATACTCTAAACTCTATCAATACTCCGATAAATTAAATTTATAAGAAGGATCGGTTAGCACTTACAATACTGCTGGTGGCTTTCAACCGATTGGAGGTATATTACAATACTGCCGTCATTTGCTTTGCTTATGTGATCAGTTACAAAATCATGGCTTACATAAAAAGAAAGTGAGCTAATCAACGACTAATTAAAGCAATTGATTGCACTTAATTTCTCCAGTTGGTTTCCTGTTCTTCCACTATAAGTTCTGTAATATACCTCCAATGTCGTTGCCAACCCTTGCTGGTCTTCCATAAAGGACCATTACCCAGATGTCACAACAGTATATTTAAGGGAAGTTTTGAACGTTAGTACCTTTCTAATTCAGCATTGGCCTAGATGGAAGGGGGACATAGTTGTCACAGATTGTGACCTATCCCAACCAAGGGATAAGCGTTTGGAGGATATCCATTGCAAGCCAAGACCTGCTTCACGTGGCAACCGGTCGCTATCAGTTTGTGACAGTACCCATATCCCTTCATTTCTCCTACGCATATAGCGACATCGTTTAATTACTGAAAAAAGTTGGTCTTTTCTCTTTCAATGAGTGACGGCTTCAACAAGTTAGTTAAACCTACTGATCGAGAGTGAAAAGTTCTTGGTGGATATCGATCGATCGGCACATGAATCATAACTAGAAGGGCGACTTTTGTGTAGGATGGAAATGGGTTTGGGTTCGAGATCATTTTTATGCTGTAATATAACATGTGTAACCATACTTTTATGGAAAGATGGGTCGTTTGCTTCGTGAATTCGAAAAATGAACGTTTTGGTATAACTTGGGTTTTGATAAATCATGGATACATGAGCGTTTTGGGTTCATTAAGAATTTGAAAATGTACATCAAATTACCTAACAACGTTGAGTGTTCATCAACAATAGGGTTTGATTCTAAGAGATTGACTAACTACCTCTCAAGTGATACACCACATGTTCAAATTACTCAACAACGATACGAAGACTTAAAGGAAATTTGTCTCAAGACCACTAATTTAGAAACTCAAATTTCATATGTTTCTTCTTGGGTTATATGCTTTACATACATATGCATAGAGGTATTATCATCCAAGTCATTGATGATGTCCCTCAAATGAAGAATCTCGTGATTTTATCTTGGAGTTTCTACCGCAGATAAAATTAAAGAGTCTTGAAGATAACATATATGAGTGTTGAAAAGTTTTCAAATACATATTCTAGAGGGTCGGTCGAGCACTAGTTAAGTTGGTGTTTTCCTAACCAGAAATGACGTAGTAGATATTCTTGTCCGAGGAACTAGATGCATCTCTCTATGACCCAGATCTAAGAAGTTGGAACACAAATGATATCTCTAAGACTCTAACTCAATCCATTTAAAAGATAACACCTTGCACGCCATCACATTACACATATTGTTCTGTAACACTAACATATACGAGTGTTGCTAATTAATTCAACCAAAACCCTAATATCATCTCCATCGCTAGAATTTGGCAATTGCCAAATGAGGTGGATGGTGATGTAGCAATCCACTAGCAATTACTAGGGATGTATGACCTATTGTTAAGTTAGCAATCTTGCTAAATTAGCAAGTTCCTTAGCAATGCCACCTAGACCAATGGGACCAACCTTTCATATTTTTTTCTTTTTATTTCTTTTCTTCATCATTTTTACATATCACATTATTGTTTTTAAGTTGTTGATTAAAAACATTTTTATATAATTAATTATTAATTAGAGAAGTAATCTTGATACACTTTTTTAGTTATAAATAATATAGAATATTTCAATAAACCAAAGTTCGAAATACTTGTTTCAATTAATGATTAATTATATAATATTTAGATATTTTTTATAACACAACATACTAAACCCCAATTTTATGTATAAATATAAGATTGTTAAATACATTATGATTTATATATTATTAACTGTGCAAAAAGTATTTAGAAGAAAATATAATAAGGGATATTGATATGTTGTAGGGCCCATCAATAGAAATTGCTAAAGGATTGTTGGAATGTAGATGGTTAGAAATTGTTGAGTGAGGTAATTGTTAAAATTGGTGATGTACGTGGATATGGGGGACCACTTTAAAAATTGCCAAACACTTTCTGAGATGGAGATGGTCTAGAAACTCGCTCCAAGCCCAAATTCATAAGCACATAGGTCTGAATGCCCCTTGAGTTACTTAACATGACTCTTCAAAACACTGAAAATACCTCCGTCACATCATTTTGTGTCACGTATATATACTAGGCAAATACTTTAGGTAACGTTGTTCCAGAAAATGTAAATTATCATACGAACAACCAATGAAGGGGTATGACGACATACGTTTACCGTCAAACCTCCTAATAGCTACATAATCTCGCGTGTACTGTAGCACTCATGTTTTTCCTTTGTGTCGAGATCTAGAAATTTCCTCTAGTAACTTGATCATCAGACGATACTGAAATTGCCTATGATCATCACTTGGATATCTAGCTAGTATATGTCTCTTCTCAACAGCTTCGATCTCCCCGGCCAAAGCACTAAAAAGGGTATAAGTAGCTAACTCATTTCACCCCATCTTTAGCCTATCAATACATGTGCATGCAGTAAGGTAAGGAGATGTAAGACGTATTCATTAGAATAGTTGGAAAGGGGAAATATTAACCACATCAAGCAAAAGAAGGTTTTTTTTTTGTTGTTGTTTACTTTCTCTCTCTCGAAGGTTTGACATCAACTGTAGATTTTTAATTAAAGTTTGGGATTGCTTGTTTTTGTATAAGGATTTTAGAGATTAATGTGTGGCAGGCTGTTGTGATTAAGAAAGAAGGTGGTGATGTTAAAGAGTTGGGGTATGTGTGTTGAAAGAAGGATGAGAGTAGGGTTGGACAATCGGTTAGAGGTTAACCGACCAATTACAATCAAAACCGGTCGGTTATCCACTAACCGAAAACCGAGATAATCAAAAACCGGTCGGTATTTGGAGAGATGGACAAGATGTTTTTGGTCTTGGAGTAGTTCGATTAACCGAAACCGAGATAGTCGAAGTTGTAAGGCCTCTCTTCAATCGGTGGTAGTTAGGTTTGGGAGGTGGTTTGGTTTAACCGATAACCAACATTTCGGTTTGCGGTTATAAACGAATCGACCGAACTCCACCCCTAGATGAGAGCTAGCTAGCAAAAGTTGGATAGATATTTCCCCATAGGCATAGGTGGGCATGCATGGACATTGGACATGGTCCCGCCATTACCATAAGGCAGAGGTAGAGAGAGAGAGAGAGAGAGAGAGAACATGAGTGGCGGTCGGGAGAGAGTCCAAATTCCCAACGTGGGTACCCAACAGAAACACACATACACAGACTCTGGCTAGCCTGGCTAGTTGCATATGGAGAGAGAGAGAGAGAGAGAGAGAGAGAGAGAGAGAGAGAGAGAGAGAGAGAGAGAGAGAGAGAGAGAGAGAGAGAGAGAGAGAGAGAAAGCTAGCTTTTTGTTCAGTTTCCTCCTTTCTGGCCCATCCTGCAGCCGGCCGCAGGAAAGCAGCTCAAACCTCTCCCTCCCTCAGCAGCAAAGTGGACGATTCAGGAGAGAGATCAGATCAGTGTGCCTTTTTCCCCCTATATATATATATTAAGCAGCATTATTGACGGCCGATTGATTGAAGATTTAGGAGGAATTTGCAGCAGCTAGCGTCGACAGGGAAGGATGGAAACGTAGGAGGGGAATATTTGGGGGCGATGATCAGGATCCGATGAGGAAGAAGGGAGATCCATGTTCCATTCATATTTCATAAGAGAGGAATACAGAGCCCATATGTCCCATGTGGCCGGGCAACAATAAGATAGGCTGTGGCTGTGGCTGTGCATGATCGATCAGGCATGGGCGCCTTGTTCTTCATCATCATTCATTCCACCACAATAATTCTCGGCCGGCGTTTCTTGCTCTACTAGCCTAGTTTGCATACCTATATAAATACCGCAACTCCTCCTCCCCAATTTTTCACTCAACCCGAAGAAGAAGAAGAAGAAGATCAAGAATCCTCCAATAGTGCAACTATCTCCTACCTTAGCTTTGCTTCGCTCCCCAAGAATTTCCAGGTCCGTCTTCTTCTTCTTTATTGTAACTTGCTTGTTTGCTACTTCTAATTAATTCACTGAGATTGCTATACTGTGTTATGTTTTTTTTATTTCAGTAGAATATTGATCACTAATATGAAATTAAATCTATTATTAGTTCAGTTATTTAGTCTTTATTCATACAAATTGGGAGAAGTTCGATTATATACATACATGATAAATAAATAAATAAATAAATATCATTAAATAAATATCAGTCGACCAATTGCTTTCGAAATTAAGTGGATCGATCCCCACTAGCTCGGAGAAGGGAGAAGTCGCCATTGGAGCGAGGTGTGATATGATAGTGAAAGACGCAGCAGCTAGCACTAGATAAGATACTTCATTTTCATCATCATTTACAATTGGTACCTGACTTCCTCCCCCACACACCCTAACCTAAATGGACGTAACGTAACTGTAGTAAGGTGGTTCAAATAACCCTACCACCTGTTTTCGTATTAATTATTTTAAGTGTTTATCCTAACCACCACAATTTCCAAGTTGAACCATCCCTTTCCTCTCTCCACTTCTTGATATGATTTAAATTTTTTTTTTCTTGATAACAAGAGAGATTGACTTGTTGGTGGTGGGTACTATATATATTTTTTTCCCATTCCTCTACACTTTTTCAACAAATTTATGTTGCATAAATGCAAAACTAGTGTACGTTCTCTATCTGAACAATGTGATTCAAATATTAATGGTATTAGGAAAAAAATCAGTTTGTGTATTATGTCATCTGGGGAATATAAATATATATCAATGTGATAAATAATAGTCCAATTGTTTAAAATATGCCTAATTTGGTTATATACATCGTTCACTCATACTTTGTACGTAAGTCGTTCTAAATTACTTTTATACTATATGTGCTAACAGTTTAGAGTTTGACGGTTCAATCTGATTCGTTATATTTTCTTGGTAATTAGCCCACCAAATTTCATTATTTCATATGATTAGTTCTTTCCGTATATATATATATATGTAGCCAGCAAGGCTTTGTATTTCAAAACACGGCTATTATTTTTAGGGATTATGTACTTCTTTTTTATACGAAAAATGAATTTGAATTTTCCCTCCTTGGACGAGTAATTTAATTAATATATTTGCAGGAATGGGGAAACCGGAAAATCAACCACCACCGCCAAGAGACTCTCGCGGTTCACTCGAAGTCTTCAACCCGTCCACATTCTCAACCCGACCCACTAACCCGCCCTTCCGCCCCACCTCCACTTGGCAAACCCTGACTGGTCCACGTGACAGCGCTGCCGGACCCGAACCACCCACCCTCCCCTCCGAACCGGTTCAGGCCCCGGAGATAACCTCATGGATGGCCCTCAAGGACCCGACTCCCACCCCGCCGCCCTCCACAACGCCCGCCCGCGCTGGCGCCGGCGGCAGCGGCAGCGGGGTCGGCGCGGCAGCCAAAAGGGCGGCGGAATGGGGGCTGGTCCTGAAAACCGACGACGAGACGGGCAAACCCCAAGGAGTCTCGGTCCGGAGCTCGGGCGGGGACGACCCGGCCGGCAGCAAAGCTTCGAGGAGGAACTCCGGCAATTCCGCGCGGAGCTCGGGCGAATACTCCGACGACGGGGGTAAGGACAACAGAGGAGGAATCCCCAGGGTGTCGGAAGACATCAAAGCTGCTCTGTCCTCGTTCCAGCAAACGTTTGTGGTCTCGGATGCTACCAAACCCGATTACCCGATCCTGTACGCCAGCGAAGGGTTCTTCAAGATGACCGGTTACACTTCCAAAGAAGTGGTTGGCAGGAACTGGTAATTAATTTGCTTTTTCAAAATTTTCACTGTGCTGCTGACGAACCAGCTTGACAATTTGTTGACCCTTTTCTTTGCGGGTTGTGGTTTACAGCCGGTTTCTACAAGGATCGGGTACTGACCCGGAAGATGTAGCCAAAATCAGGGAGTCGCTGCAGAATGGGGGAAGTTACTGCGGGAGGCTGCTGAATTACAAGAAAGATGGGACGCCATTTTGGAACCTGCTCACTGTTACTCCCATCAAAGACGACGATGGCAAAGTGCTCAAATTCATTGGGTTAGTTTTAAACTCGCAACTTTTTACTCCTTCCAGTCCAGCCTTACTTCTTCAGTAGAGTTTACCAATTTGTTTACTTTCCGATGAACAGTAGAGTATACCAATTTGTTTACTTTCTGATGAATTGTGAATGGGGAAGGAAAACGAAGTGATGGGTTGTCTGTGAAATGCCCTGGAATGGAGGAAAGCTGCTTGCTTTTTAGCTTTGATGGAAGGAAAGCACGTTCTTGGTACTCATACTATAAGTGAGAACAAAAAAGGTTGATCTTTTTGGAAAGTAGTTGTCGTTTCTCCAGGCAAGATAGCAGTGAATGCCTGCCTGCCTGCCCATCATCCTTATGCCAGGCCAACGAATAATGAAGTGAATTGGAAATAGGGGTGGGTAGAACTGTGTTAGCGACATTGATGAGTGTCCTACAACAACATACCACATGGAGGAACTGACCATCCAGACCCTTCAGAGTCCCATACCATAACACGGAACCAGAAAAGAAAGTTTACCAGCTTGCAGCTACTGTCCAAATTTCAGTGTCACCTCAAATAATTGCAGGCTTTTTCTTCTTTTCTTTTGGGGGTGATCGAGTGAAGTCTCGACTTAGCAATCACCCAATGCAAATGCTGGACAGTGACCCACAGGCCACAAATGTGGATGAAGATAGGCAGGAGATAGAAATTTGCAGCGGGGCAACTTTTCTGGCTTGATTAGGATTGTGTCACATTATACTGGCTGTAAATGAGTGTGGCCACGTTTCCCTTTTCGTTTTTCTGATTTATTTTTTGGCTTTCGCTGTCTGGTGATTTGGCAGAATGCAGGTGGAAGTCAGCAAGTTCACTGAGGGGTCCAAGGAAAAGATGCTGCGTCCCAATGGATTGCCTGAATCTTTGATTCGATATGATGGTACTTCATACCTATCTTATTACTAAAGCAGAGAGTTTAAAGTTTGGGAGGATCAGATAGTTTCACCCATTGAATCACTGCTGCCAACTGGACTATTGTTTTAAGTGTTCTGCGTTGCAATCCGTAAACGATTGCAACTTATAGCTAACAGGGTTGGCCCGAGTACAACAGAATGCAAAGATTACCTGTTAAGCTATAGAAACTCAAATTTTCACTCAATGGTCTACAATATGTCTAAATCATGTGTCAACATCTGGGAAATTTACGAGCATGTTGACTTAGAATTTGACTTGAAATTGACTACACTAATAATATTTTGTTGGTCTACGAGATATGAGAGGGATTGATGACATAATACTGCCAACATGTTCTACTGCTATTTCTCTATTATCCTAGGAGCATTTTCTTCATTGGGGTTGAAAAACAGTAACAAATCTTCCTCTCTGCTGCATAGTTCACAGATAGACACCGGTTTAGGCTGTTGCATTTAGAAATGGACTTAATTGAATCCATGAATCAAAACCTGGTATAGATTCGCAAGGAGTCATAAAATGTGTTTTTTGTTTTGTTGTGCAGCACGTCAAAAGGAGCTTGCTGTAAGTTCAGTTACTGAAATTGTTGAAGCTGTCAAGAGACCCCGTGCACGTAGTGAATCAAAGAACCGCCCTCTATTCAGAAAATCAGAGAGTAGTGGTGGAGGTGATGAAGAGGAGAAAAAAAGGGTTGCAGCCACAGGAAGGCGGAATTCAGAGAGTGTGGCTTCTGAAAGACGCAACTCTCATGGAGATAGGCGTAACTCAATGCAGAGTATCAGTGAGTTGCCAGAGAAGAAGCACAAAAAATCCTCCCGTCGTTCTTTCATGGGGTATTGGCTTATTCTTTTTCCCCCATAGAAATTTTTGGCCGTAGGCACAAATGTAATATATGTATAACTTGTATTCACCAATTCAGTTTCAGGAGAAAAAGTATGCAATCCACTGCTGATAGCTTTGATGAGAAATATGCTGAGGATCTTGATGAAGAGCTCAGTGATTATGATGATGATGATGCTAGGCCTGATAGCTTAGATGACAAAGTAAGGAAGAAGGAAATGAGAAAGGGTATCGATCTTGCTACCACCCTTGAACGTATAGAGAAGAACTTCGTGATTACAGATCCAAGGCTACCAGACAATCCCATCGTAATGTCTCATATACTATTTCACTGTTTATCTCTGAACTTTCCACTTTTTGGACATTGGATGTATTATGCTCATCTTTGGATTATTTTTCAGATCTTTGCCTCCGATAGCTTCTTAGAGTTGACAGAATACAGCCGTGAAGAAATTTTGGGAAGAAATTGTCGGTAGGCCTCATTGCATGACTAACTTGGAAATGTAACTTTTTACGTACCTTATTACTTTTTCTTATGCTTGTTATTGTGTAGGTTTTTGCAAGGACCCGAAACTGATCCAGCGACTGTGATGAAAATAAGGGATGCGATTCATAATCAGACAGAAGTTACAGTGCAGCTGATCAACTACACGAAAACTGGTATGCCTATAGTTGCTATTGTTATCTTATCTGGTAACTATTCTTGAAGCGAGCATTATAGTCTTCAGTCTAGGGTACTTAAGTAGTTATCTCTGTTTTACTTAATTCAGGCAAGAAGTTCTGGAATCTTTTCCATCTGCAGCCTATGCGTGATCTAAAGGTATGGTGCTTTGCAGATTCAGATTGCCAAAAAAAAAAAAAAAAAAAAAACTTTGCTTCTAAATATGATCTAGATGAAAGCATACATATCCTTTTTTCTATCAATGGGAAAAGGAACGTTGGTTTCAAGTTTTAGCTTTTGTGAACAGGGAGAAGTGCAATACTTCATTGGGGTTCAATTAGATGGCAGTGAGCATGTTGAGCCACAGAATAACGCTATTGCCAAGGATGTTGCGAAAGAAGGCGAAAAATTGGTATTGATACTTTAAGACTTATCATCATTTAGCTCTGTTTACAGCAAAGTTCATTTTAGTCAGTGTGAGTAGTCCTCTCTAGAGCTTGTAACTATTCTAATTTGTGACTTGGATGTTTTTTCTACTTTCAGGTGAAAGAAACAGCTGAAAATGTTGGAGTGGCAGCCAGGGAACTTCCAGATGCTAATTTGGTAAATGTCTCCGGATGCTAATGTACAGTTCCAAAGCAGCTCCCTTTTTGTTGTGAATGTATAACATAACAAATTTTATTAACTGCAGACACCAGAAGATTTATGGGCTAATCATTCAAAGCTCGTGCTTCCAAAACCACATAGGAAGAATACTCCTAACTGGGAAGCCATTCAGAAGGTGATTTTTCTGCACATGCAAAATTGAATACTGGAGAAATGGAGAACAAGTCATCTGAGAACTGCAACTATTATCATCTATCTACAGTGGCTTGTTAATTACAATTCATTGTGATACATTTCGATGCATAGCCTTAACCACTTTCTAAGTTTGAAGCAGCATCAACTCATATGAATTTCCTTTCTTGGTTGACAATTGTCTAGTCATGCACCTCGGGATCTTATCTCATAGAATTTTCTTATGTAAATTGCAGATTCAAGATAGCGGAGAACAGATAGGCCTAAAGCATTTTAGGCCAGTGAAGCCCCTGGGATCTGGTGACACTGGGAGGTGGGTGTACCTTTTTCAATTTTCTCTGAACTTGTTCTTGCATTTCTGTTGTTTTTAACCACAAAATTGCAACCTTGTAGGATTTAGGTTATAATGAATTCACAATCACACTTTTGGACATTCAACTTAAAGCTTTTTTGATATATGTTTCTGGGGAGTCTGTTGAATTTTGAACCAAACGCATCTAAGAAGATATTGTATTTGTTATGACTGAACGGCTTCTAAGCAAGTCATGTTATTATGTTTCGACACATGACAACGATATCCTAATAAATGCTTAATTTTCACACTGTTCATTTCTTACTGCAACGAGGCAAGGATATGATTTTTATTCATATATTTTGGCAGTGTCCACTTGGTAGAACTTTGTGGAACTGGCTTGTTCTTTGCCATGAAAGCTATGGACAAAAATGTCATGCTCAACAGGAATAAGGTACTAGAATTTAATGTTTCATAGTTGTCTGATTTAGTACTGTCTCCTATGTCTTCTCCTGATAGTTAAATGATCGGAATCAGCATGGATGAATGTTGTTCATCCCTGTATCTGTTAAGTCAATCCTTTGGGTTAAACCTTTCCTGATTTAGAAGCCTTCACTTCAACTTCCGCGGAATAAGTGAAAATTTCACCCGTCATGCATTCTAACGGCTCATGTTGCTTTGACCCAGGTGCATAGAGCTTGTGCAGAAAGAGAAATACTTGACATGTTGGACCACCCTTTTCTTCCTGCTTTGTATGCTTCCTTTCAGGTCAGATAATGAGATGACTTGTCCCTTTACTTAATCTGGAATTAAATTTGTTTGTCACGCAAATGAAAATACCAAGATCAATATAGTTGATACAGTTTTATGAAAAATTCTGAAATGGTTGAAATTTTAGTTGACATCCTTTTTTTCATACGACTCAGACAAAAACACATATTTGTCTGATAACGGATTACTGCCCGGGTGGAGAGCTCTTTGTTCTTTTGGACAGACAGCCATTGAAGGTGCTGAAGGAAGATGCTGTAAGGTAAACCCAAAAGCTCTTGTCTGTATTTGTGTCTTTGGATGACCACAATTAGTAATACTAGTGATATTGTTTGGCTTGGCATACTGGTAAACTGATTTATCTCATACTTTCCATATTGCAAGCAATTATGTGAGATGTATCAGTCAAAATCCAACTTTCCTATAGTACGATTGTGTGTGCTATTTCAAATGCACCCTAATTCATTTAAAGTGTCAATAGGAATGATATATCGTTCAATCTCCTACTATTTTGCAAATCTTACCCTCATGAGTTCGCCTAACCCAAACAACCTGTTGGATAATATTTTGTAATTCAATACATCTGACTCTTAAATTTCATGATCATAGGTTCTATGCTGCAGAGGTAATTGTTGCATTGGAATATCTCCATTGCCAAGGTAGACTCTATTATATGGTTATTTTCCTGACACCCTGCTGGATCAAATGTAAAAGATTAGATGACATGTTCAGGATATCAGGTCTGATGGCAATTCTATCTTCTGGGTTCCCTTTTCAGGAGTCATTTACAGGGACTTAAAGCCTGAGAACGTTTTACTCCAAGGAAATGGCCATATTGCCTTGACTGACTTTGACCTATCATGTTTGACATCATGCAAGCCACAAGTAAGTTGGTGGTCTCACGCTGCCCTTTACACCATATTTAGTGCGTGGATGCTAACTAATCATACATGTGTGTTAATGCTTCTTCTTTCAGCTGCTTCTTCCAAGTAGCAACGAAAAGAGAAAGAGAAGCAGGCACAACCAAGATCCAATATTCATGGCTGAACCAATGCGGGCATCCAATTCCTTTGTTGGAACTGAAGAGTACATAGCTCCGGTTTGTTCACTCCCAAACTGCACTCTTAACTTTGTAGCGAATTTCACCCGCATGTTTAAAGAACCTTTGGTGTTTCAAGTGTATTTTACTACCTTGATCTTAAATCATCTTATGAGGTCCTTTCATACATAGGTATTGATATCTAAAATTCAGTGCATGGTTCACGCAGTTTATCTGCATCTAGGGCCTTCAGTAATGTTTCAACATTGCCTTGTTATTCTCTTACAGGAAATTATTAGTGCAGCAGGCCATACCAGCGCAGTAGATTGGTGGGCTCTTGGTAATTACTCTCATCCTTGAATTTTATGGCCTTTCTTGTATGCTAGAAGTCTATGATTGCTTGTGCCTCATTTAGGCATCGACCAGTTGGAGTTCCTATCATCAAGTTTTCTGGCTATTTAACTCCCCATTGTTCCTTCCTCAGGAATTCTGCTGTATGAAATGTTCTATGGATACACCCCTTTCAGGGGTAAGACAAGGCAAAAGACATTTGCCAATATCCTTCACAAGGACCTCAAGTTCCCAGCAAGTATTCCGGTGAGAATTTTTAATTTCTCCAAAACATCATTCTCTCTGTTTGACGGCCTGTTTCAACGTACATCAGCATGGATGAATGTTGTTCATCCCTGTATCTGCATGTTTGTGTATGCTCATGCATATCAGCATATGTCATCTAATAGAACACTAATTGGTTAAACTATTTTCCTCGTAAATGCCTTTGTTTACCAATAACGACGAATGTCACCATGCAGGTTAGTCTCCATGCTAAGCAACTGATGTACCGATTGTTGCATAGAGATGCTAAGCACAGACTAGGATCTCGTGAAGGAGCTAGTGAAATCAAGAGGCATCCATTCTTCAAGGGCATGAACTGGGCACTTGTCCGCTGCCTGGTAAGATGGTAGCTTAATTTGTTACCGTCTTTCACTACTCCAATTAACTTTTTTTACTCACAGGATTAGTGTGGACTCCAAAAGATCCACTCTGTAAATTAGTTTCGCCTTGCACATTCAAAGTCTTGCTAAAGTCTATCTCCTTAGATATCCTTTGCTCACTGAATTCTCATCCCTGGCTGCCAGGACTCACCTAAGCTTGAGGCTCCACTATTCGGGAGCGAAGCAGAGAAAGATGCTGCAATCATTGACCCTGAACTACAAGACCTCCAAGCAAATGTTTTCTGAAGAGGTATTTTGAGGCTGGAAGATGCTGCTGGAGTTGAAGATCTTATGTGTTTCGTTGTAACCGTTCAATTGTGTGTTTCATACGGTATCAGGAAACTTTACAGTTGTTTTTTGATGAATTAAGGTTTTGGGAAGCTGTCTTATTGTGTTTTTTTTTATGAGTCTTATTGTATCACAATGTTGTGTAATGTCTGTGTTTGAGGGTGTTATTTGGGAATTTTTGCTGTTCTGCAATGTAAACTTGGTGTTTCTTTTCTTGCTTCTTCCTAATGGTCTTGTTACAAACGGCCCTTACTAGTAAATGCTTTCATGAACTTGAACTCTGACTAGCTTATTTCTGTGCCCTCTTGAACTCTGACTAGCTTATTTCTGTGCCCTTTAAGTCTTCATGCCATGGCAACAGATTGTTGCAACCAGTCCAACTTGTTGTAACCCCACATATGGCCCCTAGCTCTGCCTCCATTCCATTGCATTGCATGCTTGCTATGCCATCCTGCACATTTGGCTTCCGTCGTTCTTCCTTCGGTCACATCTTTGTTCTTAGTCGTCGATCGATGGTATCAACATGGATGGAGTAGATAGTAGATATAGCAACATTATTGATGACAGGCAGAGCTGCTAAGGCAGTCAGAGAGACGAAAGGATCGAGCAACATCTTGTAGGAAGAGGTTGAATGAGTTCAATATTTACATTTACTCAAATCTTATTGTCACCCATTGTCCCATAGTGATTCATTCGCTGTGAAATTTCATCTGAAAGAATCTTTCAGTGACAGCAAACAAACACCAAGGCCAGCCAGACCAATCCAGCGAACTGCATCTTGTCTCTATTCATCAATCCAGCAAACCAGTTCCAATAGATAAGTGGGTAATTAGCTGACAGTTGAGCAATTATTGTGAGAATCTCCAAATTTTGCAACGATAATTATTGATTCCCCAGTTAATTAGGCCACCACAACTCTCAGCAGCAGTATTATTTCCCATCAACTCTCTTACTTTGCAAGATCGGCTTCTTTGGTTCCAGATTAATAAGAATTCACATAAATGGTCCCAAATCTTTGCACTTAGCATAAAA
The DNA here is from genome assembly GCA_946122785.1 of Linum tenue. NCBI lineage: Eukaryota > Viridiplantae > Streptophyta > Magnoliopsida > Malpighiales > Linaceae > Linum > Linum tenue. Next base: position 62,075,217 of record CAMGYJ010000009.1, on the reverse strand, counting down.
CGGTCACGAATCTTTAATTTGTAATGATACTGTAGTAAAAGTTTGAAATTGTATGAATTGGTCACTTCTGTTTAATAAGAGCAAAGGTTACCTGGTCCCATTAGAAATCGAGAATGAAGTTTTAATGGATTCTTGAAAATACAAAACATGTCATACAAAAATCAATATACGAGAGAAGGATCCGATCGGTCTATGTAACAATATAGAATAAGGTACACTTCCTACTTCCTAGTTGAAAGCAAAGAATTTCTCAATCAATATACGAGAAAAGGATCTGATCGGTCTATGTAACAATAAAGAATAAGGTGCACTTCCTACTTTCTAGTTAAAGGCAAAGAATTTCTCAATCAATACAACCTAGTATATTTTTTTTTTCTTTTCTTTCTGGTGGAAACTAGAAAAATTACTTCACCAACCAAAAAAATACTCATTTGTAATTTCAATTAACTCCAGGGGCTTAATCGAAATTAACACAGCATAGACATGAGTCACGTGACGGAACGTGCACCAACCACTACAGAATTAATAAAATATTGAATTTAATTATAAATTTCCCACCTTCCTTTTTTAATATAAACAAACAATAAACCGGTAATACGACCGTCTCTCGGATCCTTTTTCCTTTTCTGAGTCAGCCAGTCAGTCAGTCAGTCCACCAAAAAACCTCAAAAGTTGAAAAACTTTCCCGCAAAATAAAGGAGAAGACTCGGCAGAAAAATCTCCCGGGAAAATTCACCAGTCTGCTCTTATCTTGCCACTCCGACGAGAAAATCGGGCGGGTTTCCAACTTTCAAATCTCAATCAATGGCGGCGTCCAGAGAGGTCTCGGCAATGATAAGACAAGGCTTCATTTCCGATCCGGCGTTTTCGTCTTTCTCTCCCTCCAGGACGCCGGCCGCCACCGCAGCCGTACTGGCTAGGGTTTTGGGCTCCCCGAACTCCAAGACCCTACTCTCTCCGCCGCCCAGCTTCACCACCACAAATTCTCCACCGACGGCGCAACCACAACCACCACCAACAACAACAACAAGCAGTTCACACAACGCGGCGGGTGCGCGGCCGAGTCAGCACCCGACGCTGTTCCAGATGATGTCGGAGGAGCAGGCGCTGGAGCAGTTCCGGCAGAAGTCGCAATCGAAAGTCTCCAAGATACTCAGGGAGTTCGAGAGCTTCAATGGGTTCGGAATGGGGATGGGGGATGTGAGGCTGACGGTGGTCGGGAGAGAAGGGTATAAGGTCTCCATCGATGTGCACAAGAAGGTTCTGATGGAGAAGAGCGTCTTTTTCAGGGAGAATCTGAAAGGAAAGGAGAAAGGGGCCATGCATTCCGTTGAGATTAGCGAGTGCGATGATGTGGAGATTTACTTGGAAGCTTTGGTCTTCATGTACTGTGATGACCTCAAGAAGAGATTGGTAGGGGTGGGAGTCTCCAAGGCCTTGGCTCTGCTCAAGGTATTCAACATTGGAGTTCTTTTTGCTTCTTATTTATCTATCTCGTTTCCTGGTTCAGTGGATCATATGCTTTCGGCGGCGATTTTGCTATTTTGTTATCTTCTGCACATTGGTTTGGTTCTAGAGAAAAAGGGAATGGGGGGTTTTGATCTGGGATTCTACTGCAGGTTGGAATATGAATTTGTGGTAGGAAACTAGGAGTCCTTACTGGATTAGGATTTCTAATGGGACCAGTCAACTTAGTGAGAGTGTCGTACAGAATGAAAACTTCACTCTCGATTCTGTCTTAAGTAGATCAGGAATTACAGTTGGGTCGTTCTGTATTAGGTTTGAAAATTGGTATTGACTGAGTTATCTTATTATAGCTGGATTAGGAAGTCTAAGTAGATTCACAGCCGTTTATGTTTGAAATGGATTATTATTCATCTCCTTGGGTTTCAGTTGCTAGAAGTGGTTCTTACATTAGAGAGTATATCATCTTCTCCAGGTTTGTGCGGCCATAAAGTTTGAGGCGGGAATTGCATCATGCCTGGAGTATCTGGAAGCTGTTCCTTGGTCAGAGGACGAAGAAGAAAAGGTCATATCAGATCTTTCTGAGCTCGACCTAATCGATTCGGCCACTGAATCTCTTCTCCAGAGAGTGTCATCATCTGAACCATCTACTTCCGCCACAGCAGCAGCTGATGACATCTTCTCAAAACTGCTCAATGGCGTCCTCCAATCGAAGGACGAGAAAGCTCGTAGAGAAATGAAAGCTCTTCTCTCCCGATTATTTCGAGAAGATTCGTCATCATCATCTGATCACGACCATACTAATAACAAACTAGATGTTTCCAAAGACGCACTCTACTCTCTCTGCCAGCAGTGCATCACCTGTCTGACTCTAACCTTATCCGAAGTCGCATGTGTTGATGATAACATTAGCCGGAATCACGACCGAGGGGGTATAATGAGTGAAATAGCTCGAGAAGCAGAGAACTTGCAGTGGATTGTTGAAATTCTGATTGGTAAGAAGTTGGGAGACGACTTTGTGCAGTTATGGGCAGACCAGAAGGAACTAGCATCACTTCATTCGAAGATTCCAACAATGTATCGACACGAGATCAGCAAGGTGACAGCACAGTTGTGCATTGCAATTGGAAGAGGACAGATTTTGGTGCAGAAGGAGACTCGGTTTGGGTTGCTATCCACTTGGCTGGAAGCTCTTTACGAGGACTTCGGGTGGATGAGAAGGGCGTCGAGGAGTGTAGACAAGAAGCTGGTGGAAGATGGTCTCAGCCAGACGATACTTACCCTACCATTGCTGCAACAGCAGGGGATACTGATAAATTGGTTCGACCGGTTTCTGAATAAGGGTGACGACTGCCCAAACCTTCAGAGAGCGTTTGAGATCTGGTGGAGAAGAGCCTTTGTAAGGCAGTATGCGTGCGAGAGGGATGATTCCGAACTGCAGATCACTGTTAGTGATTATCCAAACTGAAGGTTGAGAATGTGGAACGAATCTTTGTGCATAATGTAATGAAAGTCGATAGATTGGTTTTGGCAAATTCATAGCAGCGATTAATTTTGTTATCTTCAATGCTGGTGTATATGTGTTGCTCGTCTCGTGTTCTAAACTTCTAATCATATATTTTTTTGAGTGACCTTGCTAACAGTAATAGGTCTCTATTTGTTCTCTTTTATCTGGCCAATGTTTTCATTTCGTCGGATCGTTCTGCCGCGGAGTCTTCCGTTGATCTCTACACACGTGCGGATACTTCACTTTTGATTTTGCACCAAGTTACTTACGTTACGGTGAATGAGCTCTTTTATTTTAGGCTAGTTCTCCATATGTAATCTTAGAAAGTGTCCGGATTCTTCTCCTTCTCTTTTCTTCGTCATCCGAAGCCGTTTTCATTACCAATTGCAAAATAGACTAGTGGCGACTCTTTTTTTATTTTTTTTTTTTTGTAATAGACTCTCCCGCCCGAAGGTTTCAGGCAAGAGTAGGACTTTTTTAGGTTGATTTGGGGCTATTGAAAATGTAGATATTTGAAAATGTAGACATTTAAACTAACTACAAAGGAAACTACAAAGGATGTCCTTGTGAACGAAATAGATGTATCACTAAATAGATGACTCTCTTTGGGAGAAGAAAAAACATTCAAAAGGAGACAAAACAGAACATGAAAAACTAATAATAGAAAGGGAAGGATGAAAGTGAATTTGCACAAAAGAGACAAGCATATAGTTGAAAATTATGGTTAAATAATGAATCATTTGAAAATAACTCATGAAGAGTAGGTATTAAATAATGACTCAATAAAATCATTAGACTTTCTCATGGATGAAATTACTCATGCATTTATTTAGCATATGCATGGCTTTGAGAGTTGAGTCCAACAATTATCCAATAGTCACAAAAAAAAAAATCATTTTCGCAACTTAATAAATAGTAACGAGCTGCTGGAGCAGTTGATAACTAAATAACAAGGACACCACCTTCAAAATAAATGACCAATAAATTGAATGGCCTGCCTCCTAAGGAAAAGGGAATCACGCTTCTTTCTTCTATTACTTGTGGTATACGCAACAACTCAGGCTCTACCCATTTACACAACCTGGAAGGGACCAACACCAAACGAAGAATAAAGCCAGCTTCTAACATCAGAACTCCGATGAAACCACCGTTCTAAGCCAATATAGGATCCAGTCCATACTGCAACATGGCTGGTGCATCATCATTGGCCCTGCAGCGCGCAATAAACAAAATAAGAATTCATAACAAAAATCACGACGACATCCGGAGAACTGCAGATGCCATTCGTTATCCATTCCCCTACATAGTAGTAGAAGAGATGAGTACAGTTGGTGTCGTACCTTTGGCGAACTTTGAGTATCCCAGTACCCAAGGGAACAGGGATCCCCATTATGACGCATTCACTAACCCCCTCTATCATGTCTTCCCTCCCATTCACGCATGCATTGAAAAGGTGGTCTGCCGTTCTTTCAAAGGAAGCAAGCATCAGCACACTCTTGTCCATTTTCTGGATACCATATCTTGTGATCCCAAGTACTTCACCCTGTTGTTACAATACATACATGTCAAGAAAAGTACCGTGCAGCTTCTATTTTCTTAATCAGGGGGACTAAAAGACTCACCTTAAATGTCATTATATCTCCCAAGAGCATCATATGGCGCATGTCTATGCTCATCCCGTGGCTTTCCATGGTGTCTTTTATCTGTTCAATTATGCACCTTCTTGCCGCTTCAATTCCTAGCACTTGCTGAACTTCCATAACATGATTACTCGTTGTATTGCGCCCATCGATCCCATCGATCCCCATCACCTCTAAAAGTCCAGTTCTGAGAGAAGATGCATAAAGTTGAGAATTACTACACTGGACAATTCCTTCATGATCTATTAGTAAGAATTCCCTAGAGAGCTACATGCCACAAATTGAAGAAATAGATGAAAGAATCGAAAGAAGAAATAAGTGCAGAATGACTAGATAGTTGAAGCAAATAATAAATGTCTTTTTTCTAATGATTGTGAGAAGTTTGCAGAAATGTCCGGCCCTTTCACTGTTACTCTATATAACTGAAAAAACAGTGAAAGTTCAATCCGGGGCCTTACTAACTATACAGAACTCTGAAAATATTAAGCAAAAGTGCAAAATCAAGTTAGAAAAAACTAACCCTTCTATCAACATGTTGTACTTTGGGATCTCTTGATCTTTGCCACTTCCCTCGCGCTTTTTCTGGGCAATAATAGCCCGTTCAACTGTTTGAATGCCCTAGCATAAGGAGAACAGTAAATGACAGTGAACCACACAGGCAAAGGAGTCAATTGTAAGATGAGAGATTTTTTCTGAACACATTACTTGAGCAGAAATCTAACCTTCACTACCACATTTGGGAGCATATTCTTGAGATGATGGAGTTCAAAATGAAGTTTATTTCTGCCACCCTGAGTAGATATTTCCAACTTTCTCCCATCCGAAGCTTTCACATGCTGCAGGTTGAAACTAAGGGTTATGAGAAGCCATTATTCTGCAAGCAGCAGATGATAACACAACCAAACTCTATTTCCGAGAAAAGGTTAGTTTCCATTCAGATCTATCATTTATTTCTGGGAGCCTTGCCCTTTCCTCTCCTTCAATCAATTTATTACCTCCTCTTTTATTTTAGATCTCGGAATCCGTAAAATTGCTTGCCGTACGATGTAAGCATCCAGAGCCAGTTGAGCCTCCTGAATGGTTTCCATGTCAAGTGTAACCCTAACTAAAGCTGATCTTGAAGTCATCACAATTTGGATACTTTTTGCAACCTGCAAAATCCATGGGAAATTTATCATGCAGGGAAGAACTATAAATCACACAAATCCAAAGCAAGATAAGTTGATAACAACCCATGAGAGTCTCGATTAGAATGGATCAGCAGTTACAACTGGCACAAATAATGTAAAAACTAGTTAAAAGCACAACATAATACATTGAGCTTCACAGTCGAGATGATTTTTTACTGTGCACAGACAAGTTCCGTTAAGCAGTCAGAAATTTACTAGAGCCTTTCCCCTGTTCCATGAGTGAATTAGACCAAACGACCTTCTCATTGCTTCTTTCCAATCTTATTCTGCATTATAACTCTACCCTTACACATAGCAACCCTATCAATCATATTTATCATCATCATCATTTATCATATCTTCATAATACCAACTTACACATGGAGATAAACCAGTTAACAGCGGTGGGCCAATAGCTTAATAAGATAAACTATGTATCTTCATTCGCAGCTGGACCTTACTACAAGCAAAAGACAATATAGTAGCTTGCACATCTTTGCCTTAAGCGTGAGCCACAGAACAAACCTGGCCTAAAACCGTTCTCTGGGCACGCCCTCTTAGAATTCGAGCAGCATTTACATTTGTATTATTCTCAAGCTCAGCAGTTATGATGGGAGTGCTGATCTTTTTAGCTGCATTTATTATTTCCTTAATACGAGGAACTCCCTGTGTGATATCTAAGAGGCATTAAGCAATCAACCCAGGAAACTGTAGCTGCAACTGATAAACCAGAGTAAGAAAAGTATCAAAAAGGGTAGTCGCAAGAGATTAGTAAAGGATACTCATGCTTGCAACTCCAGCAAAGTGGAAAGTTTTCAGTGTCATCTGTGTCCCAGGTTCTCCAATACTTTGAGCTCCAATTGCTCCGATTGCAGTTCCAGGTTCAACCTTCTTCCAAAGGTAACGATCAATGCAGATTCTCAGAAAAACCTGCAGTTCAATTTCATTACATGCAGATCGTGACAAATAACCAAGAAAGTAAGAAACAAGAAGGTTAGAAACAATATCATATTTGCTTGAACAAAAGTATGCATGACAATACCTTATAAATACACTTAATATGAAAAACAGCCTAATAAATTCAGCGGATCATCAAACAACTAGGAGTTTATCATACCACGAATCTCAGATCCATTGCTGGGTCAACCTTCAACATCAAGATTCATGTGAGAGCAAGACAACGAAAGAGGACACAAAATGTCTACTATGGCACTTATCCAACAATTCTTAGACACAAACAGGTGCTGCTTTTTTACTTTTAACTCCAAGTATCTACAATAATGTAAGCACGGTTTTCTAGATTCTCAACCTCACCACTAGGCCACCTTCAATCGATATGCAAACAAGTAGGACAAAGATACCCGAACTGAAACATGACCAAACACCACCAACAAGATCACATAACAATAGAAGGTCCACTAGACCTTAACGAGCTCAAGTAGGGATATAAAAGTTAGAAACCATCAAATAAAAAGACTAGATCCTAAATATTTACCCTGCCTTGTGTCTACAGCCATGGTCACTAGTCACACAAAGAACAACTAACATCACAAGTTAGAAGAAGAAATTGAACTTTCACTGAGAATCAAGATTTATAGCCCAGCTTACCTTCAACTGCTGTTTGGTAAAACCATATATTTTATAGACAACCTTGCAGCTAGGACTGATATTTACTTGTGCAGATTCAGCATCTTCCATACCATCAGATATTCCTCCCTCATGGCCATTCACCTTCCTTAACATGCTCTCTAATCTTTCAGCGTGCTTGGACAGGAAATCACTGAGACTTTTTCGGAAGGCATCTGAAGAAGCGTTGTCAAGAGTCTGATCATCTTGCAGTATACCTTCAATGGTCTCAAACATATCTGAAGGAGATAAGTAGTCATCTCCTTCCATGGGACAGGTGGCCTACGGAAAGATCAATCCAAAGATATATTTAATCATTATATGATATTCAATGCCATGAAAGAAGAAACAAATGTAAAAATTTACTTTTTTTCTTGTGGGAATACAAACCTTGACTTTCATGAGCAATCGATCAAAATTTAATGGGAATCCTCCTTTAGCCTCCATTTTCACGGGATCTAAACCATCATCCCCATAAATGAATTGCACAATGCCACCATTTGCACTTCGCACAGTGTTATCATATTGAACAGATAAATCTTCAAGGCCTTTCATCAGCCTACGAGACATGTATCCTGTGTCAGCAGTTTTCACCTGAGGAAACAGTAGTTGCATATTAGGACTGAAGGCATCTCATACCCAGTGAATGGCGGACCTCAGTCTCTCACTTAAACCATGAGACAAGTTCTATCGGAGTTAGTTATCAGGATGAGTAACTGCCAACATCACAAGAGATGAAAGATGCATAATCCCTGCTCATGTCAGAACATAGAGGTCTAGCTAGTTTCAGATTAAACTACTTGCGAAGCTTATGGCGAATGTCGAAAAATCTAATTAGAATCTCATCTTCTTTGCGCCCTCTTATTATAGCTCAAATATGTCCTAAAACTTGAACCTAGAGATAGAATAGTAAATTGATGTTATAAAACTCCACTCGTCATTATTTGATTAAGAAAAACAATCCAAGATGTGTACTCAATGGCTTCTCAACTAGCACACATGAAACAAATTCTCAATCAATAAGGAAAAGTAATAAGCAGCAGTTGTCATACCGCTGTATCCACTAGACCTTCTCTACCAGCCATCGTATGAAAGAAAAACTCAGTCGCGGACAATCCACTGTAGAATGAATTAGCCACAAATCCTTTAGCCTGCACAATACAATAGGTGATGTTACAAAATGTTTTGAAAGTGGCAGCTAATGGCTATTTAAGACACAAATGTATCATATACATAAAATCCCTGCAAACCTCTCCATAAAGAGAATAATTTCCTATCAATAATTGAAAATATCAAGAATGAAATGAAAATATCATGTCCACTTTTTTCATTTAACTTCTCACTGCGGTGTGAGGGGGGAGTAAAATAATACGCTTCAATTACACAAATGAGGTGCAGGAATGGAGTATTTTCTTATATAGGCAGAAACTGGAATAAAAGCTCTCAACTTACAGCAGGGGTCTTAGACATTCGAGGGAAGTGAGGAAGACTTCGACTTATGAATCCATCTGGCGCACGGCGGCCACCAACTGATTGCTGTCCAACACATGCAATCATCTGACTGATATTGATAGGTGAACCTTTGGATCCACACTGTGACATGATCAATGGACTGTTTCGCCAGTGCAGTTCTTTCATGCACACCTATTTACAATAAGCCAAGTTATTGAAAGAAAATGTTTCCAAATACAACAATGTAGATGTTTTATAAAATTAAGAAGTTCTAGAAAGTCATACAATCAGCCTATCAATCTGCCAGACTAGACTTTACCACTATGGATACAAGGGGATGCATGAAATCAACCGATCTAGTAGTAACCATCTAAAGCCTACAATTAACCAGATTGTTATAAAATATTTGTCTGATCCTTACATCGCCAGCTTCTTCTCGAAGTTTATTTAATCTCTCAGTTATTTCGGCTTCCAAGGTCTGAGTTGCATCACAACCAGGTTTGAGTGCAAGCTTTCCTTGATTGTACTCCTCTATTATTTTATTGCAATGTTGATACCCATTTGAAATTGTTCTTCCCTTCTCGTCGCTCAACCTTTTTCCCGGTTGAACATCATCAATTCCAATGGAGAAGCCATGATTTCCAATCCACCGAGCACTGCACTCAAGCATAAACGCTTAACTGCCATGTTTTATTATTGTCACAGGATACATTACAGTAAACGTAAGGATAGTACATAAAAGAAACATCCAAGACTTCCTGATATCAAAAGAAAATCCGGTACAATTCACAACTGCGACAGTACATATATGTATGTCGAAAAACTGTGTTACCTCAATTTTGCAAGTCGATTCATACAAACAGCAGCACCAAATGTATTGTAATCTCTAAGAAGGACAGAGTAAAGCCCGTCCTTGTTACCATTTCCTGGAGGAACAGTCCCAATGTGAAGTACACTAAGTCAAGATATCCAAGACCAGGTAAGTTTGGCAAGGTGTGAACGTATTATGCACATAAGAAGGAAAACTAGAATATCAAGCTGGAAAAGCATTCACCAAACCCAAATTTCACAATCATTTTACTCAAGAATCATCACACAAAGCATGTTGAAAGGATAAAAGTATCTCTATATTAGAAAAAACTATTTGTTTGTTTCTAATAGATAGTATAGGCATTACCAAAAAAATTGATAATAATATTTTTAACTTCAAGTCCACTCACTGATTCATGACTAAGCAATGCATATTTAGGTGCTAACTAAAGTCTGCATCAAAACAGGAAAAGAAAGGAATGTAAACATATAATGCTCACATTGGATAATTCCAAAAAAATGTCAAATAAGCCTGTCTCAAATAGTAAGAGAAAAAAAAAACTTTTTGATAAAGAAATTGTGATTCGGAAAAGTTCTAACAGCATCAAAGAGTAACATTAAACCAGCCGTCACTTTTGAATGACCTAAAGGGCAATGATCTCTTAACAGAAGATGTGTGGGAAAAACAATGTTTCGTGAACACGTTCCAGGAACGTATTTGCAATTAAAATTCTTATTTCAAGAAAAGACGGAAAATAGATCAGATCCTATGTGAATACATGAACCTGCATAGCAGCAGCGACCAAGATCACATACTTCCACAAAACAATTTACAGGGAAAACATGCTCACCTACGGTAGCCTTCCCCAGTTGTCCAGATATTAACTCACTGTTCCGGAAGTAAACAAATCCATCATTAGGGCACATTGTTTCCTTTTCTCGTTTATCTCCTTTCTGAGGTTTCGAGTAGTTTTTCTCCTTGACCGTCAGGTTCACGTATACTCTGACATTTGCATTGGGGCGCAACAGGACATTGAACAGTTGCTTTCCAGTCCAGAGCTCTATTGGCTGCAAATATTTAGAAGTACAAATAAGTGAACCTCGAATAAAAAAATAGTGGAAAAACATAGAACATTGATGAATGGTTTCATTGGGAAACTCCAGGCCTATTTATTCTGCTATTTATTATGCCATATGCTAAGACTGCATTTAGTTAATAAATTGTGCTTCTGTACAAAGCTTTGTTAAATGCATGTTTTTCAAGCAAGATGATGGTTTTGAAATTCCAATTTGAACTAATAATTCAAATGCTTCATAGTTAAGTTTATTTTCCCTTTTCTTCCTTATACTCTTAGTTCATCATAACAAATTTACTTACATTTGCTGCAGGAAGTAGCATTGACTTCAGAACGTAAAAATTTCGAATTCAGAATCAAAATTTTCAAATGACGTATTCATACAATGAACTTATTTATACAATCCACTGATTTCATATGCTATAATCTCTACATACACACTTTCTAACAATCAAGCTTCCAAACAACCCCCTTAATGTGTCCTTAGTAGATTTCTTATTAAAAAATCCTGAATATTCACACAACAAATTGATAAATCGGCCTTTTGAAACATATGAATCTCAATTTGGTCAATTTGGCATATACTGCCTCAAGAATCATATAACAGTGGAAACAAGAACTCCTTATCTAACCTTCAATATCGCAGGTGTAGGCAAATCCACAGATTCCATGGCATCATCCATATAGGAGCACATAAGTGAGAATGCTGAACGGTCATAGAACGTATCCCTCCTTGTTATGAGAAACGAAGTCGTCAAAAAATCTTGTGTGGAAGCAACCAAAATCTCTCCATTTTTTGGTGTGCACAAATTATTTTGCACCTGCGCAGCAGAAATTTATTAGAAGTTTGATATCTGAGGGGCAAGCATCTCAAAGTCTAAGGAGGCATGAAATCCAATAATGGAGCTATTCAAAGAAAGGTTAAAACACCAAGCGAGTTATGAATGAAGAAAACTGCAGCAAATATAATGGCAAATTCTTCAGAAAGATGCTCTTCATTTTACAAAAGAAGAATGCACCATTTCCCACTCCAGCGGCCAAAATATTAAATTCTGACTAGTGCCAAGGAATGGGTGGTGGACTTCAGCAGTATCTAGGGTCATACTACAACAAATGCTGCCTTATGGTTAGCATGGTCTACACTCTGAAGTAGTTCTGACCTACTGAGCAGAAGCAGAAGAAGACTTTTATGACTGAGCAGACAAAAGAAAAAAGTGACACACATAAGTTAATGCAGGACCAGAAGAAGGGAATGAAGAGGATGGACACAAAATATTGAGTTGCGCAACTTCTTGTTATGAAGTCACCCCTTGTACAAAGCCTCAGTCAAGAAGAAAAAAGATATATAACTATAATCAACACCTAGGCATCTCCTTCATATGAAAATATAGCTCCAAATTCATTACAGCTCTGAAAATCAAAAGTTAGTTTTCTTGTACATGCAAGATTCATATCTACAAACAGGAAGAAAATAAAGTCTTTAAGTACATTTATTGACCATGAACGAAACTGAGCCAAGGGCATGGAATGCTTTAACAGCAGACATATAGATGGAACGACATAAAACTTTACCCCCATCAGAGTCAAAGCCTCTGTACGAGCCTCTTCTGTTTGTGGGACATGCATGTTCATCTCGTCACCGTCAAAATCAGCATTATATGGATTGCAAACAGATTCGTTAAATCTCAATGTCCTCCAGGGCATAATTCTGGCCTGCAAGCACAACAAAAGGGACCAATGACTATATCGACAAGATCATGTGATTCAATGCAGCAACTTTGGATCATTTAATCACCCTATGAGACATGATAGACATCCGATGCAAGCTTGGCTGTCTGTTAAAAAGAACAACGTCGCCATCTTCCAAATGGCGATGTACAACACAACCAAATTTCAGCTCCTCAGCAACGCGTTTTCGGAAGTTTCCTTGTAACATCCTGCATCATAGCATAATTCATGTAACAATTTGATAAAGAAAGAAAACACTTCATAACAACAAAAGTATATAGGTACGAACTTTGATGAACCATCAGGATATGTGACCATCTTTGCACCAGGGTATTTGAGTGGGCCATTACTGACACACTGCTTCAACTTCTCAATATTGTGTTGGGAAACACGCTCCGGAAAAGTTAAAATTCGTGCCATATGGATTGGAATTGCTACCTACAATCCACCACACAGTTTTAAAAATCACAGGACAAGGGGGATAACAAAAACTATCCACATGAAAGCAGGAATGGAAGTGTAAGAGGACCTCTGTTATTTTCAGATTAGGGTCCGGAGATATAACAGTTCTGCCAGTATATTCAGAACGCTTTCCAGATAAGTTGCCACGAAATCTCCCCGTTTTTCCTTTAAGACGCTGAATAAGTCCACTCATGGGCTTGCCAACTTCCAAATTACTTGGGATGCGAGTGTCACTATTTACATAAAGTGAAACCATAGCTTGAAGGTGATCCCAATTATCCTACATCAAACAACGCGAGTATGAGAGTTCTAAACATAATGAGTTGTGTAGAAAGAAATGCAAAGAAGCTTGAGAAACATAAACCAGATGTTTGTCAAATGGCTTTTTGCCTTCCATTATCTCATGGCGAAGTGCTGCATTCGAAATGAGAATTTGTTTCAGTCTCTCTGTGACGTCATTTTCATTGCTGCAGAAGAGATGCAGAAGACACTCAGAGATCGGCATGACTACAAGAGAATCCAAAATTGATTGTGGTGAAAGTATATGTCAATAGATACCTCAGTGATCCTTCCACAGCAACTGATGGTCGGATAGCGATAGGTGGAACAGGAATCTTTGTAATAATGAGCTTTTCAGGTCTATCATAAAGATAAAGCAATTCACAATCCTGCCATCATCAACATGAAAAGGAAAAAAAAAAAGAGAATACAATCAAGACAAAGAAATAATAGTAGGTTGAAAAAGAAGGATTGTGAACTACACCTTATTCGACATTCCTTCAAATATAGAGTGCACTTTGACAGGGTTAAGATAATAAGTTGCACGATTAATGTTACTCTTCACATCCTTGGTGTGTGAAACAGCAGATCGACATTCCTTGGGGAAGCTATCGTCTGACTTTGAATGCTCATGAACTAGATAACCTCTATCCTTTTTCACCATCCCTGAAAATTAGAAAAGATATTCAACGCTCTAAACCTATTTGCAGTTGAATGTAAACTCAAGAGATATCAACAATAACATTTGTGGACAACGAAAAAGAGGATGTAATATTATTCAACAAAGTAATAATGAGGATGTTGACAGGAATTGATCATTTCGATGACTGTTATAAATTTCAGTGAAAAAGCACTTTATCATCCAAATAAAATAGTTCCCTAGGAAAGGAAAAGCCAGAAACCAAACCATTCTTGTAACCACAGTAGCGGCACTCTATAGATTTTCCACTGGCCATGGTACTGCATTTCTTCACGATAGACTTCATTATAGCAGTCTTCTTCAGGGGATCCAGCTTGGGATTTGTCATCTGCCTTAAATGCTTCTCTACTGACTTATCATCAAGAAGTATACGGGAACAATTCTGTAAAGGGAAAAAGGTAAAAGTTCCTCATTCTTTGGCAATGACTAGATAGAGAATTATTTCCAATAGGATTATAGAAAAGTGTGGACATTTCTGTCCATCATAGCTTAAGTAAAAATGATGAAGACAAAGAGAAAAAGCCATGTGGTTGCCTGCAGTAAACGTTGGCACAGCATGGCGTAACCCAACTGTCTCTCGTATGCCGTAATGACCATCAGCATAATTCAGAACAGATAAAACTGGTGAAAACCTTTGCGAAAGCAGATCAAAGATTTCTACATGAGAATCGTAGCAGCAGATAAAAAACATCAGAAGAACATAAATTACCTTACAGATGCACTTCAAAACGTCCATAATAGTACTCAGGTACCCAACATTAAAAACTGGCAGCGTAAGAGATGAATACCCAAAGTGCCCAGGGCAATCATTGAAGTTACCACCACATGTTTCACAGGCCATTCCGAATTTCTTCGCAGGGCCCTGTTAAAAGCATCACGAAGACGAAGTCCAGAAAGAAACAAATAATAAAAAAAGCATGTGTCAGAAAATGGTGTTGCTGAGACCGCATTGCCAGCAAAAACTCAAACATCACTGTAACAAATTCACAGAAGCAATAGACTATACAGAAGTAGAAGGGAAGGAATCAACTATATACCATTCTGGGATCCAACAAGCCACCTTCAATGGGCTTTGTATTGAGATCATAGTAACTTCCAAGATGCACTTGACATTCAGCCGCCTTTAAGACATCAGATTCTGACATAACCGAAAATTGCATGCTTTTGCTGTACAGAAACCACCACCACCACCACCATCATCATCATCATCAATTCATCAACACTCTTAAGCATAACATGAGTGAAATGGAAACGAAAGACAAATCAAAAGCATGTTTAAGCTTATAATCCCTCATCACAGGCATCATTCAAATACAGTCTGCTACCAGTTGCTACAAAAGCCATAAACTTAGCACTGAATAAAAAAAAGGATTTCACCAAAATTAGAATTCTGAATACATAATTCAACTCACATTCTACGAGGACCTGCATCTTCAACGTAGGGCTGCTTCGTGTACGTTATGTCACCGCTCTTCTGCTGCGGGTTCTGCATCTCTGCACTCCCGCGGTGCTGCGCCGCCGCCGCAGCACAAGGGGAGATGTGATGTCAGAATCAGAATACCACGAAGCCGGTAGTCCTGAAACGCGACTGCGATCGACAATCTCTCAGTGAAACTGGAGAACCGTCCCGTTACAGACGGTTACGTTACTGCCGTGATGTGGGTTGAGAAGAACAGAAACGAGTGACCGAATCAGGAAGCTGGACTGAACTGGAAACAGAGGGGTTTAGGGCTTTGCAGAGATGACGGGGGGGAGTTTGGACGAGATGATGAAAGCGACGGGTTATTGCTGGGCAGTTCGCCGCCTATCAGGAGAAGCTGAAAGTGAAGCAAGAGACGAAGAAAACCCTCTACAGAAATAGCTCCCCATGTACGACGTCGTAGCATCCGCGAAAAAGGATTGAAAAAAAAAAAGGGAAAATGCAAAATAATTTTACCAATTTCTACCGCTCATTTCTTTCTCTTAAAACACGGAGCGAGGAGGAGCCGCCAAAATCTCGTCAAACCCTAACCCCAGTTAACCACTAAATTCTCTTCAACCGTCGACCTTAAACCCTACCAAAATTCCGAGATCATGAAGTCGGTGACCGGCGAAATCGTCTCATCGACACCCGTCTCTCTCTCCAAGGCTGCCTCCATCCTCTCCCAATTCGTCTCCGCCGACACCGGCGCTTCCCAGGCCGTCAACGCGTACCTCCGGCGCGCCAACTCTGCTTTCGATGAGCTGGTACGATTGCGCTCCAAATCCGAGCGCAGGGCTCGCGAGAATCACAGGTCAGGCCCTGCCGAACCCTCTGCACTTACCACCACTTCTGTTCCCACCGTCGATGAGAGAGTTCAACTCTCTAAGGGGACGGCACAGCCCCAGTTGAACTCGGAGGAGCCACATAAAAGAAAGAAGAAGAAGGAAGAGGATGAGGTTAAGGTTGAGGAAGAGCTGCGTAAAGGCGAGGGTAATGTTGAGGAAGAAGAGCTGTCAAATAAGAAGAAGACGAAGAAGAGCGATCTCGGTACTTCAGGGGGCGGCGAGAACAAGAAAGGGGTTGAGGTGAAGGGTGAACTGAGCCATGCGGAAGCTAATTTAGGGGATTTGGGTAGTGAGAGTGATAAGCAGAAAAAGAAAAAGAAGAAGCATAAGAGTAAAGGACTTGAGAATGGCGATGTTGATGGCTACAAGGTAAATGGTGCCATAACTGGTGCCCAGGATGCTGTGAGTGAGAAAAAGAGGATTAAGGAGGAAGAACAGAAGAGTGATGGGGTGAAGCCAAAGGACGAGAATAGGAAGAAGAGAAAGAGTGGTGAGAATGGGGAGGAAAGTAGAGATAACAGTCACTCCGAAGAGCGGCCGAGAAAGAAGAAGAGGTGAAACGATTGATAAACTGAGTGATGGAAGCGTGGAGGATGGAATCAGGATGTTTATTTTTGGGGTAACTTGAGCGCCATTCGTGGGTGAAATTTTGATCCAGGCTTGGATTCGGACCAAGTACGAGGCTTTTTACTTATCTGATTCTTATTTGCTTGAATGATTCCTTTTCTTATGAATGATAAATTATTGGGTACTTCAGATGTTGAACTCAACATACGGTTTTAGGGTTGTTCATGTTTATTCCTGCCATTGTTATTACTTGAGCCCTGAAGCTGATGATCATCAGTCAAGCTTTGTTCTGTTGCAATATTGGGGTCCTATATTTTGTATGGTGGAAACACTTTGTTGAGATTAACCAAATGACTTGTATGTGTTTGGTCCGATGAAGAGTTACTTTATTTGCTGTTGCTGGGTGGCTAAGCATTGCCTTCATCCATTACTATGAGCTTTACTGGCATGGTTTTTGATATTGTCCTGCATAGTTAAGGGATTCCATTGAAAGCTAGTGGGGTGATCTGATGTGGTGTAAGGTGAAAAGAAACCCGCACACTGCATCTTGTTCAGTTTAGTCATTCAGTAAATAGCTACTACATTCAGGGTTGTCTACTCTGTGCCATTCAGTGTCTACATGTTGGGTTGAGTAAGATCTGGGAAGTGTCCACTTTTATGTAGTTCTGCAACTTTTGACTCGAGCTGAGAACAGGATCTCCACAATTCAACTTCTTCAATTATTCAATCTGATCTTACTCATCCCTCAATGGAGGTGTCTTCTTCTTTTCATTCGCAGCATCTAAATTTTATGTGGGAACTGGGAAGCGTGTAATCTTTGTGTGTTTGTGACCCAAACTGAGCAACTGGATCTCCTGAATTCTGTATTTTTTTCAAATCACTCTCTTAACATCTACCTCTCGAGCTCAACTCCTCTTGGTCTCCATGTCCATTGTCCTACTATTTATCTGATATCAAAGAGGTGCACAACCTGGTATAGTAGTTCAGCATAAGTTGGCTGATGAAAAATCAGGGACATAGTCTGATTTTGATTCGGTCCTTCTAGCCCTCTCTTTATTAAATTGTAGAGTATCGAATTATATTTGGTTCGATTCAAATATCCTTTGAATTATTTACCTGTTGAATGATTTAATTTTTTGTCATGTTTTCAACGAATATGAACTGCGAGATTTGCTAATCAACTATGTCAAATAAGGTAATATCGTATCAATCAGTCTATCAACGATGCAAATAATAAGTAAATTTGACAAACGTTCTTTTTTATTATGAATTCTTATATTTATTTATGACAGTCACTGAATATTCCATTTCATCCAGATTATTTTATAACACGGAAACACACTAGGACAAACAAAATAAACAACAGAAGAAGAAATTCCCTGATGAACACCCATTACTCTATACTACTCAGGGCCGGCCCATGATATTCGGAGGCCCTGTTCGAAAATTAAAAATGTGGCCCAAAAAATTTTCTCCACAAATTTATTAAAAATAAAAATTATTAAATAATAATAAAAAATACATCAATCACAAAATGATTAGATTCCACTTTTTCTTACGCTTAAATCTACCTGATTCTTATTTTCTAGTTTCACAATTAAAAATGCTTACCAATCAAAATTTCCAATCAAAAGTTCTCTAAAAAAACAAAATGTTTTGAAACTAAAACAGGCCCAACCAATGAAAAAAAATATTAGGAATTAAAATAGGCCCAGCCGATTTTCAAGTGATCATTCGGCCCAATTTTCCATGACCCCAGGCCCAGAAAAACCCTTCGGTCTCTCTTTTCCAATTTCCATTTCTTTTCATACATATATATATATAATTCTATGGGCTTGGCTTATGAGGCCCCAAAATTCATGAGGCCCTGTGCTGTGGGTCAGACCAGCACAGGGTCTGGGCCGGGCCTGATACTACTGGGAGCTGCCAAGAAAGTTTGGGACTCGATCTCCGCACGGAACTTGGCCTTCTTCGAGTCATCCGCCGACCATATGAAGATGCCGTGAAGCTTCTTCTCCCTCCGCAGCTGGTCGCAGGCCTCGAGGAACCCTCCCGCCAGCTTCAGCCCGCCGCTGTTGTCCGTCCCGAAGCTCGCCAGCACCTTCCCGCCCCTGTAATTCCTACTCTGTTCGTCGAAAAACTGTAAGAACTTCTTCTTGTCCGTCCCTTTGTCGTACGAGTAGAACTGGAAGTTCACGTAGTCGATCAGATGCCCGTACTTCCTCCACAGCGCGATGTAGTGCCTCTGCGACACGTCCTCGTCGAACGGCGCGATCGACGCGAACCTGATGATTTTTTTCCCCTTGAGGTACATGATCAGCTTCCCGATGCAGTCGGCGAACGTGTCAGGGTCCGCCCCTGGCATGAAGTGCTCGTAGTCGATGTCGATCCCGTCGAGATTGTACGCCTGGACGATGTCGGTGATGGAGTCGATGGCGTTGTGGAGCCAGGTTTTGGGGGTTTTGGGCTGGAAGAAGACGAACTGGTTGTGCTCGCCGATGGTGTCACCGCCGAGGCTCATGGCGACCCTGACGTTGGGGTGTTGGTTCTTGATCGAGGAGACCTGGGACAGGGCGAGGTTTTCGGTGTCCCAGTACGGCTTGAAGATTCCGTTGGTAGGGGTTGGGCGGGAGGAATCGGTGTAGTCGATTGCGAAGGAGAGGATGAAGTGGAATTCGACGGAGGAGTTGATTGGTACGTCGGAGAATTTGACGTTCACACCCTCTGCTCCAATGTACTCTCTGAACAGCTGCTGCTGGGATTCGATTGCCGGGAATCCATGGCTGAGAAGGAGGAGGAGGGCGAGGTGGAGGAGGAGTCGAGGCATGGGTTTAGCTGCGTTGAATTTGATGGTTTGAGTTGTGGAGGTTACTGGATTGGGGTGGTTTGGTTTTATAGAGGGGATTCAGGGGCGCGGGTTACGTTTGTCTGTTGTGCATTGCCGGCGGAGTAGATTCCGATCTCTGTATAAAAGAGCATGGTGGTGGGAGTTTTGTTGTATTGAGTGGAGAAGAATATTCATTCATAATTTCATATTTTTCTGGGACGGCAAACTGAGGAATCCTAAGAAAGGCTGGCTGGGAAATTAACTGGCGTCGAGGAACAGCCAATAAATGTTTCTTGGTGATTTCTGCTTGTCATGGAATTTTGAATATCTAAATTCTCAGTTTGTGATTGGAGTTTTTTTTTTCTTTCTTTCTCTCTTCTAACAATTAAGGGGTCCAGATCGGGTAAGTAACCCATCAGTTAGGGGTGGCAGTCGGTCGGTTTCGGTTTAACCGAAAACCTAAAACCCGATTATCGGTTAAACCGAGACACCCCCTATAGATGCCGACCACCGACCGAAGAGAGGTCACGGTTAGCCGACCAATCGACCGGTCGGTTCCAGTTTTAGGCTCGGTTAGCCAACCAACCAAAAAAATACATTTTCCACAAAAAAATAAAGGGTTAATTGCATGGTTGGTCACTGAGATTACAAAAAACGTTCATATTTGGTCACTGTAAATATTTAAATCCAATCTTGGTCACTCAAATTAGTTAAATGGTTCAAGTTTGGTCACTCTCCGTCCAACTCCGTTAAATTTATCTGATGTGCCAGTCAACCCTCAAAGTTGACCGTTAACTCAGTGACGTGGCAATTAAAAAATAATAAATAAATAATAAATAAATAATAAATAAATTATAATCTTCTACCATTTTCAACTCATTTTCACACTAAATTAAAATAAAAAAATAAAAAATATTATAATTACAAATTGAAAAGGGGCTCTCCGATTCAGCCCCGCCGCCTCTGCTTCTTTCCACACCTTCGACGTCGTCGTTATAGGTGCCAGAATCATCGGATTGACGATCGCTCGACAGCTCTTGACTAGCTCCGATCTCTCCGTCGCCGTCGTAGATAAGGCTGTTCCGTGCTCCGGTGCTACCGGCGCAGGTAATCACTTTCAGATTATTGAATTTTAATTTTATTCTTAAACAACTGAGTGTCAATCACTTTCATTCATCTGACTGTTAAGTGTTAACTCAGTCAGCACTTCTCTGGTCTCCTCCCACAGTCGTTCTTCTTCCCACAGTCCCAAAGCTAAAACCACTCCTCTGCCATCTGTTCATTTTTCAAACGCACTATCCCATTCTCCCTCCCAAACAAAAATGGCTTCTTCGGCGCTATCGCTCCCCCGTTCGTGGACTTGTTCTTCTCCCCAATACCGCGATGTCGCTTCTCTTCCACGCTCCCGCCGCGGTTCACTTGCCTTCCCGAACTACTATAACACAGAATCCGCCTTCTTCGGCTCCAAACTCCCCGCCAAATCGCTTTCCTGCTCACCGGCGACACATCGATGTCGCGGCCGGGCTCTCCGATTCAGCCCCGCCGCCTCTGCTTCTTTCCACACCTTCGACGTCGTCGTTATAGGCGCCGGAATCATCGGATTGACGATCGCTCGACAGCTCTTGACTAGCTCCGATCTCTCCGTCACCGTCGTAGATAAGGTTGTTCCGTGCTCCGGCTCTACAACAACTCTCTCACCGGCTCTCTGCCCCAGGGCTTCTCCAATCTCACGACCTTGAGGCGTTTCGACTCCTCCATGAACGACTTGACCGGGACCATTCCCGACGAGCTCTGTGGGCAAGACCTCGAGTCGCTCAATTTGTTCGAGAATCGGATTCAAGGGAGCCTGCCCGAGAGTATAGCCAGCTTCCCCAACTTGTACGAGCTCAAGCTCTTCAATAATCACATGAACGGGACTATGCCCTTTTCAATTTGTAATTAAAATATTTTTTTGTTTTATTTATTTTACTTTAATGTAAAAATGAGTTGGAAATGGTAGAAGATTAAAATTTATTTTATTTATTATTTTTTAATTGCCACGTCACTGAGTTAACGGTCAACTTTGAGGGTTGACTGCCACATCAGACAAATTTAACGGAGTTGGACGGAGAGTGACCAAACTTGAACCATTTAACTAATTTGAGTGACCAAAATTGGATTTAAATATTTATAGTGACCAAACATAAACGTTTTTTTTAATCTCAGTGACCAACCATGCAATTAACCCAAAAAATAAATAAATAAAACGAAAAAAACTCCACCACTCCTTTCTTATCTACTCCTCTCTCCTTCCTTCCTCCAACAGACTTCTACTCTCTCCTTCCTTCTTCTTCTCTCACCTTCTTTCTCCATGGCCCATGCAAACAGATCTGCAGGGAGCGACGGGCGGCGAGGCGCACGGCGCGCAGTGAGGCGGCGAGGCGGGCGGCGAGGCTCGCGGCGACAGAGGCAGGGGAGGGCGGCGACGGAGGCAGGGCGACAAGTTGTGGTGGCGGTGGAAGGAGGGGTAGCGGAGGAGGCAGGGGAGGGCGGCCGGAGTCGTCGTTGGAGGGAGGATGGGGGAGGAGGAGGGAAGATGGAGGAACGAGAGGTCAGAGGAGGGAGGATGGGGGAGAAGGAGGGAGGATGGGGGCTGCTCACAACTGCTAGGGTTTAGGGAGAGGTGGGTGGTTTTATTTAGACCAAAACGGGGTCGTTTAGCGTCGGTCGGTTAGCCGGTTAACCGGCCTCAGTTTTTTGGCTAACCGCCTAACCACTGAACTCATCCGACAACCGACCGCCACTCATTTTTTTCGGTTTCCGGTTAGCCGTTAACCGGCGGTTACTGGTTAGACCAGCCGGTTAGCCGCTAACCGTCAACCGAACTGACAGCCCTACCATCAGTAACCCCTTCCCTGGTGGCTGGTCCCCACGTGTCAGTCACTTTTTTATTTAAATTAAATGTGAAAAGGGCAGTATGGTAAAATTGCACTTACTCCTATTTATTGCTGACGCTGACTTTTGACCGGACCACATCAGCGCTTCCTTCTCTCTCCTCGCAAAACATTTAATTTTCCTTCCCATAATCTTTAAGGGACGATTTCTCACTCGTTTTAAGTCGAAATTTAATTTTTTTTGCACAGTTAGATCAGATTAATTGTGCTCTTCAAAATGATATCCACTTTGATATTTTTTGGACACAAAAAAATTTGTCAGTTATTACCAGTACCATATGGTATTGACTGGTATTAAATAAGAGCATACCATATAGTATGAAAAAATTTGCCACATGAATATATATTTCGTTACCACCCAATACCATATGGTATAGTTTGGTAATATCAATATATATTTCGTTACCACCCAATACCATATGGTATAGTGTGGTAATATCAATATATATTTCGTTACCACCCAATACCATATGGTATAAAGTGGTAATACCATATGGTATAGAGTGGTAATACCAATATATATTTCGTTACCACCTAATACCATATGGTATAATGTGGTAATATCAATATATATTTCGTTACCACCCAATACCATATGGTATAGAGTGGTAATACCATATGGTATAAAGTGATAATACCGATATATATTTCGTTACCATATAATATCATATGGTATAGTGTGGTAATACCAATATATATTACCTAAAAGAAAGGGGAAAAAACAAAAGGAGGGAGAGAAAAAAAGCTTGTATTCTGTGAGTCTTGTCTCATCTCATTTCATCCACAACCAAAGAACACCAAACGCCAAAAAAGGAGAAAGATCAAAATTAAAGCCAACGAGTTGATGAAGAGAATAAACGCAATAAAAGAGGGTGAATTCAATTTTTATTCGTCGATTGCTAGAGAAAAAAAATGAAGATGGAAGAGAGCAGATCTAGATTTGAAAAGGAGATTGTGAGAGAAAAAGTAAGAGAGAAGGAATAGAGAAAGAGAAAGGATCTGGAAAGAGATTGGGTAAAAAGAAGAGAGAAGGAAGAAAGTAGAGTTGAAGAGAAAATGTTATTCTCTCTCTTTCATTGAAAAACCAGCCATTGAAATGCGGAATAAAAAAAATTAAAAATACAAAAACGGACAAATATGCCCCTCCCCACCCCCGTGTCCAGCCCAACCACACGATTGCTCCATCCCCCAGATCTACGGCTCCCGTGTAGTTACTGATAGGTTAGTAACCAGTGGTTACTGACCCTATCCCAAGCCGAATTAAGGGGTGGAGCAAGATTTGGCATTAGGCCTTAAGATAAGTAACAGGATTTTTCCAAAAATAACACATTTTAAAAAAAAATTACAAAAATAGCACCTAGCCCATAGAAATTACAAAAATAACATCCTTTTTTTAAAACCGCACCACCAAGGTGCGGTTTGATTGTGAACCGCAAGCACAAGGTGCGGTTTGAGGTTTTGGGCCCAAACCGCATCTTGGCCATGCGGTTTCACACTACAAGAAAATGCATATACAACTACGCAATTGTTTGTGGCTAAAGGTCCAATTTGGTGTAGCTAAAATATATAGCCATAAATAAATAGTTTTGTAGCTCGTGTGGCTAAAAGTGGCGCAGCTAAAGGTTAGCTACACAATTTTGCACTTGTGTAGCTAATAATAGAGGTTTTTGGCCATACTAATTGTATATTAAAGCAAAATTACTAAAAGCATTTTGCCATAAAAGTAAAAGTGGTGTGGCAAAACCATTGAAGTGTTTAGCTACGCATAACATAATACATAGCTGAATATAGTCATTGGCTACACATTATCTCATTCGAAACTAAAAAAAAATGTTTTTTGCCATGAAATAATCTATGAAGTTGCCATATATCATTCCGTGACTATAGGACTAGAGCTCTTGCCACGAAAAAAAGTGTGGCTAGTAACTTTGAGTGAAATTGCAATGTCAACCAAATTTGTTGATAGAATCTTTATAATTACACATCGGACAATATTTTTCAAAATGACATTATAAACCAAATGTTTAGGCACTAAAATATATCATCGTATACATTATTCAATTTAGATACACATACACTTGATGCTCATACAAGAATTACACTCGTTGCACCAATATGGAGTATATGTGATATTCATTAAACATAATAATTTGATTCAATAGTACAATAAGATACAAATGATTTTACATCACATTGACATACTATTTATAAGAGATACATAGAAATATGATATCCAATTAGCATTACAAGTGAGTATATTTTGCCTGTACTTTTCATCGTTTTTTTCTTCTAAATTCTTCGCATTCGGCTTCGTTCCAATGTGATACCAGCTGCCAGTCCAATTCCATCTTCACCTTAAAAAGAAACAAAAACAAATGCAAAGTTTATGTACAACCTGCGATAGTCAAAGAGCTCTAATTCAAAGTGGTAAATATAGTCAAGGCCTGGAAAGAGATACTGGCAATACAATGAGTAGGAAACTAAGAACCAAACCTCCATTCAAAATATCAATAGAAAATCAATTTATCGTTCCTAATAAAAATGGTGGAGTAAAAGCTTATATATGTTTAAAAAGATATGAAGCCGGTGCACAAACTTGTAAAGTAATTAAAAGTAAAAAGTACAGACGCACTCAGCAGAAATAGATTTAACAACCTTGGAGAATAGAGCATTCGACTAATCGAGATTGGTCCGCTCCACCATCGACATATCAATGGAGTTGAAAATGACGCACCTTTGAAGCTGATGAATGGCAAACGCCATAAGGATTTGAATTGACGATGTAAGAATAAACAAAAACTACAAGCTAAGAAGTCTTAGTTCTCTCCAGCGCAACAAAGAGCTAGGTAGTCAGACGGAGCTAGCAGGAGGAGAAGGTTGTTGCGGCTAGGGTTTTTGGAGAAGGATAAAACATTTAGTCGTCAAAAAGACACCCTTTTATACTAGTTCCTCCACTTGGAAATAAATGAATTTCTACCCACTTTAAATTAAAATTTACGGTAAAATCATCCCATAACATTTAACCTATCACCTATCTTAAACTACAGAATTCTACTTTTGTGATTCGTTGCCTTTTTTTATTTTCTTGGACTAGGTTATTTAATTTTGGGCTAATTCCACTAGAAAGCCCAAAGGGTTATAGGTATAATATGCCCCTCTGCTATGACGTTTTATCAAACATGCCCCTCTACTATTTTTTACATCAAACATGCCCTTGTACTTTGGAAAACTTATCAAACATGCCATTTTGTTAAAATTTCCATCCAAAAACTGTTAACCAAGACCGAACTTTGGTTTGGGCGACCCAAATATCTAAAATATCCCTAATAATTTCACTTTAAATTTTTTTTTTGTTCTTTTGTATAGCCAAATAATTCTAATAATTTCACTTTGATGAGACCTAGAGAAATAAAACAAGGGTCAAAACTGACATTTCCCCTCCCATTTATCGATGTCAGGTCGTCTAAATCTCGGTTCAACCATGATTGACGATTTTTTCGATGGAAATTTCAACTGAAGGGCATGTTTGATAGTTTTTCCAAATTACAGGGACATGTTTGATGTAAAAAATAGTAAAGGGGCATGTTTGATAAAACGTCATAGTAGAAGGGCATATTATACCTATAACCCAAAGCCCAAACTATACTAAAAGTATAATTTATGTTCTAAACTATTCAATATGAAAAATCTAGTACAAACTATATGTATTTCGTGATATTTGTGTCATAACTATTCAATATGACAAATCTTGCACAAACTATATGCATTTCGTGACATTTGTGTCATAAACTATATAATATGACAAATCTGGCACAAACCACATAGATGTTACCTAGATTTTCTGTTAAAATACTACCGGTCAACATTGACGGCAAAATAGTTCATGTCAGATTTGTCATAATGAATAGTTTATAACACAAATTACACTTTTTGACTAGTTCCGACTTTCTGGTGGAATTAGCCCTTTAATTTTTTATCATGAAAATATGTGTGCACTTTTATAATGCAAAAAATGGGTGTACTTATCATCACCTTAGTAATATTTTTTATAATGATGTGTATCAAATACTCATGCCCTGTCCCCCGGAGGGTTGGGGGTAAAACCACGCAGGTACGAGGTGGGGCGGGTCGACCCACTCTTACATGTTATATGAAAAAATATACACAAATTTTACTTTTTATGATAAAACGAAGGGGAAAACAATTTACGAATGAAAAATAGTGATAATACAATGGGTAATTGAGTCTAACAAGTTGAAAGATCGACTCTAACTAGTTGAAAAAGTCAACGTAGGAGAAATATGTATAGATACTGTATAAAATTTAAACAAAATGGGCCAAGAACGGAGCGGGGCAAGGCAAGGTGGGTCGGAAATAGATACTAATGCCCCGCCCTGCGATACTACGGATCAAATAATACCTTTAAGGCGGATTCAAATTGCCATCACTAGCTATTGAAGACATTGCCGAAAGTGAAAACAAATATTTAATTTATATATTATTTTGATGTATGTACATAGCTAGTTGAATAAAACAATGAAGCAAGGAAAAATAATCATGGCTAAATACAAATATTTTCTTACAAGATGATATTTTATAGCAATTTCTCAATCTTGATAGCTTCATGTTGTTAAAACTTGTAGCTAATTGTTATAAATAGTTAAGACATTTATTTTTCGTAGCTGAAACTAATTTGTTGAAATGAGAATAGTCACGAACGTTTGTTATAGTGGCTAAAGGTATTAATTGGCTATGCTATTATAGCATAGCAAAAAGTTCGTGGCAGAATGGCATACCAATTGCCATGTTACATAAAATTCGAATCAAAATATTATTATTAGCTACAGGTAGATAAATTATGGCTTAACGAAATATAAACAGCCATTGGATGAAAGTTTTGTGGCTATTAATTTGCATTAGCTACAATGTATTCTAACATGGCTATAATTTTGTGGCAATATGTCACATTTCTTGTAGTGTCAGGTCTGACCTAACAGAACCGCATGACCTGAGTCCGGTTCTTGGTCTGACCTAGCAAAACCGCACGTTGGGGATGCGATTTTGTTTCTCCAAAACAAGCCGCACCCTCAACATGCGGTTTTGCCCTTGCCGACACACAAACCGCACCCCCCCTCCCATTCGGTTTGTGTGTTGTCCCCATTTTCCCGACATTAAACATGTTGCCATGCAGGTTGACAGACATGGGGCTGCATGGAAGATGAAAACCGCACCCTCTCCATGCGGTTTTCATTGATGATTTTGCCTATAAAAGACAGCCCCGGGAAACCTCTTCTCTTCACACCTCTCATTCTCCCTTTTCAATTTTCTGTTGTAGCTCTTCTTTAGTGTTTTTGCGGTTAACGTTAACTCGTAAGTTTATTTTGTGTTACTTTTAATTGTGATTTGTGATTTTTATGATATTAACTGAACTACGGTTTTTTTTGCAGATGGCATTCCAAAAGTTCACGCTTGGGTTACGGTGGAATGGTTACACGGAAGAGACCGGAAAGGGGGTCACCTACGTTGGTGGCAATTTCAGAAAATAAAGGTCGCTACCTGACCGATGCTTGAAGACCTTTATCAAATGTGTACTAACGTTATTTGCATGGATGACACGAGAAGAGTTGATCGTATGATGTATCGATATCCAAACAGAGAAGGTGGGTCGTTGTGGCACGAGGAATATCTCATACCCACTCAGGATGAAGTAGATGTCATGCTCGAATTCTTTGAGATCCAACAATCTTTCCAAAGCCGAGATGTTCGTTTACACCGAGGCGGTCGTAGGCGTTGGAGGTCATTCTGGAGACGGTCAAACATCTGGTATCCATGGTGGAGGTGAATTATATGGAGATCATCCCTACCAAAGTTACCATGATCCTCATTCCTATTTTCAGTACTAAGAGCAAGGTGAAGGTCATCATCAATCTTTCCCATCATATGAAGAAGAAGTTCAACCGGACCATGCCAACAATCCCGAGTACAACTTCCAATCAGGCAGCGGTAGTTTTCACAACTACCATTATGAAGCTGATGAAGGTGTCTTTCATGATCTGGACCAGATGGAAGATGCGGTTTTCACAACTACCACTAGTTTGCACTCATTGAAACCGCATCGGGAGGGTGCGGTTTCCGTTTCTCGAGGCGCGGAACGCATGCAGGGTGAGCTGTCTTCGATCCTTGGCACGGATCGCTGACATGGCGTGCAGTCCGCCGTTGGATCGCCGCCTCATCCAACGGTCTTCAAAGCCGCTCCCAAGGAAACACAAACCGCACCATCTGGGTGCGGTTCCCTGGCTGACGTGGAATGGACCGCACGTCCAATGTGCGGTTTTAGAAAAAGGGTGCTATTTTTGTAAATTTTATGGTCAGGATGCTATTTTTGTAAAAAAAAAAAAATTAAAATGTGCTATTATTGGAAAAATCCCATGAGTAACCACCTCCAATAACATACACAAAAAGAAAGGGTTAATTGCATGGTTGGTCACTGGGATTACAAAAAACGTTCATGTTTGGTCACTGGAAATATTTAAATCCATTGGTGGTACTTCAGTTTACTAAAATCGTTCACATTTGGGCACTCTCCGTTAGTCGCAGTCCATCTCCGTTAATTAGGGGTGGCTATACGGTCCGGTCCGGTTAAATTGGACCAAATTGATCCGGTCCCTGTCCGGTCTTTTCGGGAATATAAGGACCAACGATTGGATTGGATACAGTCCGGTCTTGATCCGGTCCGGTCTTGACCCGGTCCGGTCCCAATTTGATATTGATTTTAGATGTTGGGGGTCTCTTATCCAGTCTTTATCCAAGTGTTTTTACCTCAAATCTAAGTCCGAATATGAGATTGGATTGTTTGCTATCCGGTCCCAGTTCGGATTATACGGTCCGGTTTCGGGTAAAACCAAATAGTCCGGACCAAATAGCCAGCCCTACCGTTAATAGAGTCCGTTAAGTGGTGACGTGGCGGATGGAATCGTCTAATTAGCCCTATTTAACCCAAAAATAGTGCGACCCGCCACGTCACTGAGACCCGCCATGTCATCTAAACCAATCCAACCCTTTAACTAAACCCGTGAATCCACCCACTCAAATTGAAACAAATCCACAATATCAGTCTTCTTCCTCTTCCTCGTCTTCTTCCTCTTCCTCCAACAATAACCAGAATTAGTTGAGGCATTTCCTCCATAGAAGCTCGAAATTCTACAACAGCTGCGATAATTCCTCTTCCGATTCCTTGCTCGACGACGCCCTCCGCCTTCCATTGCTGAAAGCAAACCTAGACTGTGAGTCCTCGGTTTCCCTCTCTTCATCTCGCCTATCTCTCTCATCCTCGTCATCCGGCCACGTGAAAACTTCCTTTGGAAGGTTTGTAAGAAAAAGCAGAAAGGAGGAAGAAGAAATGGGGAATCCTCAGCTGTTCTCATCGCTGGGTTTCTGTATTTAAAGGAGTTCAGGATTTACTGTTTACACAACGGTAAAGCTGACGTGGCGAACCGCCATTTGTCTAACATAAAACTACCTCCACTACATTAAACGACAGCGTACTAAAAATGAAAGACAGAAACATAAACGAAACGTTTTTCCTTCTTCTTCTTCGAAACTTCCTCAGCTCCAGAGTTCTTCAAGTTCCTCGAGCTTCTCCTTTCCTTTAGTGTTCTGGGCAGCTTGTTCCTGAGCATTCAGATCAAGCAATCCCTTGCATCTTGTCACGCCCCCACAAGTTGGCGCGTATACATTTAATACGTCCAACTTGTCAAGCAAATAACTCAACCTATACCTGCTTAATCCCTTAGTAAAGAGATCAGCAAGTTGTTCTTCACTTCTCACAAACTTCAGCTTGATAAGACCAGACTTCACTCTTTCCCTGGTAACATGAACATCAATTTCGATGTGTTTGGTTCTTTCATGATAAACCGGGTTCTCTGCAATCTGAATTGCAGACATATTGTCACAATAAACAAGCATTGGAGTTTGTATCTTGACATCCAACTCTGCAAGTAATCCTTTAAGCCACTGGATTTCACAAACCAGGCGAGCTAATGCCCTGTACTCAGCTTCAGAAGAAGACCTGGACACAGTGGTCTGCTTCTTTGCTTTCCAAGTGACTAAGGAATCTCCTAGAAAGGTACAATAGCCTGAAATTGACCTTCTAGTATCAAGGCATGCTGCCCAATCAGCATCACTGTATGCTTTTAAAACCAATTCTGTATTTGCTTTAAAATGT
This sequence comes from Linum tenue, assembly GCA_946122785.1. Lineage (NCBI taxonomy): Eukaryota > Viridiplantae > Streptophyta > Magnoliopsida > Malpighiales > Linaceae > Linum > Linum tenue. The sequence continues at coordinate 62,044,446 of CAMGYJ010000009.1, read as the reverse complement.
AACCCTTGACCTGGTGCTCCCTTCAGATACCTGATTACTCTATATGCTGCTTGTAAATGAGTATCCCTTGGTTCCCTTTGATATTGACACAATTGTTGAACTGGAAAGGCAATATCAGGTCTGGTCACTGTCAAGTAGTGCAGCCTGCCTACAAGCCTCTTGTAAATGCCTGGATCTTCTAACAACTTTCCTTCTCCTGCACTTAGCTTTACCTTGCAATCAATTGGAGTCTTACAACTTTTAGCATCTAAGAATCCTGTTTCAGCAAGCAAATCCATGCAGTACTTTCTCTGAGAAACAGATATCCCACTTCTGTTCCTAGTCACTTCCAGTCCTAGGAAGTACTTCAAACTTCCCAAATCCTTCAGTTTGAAATCTCTTTTCAGGAACCCTTTTACTGATTCCAAATCACCTAACCTAGGTCCTGCAAGGATTATATCATCCACATATACCAAGACAATGACAATTCTTCCCTGTACCCTCTTGACAAACATAGAATAGTCAGAGGAAGATTGTGAAAAACCATTCTTAAGCAATGATCCAGTTAACTTAGCAAACCACTGTCTGCTGGCCTGCTTCAGACCATAAAGAGACTTTTTCAACTTGCAAACCATTCCCTGTGAATTGTTTCCTATAGGAAACCCCTGTGGCAATTGCATATAAACATCTTCTTCTAAGTCTCCATGCAGAAATGCATTGGAGACATCTAGCTGGTGCAAGTGCCAGTCCTTTGCTGCTGCAACTGCCAACAGGGTTTTAACAGAATTGTTCTTGGCAACAGGAGAAAATGTGTCCAAGAAATCAATCCCATAGACTTGGGTAAAGCCTTTTGCCACTAACCTGGCTTTAAACCTTTCAACACTACCATCTGGCTTCAGCTTAATCTTGTAAACCCACTTACATCCTATTGCCTTCTTTCCTGCTGGCAACTTCACAAGTTCCCATGTTTGATTTTCAATGAGTGCTGCAAGTTCTTCTTGCATAGCCTTCCTCCAACACTCTTCTTCATTAGCATCCTCAAAGGAAGTTGGTTCCACCATGGTTACCATATTGACTGCATAGTTCTTACTGTTCTCAGTAAGTAATTCATATCCAACCACATCTGTTATGGGATACTTGGTCACTATTCCCAGATAACAGTCTTTCAACCTGGCAGGTAAGACAATGTTCCTTTGAGGTCTCCTTCTAACAGGTTCTGCTTCATCTTCTTCTGGTTGTTGGAGTTCTAACTCTTCCTCTTCCATACCTGCAGAATCATCAGTCTCATGCACATAGATACTATCATGAGATGCATCAGGTATATTGCTTTCAGGAAGGGAAAGCTCTTTGGAAGGACTACTGACATGACCCTGACCAGAAGGACTACTGACATGACCCTTACCAGGAGGACTACTGACATGAACATGATTAGAAGGTAAGGTAATGGAAGGTGACTCATTAAAAGAAGGTGTTGGCAGTGAAGGTATAGAAGGAGATGGAAACAAGGGTGCAGAATCATCCTTCTCCTGCTGATTATGATTTGTAACTTGTGTTTTGAAAGGAAAGATGTCTTCATAAAATGTGACATCTCTAGATATCAGGAATTCATGTTTGTTCAGATCAAAGAGCTTAAAGCCCTTTATCCCAGCAGGAATGCCAAGGAAAATGCATTGTCTAGCTCTAGGATCAAGCTTAGTTCTTCCTGCAGTAATGCTGGCAGCATATGCCAAGCAACCAAAGACTCTCAAATGGCCTAAAAATGGAGGTCTTTGGTATAGAATTTCATATGGTGACTTATTATTTAGAACTGGAGTTGGAAGTCTGTTAATGATAAAGACAGCATGGAGAACACAATCACTCCAAAAATTAAGAGGGACACCTGAATGAAATCTCAATGCGCGAGCAACATTTAAAATATGTTGATGCTTGCACTCTACCCTCCCATTTTGTTCAGGTGTATAAGTGCAGGACATCTGATGTTCAATGCCCTGACTTAGGTAGAATTCACAAATGTAAAGCTCTTTCCCTTGATCACTTCTTATGGTTTTAACAGGTTTTCCAAACTGTGTTTTAACCATGTTACAGAAGCCTATTAACAAATCTCTTGCTTCTGATTTCTGTTTCATCAAGTATACCCAAACTGCTCTAGAAAAATCATCCACGACAGTTAAGAAATAATAATAACCATCATGTGAATTGATTGCCAATGGTCCCCAAATATCAACATGGACAAGAACAAAAAGATCTGATGCAACAGATTCACTCAAGGAAAAGGGTAATCTCTTCTGTCTTGACAAATGACAGTGTTCACAGTGTCTGACTTTCTCTATAGGAAGTGAAGGATTACATTTGTTTAAAAGGATAGTACTACTATTACTAGGGTGGCCTAATCTCCAATGCCACAATTCAATCTTCTGGGGCTCGAAATTGTAAACAGATGCAACTTGAGATGTATTGAAAGAGGTGACTTGGGAAGGTGTGGTTGCATCTGGAATGAAATGATATAAGCCTCTACTTTCTTTGGCCAAACCAATCATCCTGCTGTTCACTAGGTCCTGGACATGACAGAGATTAGATTGAAAGATGAGTGAGATTGGTAGGTCGTGTGTAAGCTTACTGACAGAGACTAGATTGAAGGTGAAGCTAGGTACTAAGAGGACATTGTGGAGGAATAACTGTGATGACAGTCTAACTGAACCAACATGTGAGACTGGGACCTTTGCTTTGTTTGGAAGGTAGACAAATACATCAAAAACAGGTCTATATTTGTCAAACAGAGAAAGAGAACAAGCAATATGGTCTGATGCACCAGTATCAAATATCCATGTATGTTGAAGAGTCCTATGATTCTGATAGGTTGAAAGGACATACATACCTCCATAATTAGGGAATTGTGGCAGATAGTTAGTCACTGAGTGTGACCTGTGGTTCACTGCAGGGCTCTGAGGAGATGTTGGTGAGTTGGAACTGGAGGATTGAAGCAACCCTCTCAGTCTGTGAATCTCTTCAGCAGTGAAACCACCACCAGCAGGACCAGATTGACTCCCAACTTCAACTTGTAACTGCCTTTCCCCTTCTGAATCTGATTCATGACCAACTGCTCCAGAGAACCTGTTGTATTGTCCTCCTTCCTTGTTTTGATTCTTCCTTTTCAGCCTCCAACAATCTTTAATTACATGGTTTGTCTTCTTGCAGTAGTTGCAAAACAACTCCCCTGTCTCAGCTCCACTTCTGTCACTGCCAGCCCTTTCATTGAAATTCCTGTTCGACCCCTTAGAAAAGGTGCCTGCTGATGAGTTATTAGAAGAACCAGCTGCTAAAGCAACTGATTGTCCAGTCTTGTTTCCATTTCTGTTCCCATCAGCTTTGAGTTTCTGCTCATGCTGCAGCAAGTCATGAAATGCTTGAACCACTGTTGGTAATGGTTTCTGCATCAGCAGCTGTGATCTGATGTACTCATATTCTGGGTTCAGACCACGCAGGAACCTGATTAAATAATCAGTGTTTTGTTTCAGCTTAAAAGCTTCAACTGCAGCACATGGTAATGGGTTTCCAGGCAAACATCCACAAGGAACAATAGGGTAAAACTGGCTATACTCTTCCCAAAGGCCCTTCATGTGAGTATAGTACTGAGTAACGGTCTGGGTACCCTGTTTTGTGGCATGAATTTCGTCTTCCAAGTTTGTGAGCTTTATGGCATCAGCTTGACCATATCGCTCTTTAAGTTCATTCCATAGTGCTCTTGCATTATCATGGCTCAGGACACTTCTAGCTATGTCCTTTTCGAGTGAATTAGTAATCCAACACAAGACAATAGTGTTGCAAGCATCCCAGATCTGAAACATATCATCATCCCTATTCGGAGCAACAATCGACCCATCTATGAACCCTAATTTATGTTTAGTCTTAAGAACAATGGTCACTGCCTTAGACCAAGTCTGATAGTTAGGGCCATCCAGAACAATGGGAACGATAGACTGAGCTAGATTCTCATTAGGGTTTATGTAGAAGGGGTTACCAAAGTTCAAATCAGCAGCTGCTCCTGCTCAATTGTTGTTGTTGTTGCCACCTTGACCTTGATTAGAACCAAAGCTGCCAAAGTTCACCGGAGGGGTATTTGGCGGTGTGTTGTTCATCGGACCAGTGCTAGACTGTGCTCCCGACATTGTTTATCAGATCCACTCAGATCTGCTCTGATACCATGAAAACTTCCTTTGGAAGGTTTGTAAGAAAAAGCAGAAAGGAGGAAGAAGAAATGGGGAATCCTCAGCTGTTCTCATCGCTGGGTTTCTGTATTTAAAGGAGTTCAAGATTTACTGTTTACACAACGGTAAAGCTGACGTGGCAAACCGCCATTTGTCTAACATAAAACTACCTCCACTACATTAAACGACAGCGTACTAAAAATGAAAGACAGAAACATAAACGAAACGTTTTTCCTTCTTCTTCTTCGAAACTTCCTCAGCTCCAGAGTTCTTCAAGTTCCTCGAGCTTCTCCTTTCCTTTAGTGTTCTGGGCAGCTTGTTCCTGAGCATTCAGATCAAGCAATCCCTTGCATCTTGTCACCACGAGCATGAAGATCTCTCCCCAGACTCTCCCTCGATTTGGAGCAGCCCAACGCCGCTTCCAATTTGAGCCTCACATTCAACCCTTTGAAGAGTCCCAACCCGTTCGTCCTCAACTGCAATCAGAACCCGCCGGCCGCTGCGTATGAGAATGGTGAAGCCGCGAGCTGCGGAAATTGGAGGAGAAATCACTACGACAAGCACAATCGGGACGAGCCCGATGCAGAGAGCTACTACAACGGCCAACGCAATAGGAGAAGAGTCAGGTGGTGGGAGCAGGTGAGTCTCAACTGCGGTGACGGGAAAAGAGTCAGGCGGCGGGAGCAAGGGAGTCTCAAGCGCCGCCGCAGCAGGAGAAGAGTCAGACTGCGGGACCAGGGGATTCTCAACCGCCGCCGCAGCAGGAGAAGAGTCAGGCGGCAGAGTTCATCAAGCAGAGTCGAAAGGAAGGAGGCAAGAAGACGATTTTATGGATTTGTTTTTAACTTTTAGGGTTTCAATTTGAGTGGGTGGATTCATGGGTCTGGTTAAAGGGTTGGGTTGGTTTAGATGACATGGCGAGTCTCAGTGATGTGGCGGGTCGGGTCACACTATTTTTGGGTTAAATATTGCTGATTAGATGATTTCGTCCGCCATCATCACTTAACAGACTCCATTAACGGAGATGGATGGCAAATAACGAAGAGTGACCAAACGTGAACGGTTTCAGTAAACTGAAGTACCACCAATGAATTTAAATCTTTCGAGTGACCAAACATTAGCATTTTTTGTAATTTCAGTGATCAACCATGCGATAAACCGAAAAAGAAATTATTCGATGGGACATTTTTAAGGGGAACTTATTAGTTTTGTTTCAAATGATGAAGATCAAGGGATTTCCTAGTTAATTTTTACAATGGATTCAAATGTGTGTTAAAACAACCCACTTCAGTATTAATGTCAATGACGGTTTATGTGATTTTTTCAAGACTAAAAATTGAGGCAAAGTGATCCTTATCTTCCTTCTCGTTTGCTGTAGCTATGAATGGATTTACTGTGATATTAACAAATGTTGCTCTCATATTCCATTTTATCCTCTTTGTAGAAAAGTCACTCCTAACCACTTATGCTTTATCGACAATCTGTTGATCTTCAGAATTGGTTCGTGTTGACACCTAAAATTAATTTGTCCTGAATTAAATGCCGCATTAATTAGTCTCGGCATTTAATTCGATATCGCGGGTAAAAAACGGTGTCGTTTGGAGTTGAGCGGTGTCGCGGAGAGTTAAAACGATACCGCGAAACGGAAAAGCGGTACCGCAAGGAAGCTCAGCGGTACCGCGACACCGCCGGAAAATAAGAGGGGGCCGCGCGTTTTGTTATTGGTGTTGGAGGAGTTTTTTCTCTAATTAATTATTATCTTTATTCCTTATCGGAAAGGGAAAAAACGATACCGCGTGGAGTCGAGCGGTGTCGCGGAGAGTTAAAACGGTACCGCGAAACAGGAAAACGGTACCGCAAGGAAGCTCAGCGGTACCGCGGTACTGGAAACGGTACCGAAAATAAAAAAGGGGCGCGCGGTTAGTTGAGTATTGGAAAAGGAGTTTGTTTATAATTAATTATTACTTTTATTCCTTGTTGGAAGGGGAAAATCGGTACCGCATGGAGATAAGCGGTATCGCGGAGAGTTAAAACGGTACCGCGGCTTTAAAAAACGGTACCGCGAAAGTCTGGTAAGCGGTACCGATTAATTAAAAATCATATTAGGCAAGTGACCAAAATTCGCCCGGCCCAATGAGAGCGCCGACTGCGGCGGTTCCATGGATTAATATTTTTTAGCTATATCGGCGATGTCGTTTAATTCAAAACGGTACCGCGAGTAAGCCCAACGGTACCACGGACTAGCAAACGACAGTGTTTAAATAAGAAACAGTGTCGCAGAAAGGAAAAACAAACAACGGAGTTGTTATGGCGCTAGTGATGTCGTTGGCCATAGCTAGTGATGGACGGATTAATTAATTAATTAATATTTTAATGGCTGTTTAGGACGGTGTCGTTTAGTTGAAAACGATGCCGCAAGAGGAAAGAAACGACACCGCGGATTTGAAAACGATGTCGCGGGTATAATCAAGCGGTGTTGTTTAGCTAAAAACGGCACCGTTTAAGGCATCAACAACGCCGTAGTATTACTAAGCGATGTCGTTTTGTTAAAAACCATACCACGATGGTTTGGATTTTGGCGAGTGACCCGGCAAGCTCAACGACACCGCAAGACAAGAAAAACGGTACCGTTTGGTAGAAAACAATGTCGTGGAATGAAAACGACATTGTTTGATGGGACCGGGACAGAGCAGTTCAAGGTCGGCATCGATTAGTGAAAAACGATGCCACGGAAAGATTAAACGATGCCGCAGGAGGTATCAACGACATCGCGGTATCATAAACGATATCGTTTGATTAAAAACGATATCGCAGTGGTTAAGAGCTCGGCCAAAAGTGGCCCGCCAAGCCCAACGACAGCGCAAGACTAGAGAACGACGTTGTTTGATGGACTAACAATGTCGTTGGTTAAACCGGGTCGGGGCAGTTGAGTTGGATTATAAAACGGCATTGGTTGGTGAAAGGCGATGTCGTGGTATTGGTGAAACGTCATCGTTACATGGACAAGGTTGTAAGTCGTTTCGCCAAGTTGCTGCAAAGCAAGAGCGGTTTCGAGGGCACGTGATTATCACGCAACAAGGAGGAAGTTACCTGCACGGTTGACAGGAATGAAGACGTGGGAGACAAAGGCGCCAAGGCAGTTACTACGACGGGGAGAAGCGCGAAGTATAAAGATTGGGAAGAGAGAGAAGTTCAGGAGGGCAAAATCAAATCACAAACTGCACCGTCGCAGATTTTATCTTTTCTCTCTCTAGTTCGTAGAACCGCTCTGTCAAAGAACTCCTTTGCAGAGTCGTAGATCGTAGCTTGTAGTCGTAGTCGCGGAGCCCTCCAGAGGAACCTCCATAGGAGTAGAGGTAACGTAACTTAGAACACTCCTGGTTCGATTTTCTGTTTATTCGAACACCCTCGTTCGAACGTAGTTTGGAGAGGTGTTGAACCGAATAACAGTTGTGTGATTAGAAGTCAAAGGTGTATCGATCAAATCAACGACGCCGACACCGGCGGCGGCCATTTGACGATCGTCTTTATTTCTGTTTTAATCGATCAAATCAACGGCGCCGACACCGGCGGCGGATATTTGACGATTTTTTGCTGACGTGTGTTTGTGTTTTACTTGAAAACCAGTGCACATTGAACACGCGAGTTTCGCCAACGAAACAAATTGGCACACCTGGTGGGACGCGTGTGTTCGAATGGCTCCGCGACGAAGGAATCCGGAAGGGGATGTTCCGCCCGGAATCGTGGAGGAACATGTGGCCAACATTGAAGGAGGCCAGGGAATCGGTGCTGAAGACATCGGCGGGTCCGAGAATCCGCCGTCCACAGCTGGGCCGACTGGAGATTTGTCAATCCGCCATTTCATGGAGGAGAACCGTCGCATGTTTGCTAGCCTCAACAATGAGTTCGCAGGCTTCAAAGGCGAGGTAAATCAACGTTTTGACGCTTTAACTGCACGACATGATTCTCTTGAGTCTCGTGTTGATAGGCGTTTAGGCCAACTCTTTGAAGTTGTGACTAAAAACAGACATGATTTTGATGTTTTCGGGGATAAAAATCTACGTGATATGAATGAAATCAGGGAGCTCTTGGGTAGACCAGTAACGCAACCTAGGGATTTGCCGCTAAACGGTGAAAACAATTTGAACAGCGAAACTGGTTTTCCAAACAACAGTGCTCGAATTAGTCCGCCAAGACAAGGAGCTTCGCCGACACCGGTGATGAACCCACCAACTCCGCGAGTTAATCTTGGCGAGACTAGCACTGCCGCTCACACTCGGGTTGAACCACCGCCGTTTCACGGTGGGGGTCCACAAAATATTCCGGAGGCCAGACCTTACGCGGCTCCGATGAGCGGTGCTGGTGGTGGAGGAACGATCAACAATGATCATGTTCCGCCACGCGGCTACCCACAAAACGTGCCTCCGCCTCCAAGCGGGCTTGGCATGGATCCTGGTGGATTCATACCACAAGGGGGGCAACTCGGGGGGCAAGACGTTAATGCGATTCGAGATCAAGTAGCACAGATGCTGGCGGATCAGTTTGGTTTAGGGATTAGACCAGCGATGCCGCCGGTGTATCGAAAACCATATCCGGATTGGGTTGATAGATACTACCCCTTTCCACGTGGTTTTCGCGTGCCTGATTTCATCACCTTCAGCGGGACTGGGGATCAGTCCACCGTCGAGCATGTTGGACGATTCACGGTTCAGTGTGGTGATGTGAGTGATTTCTTGAAGTTGCGTTTGTTTGGCAACTCGTTGACCGGCTCTGCATTCGCATGGTACGTCAACTTGCCATCGAACTCGGTTCAAACTTGGCAGCAAATGGAACAAATGTTCCATGCCCAGTTTTACCGTTCTGAGCCAGAGGTGACAATGGCAGACTTGGCACGAATGCGCCAACAGCCAGGAGAAACAGTGGAACACTTTTTAACGAACTTTAAAAATGCAAGAAATCGCTGTTTTGTGAACTTGACAGAACGCGAGTTTGTTAAACTGGCCCAGGGTGGATTGAATTTTGAACTTCGTAAAAAGTTTCAAGATAGGGAGTTTTCTGATTTGTTTCAATTGATGTCCTGCGCTGTTAGATATGAATCTCTTCTCCGTGAAGAAGAACATAAGAGAAGTGGCTCTCGCGGACAATATTTCCCTAATTTTGAAAACTATGGTGTGAATAACGTCGGCAACGATGTTGACGAAGTTGAAGTTGATTTGGCCGAGATTGTGCAGGGGAAGCCATATGTGTGTGCTTCTCTAGCCAAGGCCGATGGGGAACCACAAGGTGGAAAGCCCAATCGTGCCCCGATTCAAACTAGAAAATATTCCTTTGATATCTCAAAATCAGAACTGATTTTCGACCAGCTTTACAAAGATGGTCAAATTAAGTTGACTGGGGGGCATACTATCCCGCCAGCTGAAAAATTAAAAGGGAAACGATACTGTAAATGGCACAACAGTGCATCTCATTCAACTAACATGTGTGTTGTGTTTCGCAACGTTGTGCAGGATGCAATTGAGAAAGGTCGGTTCAAGTTCCCAGAGCCGAGGAAGGAGGCCATGATTGTTGACACAGACCCGTTCCCAAACGTTGTCGGCGTCAACATGGTCAATCCCGATTTCTCTAAGATCAACCTGCCACGCTTCAAGTTGGTGGTGGATACATCGCCGCCGCCGAGTGGTAGTTCTGATGTGGCCCAGGGTGCTTCATCCTCCCAAGTGCAGGAGGGGCCACGCTTGGACCCAGCTGAGGAAGAGAAGTTGTGTGCCCAGTGTCGCGGAAAGCTAACCATTGGGGGAGCGGGACCGAGCCAGTCGGTCCACCAGAGATTGGGACCACGACAGTTCAAACCGAGGTATCCCTCGTATGAACGCAGCGTCGAAGGAGTACGTGCACCTGCGTGGGGAAGAGGGCAGCGTAGGCAGTGGGTGGCTCAAAGTGCCCCACCGTTCAAAAGTATACCCTTTGGACTTGCCCAACCGGTGAGAGCTCACTTACCTGTTAGGAGAACCTTTAGGATGCCAAATGTGCCACGGGGTGGTTGGCACACCTACGACGTCCGTCGTCAGCAGCCCATCGCAGTTGACGCGATGACAAGGACGCAGTATCGAAGGTACCTCCGCAAGAATGCTCAAGGAAGGAGGATTGCAAACTTGCAAGCAAATGTGAACGTAGACAACTCTGCCACGGGTCTGAGAGTGACTGTGGCCGGTGCTGGAAAAGTGGTCGAGGACAACCTGGACGGGAATGATCAAGGAGTCCCGGGAGAGGCTGAATACGATGCTGAGTTGGATGACTCCCTCATCGAAGAGGAGATGCTGGAGTTGGAGGAGCCGAAGTCGAAATTCGATCGGAAAAACAAGGATGACGATGATGACAACCAAGGTGCACCCATGACGATCCAGTCTGGAAGTCTACCACCGGTTGTGGTGAACAATTACATCTTGCCTTTGATTTTCCACATTGATTTGGAAAATCAGGGAGAGGATGGCGAGGTCGTGATGGAGGTTGAGGAGTTGGACGAGGCTGCTCAAGAGGTCAACGTTGCTGAGCTGGTGAGCGGTTTTGCTCAACTGACTTTAGAGGAGGAGAATGAGGAGCCAGCGGCGGCAGAGTTGGTTGGCGAATCTGCGGATCTGCCAATCGAGGCTGAGCCGTGGAGTGCAATGATGGCCCGCACGAATGGTCGAATTGACTTGGCAGTAGAGTTAGCCAGGCAAAACAAAAGTTCGCAGAGAATACTGAAAGAGCTGTACGAAGCAGGTCACAAAGCTGTTGGGCTACTAGGCGAAGATGAGGGAAAATATCCTTTTTATGTGTTATACCAAGGCCCGAAAGAGTCAACAAGTGTGCCGGTGGAGAATATCACATGGGAATCGGACTTCGACAAGCTGGAGAAATCTATCCAGGCTGCAGAAGCGAAAGCGAAAGCCGTGGACGAAGGAACCACGTCTGAAGAATCAAGCAGGGTCGTTGTTTTTAACGAGCCCGAGCCGAAGATGATGCGTCATTTGAGGCCTCTCTACATCAGGGCCACACTTGATGACGTACCAATGTCGAGAGTCTTAGTTGACAATGGCGCTGCAGTAAATGTGATGCCAACAAGGATGCTGAAGAAGTTGGGCAAGAACACTAATGACTTGATCCCAACAGAAGTGTTTGTGACAAGTTTCAATGGCGGGTCCACTTCTGCTAGGGGAATCCTCCCAGTGGTCGTGGGAGTTGGATCACAGAAGCGGATGAGTGCTTTCTTCGTGGTGGATGGAATGATAAGCTACAACGCACTACTTGGCCGGGATTGGATCCACGCCAACAAGTGGGTTCCTTCATCGCTGCATCAGTGTTTGATGTTTTGGAATGAAGATGGTGTTGTTGAGGTGGTACAGGCTGACACAAAGCCGTTTGCCGTTGGGGCCAACGTTGCTGAAGCTTATTTGTACCATGGAGGTTTTGGACCACTCGAAATCAGGAGCGGGGATGGAGGAACGACCAACGTCATAGTGTCAAGTGCACAGGTGTTGAGTAAGGCGTGCTTGGACCCATTGTCCGAAATCATGAGACCATCAATGCTTGCATTAGGTGGTCCACCAAAATCAGAGTAAGCCACCTCAAGAGAGGGTGGAGAAGGCCGAAATCACGGCCTTGATAGAGGGGTTGCCGATCAACGGCGAAGATGCGAGTAACAAGTTGGGAGAGGAAGCAGTGTGCTGTCTGCGACATTGTGGACGAAATCAACTTTGGCGGGAAGGATGATCCACATTCAACGTTCATATTGCCAGCTTGCATGACTCTGACAGGTACGAGTTAACTCTGATTCTGAATGGCTTCAAAGATTGTTTTACGTGTGAATGTTAGGAAATAAAACATGGATATGTTGCAATCATGTTGTATAGCCAGTTTATCGCTTTTTATTTTAGATTCATGCATGACTGAGCTACGTAGATGCCATCGGCATTGCATTAACCTAGTCAGGGCTGTTGGTGTATGGTTGTGTTGGCTAAATGGGTTGTTTTCTTTAAGCCAGAGTTGTTAAACATGGTCTGTCGATTACTGTGTTGTCGAGATAGTCACACTATCGACCAAGATTAAACATGGCTTTACTTTTAATTTTCTTTGATAATGGTTGATTAGGAAATAATGACCAAACATGGCCATTTTTGCCTAAGCCACGTACCAGTGGTGCCGCTTTATTTTTCTTTTCATATCAACAACATTGTTGGGGGGCACGGTGTTGCGGAAGCAAAATGACTATTCTATTATACCATAAAAAAAAAAAAGAGCGGCCAAAACAACGCTGATGACGAATTGAAAAAGAAGGAGAAAAAAAAACCAGGATTGTTTGGATGATGAACAGTGCTGCTGGAGGTCCTAAGCGTGGCCGCAATGGTATAAAATATAATATAAAAAAAAAGAGCCTCTCAGCGCTGCGGCTGTGGCTGACAGCCCTGATAAAAAAAAAAAAAAAAAATTGGCAGTCAGAGCTGCCGCTGTTGCTAGCAGCACTGATGACCCAAATATAAAAAAAAAATAATAATAAGGGTAGAGAGGGCGGCCAACAGCTCTGGTGAAAAAAAAAAACTCAGCGCTGCCTCCGTTGCTAGCAGGCCTGATGATAATATAAAAAAAAAAAAAAGATAAAAAGATGTTGGCGTTTCGGTTCCACTACGTGTGGGATAATGCAGCTCTGCAGGTTTGCGGTTAAAGAACTATTTCAAAAACACTTCCGCGATAAACCAATCAATGATGCGAGTTTTGTTTAGACTCAAACATGGCTGGGTTGGGTTGGAATGCTAGCAGCGTTGGGGCTTTCTTTCTTCGGCTGTCTCCTCCCCGAAATAGGTTAGTGGTTGGGTTTATTATTATTATATTTTTTAATCATTATTGCTCCCAACTAGAACGGGATTGTTCACTTCTCGTTGCAATAAGAGCCAAGATAGAAACAAATACATTACTTATTCTTGGCTAAACCTCGCCGCACCATTACCTGGAATGGTGAGCCAAAATAATGATGGGATTACTTAGAGGCCAATCTGGATGTGTGGAACGTTATGGTGGTTGTGGATTTCTTCATACCCAACAAAAAGAACCAAAGCAATGGTTTGTGTCCAATTTAATTGGCAACCGTGATAATCACAGCCATGGAAGTTTATAGCCAATATGGAGATTTTAGGTGAAGTTAATGTTCATTTTAGGTGTTTTGGATTATGTCAACAATTTGGTTCATAATTCTTATAAACCAAATTGTGGGGGGCATTTGTTGACACCTAAAATTAATTTGTCCTGAATTAAATGCCGCATTAATTAGTCTCGGCATTTAATTCGATACCGCGGGTAAAAAACGGTGTCGTTTGGAGTTGAGCGGTGTCGCGGAGAGTTAAAACGATACCGCGAAACGGAAAAGCGGTACCGCAAGGAAGCTCAGCGGTACCGCGACACCGCCGGAAAATAAGAGGGGGCCGCGCGTTTTGTTATTGGTGTTGGAGGAGTTTTTTCTCTAATTAATTATTATCTTTATTCCTTATCGGAAAGGGAAAAAACGATACCGCGTGGAGTCGAGCGGTGTCGCGGAGAGTTAAAACGGTACCGCGAAACAGGAAAACGGTACCGCAAGGAAGCTCAGCGGTACCGCGGTACTGGAAACGGTACCGAAAATAAAAAAGGGGCGCGCGGTTAGTTGAGTATTGGAAAAGGAGTTTGTTTATAATTAATTATTACTTTTATTCCTTGTTGGAAGGGGAAAATCGGTACCGCATGGAGATAAGCGGTATCGCGGAGAGTTAAAACGGTACCGCGGCTTTAAAAAACGGTACCGCGAAAGTCTGGTAAGCGGTACCGATTAATTAAAAATCATATTAGGCAAGTGACCAAAATTCGCCCGGCCCAATGAGAGCGCCGACTGCGGCGGTTCCATGGATTAATATTTTTTAGCTATATCGGCGATGTCGTTTAATTCAAAACGGTACCGCGAGTAAGCCCAACGGTACCACGGACTAGCAAACGACAGTGTTTAAATAAGAAACAGTGTCGCAGAAAGGAAAAACAAACAACGGAGTTGTTATGGCGCTAGTGATGTCGTTGGCCATAGCTAGTGATGGACGGATTAATTAATTAATTAATATTTTAATGGCTGTTTAGGACGGTGTCGTTTAGTTGAAAACGATGCCGCAAGAGGAAAGAAACGACACCGCGGATTTGAAAACGATGTCGCGGGTATAATCAAGCGGTGTTGTTTAGCTAAAAACGGCACCGTTTAAGGCATCAACAACGCCGTAGTATTACTAAGCGATGTCGTTTTGTTAAAAACCATACCACGATGGTTTGGATTTTGGCGAGTGACCCGGCAAGCTCAACGACACCGCAAGACAAGAAAAACGGTACCGTTTGGTAGAAAACAATGTCGTGGAATGAAAACGACATTGTTTGATGGGACCGGGACAGAGCAGTTCAAGGTCGGCATCGATTAGTGAAAAACGATGCCACGGAAAGATTAAACGATGCCGCAGGAGGTATCAACGACATCGCGGTATCATAAACGATATCGTTTGATTAAAAACGATATCGCAGTGGTTAAGAGCTCGGCCAAAAGTGGCCCGCCAAGCCCAACGACAGCGCAAGACTAGAGAACGACGTTGTTTGATGGACTAACAATGTCGTTGGTTAAACCGGGTCGGGGCAGTTGAGTTGGATTATAAAACGGCATTGGTTGGTGAAAGGCGATGTCGTGGTATTGGTGAAACGTCATCGTTACATGGACAAGGTTGTAAGTCGTTTCGCCAAGTTGCTGCAAAGCAAGAGCGGTTTCGAGGGCACGTGATTATCACGCAACAAGGAGGAAGTTACCTGCACGGTTGACAGGAATGAAGACGTGGGAGACAAAGGCGCCAAGGCAGTTACTACGACGGGGAGAAGCGCGAAGTATAAAGATTGGGAAGAGAGAGAAGTTCAGGAGGGCAAAATCAAATCACAAACTGCACCGTCGCAGATTTTATCTTTTCTCTCTCTAGTTCGTAGAACCGCTCTGTCAAAGAACTCCTTTGCAGAGTCGTAGATCGTAGCTTGTAGTCGTAGTCGCGGAGCCCTCCAGAGGAACCTCCATAGGAGTAGAGGTAACGTAACTTAGAACACTCCTGGTTCGATTTTCTGTTTATTCGAACACCCTCGTTCGAACGTAGTTTGGAGAGGTGTTGAACCGAATAACAGTTGTGTGATTAGAAGTCAAAGGTGTATCGATCAAATCAACGACGCCGACACCGGCGGCGGCCATTTGACGATCGTCTTTATTTCTGTTTTAATCGATCAAATCAACGGCGCCGACACCGGCGGCGGATATTTGACGATTTTTTGCTGACGTGTGTTTGTGTTTTACTTGAAAACCAGTGCACATTGAACACGCGAGTTTCGCCAACGAAACAGTTCGCAACATGCTATTTTGCAAGTGAAGAAGATTCCGCAAGAGTTCTATCATCTATGAACTATCAATTATCGGATATGAAATGTAGCCCTGCGAAGTGTGAAGTATACTTTGGTAGTGAGTTCGAAACTTTCAAGCAAAATTCCTTACTACAATCTGGATTCAAGGAAGATTACCTCCTTGTGAGATACCTAGATCTCCCTTGACTAACTGGTAAGCTCTCTGCTCGTGAGTCTGTTGTTTTGTTGGCTAATCTCACCAAAGAAATTCATATACGGAAAACATTTTTAGGGATCTCCACAGTAACTTGGATATAATTTCAAGTTAGGTAACTTGCATAGAACTAAACCGTTAAAATTGACCAAATTTATTTTAAACCATTGATTAAAGAAATAAAAAATAACTCAAAAATAAATGGCAACATGGGTCCGGTCACCACATTCCCAAGTTACCTTTTTTATTTTTTTTCTTTTCTTTTTCACATTTAGTTGTCTTTCCATATTTTAAACTTTCATTTTTTAATTCTTATTGAATTAGAAGCGTTACGTAAGCCTTCCGTAATAACTTAGCTCTTTATGTAACACGACGTTAATACTCATTACGTAAAGAGACCTTCTATTACGTAAGGATTCCGTAATGATATTTTACAACTGTTACGTAAAATATACATTCACTACGTAAAGGTTACAGAATGATAGTTATTTCTTACGTAACAATTAAATCGGAAGCGTTACGTAAGCTTCCGTAATGACTTAGCACTTTACGTAACGTAAGGTTAATACTCATTTACGTAAAAAGACCTTCCGTTACGTTAAGGTTACAGAACGACAGTTATTTCTTACGCAACAGTTAAATCAGTAGCGTTACGTAAGGCTTCCGTAATTATTTTGCATTTTACGTAATGCGAGGTTAATACTCATTACGTAAAGACACATTCTATTACGTAAGGCTTCCGTAATGATCTTTTACATCTGTTACGTAAGATTATCATATGTTACGTAACCATTACGTAATGCCTATTGTATTTTATGTAATACGACCTGTGAAACCATTGAAGTTACCTTAATTCAAATTACCGTAGGAAATCCCAACATTTTTATTACTTTTTTACGAATGGATCTCTCTGTATACAGGTAAATCTTATAAAAAAAGATACCCCAGCTTATCACCTATGCAAACAAAGCCTGTTTAACTTGGGCACTGATAATTATTTGTTTTTTTCCACTGGAGATGTGTGATTGGATGGTCAAGTTCTTCAATTTCAAGGGGAGAAGCTTTTTGGCAGTATGGATAACGTACAAAAAAAAAGTGATATCTAGAGTATCTGAAGTCTGAACTACGTCTTGTTCTCTTGTTTGAAGTTTCCACAGGGCTTGATTTGAAGAATGACTGAAATACCAACAACCTTGATTTAACATGCATGGAAACTGCTTTGGAAGAATTAAACAGAAGGGAGAAGAAGACTAATTGAAAGAGTCTGGTTTCTTCGGGCATTTACTTTGTGGAAGTAGGTAGGTAGCTGGACCAGAAAGGAAAGGCTCAAAAAATGCCGGCCAATAGTACTGTTGCATTGGATCATCAAAGAAAAGAGGAACAGAATCTGAAAATTCCTAGGTGGGTTAACATCGAGGCTTCTCATTGCCTGCTTGCATTCTTATTTTATGCTATTAAGAGAAACAATATGTGGAGTTTCCTATTTATGCGTTAATCTATTGTTAAATCGCATATAGAATCTTTTTTTTATTTATTTAACGGCACTATAGAATCTATTAAAAACAAGCCTCGACATGGGTGGTTTGGTCCACTCGTACTCGTTGTTGCATTGATCATATGAATAAAGAATGAGTTAACTGAGTTTAAGTGAAATGACCACGTCTAATTAGAAAATATTTTTTTCGTTTCCAATTTACCTATTTTCGTTGCACTTGGGATGGTTTGGAACCTTTAATTAAGAAACTAGTGTATTACAAGCAGTGGCAGAGTCAGGAGTTGAAATTATGTGTATCATTTTATTAAAAAATATAAATTATTCCAATGGAATTTTATTTATAGTGCATTAATAAATTAATTTTATGATAATCAAATTATAAGAAATGAGATTTAGTGCAGTGTCAAAGTACTCTTATTTCATCTCAAGGTGATGAGATTGATCCGTTTCATATGCATGCATAGGGATTTAATATTTTTTCATAAAAAATTACACGTATTTTGTGACTGAGACCAAAATCATCTGGCTCCACCTATTACAAGAATATATGTATTAAGATTATGTGTTTACTAATGATGTTGTGAGCTTTAAGAATTCATTTTATAGAAAAAATATGGATTATACATTTAATGAACTACGGATAGTGAATCTCACAAAAAAGTGAGGTTCATTATACATCATTTCTATGTATCAACCTATTAAAAATACATTATGTATTCTCAATAAATGTATTATCAATTATGTTCTTAAATCAAGTCAAAAGGTTGTATTTTGTCGAATATATATATACTCCTAATACAACGTTAAGAATCGGATGTTCAAAATGAGACTTGTGATCCCCTAGTATATGCTTGATGTAATCTAAATACTTCTAAAAATCGAAGATCGTGTAATCATTTCGATAAAAATATAACATTCTATAAGGTATGACTTTCGTGTAAAAACAAATCATACTTGAAGAAAAAAATGGCTAACCTTATAGGAAATTAGAGTTGGCTCGAGAAGTTGTTACTAATGAAGTAGCACTTTGATTGCGTTGGTGACCAAAGTTGGCTTAATCAAAATTTGAACTTGCATTGTGGCGGGCCTCAGCTTTCTTAGAGAGCTAAGACAAAGCCTGTGATTAATTAGGCCGATAACGCACGGCTAAAACGAGCCAACTTCAAAGGCCCATTCATACTGGGCCTAATTATTTGTCCAAATGGAAAGAGTCATTTTATTCCCACAGATGTTTGTGTTTTCTTTTTTGCATGGGTCAGACACTCAGAAGCGTACGTGGGCACCGGACCGGGTCGGGCCGCCCACGGGCTTGCACGGCATGGCACGCCACGGTTAGAGCCCGACACGAGCAGAGGCACGAAATATATGGGTCAGTCCGGCACGAGCATGAATACGGACACGACACGGAATGTAAATGGGTCGTGGCAGGCCTAATATTTTCAAAACCTTATTGAGTATAAGAACAGACATAGCACAAAAAGATTATTACTTTGATAAAAATAAATATAAAAAGAATAATATGTTCAAATATTGCAAATATAAGTACAAAAATAATTATTTATTGTTGTTAGAAGTGATCGTTAAGATATATACGTAATAACTACCATAACAGAAAATGGACTAAGAATTAAACAAAGTAACTTCACACTCGTTATACTTCCAATTTTCTTTTTCCCTTTGTTGTTATGTTTCTCAAACATTCTCGGTTAATATTTTCATTCTCCATCCAATTTTCTCCTTCTTTTTCATTCCCTCTTTTATTTTCTTCCTTTTCGTTAAACACAAATATGAGCATGACACGAGCACGAGTAGGCACGACACGATTCAAACCGTGCCCGGGCCGGGCCTAGCAAATGTAACAAATAGGCTTGCACGACACGACACGAAAACTGACGGGCCGTGCCAAGTACGGCACGAAATAAATGAGTCTGAAGCGTGTTTGTGCCGCGCCAGCCCAAACACGACCCATCGCTCATGTACACTCAGAGAGTCAGAAGTCAGAAATATTAGCCACGTAGTACAGAAAGAGACACTTAGAGTTAGAAAGATTAGCCATGTAGACGACCTAAGTTCAGGTCCTTAAACCCATTTTTTTGAGGAAGATCTTAAAGCGTTGTGATTGGCTGATTTAATTTTAGGTAGTTAGTATGGAGTTATTAGTTAATTAGTCGTTAAGGGTATTTAAGGAATTGTAAATAATTAAAAAACGTAACCCTAACTGTCTATAAGCCCTCGACATTTTTTTTCCTCACCCGCGGCCGAACCTTTTTTCTTCTCGTCAAAGGACGTTCTCCCGTGATCGTGTCCGCTGCAGCCGCCGGCCGTCCCTTCTGCTCCCGCCAGCTTGTCTCCGCCATTGACTCCCAGCTTCTGTGTCCACCAAGTTCCCGTTTCTACCAAATCTTAACCCCCAGCTCTCCGACAACCCGCACCAAGTCTTCACACAACGCCTAATGGTTTGGATCGGCGAGAGCTCCAAGCGGCCCGACTGTCTCTGTCTTCCAGCCTCCACCCTATTCTCAACTGTCATCCATGGATACGGGTCGCAAAGCTTGACAGGAGTCGACTACCAGGTTTTTCTCTATTCCCAACTTTATTCGTCCTTTCATGATCCACTGGAAGTTTGTGATATATAGCTAAGAAAAGTTGTTATCTTGTTTATATAAACATGTATTAACGTTTTTTGGTTTTGTTGAATAATGACGAGATCTCGTTAATAAGAGTATCATAAATGTTACCATTTACCAATGATGTCATAAAGTAATAGCACGATCACCTATATAACGATGATAATATAACATTATATTGTTACTAATTGCTTATAAATCGTTGATCATTTAATTGCTAGCATTTAGAATCGTTCTTGATTTACGTTAAAAATTGATGAGGTATAGTTAATAATGGTTTCGTAACTAACCTAAAATTATCTGTACATTTCTCATCCCGCATTATCAAATAACATTTATGTTATTTAGGGTTTTTTTTCTTACCCCCCAGTATATAACCATACAAAAAAGTGATACATTTTCAACAATTTTAGGTTTTGTTTGTGACTATGTGAATGAAATTATTAATGCTTCGTTTTATGTTATTAACATTTTCCGTTTGTATTTTTCGTTGTTCAAACACGGGTTATTAATATATTTATATGCAATTTGAAATTTTTGGTAGTGATCCACAATATGCTGCGTACAAATAATACCGTGTGTAAGCCTGCTTGCTTAACAAGAGGATGGAGAAGAAGGCACCTGCACCCAGAGTTGATGACAAATAATGACGTTATTATTAATTATTAACTTTTTCACTACTTCATTATTATTAACTATATCTTGTTGAATTATTAACGCAATACGTTATCAACATTTTCATCTATGTCATTATCATTTTAATCTCTGTTATTAACATTTTCACTTGTACATTTATCCACGCGCAAATGTATTTCTTTGTCAATTATTAACAAACAGTGACGTTATTAATAATTATACCATTTCAAATTATTAAGACACCATGAGGTTGAAGCTTTGCATCGGTATTATGTCAACAAACTACGTTATCTATATTTTAACCTACATTATTAACATATTTACTTACGTTATCAACATTTTCAGCTACGTCGTTATCATTTTAACCTGCGTTATTAGCATTTCACCTATACACTTATCCACATGCAAATATATTTCTTTGTCCATTATTAACAAACAATGACGTTATTATTAATTATACCTTCTCGAATTATTAATAGACCACGAGGTTAAAGCTTTGTACAAGTGATAATGTCAACAAACTACGTTATCCATATTTTCACCTACGTTATTAACATATTTGCTTACGTTATTAATATTTTCAATGGTTATTAACATATTTTCACCTACGTTATTAACATCTTACTTACGTTATTATCATTATAAGCAAAGTTAGTAACATCATCACCCAATTCAGTTATTAACAAACCAAGGTAGTATTTCATGGATGATTAATCGATTATTAACGAACCATAAAGTTATTATTAATTATATTCCATTTAATTATTAACACACCACGAGTGTACAAATTGCAGCATAATGTATTATCTATATTTTCACCTACGTTATTATCATTTTCCATTACGTTATTAACATTTTCAATGGAACACTTTAATACCAACATAAGCCAATATATAATAACCAAATGAAATACACACAAAAAGCTTTCGACGATTCCATATGCCGGGTATATAGTCCACTTTGTCGTCGAGACGTCGGCGGCCAGGTTGCTTACTGGAACACGACGAGATGGCGTCGTGAGGACGGGAAGCCGACGAGAGAAATCAACAGCGCGACGGCGAGAGGAATTGACGGCGTTATGGAGACTTGACGACGGGAGGAATCGATGGAATGGACGACGTGATGGCAAGGGGAATTGACATCGACGGCGAGATGGCGACGTGACGACGGGACGCTGACAACGGGAATGCATACGGGAAGCGACGGGAAGCCGACGCCGGGATCGCATACGTGGCTTCGATGGAAACCGTTATAGGGTTGGGAGGAGTACAAAATTACGTGATACATGTTGAAATCGTATGAGTGAATGGGTCCCCTTTTCTTGGCACGATTGAACCAGTTTTCTTCTTTCTTGGCGAGAAATGACCAGGGGGTTTCTTTGCTAAAATTCTGCTTACCTCTTATTTCCTTTAATCGCCACTTAAATACATCACGTTGGAACAAATAAATCCTATCTATATGGGACTACTCCCACGTCCCGCTAACCACTTGCCACTTCTCCTATAACTGCTCCTACTGACTCTAACAAACATAGAACTCTAACAACCTTGTTGACCCACTAACACTCCTAACTAGAATAGTCAATTACGTGCCTATTTTACAATGGCAAGCTTGCTGTCGGGTTTAAGGCCTCGTGTCTTTATGGGCTGGGCTACATCTCGTCATCACGATAACGGTGTTGGGCTACGGAACTCGAGCTGAACGATATATGGTTGCATCATTACCTTCCCCTGAAAAACGGCCTTGTCCTCAAGGCCGAACTGAACGAAGCGATCATAGAACAACCATTGAATGTTCCTGGTAGTATCATGGATGGGAAGCGGCCACCCTTGGCTCGATTCCGTCGTCGAATCCAACCCTTCAATTAATGGTCCATTAGTCACCCCAGGTGGTTGACTCGAGTTGCATATCACCTCAGTCAGCTCCTCCACCCTTGCAATACTCTTCTCGTAATTTATGGGGTTCCAAAATGTCAAGACTTTTCTTTGGGCTGGTTTTAGTCCTTCCAATTTCCCCATACGTGCGCAATTCCTTGATGGATGGGACCCAATAAAGGAATACCACCCATGTACGCATGCCATCAATAAAGGAGACTCCAAATTAGTGTTCTTACGAGGGTAATTGTGCTTTCTCCAACGCGGGTTGGATGCACATTTACTGAGAATGGAGCCCCGATAGCAATCCTCCTGCCTGAAATCGACTCTGCGATGTGACGTGGTAGTAGCTTCGGTAACTTGAATTTTCTTCCTTGTCTTCCTCCAATAACTAAGTCTCCCCTTGTGACCCTTTCTCGTAAGCATGGCGATGACCGCAACTCTTCGAACTTGTTGTAATCGTATCGAGCATCTTGACCGTGGATCCCACATAGCAGCGTTGCTGTTGAGAGTGGCCCTCAGTGATCTAAGGGTCTTGTAATCTGATGAGGCGGTAGCAGATGGCGGTGGTATGACCAGATCAAGGGAATTGGGCAAGTCTTCCTTAGCTATAGTTGTCCAGCTCGCAAGCACATGGATCTTTGTTGCTACTTGCTCCTTGTCGATCATGGGTAGGTCAGCGACGTTGGTTGATGATGCTGTGATAGTTTTGGGCTCTAGCTTCCGCTTGTAGGTCTTGCTTCCAAAGCGTTCATCAAGGTAGCAAAAATCCATGGTGTGGGCCATGGGGTCCTCCCTTGCCCTAGGCTGCTGCTTCCCCTTTGGAAATAGATTCCCGATCCTCTTCTTTGCGGTCGTAGCTACGTCAGCTCGACCCTTCTTCCTTCGCTTCTGCCAATACAGAAAATCACCATCAACACCAATCATGCCTACGTACGCCTCGTGTTTCTTTCTAAGTCTCCAGAGGTTCACTTGGCCCAAGGTTAATCCTTGTATTTATTGTCGATGGCCGCCAACCCACTGGGATTGTGGCATCCTCGCATGATGCTGGTTTACACCGAGGCTTGGTGAAAAGGGATCTGTTATGGCTGTTGGTTCAAGTATTGACTCCAGCTCAACGACAATCGATGGAGGTCCTGCTGCGTGCACAGGGGGTGCGATCGGTGAACTAAAAAAGCTTTCAATCTGCGGCAGCAGTGGTTCGGAGACACTCGTCGGCGCGGCAAGAGGGTGGGACGACATCGACGGTGCAGGCGGTGCGATGTCAACGACGTGAGCATCTTTTTCCTCGTCCTTTATCGATTCTGATAGAGCTTCAGCTTGCGACGGTGGTAGTGCGGTTGCTACAGGTAGGATGGAGATCTCCTCCTCTTCAATGGCGGCTAGGGTCTCGACTTCCGGCGGCAATGGTGGTCTTGCTAACATGGATTTGTCATACGATGCAATCATCATGCGGCAGGTAGCCATGACACACTCTATCTGCCTGAGTGCCTGATTGATGAGCTCCTCCTCTCTTGATGGTATCTTTGAGCTCATCGTGATCGGAATCCGGATTTACGGCTCTGATACCAAATGATACGTGTTGAAATCATATGAGTGAATGGATCCCCTTTTCTTGGCGGGATTGAACCAGTTTTCTCCTTTCTTGGCGAGAAATGACCAGGGGGTTTCTTTGCTAAAATTCTGCTTACCTCTTATTTCCTTTAATCGCCACTTAAATACATCACGTTGGAACAAATAAATCCTATCTATATGGGACTACTCTCACGTTGATATGATCTCAATTCCACCCTTGAATCATCTCAAACAAATCGTTCAAAGATCGGGTCAAGTTAATACGAACAAGGCTGGAATTTTCCCAAGTGTTGAGACAGTTTTGGGAAGGGTACTTTGGAAGGCCGTATCTCTCAAACCCTTCACTGGAAATGCAAGGTTAGGGTCTCATTTTGAACCTTGGATGTTTGTTTATAGTTTTATGCATTTGGTTTGTGGAAATAAGGTCAGGAGGATCGTTTTCCAAAGCCATCAAAACCCTATCATGCATTCTGGAATCTGCCAGTTTTTGGCTAAGGCAGGAAGACAGTTTGAGGTTCCAACTTGGAGCTCGAATTCAAGGAGGTCGGGGCATGACCAGCTGGAGCTTGGAGTTGGGAATGGAAGGGCAAAACTTTCTAAACCAAGGGAAGGAATTGGTTGAGCTCGACTCAACCCAGAAGACCGATTTTCAGACCCACAAAGTCGACATCGAAGGCTGTTTTGGAACAGTTTACTTGTGAGAGAAGTTAGTTACTTAGGATGCAAGTTTTGATTGTTAAACGTTTTCTTTTTCCCTGTTTGATTCAGAATTGTTGCCTTGTTTGTTTAGGATTGTAAGTAGGTTTCTTGGTTATAAATATTCAAGCTTTGAGTTGTAACAACACACGTTGAAGTTTAATCGAAATTACTCCGAGGAGTTTTCTAGCTTGCGAGCTTTTGGTTCTTGGCTGTTTGTCCGAGAATTGCAGACCTAGAGATCAGGATATTCACTCTTGATCTCGTGGTAGTTCTACCTAGATTAGCCTCTTCCCTTTTTGTGTTGAAGTTGCTGATTTAGTTCGTTAAATTCCATCGAGATTATTCCCAAATTCATCCATCTTTGATTCATCGCTGCGTACTTCTGAGTTAAGCTAATCGAGGGCTTATCAAGTGGCATCATCGCCTGGTTCAAACACAGCGGCAGCAACGAAGAAACAACAGGACACTCGACTTGTTGCAGCAAGAACGCGTCACAAGGATCCCATCGCATTATGGGATAAACCGAAAGAAACAAAGTCCGATTCTGAGGTCGACGAAGAGATCGAGTGTGGAAATTCGGCAATGGCGGGGCAGCAGATCAATACCACGGAGTTGCTACAAACTCTGATGGCTCAAATCAGTGTCCAATTCCAGACCCAGTTCGATCAAATCACACGGCAGTTGGAAGAATTGAAGGCGACGACAACAGAGCCAAAATCTCCAAAATCCACGACGAAACATGAGACAACCCTTGATGACGACGGAGATCAAAGCCCTCAGGTACTCACCGAGCGAATTAGAAAGTTGGAACGGCAGCTGGCTCTCACGGGCACCCATCATCGCGAGCCAAACCACGAATTCCGTGATCACGATCGACGTCCGCCGGAAACAGGGGGTGTTGGCGAGTTGAAGGGGATTAAACTCAGTATCCCTTCATTTCAAGGAGGCCTCAATCCGGCTGAATATTTGGATTGGGAACGAAAAGTAATCTTATTCTTTGACTGTCATAACTATTCTCAGGAGCAGAAGGTTACGCTTGCTTCGTATGAATTTGGCGGGTACGCAGCTGCTTGGTGGGAGCAGGTACGTATTATGCGACGACGAATTGGTCTTCCTCCCATTGTTACTTGGTTGGAGATGAGAAGTTTGATGAGGGAAAGGTTCGTGCCCTCGTATTATCAGCGTGATCTCCACGAGACACTGCAATCACTTCGGCAGGGAAGCAGAAGCGTGGAGGAATACTACAGGGAGCTGGATCTTCTTATGATTCGGGCCGATATTCGAGAGGACAAAGAAGCCACCATCAGTCGATTTTTGCAGGGCCTTAATCGAGAAGTTAAGAATCAGGTGGAATTGTTTCCATTCGTGGACATTGAAGATGTTGTGCAGCTGGCGGTGAAGGTTGAGAAGCAGTTGAAGCAAGGTGCCAACAGGCGCTTTACTCCAGCAAGCAAGCCAGTCCCTGAACCTGACTTCAAAATGGAATTGCCCAACAAACCTGTGAGGCAAACTCCAACAGCAACCCAGGATTGGAAAGGGACTTCTAGTGGTAGTATTAGATGCTTCAAATGCCACGGCTATGGCCACAAAGCGCATCAATGCGCCAATCAGAAGGTCTTGGTACTCCGAGATGGTCAGTACTACTCTGAAGACGAGGAGGAGACCGAGGAAAAGCCTGTTGGTGACTTGGAAGGAGAAGAGATGGAGGCGGACAAGGGGCCATTGTTTGTAGTGCGTCGACCCTTTGCAAGTCAGGAGGAGGATTCTACTGAAATGGACCAAAGAAGCAACCTATTTCACACTAGATGCCAGGTTCAAGGAAAGAATTTGACAATGATTATTGATGGGGGAAGTTGTGCGAATGTGGCTAGTCTTGACGTCGTTAAAAGACTTGGGTTAGCTACGGTTCCCCGGGCAGAACCATATTCCCTTCATTGGCTCAGTGACCACGCTGCAATTAAAGTAAACAAGCAAGTAAGGATCCCTTTCTCGATTGGCAATTATCGCGATGAACTGCTATTCGACGTTATACCAATGCAGGCAGCCCACTTGGTCTTGGGAAGACCGTGACAATTCGATCGGAAGGCATCCCATCATGGTCGAACGAATATTTATACCTTCGAGCACGGGGGCAAGAAGATGATTCTCAAGCCTTTGACGCCGGACGAGGTTCGAGAAGATCAACGTCACATGGCATCGAAGTGGGATAGGAGGGGATTGGAATCGGGCACTGCCCCATCGGTACGAGGACAGGAGAACCAACTGCTGGCTCGACGGTATCTGTTGACCGTCCTTGCTGGCAGGACCATTCCACGGCAAAGCAGAGTCCGCCGCCTATGTTTTCGGGCTCCCCTGAAGAGCCCTGAATTGGGTGGATCAGCTGGAGATGAATCGAGACGAGCAGTTGACTCCAACATGTTGGAAACTCGCCCAGAAACGTGTAAAACCGGCGAACACTCGACGAATCAAGCTGGCTCGGCGGTTCCCGAATTCGATAATGTGCCCTCCCACAAGCCGGCCGACGAGCAAAAATTGGGCGAATTGGTTGTGATGTTTGGGAATGATTCTGACCAATCTGCTGCTTGGAGAAGCTTCCTAGGATCCCATGGAAGGTGTCCGAAGCGCGAATTTGACTTGGGGGTGTGCGTAGAAGAAAGCCCCAAATTTCAGAACAGCTCGCCGGAATCTGGGTTCATGTCACCGGATTCTGGGGAATTTAAAATCTCCGGTGGCGGGAAACGCAGGCATCGCGATGGGAGTCGATTGGGTCGTGATCGAAGTTGGTGGATGGCTGGAATCAACTCATGGGCGCTAGACGAACCGATTCCAAGCAACAATTTGGGACGAGAAGGCGATGAGAGGACATTCCCAATTTTTGAATCCTTGACGGAAAGTCCGCCGTCGCCGGAAACTGCAAATTTGCAGGTGAGACCTTTGTATGAGCAGTCTTTTTCGGATCCAGTTTGGGATCAATTTTGTAGGTCTTTTGAGGAGAAAAAGGCCCAAGCTTTGAGGACAAAGCTTTTTCAACAGGGGGGCCTGATATGATCTCAATTCCACCCTTGAATCATCTCAAACAAATCGTTCAAAGGTCGGGTCAAGTTAATACGAACAAGGCTGGAATTTTCCTAAGTGTTGAGACAGTTTTGGGAAGGCTGTTTTGGAACAGTTTACTTGTGAGAGAAGTTAGTTACTTAGGATGCAAGTTTTGATTGTTAAACGTTTTCTTTTTCCCTGTTTGATTCAGAATTGTTGCCTTGTTTGTTTAGGATTGTAAGTAGGTTTCTTGGTTATAAATATTCAAGCTTTGAGTTGTAACAACACACGTTGAAGTTTAATCGAAATTACTCCGAGGAGTTTTCTAGCTTGCGAGCTTTTGGTTCTTGGCTGTTTGTCCGAGAATTGCAGACCTAGAGATCAGGATATTCACTCTTGATCTCGTGGTAGTTCTACCTAGATTAGCCTCTTCCCTTTTCGTGTTGAAGTTGCTGATTTAGTTCGTTAAATTCCATCGAGATTATTCCCAAATTCATCCATCTTTGATTCATCGTTGCGTACTCTTGTAGGTAGTTAGCTTATGATTACTAATGTTTCTCTCCCTCCTTCTCCTATTGGCTGAAATAGGTATAAGATCCTCCTTAAGATAGGGGGTTTAAGGACTTGATCTGACCCGCACATATACATAGTACATAAAGAGTACACTGTATTATTACAAACGATTCCTCTAAACCATTATTATTGAACCCGAGCATTATTAGCAATCGGTTTAGTAAGGTTACCAATGCCATTTCTAGGTAAGTATTAAAGTCATGAAATGGTTACGAAAATCACGTACTGTCATTTACTTTTCTAACCTGACACTTATTGCTCAACACGTGAGATGGATGAATTGTTTACATTTCAAGAACAAGAATAAGATCTGTATAAATATCATTCTCTCCATCTTACAAAATTGCAGAGTTAATTTGAAGAGTCTATTACTTTACTTGTAGGACTGAGAATTATTATGACCCGCCTCTGAAGAGTCAAGATTTATATCTGACCTATTTCGACCCTGTTTTCTTCTTAATCCTGTTTAATCCACTAGGGTTGGGCGGTGTCGGGCAGGACCGGGTCAGTGGATCGACCTTTATCAACACACTGATTTTTTACAAATTACGTTTGTTACCCAAAATTATTTTTTTCTTACAATTTAGTACCTAATTCTTTTACATATAAGTGCTTGAATTTTGATGGTAAAATTATATTTTGGTACCCAAATTCTTTTTACAATTTAGTACCTAAATTCTTAAAATTTAAAAAATAAGTCAATTGTATTGGTATGTGAAATTTCATATCATTAGTTGTTGCTAATGGTCACAGGGTCAAAAAGTGACCAGACCCTAATCTGATTCGACCCTACCCGACCCTTATAGGGTCAAAAGATGATCCGACTCTAAACTGACCATGTAGACAAACTGAGTCGAGGCAGATCAGGGTGTTAGTGGGTTTGTAGTGTCAAACTTACACAACAAATTTTCCAACGTAAAGCCCAGAATCCATCCCTAGCCGCTAGGAATGGCAATGGGGCAGGTCCGGGCCGGGTATCTCGATATCCATACCCATACCCGCCCCGTGACAGGTTGGGTCCAGGTCGGGTAATTTATCATGGGGCGCGGGTCGGGGCAGGTCGACCCAATGAGTATGTAATTTATATGAAAAACTTTAAAAATATTCATTATTTTCATTAAAAGACAAAGAAATAAACCATAATATTATACAATGTAGTTAAAGTATTGGAGAAATTGAGGTTTTCACTTATTTACAACTTTATTATAGCTAAAATATGATGCAATATGAAGAAAATTCTAAGTAATTTGACTAAAATTACATATAATTTAGGCAAGAATGGGTCGAGAATGGAGCGGGTCAAGGCATGTCAGGTCGACGAGAGCCGAGAGGTACCCATGCCCGCCCCGCCCCGTAAACGGAACGGATCGGACCTGCCGTAAGCAGGACGGGTCGGACCCACCCAAAACATGCCAAACAGATCGGGTAAAACAGTTCAGGTTGAAATTACCATCACTACAATCCGGTGCGTAGCCCGGCTCAAAGTTCCCTAGTTTTCAGTAATTACCAATGCAGAGTTTCGGAACCCGAAATCCCGTTTTCATTGATTATGCTTGGGTAAGAAGAGTTTGGAAGAATTGTGACGAAGTTGATTTATTCAGAATGGAGGGCCAATTCAGTTGTTAAGAGGTGATTCAAACCCTAAGAAATAAAATTCCCCGGCCCTAGACAAGTACTTATGTAACTATGGTTGAAAAGTGTGGTTCATGAAAGGGATGTAATCACACCTCTAAGGGTAAGAAATCAGAGGAGTGAGAGGTGACGCAAAGACCGCCTAGACGACTTGCATAAAGCACATGAGAACATTTCTTACATTTTTTTTGGTTGAGTCGAGTATGACGACAACATTTTTATTTTTTTAGTACTTTGCTTAAGTCTTCATAAATATTAAATAGAAGAATCAAATTACATTAATTGACATCCATAACACATTAATTATTCTCCTCTGTAATCGCTCTATAGCTGTTATTACAATGAAGAAGCTAGGGCATTGGTGGACTGCTTGCTTTTGTTCAACCGTCTCAAAAGCAGGCAATGGACATAGCCACATACGAATCAAGTAACCCAATATTAGGCAATAATCAACCTAATTATTGAACAAATAAGCTTTGGCAAGAGTGATGATGCGGGATGAAAGAACTCTGATTTAGCGATGAGCAACCCTTGGCCGAAGCCATAGAGTTTACCGGTACTTTCTCAAGCACTTCATCTGCACTTTGCTGTGAGTACAACAACAATGAAATTATCCGATCCATAACAGAATTGTCAAACGGCAGTACGATTGGTTTGTCGCTTGAGAATCCAAACTCTTCTTCAGACATTCTTAGTATCTTCACGATCACGTCACTTTTCAGATACTTTAGAGGCAACACATAACGAGTTTTGTCCACGGTGTAGACCACAAAGTAACCCCTTATGTCATAAGAAGAAAATGACGTTCTCAACAGAGAAGAAGACACATTACTCCCCATTCTTTTCACGACACCGATGTTCCTCCATTTTCTCGTCATTAAGGCTACTAGGGTTTTGGGAAGAACCATGATAATGGCGAATCTGAGCTGTTTTGAAATCTTATGATGGTTAAGAAACACAAAGGGAAATGATGAGAACTTGAGAAGTGTTTAATTTATTTCCAACGTTTTTCGAGATGCTTAGTAATGGGAATCATGGATAGCTTTTATAGATAGCAAAGAGGACACACCAACTTGCTTACTTCCAAAACTGAACCTTCAATTGTGTTTCTCGTTTACAGGGAAAGTTAGGGATAATCGAAATATATTGGATTAGTAGATACTTAAAATTTTACCGAGAAAAAATTAGATACTTAATTGGAACTATTTTTTTTTTTTGACAACATACTTAATTGGAACTAAGTGTACCTAATTAGTTTCTTTTTTATCGAACCTAATTTGTTTCTTTTGTTGTATATATAGTAACGATCTTGTTAGAAATTAGAACATTTGTCATATATTTTAAATATCTAGTTTGTCTCTAACAGTAAACCGTTGGTCACAAGATTAATCCTAGAAGTACAAATTTGTTAACCAACGATAACAAATCTATTGTGAATTTAACAAATAATAACAAATCTGCCTTGTAACCCACAAGGCTGCACGAGGGTATATAATGATTTCCAAGGTGTAGTAGAGAATCCTTAGTTCTGATTCCAAACACTATACATAGTTATTTCCAACAACAACACAAACCCCACACCTAGGTTTTTTCTTCTATGTTAGTGAATACTGCTTGGGTTTCACAGTGCGAGAAACCATTTTCCTTTCATGTTAGTGACTATAGCAATATGCAACATATATTATTTATTTTTTTAAGAATCATATACTAGTTGTATATCAAACTTAATTATATGTTTAATTTGAATTCTGTTGTCTATTTTTTTGTTTTTTTTGTGTGTGCAAGTATTGTATATTTAGTTATTTATATCCCCAAATAATATATAGTACACTTTTGCGTATTTTTTTCCATTTAAAATTTCCTGCAACCAGACTGAAAATAGGAATGACATTTTTGTCTTTACAATTAATTATTTATCTCACATAAAAAATATCAACATCAAGATTTGAACCCGTGTCTCTTCAAACAAAGACAACAATAACAATTATTTACACTGAAAAAATTTGAATTAGGAATGTGATATTCTTAAATGAAAGGATTGGAAGGATTACCCGGCTTAAAAAACAAACAAGTTGTGTTGTTTTCTCATTTTTGTCCAGCAAGACCGTCCAATATGGTCCTAAAACGAGTTTATCAAATATCTAGAAAAACTATTTAAGCTAGCTTCTAAGACTTTTATAGTTTGTTTGCTTGATGGATTTGGTAATGGATTTGGTGAGGGATTTAGATCCATTATGGACTTTGTCCAAAATACATTGTTTGCTTCATGCATTTAGGAGCACCAAATCTGTGGGTACCACGAACTTAAGGGCCCAAATTCGTGGACCCCACAGACTTGAAAGTTCTACCTATTTAGGTGGGAATTGATCATCGACTTTGAAGTCCATCATTTAAAACCAAACTACTCCTCCTATTTCATTTCTCTTCTAATACCAATGAGGACAATAAAGGTAAATTTCACTTCATACATACAAATATAATTAACCAATTCCATCACAAAATCTATGAAACAAACAATGGTATTTTTCAAGTCCATGCATGGTGAACCCAAAACCCTCATATATCCATGGTTTTACAAAACCCAAGTTTTACCAAAACCTTCATTTTTCAAATCCACGAAGCAAACGACAGTGTGCCTGAGTGCTTTTACTTGGGATTTGCTAGGATTTTGATATAAAACACTTTTGGTACAAAAGATACAATATACAGGGGATCTAAAGCGTAAAAGCTCAAGCTTTGCGCTTTAAAGCTAGCTTTTGATTGCATTGTTATTAGACCACACATTACAGAAGATTTACGCTACATTATTTTATAACCGTTACGTAAAATACAAATATATTACGTAAAGATTTTGGAGGGATAGTTATTTTTATATATCAAATTATGAATTAATTAAACAAACCTATTACTATGGAAAACTGTATTCCGTAATTATTTTGTCATGTGAATGGACTTTTATATCTAAATTGATTGATCATTTACCAACTACCAACCCTAATTCATGGCTTATGAGACAACACATTGGTAAAATGTACACTTTTGGTAAAATGTTGACATCATATATATCCACATGTACTGTCCAAAAACATGATAAACAACAGCACATGATTTCAATAGTACTTAATTAGTTAATTAGGTAAAGTCCTCATCATGAATAGTACGTACAAGTCTCAAAAGCAGTGGCCATGGCGATAAGAACTAAATAAGTTACTGATCATTAATCAACCTTATTATTGAGCACATAAGCTTCCGCAAGAGTGATGATGTGCGATAAAAGAACTCTGGTTTAACGATGAGCAACCCTTGGCCGTAGCAATGTCGTTTATCGGTACTTGCTCTATGCCTCCATCTCCATCTTGTTGCGACGAGAGCAAAGAAATAATTTGATCCATCATAATAGTATCGAACGGTAATACAATTGGTTTATCGGTTGAGAATCCAAATTCTTCTTCAGACATCCTCAATATCTCCACGACCACCTCGCTTTTCAAATACTTCAGAGGCAACACATAACGGGTTTTGTCCACGGTGTAGACCACAAAGTAACCCCTTCTATCATAAGAAGAAAACGATGCGCTCAACGGCGAAGAAGAAACACTACTTCCCATTCTTCTCGTGACAGCGATCTTCCTCCATTTGCTCACCATTAGCGTTACTAGGCTTTTTGGAAGAACCATGATGATGGCGAATTTGAGGCGTTCTGAAATATTGTGGCTGTTAAACAATGAGAGAAACTGATGGGAGCTTGAGATATGTTTCCAGTGGTAGGAAATAAGAATCATGGTTAGCTTTTATAGATAGTAAAGAGGACACACCAAATTGCTTACATCCAAAACTGAACCTTCATTTGCATTTGTCATTAACAGGGAAATTAGTTAGGGATTATCGAAATTAGTTGGCTGATTTTATCGGATTAGTTGATAATTAATTGGAATAGGTGTCATGAAATGACTGTAATTCCGAGAAGATTTTTGTCGCCATTCAACTTGTTTCAGAATTAAGGGACTATATACTAAAACAACACTCCTTTTGTTGTTATTGTAACAACACTATTCTCCAACCAATAGGAAGTTAGGATTGTGATAACTTTTTATTAGTTGAGTTGACCTAGTGTAAAATCAAAGCAGGAGTATAATTGTCATTATGAAGAAAAATAAAAAAATTATTTTTTTATTTTCGGCCAAAAATTCTGGTCGCCGGAATTCGGCCATCGATCGCCGGAATTTGGTCGCCGATCACCGGAATATGCTTTTCGTCGCCGGAATATGCTATTTTCTCATCGGAATATGCTCATCGGCGCCGGAATATGCTCACCGGCGTCGGAATATGCTTACCGGCGTCGGAATCTAGTCATCGGGGCCGGAATATGCCTATTGGCGTCGGAATCTAGTGATCGGGGCCGGAATATGCCTATCAGCGTCGGAATCTAGTCATCGGGGCCGGAATATGCATATCGTCGTCGGAATCTGCTCACTGACGGTCATCGGAGTTCGGTCAACGGTATTCGTTGACCGGTCAACGGTCAACGACCACCGGATGTATGGTCTGCATTGTGAGATTTATGGTTTGGTTTCTCATATTTTTGTATGCCTTTTGTGGTTTGCTTTATCGTGTTTGTGGTTTGCTTTATCGTGTTTGTGGTTTGCATTGAGAAGTTTCTGGTTTGCTTTCAAAAATTTTGTGGTTTGCTTTGCGGGGTTTCTGGTTTGGTTTAATAGATTTTTGGTCTGCATTAGGACGTTTCTGGTTTGTTTTTGGGGTTTGCTTTATCGTGTTTGTGGTTTGCATTATGAGGTTTCTGGTGTGTTTTTTAAAATTTTGTGGTTTGCTTTGCGGGGTTTCTGATTTGTTTTAGTAGATTTTTGGTCTGCATTAGGACGTTTCTGGTTTGTTTTTTTGGTTTGCTTTAACGTGTTTCTGGTTTGCATTATGAGGTTTCTTGTGTGCTTTGAAAATATTTGTGGTTTGGTTTGTGGTGTTGCTTGTTTGTTTTAGAGAATTTGTAGTATGCATTACGAGGTTTCTGGTTTGCTTTTTTGTGGTTTTTTTTATCACGTTTGTGGTCTGCATTAGAAGGTTTCTGTTGTGTTTATTAAAGACTAGTGATCTGCATACCGATAACTCCTAAATGCATATCATAAACAGAATAATAAACTAAAATACATAAAAAAAATGCGATTGATATACTGAGCTCTACAATAATTAGGTCAAAACTTGGACCAAATTGTTCATGTTGCTCTCCGCCTCCGTGAACTCCATCTCATCCATCCCTTCCCCCCTGTATTCCAATGCAGAAACGCCTTCCTCTTCATAAGGAGCTTTCTTCTTCTCCGTCATGTTTTTCCATTCTTCACCAGAGATCTTTGCAACTCGCCAATCAAACCCAACTCCGGCAATGAGAACAAATAATAAACGGAAGGTGAGCTGGAACACCGAACGGAAGAGGACTAATTACAGGCCTCCCTGATTCCCTCCCTAGCCAGTACCTCGGCCTTTTCAACGAGTCCAACAATGGCAATCTCACCAATCACGTCTTCGCCGTGGAGCTCGACACAATCTACAGCAGCGAGTTCGGCGATATCAATAACAATCACGTCGCCGTCGACATCAACGGTCTGGATTCACTGGTAGCAGCTCCGGCGGGTGTTATGACTCAGGCGGAAACTTACGGAATTTGAATCTCATCAGTGGTCAACCGATGCAGGCCTGGATTGACTACGATCAAGTAGAAAACCAAATCGATGTCACTCTAGCTCCGATTAGCGCCGCCAAGCCAGCAAGATCCCTATTGTCGCTGAGAAAAGACCTGTCGGAAATTTTGGAGGATACGATGTTCATCGGCTTCTCATCGTCCACTGGCTCGTTCCTCACTCATCATTATGTATTGGGTTGGAGCTTTAGACTGAATGGCCAAGCTGAGGGAAGACGGAAACGAATCGAAGAAAGGAAGATCCGATGATGCTTATGCCTTTGAAATCGAGGGATCGACATTGGCGTCGGCGTCGAAACCAGAAGGAGGGAGAAACCGCTTGGATGGAGGAGGTTGAGTGGTGGCAGAGGAGATTGAGCGGTGGTTGCTGATGGTTCGGATATGCGTCGGCAACAGAAGAGTCCTAATGGAAACGGAAAGTAGAAAAGGAGCAGAGAGGAAGAGGGGTTCAGATTTTTAATTTAATTTAGTTATTTTTTAATTTCCCTATTTAACCTTGTTGTTATAATAACAACAATTAGACTGTTGTTATACTATCCGCACCCCAGAATTAAAGTGTGTTACTAATTTATGTGTTCTATTACAAGAAAATCATGTTTTAGTGGCTAAACTTTGTGGCACATAGAATGTTTGTCTTTAAAAATGTCTTATACACGACTATATGTTGTTTGCTTCTAAAAGTTATTATTTGTCTCTAAAATGTTTTATACATGACTAATATGTTGTATGTCTCTAAATGAATTGTTATTCCCCTCTAAGAACTATTATTGTCTTATTAGCTTCAAACATACCCTTTGGTCAGGTGGTATATAATTTTTGGCATGTAACTTATGATTGTTATAGTATTTTTATTTTATAAATATTTGAACTCAAAGAGGACAACAATTATTTACCTCTAGTAACCGAACCTTCATTTGCATTTGTCGTTAACAGGGAAATTAGTTTTTTTTTAAATATTTTTATTAAGAGGAGGCAAGAATCAGCTTAAAGGATTGCAAGGAAGGTCATACGAGCAAACAAAAAGAAATAACTCAGCTTCCTTGAAGAACTTGTCGAGGGAAGCTTTACTCCTATCATATCTTCCCTGATTAACTGATCCAACTCTTGTCGGGTTCGTCTAGTTCATATATATAAAAAAGATAGACGAGATTGTGTTTCGAGAGTAAGTTCACGACTCTATTTCCTTCACAGTACGTATGCACTAGTTGAATCACCCATTCTTGAGCAAGTATCCTGCGAACAGGGAAATTAGTTAGGAATGATCAAGGTAAATTGGCTAATTTTACTGGATTAGTTGATAATTAAATGGAACAGGTGTCATGAGGTGACTGTAATTCCAAGAGGATTTTCATCACTATTCAACTTGTTTCATAAATATATTGTTACTGTTGGGGGTGTTACTAAGGGACTGAGCGCACAGACTAAGCAGTAGGGCGCATAATCGGCGATGCCCAACGCTCGATACCCGTTACAGCCTTACAGGTATATAAGGGCTGGAAGCCCTCCAAAGAAAGGGACTTCCTCTCTCTCCTCACTTTCCACTTTCTACTATCTCTCTACACTTTATCTCTCTATCTATTCTCTCAACTCTCTCCACAAACCGACACTAACTTGACCGTCGGAGCTTAATCCGGGGGGCAACCCCGACTCTTTCACAGGTTCTTTCCCTCCCGACGAGATCAGACGAACGAATCCTGAGTCAACCCCACACCAACAAATATGATTGTTCGATCCGGAGCTAGATGGGTCAAACAATTGGCGCCCACCGTGGGGCAAGCTGACATTTTCGTGACGTTTGATCTCCGAATGGAGGAGAAGACAGCTTGGATCTTCAACAGAAGCAGTGTCGAAATCCCAACTTCGGTCAGTTCGCATTTTTGTGTCGAAAGCCACCGTCGCCGGAGCTATCCCAGTGTGGTGGGAGAGAGATCGGAGCTCTCATTGCGAACCTGCAAATAGAGAGAGGGGGAAAGACCCAACCAAAGATGCCGACAACAACCGAAAACTCGACGGCAGCTAGAGAAAAGAAATCAGAAAAAAAAAACAAACAAACAGAGTGATGTTCAATACGAGCATCGAAGACTCCAAACTGAGGGTTAAAAACCCCGACGAGGAGGGCTCCAAACTGAGGGTTAAAAACCCCGACGAGGAGCCACAAATAAGTCTCAACGAAGCACACAAATAAGACTTCAATACGAGCATCGAAGACTCCAAACTGAGAGTTAAAAACCCCGACGAGGAGGGCTCCAAACTGAGGGTTAAAAACCCCGACGAGGAGCCACAAATAAATCTCAACGAAGTACACAAATAAGACTTCAATACGAGCATCGAAGACTCCAAACTGAGGGTTAAAAACCCCGACGAGGAGGGCTCCAAACTGAGGGTTAAAAACCCCGACGAGGAGCCACAAATAAGTCTCAACGAAGCACACAAATAAGACTTCAATACGAGCATCGAAGACTCCAAATTGAAGGCTAAAAACCCCGACGAGGAGAAATCCAAACTGAGGGCCCACTCAGGTTCTGTTTCAATGGCGCAGCGCCTGCCTTTCAACTACTCCTGCCGCCACTGCCAATATAAAGCTAAGTACTCTATCCCTCCATCATTATTAAATTTTTAAAATATTTTACTATCCTAAGCGTTAATGGCGCTAATGGGGGGCAAGACGCAAGAAGCTGGCACCGCGTCACTCAAACGCGCCACCAGCTGGGGGGCAACTGGGGTACATAGGCCCCACCCAAAATTACCGACAAAGATTTAAAAAAATAAAATATAAGCTAGTGATGAGTTAAAACTCACCACCAGCTTGGGGGGCAATTGTTGGGGGTGTTACTAAGGGACTGAGCGCACAGACTAAGCAGTAGGGCGCATAATCGGCGATGCCCAACGCTCGATACCCGTTACAGCCTTACAGGTATATAAGGGCTGGAAGCCCTCCAAAGAAAGGGACTTCCTCTCTCTCCTCACTTTCCACTTTCTACTATCTCTCTACACTTTATCTCTCTATCTATTCTCTCAACTCTCTCCACAAACCGACACTAACTTGACCGTCGGAGCTTAATCCGGGGGGCAACCCCGACTCTTTCACAGGTTCTTTCCCTCCCGACGAGATCAGACGAACGAATCGTGAGTCAACCCCACACCAACAAATATGATTGTTCGATCCGGAGCTAGATGGGTCAAACAGTTACTAATTTGTTTGTTGCACATAGTAACTAAATTTTAGAGCATTTTTTAAACTATGTAGTGTGTGTCTAACTGTAAAGAAAACAACTTTCACCGTTGGTAACAAGAACCCCTTAAGTACAAATAAGTTTGTTAACGAATGAAGACAAATCTGGCTTGGAACAACAACCACTACAAAACAGAGGAGGTTTGGGGACGACAAAAATCGTCCCTAGAAATAGGCAAAATCGTCCCCATTGTTTTTGGGGACAACCTTTTCGTCCCCAATATGTGGTGCCTTATACCTTTGTCCTCTATTCTTGTGGGGACGACAAAGTCAAGGTCGTCCCTAATACTGGGGACGACAGTCGTCCCCAATAGTAGTGAGTTTCTATCCTCTTTATTTTTCTTTAAGGTCGACATGTCGTCCCTATAAACATGACTTTGGGGACAAGGAGTTATCCCTACAATTATTATAAAGGACATATTATCGTCCCTATAGTCAATTTTATGATATTGTTGTGGATCTTTAGGGACAATAGGTTGACCCTTTTTGTTTTTATAGGGTCGACATGTCGTACCCATAAATATCATATTGGGATCATAAAATTGTCCCCAAGAATTTGATTAAGGACAACAATTGGTTCTTATAACATATCTTTGCGGGACAACAAATTGTCACCTATGTGACTTTTAGGAACTATCAATGGTCACTGAAATTGTATTTTAAGGAACAACAAGTTGTCATGTACATAATTTTTAGGAACACCAAGGGGTCATTATATGAGTCTTTAAAAAATGATGGCGATAATCTGCATTTCATTATTTGGCTACACATATAGCTCATAACCTTTGACAAAATTTTAATTGAAAGATCTGGGCGCTCAACATCTCAACTATTATTGAGATAAACAAATTTCAGTGTGGACAATACACATAATACACACACAAAAAAAGCCAAATCGGCAATAAAAAAACGCAAAATCACCAAGACGAGCAGCAATAGTCTTTGCTAGATCTCTGTGGCAAACCGCTATAGCCATTGCTTCATTTGCTCCTGCATTCTTTTTCTTCTACCGTGCATATATCATCTTTGCCATCACCAGTGTCCAACACACAGCACCTGAGAGTAACAAAAAAGAAAATAGTCAGAAAGATACGAAACAATACATTCGCCAATCGTAAAATCAAACACACAAGTCCCAATATACTAAATTATTGAATCCAAAAACCTTAAAAATATATATATACCGTCGCTGACTATGACAAAAGCACAGGAACACTAATGAATATGGGAAAGAGAAGCGTCAATACGGTGTTTGAAGTTTGAACAGAGATCCAAAGAGAAGCAGCGAGGAGAGAGATAGATTGGACGCCGACCGACTCCACATATTCAATAGAGAAAAGAAGAAAGAAAGAAAGAGGAAGCCCCGGGCTATTGAAATGCAAAGATGGGGTAAAAGTAGGGTTTTATAAGTGTAAGTGCTCTATTTTAATTGATGGTGTAGATTTAGATTGAGTAAATGAACGACTAAGATGAGACCGAGGGTTCTAGAATGAAGGGTTATATTTTTTTTGTCAATAAATACGAGGCCTTAAAGATTAACCCTCAGAAAAAAGTAAGAGGCGGGCTACCATATTTTGAAGTTAAATCCATCTAGTATCCACATCCACCACGCCTTTTGTTTCCCCTTTGATTTGTTTCCTCTTGTTACCAATAGAATCGTCCAACCAACATGTTATAATAGTGGTTCGGTTCATTCGATTGAATGGTAAGAAATAAACGAAATTGTTTTTCATTGTTGAACATGAAATTAGATGAATCATCCCAACTCTAATTGGTGCACTGATTGACTTTTTCAACGACAAAAATGTTTAACAAAAAGAATAGGGTTAATATCTTAGTTTGGCCCGAACAATAGCCAAACTTTTTACTTTGAATCGTGGTATTGGAAATTGCTATTCTGGACTGAACTATGCAGCATGCTTCCTTATTTGGCCCGGAGGCGAGTTTAACTTTCAAATTGGACGGTCAACCAAGCAGACCATTAGTCAAGGTCCAGCTCACTTGCCATGTCAGCTAGCAGGGAATAAAAAATAATTTATTTGCATTTTTTCGTATTTTGTTTACTTTATAATAATAAAAAATTAAAGAAACAAATAATTCAAAAATAGTCATTAAAATAAACAAAATACAGAAATGCTAAAAATATATTTTTTAATTAATTTTTTCCGTTTATTATTTGTATTATTAGAAAGTAAACAAAATTCAGAAAATAAAAATAAAAAAAATCCTGCTAGCTGACGTGGCAAATGAGGTGGACCTTGACTAACGGGCAACTCGATTGACCGTCTAATTTGACGGTCAACTCAGTTGACCGTCTAATTTGACAGTCAAACCCGCCTCCGGGCCAAATAAGGAAGTATGCTACATAGTTCAAGTTAGAATAACAATTTCCGATACCAAGAGTCAAAGTAGAAAGTTTGTCTATAGTTCGGGCCAAACTAAGGTATTGACCCAAAAGAATACTATAACTTGAATTGAGACCATTTAGCTCTAGTTACTTATTTTACTTCTACTTCCTTTTCTTGGTTTCCTAGCCTCCTTGTTGAATTTATCTGATTCAATATTAACTGCCACGCTAATTACTAATTTGAATTTTGATTTATTTTTATATGATTTATTTTACGAGACAATTTGAATAATTTATTAGAAGTATTAGTGTTGGATGATGTAGATTTGATTTACGAGACAATATGATTTATAGCCAAACCTTTTGGAATAGAAAATATTAGCAAAATATTAACTTTCCATTAGTAGTTTTGTTAATAATATTGACTTGGCAATATGATACCGACTTGGAAGAGACACGCGACAGTCAACATTTCCAACTCTTACAAATTAACTAAGAAAAGAGTTACAAAATTGCTAACGATAACAGACATGCAAATGACATGTGTTACAAAAGATTTGGAAAATACAAGCTAATATTTAGTAGGTTTAATTCACCCGTGTAGCCATAACTTTCACGGTTTTGAC
Source organism: Linum tenue (assembly GCA_946122785.1). Lineage (NCBI taxonomy): Eukaryota > Viridiplantae > Streptophyta > Magnoliopsida > Malpighiales > Linaceae > Linum > Linum tenue. The sequence continues at coordinate 62,002,577 of CAMGYJ010000009.1, read as the reverse complement.
AGATATAGCCATTTTTTGAATAATACACAGATGTAGCCATTTCCGTCCTATTTTTTGACGGTCCACTTAACTAGCTGACTGGACTAACGGTTGCGGCTGATGTGGCGCGTTTTGGTTTTCGTCTTTGCCACGTGGAATTTTTTTTTAATTAAAAAGTAAAACGACATAGTTGGAGACGAAAAGGGGATTCAGATCACTTTCCCCTTTTTCGTTTTAGGGTTCCCAACCTACTCTTTTCCTTTTCTCTCGACTCTTCCCAATCGTTCGCGATCGCCGACAAAGGGAAGCCATGCATTCCGCCGATGAGTAGCATCGGAGGGTCGCTCTTTCGTCGGCGGTACGGACTTCGGCGGTTCGGCTGGCGGCGGCTAAGAAACATCGGCGGAGGAACCCTAAATCGGCGGAGGAACCCTAAATCGCGTTGCTAAGAAACCCTAAATCGTTCAGCTGGTGAGTGATTCTGGTTTTCTGCTCTGGTTTTCTTCTTCGCACGGTGCTTGCATCGAACAACAATCCTACTATTGGTGCTTGCTGATCCGGAATCGGCAACATTGAAATCCACCTTCTTTCCAGACCTATTCGACATGGATTCGGAGATGAAGGGTTGACCGGGATATGGAGCGGCTGGGCTGGGATTCGGAGATGAAGGAACGGCTGGGCGAAACTGTCTCGGTGATTATCTTGGTGTATGGAGCGAAAATGGAATCGGGAGAGGAGTTGGGTTGGAGAGGAGTTGGGGTGGAGAGGAGGTATCGAGGGAAGGGATTGAAAATAGAGAGGAAGAAGGGATTGCAAATAGAGAGGAAGAAGGGATTGCAATGCAATCGAGAGGAAGAAGGGATTGAAAATAGAGAGGAGTCTCTGTTGTGCGAATCCTAGAAAACAAGAGAGGAAGGGAATGAAAACGACGGCGAGGCCAAGAGAGAGAGAGAGAGTGTTCAATTTTTTTTTATCCGATGTGGCGTCCACGTGGGTAAGTCCACCCGGTTGGCGATGACATGTCATCCATTTGGCGGACAGGTCAGCTAAACGGACACTTAACTGACGGAGACGTTAACTCCGTCAAATCTTTTAACGGAAATGGCTAGATTAGACAACGAACTTTAAAAAGTATGGCTACATCTGTGTATTATTCAAAAAGTGGCTATATCTGTCAAAACCGTGAAAGTTATGGCTACACGGGTGAATTTTCAGTAATAATTTAGAAAGTTTTAAAAGTTTGATTAATAAATTCTATTTACCTAAATTTAATTTTTTCTTAAAAAGGATTGTTACTTTATCATAGGAATATAACTTACCGCTAAAGTTCTATTTGACACAAATTTAGCATTTAATTAAGCGCATGGGGCTTTGGGGACGCTCCAGAAAATTCCAAACTAATTAATTGTCTATCGCTTGATTTGTGGAGACAATTTTGTCCACTTGTCCCTAAAATCACTTGAACTTGTATTTCCAGGTACGGAAGTAAACCATCGTCCCCTTTATTTGTCCCTAATGTTTATTAATTTTGTAGTGAACGCTGTGCGAGGGCCTTCCTTCAACTTCAAATGTAAAATAGAGAGTATCCTTAGTTCTACTCAATTATTGTCCCACCACTATCCATAGTTTTTTCAACAGCAACAAAAAAAAAACTTCACCTAGTTGTCTTGGGGTTGATAAATAGATATTATACATACTAACAAGTATGAATAATTAGTTGATTGTTTATTCTTGAAGTTCAAGTTCAGTTGATGTTATTTTTTCAGTGCTCTCAAAATTTCAGGTGTTGTCTTTTATAATTGTAACTGTTTCCTCGGGAAAACCAAATGCCACCACCGGTGCCGAATTTATTTCCGGCGATGTTGATTTGATGTTTCGCGATGGAAACTCTTGCGGTGCCGTTGATCGAATGCACCGCTGATAGCTGAAATCGAGACGACCGTCAAATATCCGTCGCCGAATGTCGGCGTCGTTGATCTGATCGGTGCAACTCTGACTTCTAACCAAGAACGACCGTTACTACGGTTCGCACCTCTCCAAACTACGTTCGAACGAGGGTGTTTGAGTTTTGAGGAATCTACTCTACCGCTACTCCTATGGAGATTCCTGTGGAGAGCTCCGCGACTACGACTAAGACTACAACTATGGAGATCCTTCCTGGAAGGAGAGCTCCGCGAAGGAGTTACAGAGAAAAGGTAAAGTTTGAACAGAGTTGATCTGTGTTGATTTTCCTTCCCTTTCTCTCTCCTTGCTCCGGCGATTTTATCTGAAATCATCTGCGTAGCCTTCACGCTTCGTGGAACCGCTTCCTCAACTGCTCTATCGTGAACTGTCACGTGTCTCAACCGCCTCGATTTTGATTTTGCGCGAATCTCACGTGGAACAAAGCTACGATGACGATGTTGCTTTGTGATAACATTGACGTTGGACTTAGCGGGCCACCCTTGGTCGAGCTCTTAACCACTACGATACCGTTTTTAATCAAACGATATCGTTTATGATACCGCGGTGTCGTCGATACCTCCCACGGCGTCGCTTTTCACTAATCGATGTCGACCTTGAACTACTCCATCTCGGTCCCATCAAACAATGTGGTTTTCCATCTGCGACATTGTTCTCTACCAAACGGTACCGTTTTCTCCTCTTGCGGTGCCATTGGGCTTGGCGCGCCGCCCTCACCAAAATCCTACCCGTTGTGGTGTAGTTTTTTAATTAAACGGTGTCACTTAGTAATACCGCGACACTGTTGAGGCCTTTAGCGGTGTCGTTTTTAGCTAAACAGCACCGCTTGATTCTACCCACGACATCGTTTTAATATTAAACGACTCCGCTTCCAGCCTTGCGGTGTCGTTTTCTTCCCCAATCAGCTCCGTTTGTTTTTTTTCTTCCGCGACACTGTTTATTATTAAACACTGTCGTTTGCTAGTATAGCGTTACCGTTGGGCTTCCTCACGGCACCGTTTTTAATTCTGCGGCACCGTTTTAGCTCTCCGCGGTGACGCTTCTCCCTATCCAACAAGGAATAAAAATAATAATAATTAATTAGAGACAATTCCTTCTCCAAGACCACTACTAAACGCGCGGCCCACCTCTTATTTTCCGTTAAACAGTGTCGTTTCCAGTGCCGCGTTATCGCTGAGCTTCCTTGCAGTACCGTTTTTCTGTCCGCGGTATCGTTGGGTTTATTCGCGGCACCGTTTTTAGCCAAACGACACCGTTTTCCGCGATGCCGTCGAGCTTTGAGGTTCGCGGCACCGTTTTATCCCTCCTCCGACAAGGAATAAACAAAAGTATTCCTTTTCCAATAACAACATCACTCCTGCGGCACTCCCACATTGTTTTCTAGTAAACAATGTCGTTTCAAGTACCGCGGTGTCGTGTAACTTCCTTGCGGTATCGTTTTAACTCTCCGCAATGCCGCTCAACTCCAAACGACACCGTTTTTTCATCCACGGCATCGAATTAAATGCCCAGACTAATTAATACGGCATTTAATTCAACCCAAAAATATTTTAGGTGTAAACAGTAACATTTAGTTTTGAAGAGTTGATGTGATTTTAAGCGCTTCCATTCGCGTAACCGATTCTAAATTAAGATGTTGAATCATCATTTTCTTCAATTCAATCGAACTTTCAATAATATCAATCACAATTTCTTCTAAATTTTGTGCGTCTATACATTCATCATTTGCAACCAAACCATGAAACAATTATCAACCATTATAAGTTTTGGGTGGGCTTCTCCGATTTGGGAATTGACATTAAAAAAATTAATGATTTAATTGGTCATTTGAGGAATAAATATAGTTGTTGCGATAGTCGGGCCGGAGCTATCTTTCAATAAGTCTTGCAACTGATGGCAATGCATCAAGCGTTTCCTGTGCGATTTGTAGAGCGGAGTAGCAATAGGGTTGCCCATTTGCTAGCTCGTAAGGTCATTTCCTTGTACCCGACTACGTGTCGTTTTTTTTTATTTTATGATCTGGTTGTGTGCCAGGATGTACGGATTTTTTTATCAATCAATATAATGATTATCTTTTGTAAAAAAAAAGCAATAAATATAGTTTCTATCTAATTGCAAAAAATAAATGGCGTATACCATAAGATTAATGATTTAATTGGTCCCTTATAGCCACTACAACAATTGGGGGTGGCTATACGGTCCGGTCCGGTTAATTGGCCCGAATTGATCCGGTTCCGGTCTGGTCTTTTCGGTAATATAAGGACCAAAGATGATTGGATACAGTCCGGTATTGATCCGGTCTGGTCCCAATTCGGTCTTGATTAAATTGAGTTTGTGGGGATTTGAGTCGCCTGAAGCATCAAAGTGTGAGAAGTTGGTTAAGTTTTGGGTGTTGGGCTCTCTTATCCGGTCTTTATCCGGTTTTCGATCCAGTCCAAAATGATTTTTTACCTCATTTAAGCCCGAAAATGGGATTGGATTGTTTGCTATCAGGTCTCGGTCCGATCCCTGTCCGAGTTATACGGTCTGATTTCGGATAAAACCAAAAAGGCCAGGCCAAATAGGAAAACTAATCAAGGCTTTTGTTCTATCAGTCTCAAAAGTAAAATAAGTATAGGAAGTTAATTACTTATTAGGCAACAATTAAACCTGTCGTAGAACAAACAAGCTTTTACAAGCATGGTGTGGGATAAAGGAACTCTGTGTCGATGATGAGCAACCCTTCGCCGTAGCTATGACGTTTCTCGGTACTTGCTCAAGTACTTCACCTTGCGAGGAGAGCAACAAAATGATCTGATCCATGACAGAAGTGTCGATACCCAAACTCTTCCTCTGACATCCTCAGTACCTCCACGACCACGTCATTCGTCGCTTGAGAACCCAAACTCTTCCTCTGACATCCTCAGTACCTCCACGACCACGTCATTCGTCAGATACTTTAGTGGTATCACATAGCGACTTTTGTCCATGGTGTAAACCACGAAATAACCCCTTCTATCGCAAGGTGACAATGATGCTCTTCTCACTACATCAATCTTCCTCCATTTTCTCACCATCAAGGCTACTAGGGTTTTGGGAAGAACCATGATGATGACGAATCTGAGCTGTTTTGAAATCTTATGCTGGTTAAGGAATACAAGGGAAATGATGAGAACTTGAGAAGTGTTAATTTCCAAGGCTTTTCGTTTTCGGGATGCTCAGTACGTAGTGGGAATCATAGGTAGCTTTTATAGATAGTAAAGAGGACACACCAGCTTGCTTACTTCCAAAACTGAACCTTCAATGGAAAGTTAGGGATAATCGGAGTTTATTGGATTGGTAGATATTTACTTGGAACTAAGTGTTAACTAATTAGTTTCTTTTGTTGTATGTATCTAGTAAAGATGTTGTTAGAAATTAGAATATGTACATGCTTTTAACTGTCTAGTGTGTCTAACTGTCAAGAAAAGGAGTTTATCCGTTAGTTACAAGAACACAAGTACAAGTTTTTGTTGCCGAATGAAAACAAATCTGCCTTGGAACAACTAGGCTGCACGAGGACATCGTGATGGTTCCATCTACAGAGGTGAATTAGAGAGGATCCCTAGTTCTACTCAATATGGATATTATTTGGAAGGGGAAATACGAATTATGATTCCAATGCTACACATAGTTTCTTTCAACAACTATTCCCAATTTCCTTTTGGTGGTGAGTACTGCTTACTTTCAACTTTCAAGTGGAAGAAAGCTTCAATTTTGGTTCATTTGGGCGAGGGATTGGATTGAGCGATTTTGACACAATTCTTCAATCTGTCTTATTTGAACACAATAATTCTTTTTGAAAGATGAAGAATTTTGAGATTATAAATTTCAAGAACTCTCAATTGCGGATTTTTAAAATAGTTGATGCCCATCACTTATTTCCTAATCTCTCACTCTTCACTCTTTTCTTCCAATTTTTTTTAATTTTTGTAAAATCCAATTTTACCCTCACCCACCATTATTTTTCCATCTATCATTGTCGTTGTCTCTCTCTTAATCTATTGACTAATCGGCGTTGAATGACCTAATCGTAGAGACAATAGTTTAGTTTGGCCCTGTTGTAGCTTTTGCAGAAACAGCTTCTTGCTGGAGCTTTTAGATAAGTACTTTAAAAAAAAACAGTTGAGAGTTTGGCTGTAAAACTATTAGAAGTGCTTTTTAATATAAGAGGTTGTGTAAAATGACTATAAATGACTTATAATACAAAATATGAATAAAAATTCTAAACAATGAAAAGTAGTCAAAATAGATCTTGTTAGATTTCTTTTATATTAAATAATATGATTTTATAATTTATTTTATTTTTAGAATGATATAAATGAAGGAAAATTATATTTTCTGAAATAAAATAAAAATATGGTAAGGATAATCTTGTATTTTCAAAACAGCTTTTCGCAGAAGCTCCAAATCGGAGCTTCTGCTTTTATGTTATACATAAGCTTTTTGACTTTTCAAAAGCCGAGCTTTTACAGGTGTTTGGCCTTGCTTCAGCTTTTGAACCCAAAAATCACTTCTAAAAGCCGGGGCAAACATAGGGAATATCCTTTCTGCCAAGAAGGATATCCTAAGAAGAAGCATGTACGTTCCCGTTCGGCGAACTTATGCAACCCGCCATGTGCATATTTGGCGTGGACTGAACACCTGAACAAACATAGATGACGATTAGATGTCGAGGTGCCAAACAAGACCACTGATAGTGTCTTCCCAATAGTTTTAGTTGGATGACGATTTAACAAATAAACAGTCGTTAACACGCATTCTCCCAAAAACTTTATAGATAATCCTGTATGAAAACGAAGAGCACGTGTCGTTTCAAGGATGTGTCTGTGTTTCCTCTCAACGACTCAGTTCTACTGCGGAGTGTCAGTGCAACTAGTACAAAAATGAATACCATGTCGAACATAATAGTTGAGATTCGAGAGAACATTAGTATGAAATTCTATTCCATTATCAGTCTGAATACTCTTGGCTTGTCAATTGAACTCCGTTGCAACCATTTCACAAAATATCATCAAGTATCGTCCCACATCATACTAGAAACGGAGGAGATTAACCCACACACTATGACTATAATCATCGATATGATGAGAAAATAACGAGCCCCGCTTGAGAGAATGGATCAAGTATATCGTCCCACTCCATACTTGCAACCATTTCTTCCTCAACACTCTTGACATGACTTCAAGATGTTAATGAGCTGAATTGATCGGCTCTGATACCATGAAAACAATCAAATATAAAACGAAGTTGAGAACTAACGTAAAGATTTTAACGTGGTTCAGCCTTACAGTTTCCTCTCTTTTTTCAAACCTTCAAACTTTAGATCTGGATACCTAGATGCGTCCTTCTATGAAGGGGATTTTTCATCTTCCTTAGATCAACTAATGGAGAAGAGGACAGTAGTCTTAATGGCAATGCTGTCAAAGCCGAGCCGGAGTATGACCCGGTAACGTGAACGGCTCGGTCATTAGTGGTCCAACCGGTATTAGACCGTTTAAAAACCGTTTGAGGACCGGCACATTATAAACAATATAATATCATAGTAGAACACACATAAAGTAATAATTCAATGATTTAATGAGAAAAATGATAATTATAGGTACCATTTAATAATTCTACACAACATATATATACAGCAACTAAAAAAAACCCTAATCTAATCCTAAGCGACAGCGCCGCTTCCCCACCCATCACTCTCCTTCCTTCCGCTTCCCCATCCCCCCTCCCTCTCTCCTTCCTCCTCTCCCACCGCCGCACCTATTTTCATTTTTCAGTCACTATAGCCTTCTGCAATTCCTCAAAAATCCATCACCACATTCAATTCTTCCTCATCCTTTCTTAACTCGTAAATGCTCTTCCTCGTCCCAATCCGCGAAATGGCTCGGATTCAATCCAAGCCTCTGGTGAGACAGGGCAGCTTAGCGGGGAGCTGCTTGCGACGGTGGCGACGGGATGGAAGCGTCGGGAGCGGGGAGCTGCTTGCTACAACAAGGACTGGCGATGGCGATGGCGACTGGGGATGGCGATGCCGTCAGGAAGCGCCGATGCCGGGACGAGAAGTGTTGACGGCCGATTCCACGATTGGCCTTTTCTATTTTTTTTAGGGTAAACCAAACGGCCGAACCGCGCGACTGGATTGAGCGGCTTGAGCGGTTAACCCTGCTCAAGATATATCTTGAGCCTCAAAAAGATTGCAGATCTGATAGTAGAGAAGGAGTAAAAGACCCGGTGAAACATCAATATAGCTTCACAACCACCATCGAAGGAATATTAATGGCCAGCTTACATCGATCTCAAAGTCTCTATTTATTGGGTATTCAAACGCAGATCCGAGCCACCCAACAAATTCCCATGCCCTTGATTCAGCAAACCCTACCCCAAGCACAATCAAAAACCAACCTTGTTGGTATGGAGAACATGGGTGGACATAATAGAGCTGATGAATGGGAAGATCATGAGGCTGTTTTTCCTGATGAAATCCCCAAGAATCAAGAGACCCTGCGGCTACGCCTTGCCAGGAAGGTTATATCAGAGCGCGATATCTCCAAAAGAGTAATGGTGGGTATGACCAATGAAGTTTGGTCACACTTTTGTGAACCAGTTGTAAACGAGGTGTCCAAGATGAAGAATGTTTTCTCATGGAGACTATGAACACTAGGGACAGGATGGAAGAAAATAGGAGAAGTTACAAGTTTCATGATGGTGAGTATGTTGACCTGGAAGATACTGATGGTGGTCTTGCATTATGGTGGACTGAGGGTTTCCCGATTCAGATTTTGGATAGGGGTATGAACTTTATTGATGCTTTTATTGATTATGGTAGTGGGTATTTTAAGAATTTTGTACACGCCCCCTCAGTTCCTAGTGAGAGGCGGGTGTTTTGGGATTTTTTATCTTCTCTTAGGAACGATGTTAGTGTTCCATGGATTATTATTGGTGATCTCAATGCTATGGTGTTTGACTATGAGAAGTGTGGTGGTGGTCCTCTCCGTCGTGAGCTGTTCGAGCCATTCAAAACCTTCATCTTTGACAATGACCTCATTGATCTCGGTTTCAATGGACCACAGTACACCTGGAATAACAAGCGAGCAAGTGATCGTAACATAAAGGGTCGGCTGGATCGAGCCCTATGCACTCCTGCTTGGCGCGAATTATTTGAGGAAAGTTCAATCTTCCATGGAATGTAGTCAAAAGCTAGTTTCTACGTAGAAACGTTTTGGTGATATAGAAACGCAAAATCATAAGTTTTTAAGTTTTAAAGCGGAGTTTTAACTATATAACTTATAAAAACTGAGATTTTGTGTGGAAGCGTTTTAGTGATCTAGAAACGTAAAATCGTAAGTTTTTAAGTTTTAAAGCGCGATTTTGACTACATTGCTTCCATGAAAGTGAAGTTGGATTGGATCACCGTATTCTCATATTGGAATTACACTCACCTGGCCCCATGAATCGCCCTCCTTTCAGATTTGACGAGAGATGGTTGGGGAAAGGAAGAGTTATGGCATTGTTAAGAGAATATGGGATTCTGATGGATCTCATGATCAAAAGCTGAAGAGGTGTGAGATTGAATTGAAAAGTTGGGGAAAGAATATGATCGTGGAACAGAAAAAGCAGAGAAGTGGAGATTAAAAAACATCTCGAGACCCTTGCGTAGGCTGATCGTACGGAAGCAGTGATTGCAGAGGAAAAACTCCTTCTTGGGGAACTTGATTCGATTTGGAGGGATGAGGAGATTTTGTGGCGCCAAATATCTCGAACCAATGGCTTGCGGAGGGAGATCAGAATACAATTTTTTTATACAATTCCACGGTGCTCCGCCGTCATTATAATAGGATTCTTGGACTTAAGGGCCAGGATGGGACTTGGATCAAACAACCTTCTCTTCTCGCGGCCCACATCAAAGAATTCTTTCATGACCTTTTTACTGCTAAAGAAATGGAGAACAACAATCAACTTCTCCATGATTTTCCTCGTTTGGTTACAGATGAGATGAATTCTGAGCTTACTAGGCCTGTTAAACAAGCAAAAATCAAGAAGTCTGTCTTCTCTTTGGGCCTGCACAAATCACCGGGTCCGGAGGGATTTTCTGGGGCTTTTTCAGAAGATTTTGGACTACGGTTGGTGAAGAATTATGCAAGGAGGTCCAATCTTTTTTCGTCACTCCCACTCTTCCCCAGGGTTGGAATGATACCCATTTAGCACTTATACTGAAAGTTCCAACGCTTGAAAGAGTGAGTCAGTTTAGGCCTATCAGCTGCTGCAACTTTAAATATAAGGTGGTCTCCAAGATTATGCAAACCAGGTTGAAGGAGTTCATTCCGGATCTTATCTCAGAATGTAAGTTGCTTTTACTGGTGGGCGCCTGATTCAGGACAACATTACAATCGTTCATGAGGTCCTTCACCATCTGAAGAATCGGAAGCAAGGCCGTAGATTTGATATGATGTTCAAGATGGATATGCGGAAAGCTTACGACCTTCTTGACTGGGACTGTCTGGATATGCTATTTAGTGCCTATGGTTTCAAGCCAAGATAGTGCGAGTGGGTAAGAGAAAATGTGTTCGCACGATCTGCTTCTCAATCCTTCTTAATGGGGGGACCGATGAAATTCTTTTCACCATTGAGAGGCATTCGACAGGGAGACCCTCTCTCTCCCTTTCTCTTTATTTTAATGTCGAACGCTCTTTCCTTCCTTTTGGAAAAAGGAGTGTTTGAGGGGTCTTTACAGGGCCTTAAACTTAAACTCAGTTGCCCGTGTCTCTCTCATTGCCTGTTTGCAGATGATACTGTTGTGTTAAGGAAAGCGACCCGACAGGAAGCCGAAGCTATATTGAAGTGGCTTGCATTCCATAATTTCATTATATGCAAGCTTGCAAAGATGAAATTGTCATCTACATCAATGCAATTGCAAATGAATGCCATGTCATAATGCAATTCTAAATGCAATTCCAATGGAGATGTTCTAATGAAGCAGCACTTTGATTGCATAGTTGACCAAAGTTGGCTAAATCAAATTTTGAACTAGCATTGTGGCGGGCCTCAGCTTTCTTAGAGAGCTAAGACAAAGCCTGTGATTAATTATGCCGATAACGCACGGCTAAAACGAGCGAACTTCAAAGGCCCATTCTTAGTGGGCCTAATTATTTGTCCAAATGGAATGAGTCATTTTATTCCCACAGATGTTTGTGTTTTCTTTTTTGCATGGGTCAGAGCAGACACTCAGAAGTAGGGATGGCAACAAAACTCGAACCCACGGGTATCCACCCGATCCAACCCGGTCAACGCGGGTAAAATCCGTGTTGACGTGTTTTGGGTCGGGTTTGGGTTTAAACCCGTTCACTATTCACCGGGTTGGGTTGGGTTTGGGTTTAGGTAAACCCAACCCATGGGTACCTGCCCACACCCATATAGTTAATTTTCTCCGTATATTTAATATTCTAAACAACTAATCTTATTTATGTTTGTGGAGACATGTCTTATTTTTTATTTCAAATTGTCTAGAATGAAGTTGATGTTATCGAGTGGAGAGTGAAGAAACTTAATTGAAAGGAAGAAGCTTTCAATTAATCATGTTATTTAAGGATAATTTGTGATTTGGTTCCATTTTCTTGAGTTTTCTAGATTGGTGTTGAACAATTTGTATAGTTAATTTGTGATTTGCTTGAATTTTCTAGAATGGTGTTTTATATATGGATAATTTGTATTGAGAGATTAATATTTGACTTTAATTTTGATAGGAACTTGTTATTGTAAATTTTTTACGACAAAAACCCGTGGGTACCCAGGAACCCACGGATACCCAGCGGGTTGGGTTGGGTTTGAGTTTTTCAAACCCAGTGGATTTTACCCCGGAATTTTTTTATGGATAAACCCATTGGTTTGGCAAAACCCGACCCATTGGCATCCCTACTCAGAAGCGTACGTGGGCACCAAGTCGCCCACGCGCTCGCACGGCATGGCACGACACTTAGAGCCCGACACAAGTACAACACAAAATATATGGGTCAGTCCGGCACGAGCACGTTCTTTACGTGCCGTGCCCGGTCTAAATTTCATGGACACGGGCAAAACCCGATCCATTGGCATCCCTACTCAGAAGCGTACGTGGGCACCAAGTCGCCCACGGGCTCGCACGGCATGGCACGACACTTAGAGCCCGACACAAGTACAACACAAAATATACGGGTCAGTCCGGCACGAGCACGTTCTTTACGTGCCGTGCCCGGTCTAAATTTCATGGACACGGGCACGAGTACGGACACGGCACGGTATGTAAATGGGCCATGGCGGGCCTAATATTTTCAAAACCTTATTGAGTATAAGAACAGACATAGCACAAAAAGAATATTACTTTGATAAAAAATAAATATAAAAAGAATAATAGGTTCAAATATTGCAAATATAAATACAAAAACACTTATTTATTGTTGTTAGAAGTGATCACTAAGATATATACGTAATTACTACCATAACAAAAAATGGACTAAGAATTAAACAAAGTAACTTCACACTTGTTATACTTCCAATTTTCTTTTTCCCTTTGTTGTTACGTTTCTCAAACATTCTCGATTAATGCTTTCATTCTCCGTCCAATTTTCTCATTCTTTTTCATTCCCTCTTTTTTTCTGCCTTTTCGTTAAACACAAATATGAGCATGACACGAGCACGAGTAGTAGGGGTGTTAAAATGGTTACCGTGGTAATAACCAAACCAATTAAGCCTTAATTTCGTTAACCATGGAATAAAATATCTTAACCAAACCGTCCAAATTAACACGAAAAGCAAATTAACCAAACCAAAGTTTAATTGGTTTGGTTAATCGAATAATCGGATTAACCAAATAACATAACATTACATGAAAAAAATTATCCTGTTAATGAATAAAACATAACCATACGCTATTACTATCATAAACTATCATTATATATAAGCAATAATAATAAGAGTAACCATCCATGATTATCATCATCATTCAATTAATACATCATTCATCATCTCTGCACCTAATATAGTTAGCTTACAACAGACCCCTTAACATAAATACATACCAATACCCCTCACCGGGAAGTTAAAGCTCTACAACAAAACACTTAAATTATACATAGTTTGAGGTGACTGTCATGATATTGTACGTAATCCTAAAGTCTAGTAGCTGTCCAAAATGTTTTGGTTTAGTAAATAGGCAGGCCCATTTAATTTTTGACCCATTATGTTTTGGTTTGTTGAGCACATGGAAATAAAATAGGGAATCACAAAAGTTTGGTTTGGTTGGTTGCATAGAAGTATAAATAATTATGTATATTAGGTGTATCATTAATTGGTTAATTGGCTTCATTGGTTAGCAGTGTTGAAACCAAACCAACCACCTAAACCAAATATGCTAAATTGTTCAACCAAACCAAACCAATTATCCATATTAACCAAACCAAATAACCGAATATTACTGGTTAATATGGTTACCATGGTAACCAATCCGTTTGAGCACCCCTAACGAGTAGGCACGAAATGATTCAAACCGTGCCAGGGTCGGGCCTAACAAAAGTAACAAATGGGCTTGCACGACACGAAAACTGACGGGCCGTGCCAAGTACGACACGAAATAAATGAGCCTGAAGCATGTCTGTGCCGCGCCAGCCCATACATGGCCAGCGCCACATAGACATAGTACAGAAAGAGACACTCAGAGTCAGAATGATTAGCCACATAGACATAGTACATAAATAGTACACAGTATTATTACAAACGATTCCTCAAGGGCGGACCCACCTTGTAGCAAGGTGTGTCACCCGATACATCTTGCTCCGAAATTTTTGTGAGGAACCCATATTTTTTCGGTGTAAAAATATTCGTACACGGGACCTCCGACACACCTCCAATAATTATAATCGACACACCTTAACCTTATTACATTACAAAACATTTGTTGTGGTAATAGTATTAAAATATGTAAATATAAGAGTTATCGGATTTCATATTAGGTAGATAATTAGTTGGTTGTACAAGAGTAAACAATTAATTGACTACTTACTACGTAGTGAGTATTCAGAAAGATAACTATCACCTTAGAGATAACCTAAATAAATTGAATGAAAATTAAATAAATTAATAATCTGGTTGGGTCAAGTAATTAGATATTGAATTCCATATTGTCTTTCCCGACAACTTCTTCCATGGATTCTTCTTGATTTAACTTTCTACATGCTTTCTAGTTTAGCTATTTCTTTTTACGTTGATGCCTGTCGCCACTATCTAATTGTCGGCATCGGCCGACGACATCCTCATTCTCATTCAAACTTACACATTGACGTCTGTGGTTACCCTTCCAGCTTCTTGTACCAGCTTTCTCATATTAAATTAGTGTTGACTTTACTAATTGCAATTGCAAGCTACAAAATGACATTTTTCATATATGAGTTTAATCGAGAAAAATCTTTGGTATAAGTCGAGTGATCAATTTATGAATAATTTTTTAGTTTTGTACATAAAAAAATATTTGATTTGCAACCTAATGAGCAAATGTAATTAAGAAATTTTTCAGAATATGAAAACTCGTCTGTATTCACTGTAAAAAATAATGAAATTGATGAACTATATGTATAAAACTTTTATCTTTATTTTTAAATTAATTAAATCTTTATTTATTGGTCGACACAGCTATACCAAAATCCTGAGTCCGCCACTGCGATTCCTCTAAACCATTATTATAGAACCCCTAAGCATTATTAGCGATCGTTAGTATTATTAATAATACTGTGTACTATTATAGAACCCCTAAGCATTACTAAAATCACGTACTGTCATTTACTTTTCTAACCTACCACTTATTGCTCAATACGTGAGATGAATGAATTGTTTACATTGCAAGAATCAGATCTGTATAAATATTATTCTCTCAATCTTACAAAATTGTAGAGTTAAATTTAAGAGTCTATCGCTTTGTTTATTTGTAGGGCTGAAAATTATTCTAAGCCGCCTCTGAAGGGTCAAAATTTATATATGACCTATTCCGATCCTGTTTTCTTCTTAACCCTATTTAATCCACTAAGGTTGGGTAGTATCGGGCAGTGCCAGGTCAGTGGATCGATCTTTATCAACACACTGATTTTTTACAAATTACGTTTTGTTACCCAAAATTATTTTTTCTTACAATTTAGTACCTAAAACTTTTTTTTACAAATACGCGCTGGAATTTTGACGGTAAAATTATATTTTAGTACCCGAATTCTTTTTACAATTTAGTACCTAAATTTTTAAAATTTAAAAAACAAGTAAATTGTATTGGTATGTGAAATTTCATATCATTAGTTGTTGCTAATGGTCACGGGGTCAAAAAGTGACAAGACCCTAATATGATTCGACCCTACTCGACCCTTATAGGGTCAAAAGATGATCCGACTCTAAACTGACCATGTAGACAAACTGAGCGAGGCGGGTCGGGGTGGTAGTGGGTTTGTCGGGTCAAACTTACAGAACAAATTTTCAAACGTAAAGCCCAGAATCCATCCCCAACCGCTAGGAATGGCAATGGGGCAGCTCTGGGCCGTGTATCTCGATACCCATACCCGCCCCGTGACAGGTTGGATCCAGGTCGGATAATTTATCATGGGGCGTGGGTCGAGGCAGGTCGACCCAATGGTTATGTAATTTATGTGAAAAACTTTAAAAAAAATTCATTATTTCATTAAAAAGACCAAGAAATAAACCATAGCAGGGTACAATGTAGTTAAAGTATTGGAGAAATTGAGGTTTTCACTTATTTACAACTTTATTATAGCTAAAAAAGAGGCAATATGAGGAAAATTCTAAGTAATTTGACTAAAATTACATATAATTTAGGCAAGAACGGGTCGAGAATGGGGCGGGTCAGGGCATGTCGGGTCGACGAGAGGTACCCATGATCGCCCCGCCCAAAATAGGCCAAACAGGTCGGGTAAAACGGTTCAGGTCGAAATTGCCATCACTACCAGGCGGTGCGTAGCGCGGCTCAAAGTTCCCTAGTTTTCAATAATTACAAATACAGAATTTCGGAACCCGAAATCCCATTTTCTTTGATTATGTTTGGGTAAGAAGAGTTTGGAAGAATTGTGACGAAGTTGATTTATTCATAATGGAGGCGAATTCAGTTGTTAAGGGGTGATGCAAACCCTAAGAAATAAAATTCCCCTAGACAAGTACTTATGTAAGTTTATGGTTGAAAGTGTGGTTCATGAAAGGGATGTAATCACACCTCTAAGGGTAAGAAATAAGAGGAATGAGAGGTGACGCAAAGACCGCCTAGACGACTTGCATAAAGCACATGAGAACATTTCTAACATTTTTTTTTTGGTTATGAGTCGAGTATGTCGACAACTTTTTTATTTTTTAGTACTTTGCTTAAGTCTTCATAAATATTAAATAGAAGAATCAAATTACATTAATTGACATCCATAATACATTAATTATTCTTCTCTGTAATCGCTCTATAGCTGTTATTACAATGAAGAAGCTATGGCATTGGTGGACTGCTTGCTTTTGTTCAACCGTCTCAAAAGCAGGCAATGGACATAGCCACATACGAATCAAGTAATCCAACATTAGGCAATAATCAACCTAATTATTGAACAAATAAGCTTTGGTAAGAGTGATGATGCGGGATGAAAGAACTCTGATTTAGCGATGAGCAACCTTTGGCCGAAGCCATAGAGTTTACCGGTACTTTCTCAAGCACTTCATCTGCACTTTGATGTGAGTACAACAACAACGAAATTATCCGATCCATAACAGAATTGTCAAACGGCAGTACGATTGGTTTGTCGCTTGAGAATCCAAACTCTTCTTCAGACATTCTTAGTATCTTCATGATCACGTCACTTTTCAGATACTTTAGAGGAAACACAACGAGTTTTGTCCACGGTGTAGACCACAAAGTAACCCCTTATGTCATAAGAAGAAAATGACGTTCTCAACGGAGAAGAAGACACATTACTCCCCATTCTTTTCACGACACCGATCTTCCTCCATTTTCTCGTCATTAAGGCTACTAGGGTTTTGGGAAGAACCATGATAATGGCGAATCTGAGCTGTTTTGAAATCTTATGATGGTTAAGAAACACAAAGGGAAATGATGAGAACTTGAGAAGTGTTTAATTTATTTCCAACGTTTTTCGAGATGCTTAGTAATGGGAATCATGGATAGCTTTTATAGATAGCAAAGAGGACACACCAACTTGCTTACTTCCAAAACTGAACCTTCAATTGTGTTTCTCGTTTACAGGGAAAGTTAGGGATAATCGAAATATATTGGATTAGTAGATACTTAAAATTTTACCAAAAAAAAGGTACTTAATTGGAACTAAGTGTACCTAATTAGTTTCTTTATTATCGAACCTAATTTGTTTCTTTTGTTGTATATATAGTAACGATCTTGTTAGAAATTAGAACATTTGTCATATATTTTAAATATCTAGTTTGTCTAACAGTAAACCGTCGGTCACGAGATTAATCCTAGAAGTACAAGTTTGTTAACGAACGATAACAAATCTATTGTGAATTTAACAAATAAGAATCATATACTATACATAGTTATTTCCAGCAACAACACAAACCACACCTAGGTTTTGTTCTTCTATGTTAGTGAATACTGTTTGGGTTTCAAGTGGGTGAAACCATTTTCCTTCCATGTTAGTGACTATAGCAATATGCAACATATATTATTTATTTTTTTAAGAATCATATACTAGTTGTATATCAAACTTAATTATATGTTTAATTTGAATTATGTTGTCTATTTAGTTTTTTTTTGTGCAAGAACTGTATATTTAGTTATTTATATCCCCAATAATATATAGTACACTTACTTTTCTTCATTTAAAATTTCCTGCAACCAGAGTGAAAGTAGGAATGACATTTTTGTCTTTACAATTAATTATTTATGTCACATAAAAAATATCAACATCAAGATTTGAACCCGAGTCTCTTCAAACAAAGACAACAATCACAACCATTTACACTGAACAACTTTGAATTAGAAACGTTATATTCTTAAATGAAAGGATTGGAAGGATTACCCGACTTAAAAAACAAACAAGTTGTGTTGTTTTCTCATTTTTGTCCAGCAAGACCGTCCAATATGGTCTTAAAACGAGTTCATCAAATATCTAAAAAAACTATTTAAGCTAGCTTCTAAGACTTTTATAGTTTGTTTGCTTGATGGATTTGGTAATGGATTTGGTGAGGGATTTGGATCCATTATGGACTTTGTCCAAAATCCATTGTTTGCTTCATGCATTTAGGAGCAACAAATCAGTGGGTCCCACGAATTTAAGGGCCCAAATTCGTGGACCCCACAGACTTGAAAGTTCCACCTATTTAGGACCAAACTACCCCTCATCTTTCATTTCTCTTCTAATACCAATGAGAACAATAAAGGTAAATTTCACTTCATACATACAAATATAATTAACCTTCCATCATAAAATCTATGAAACAAACAATGATATTTTTCAAGTCCATGCATGATGAACCCAAAACCCAAGTTTTACCAAAACCTTCATTTTTTAAATCCACGAAGCAAACGACAGTGTGCCTGAGTGCTTTTACTTGGGATTTGCTAGGCTTTTGATATAAACACTTTTGGTATAAAAAATACAATATTTAGGGGATCTAAAGCGTAAAAGCTCAAGCTTTATGCTTTAAAGCTAGCTTTTGATTGCATTGTTTTTAGACCACACATTACAGAAGATTTACACAACATTATTTTATAACTGTTACGTAAAATACAAATATATTACGTAAAGTTTTTGGAGGGATAGTTATTTTTATATATCAAATTATGAATTAATTAAACAAACGTATTACTATGGAATACTGTATTACGTAAGTATTTTGTCATGTGAATGGACTTTTATATCTAAATTGATTGATCATTTACCGACTACCAACCCTAATTCATGGCTGATGAGACAACACATTGGTAAAATGTACATTTTTGGTCAAATGTAGGCATCATATATATCCACATTTACTGTCCAAAAACATGATAAACAACAGTACATGATTTCAATAGTACTTAATTAGTTAATTAGGTAAAGTCCTCATCATGAATAGTACATAGAAGAATGGAAATATATAAACTGACAACCTCAAAACATTAGTACCCTTCTGTCCATCTCTCAACAACTACTACAACAACGAGGCAGCTAGTGCACGGGAGAACTACTAAAGGCTTTCGTTCAACCGTCTCAAAAGCAGTGGCCATGGCGATAAGAACTACGTTACTGATCATTATGCAGTAATCAACCTTATTATTGAGCACATAAGCTTCCGCAAGAGTGATGATGTGCGATAAAAGAACTCTGGTTTAACGATGAGCAACCCTTGGCCGTAGCAATATCGTTTATCGGTACTTGCTCTATGCCTCCATCTCCATCTTGTTGCGACGAGAGCAAAGAAATAATTTGATCCATTACAGTAGTATTGAACGGTAATACAATTGGTTTATCGGTCGAGAATCCAAATTCTTCTTCAGACATCCTCAATATCTCCATGACCACCTCACTTTTCAAATACTTCAGAGGCAACACATAACGGGTTTTGTCCACGGTGTAGACCACAAAGTAACCCCTTCTATCATAAGAAGAAAACGATGCGCTCAACAGCGAAGAAGAAACACTATTTCCCATTCTTCTCGTGACAGCGATCTTCCTCAATTTGCTCACCATTAGCGTTACAAGGGTTTTTGGAAGAACCATGATGATGGCGAATTTGAGGCGTTCTGAAATATTGTGGCTGTTAAACAATGAGAGAAACTGATGGGAGCTTGAGATATGTTTGCAGTGGTAGGAAATAGGAGTCATGGTTAGCTTTTATAGATAGTAAAGAGGACACACCAAATTGCTTACATCCAAAACTGAACCTTCATTTGCATTTGTCATTAACAGGGAAATTAGTTAGGGATTATCGAAGTTAGTTGGCTGATTTTATCGGATTAGTTCATAATTAATTGGAATAGGTGTCATGAATTGACTGTATTTCCAAGAAGATTTTTGTCGCCATTCAAGTTGTTTCAGAATTAAAGTGTGTTACTAATTTATGTGCACTATCACAAGAAAATCATGTTTTAGTGGCTAAACTTTGTGGCACATAGAATGTTTGTCTTTAAAAATGTCTTATACACGACTATATGTTGTTTGCTTCTAAAAGTTATTATTTGTCTCTAAAATGTTTTATGCATTGCTAATATGTTGTATGTCTCTAAATGAATTGTTATTCCCCTCTAAGAACTATTATTGTTTTATTAGCTTCAAACATACCCTTTGGTCAGGTGGTATATAATTTTTGGCATGTAACTTATGATTTATGAAGACACGTGTGAATATCTTAATTAGTTATTTGTTTATTGATTGTTATAGTATTTTTATTTTATAAATATTTGCACTCAAAGAGGACAACAATTATTTACCTCTAGTAACCCAACCTTCATTTGCATTTGTCGTTAACAGGGAAATTAGTTTTTATTTTTATTTTTATTAAGAGGAGGCACGAATCAGCCTAAAGGATTACAAGGAAGGTCATACGAGCAAACAAAAAGAAATAACTCAGCTTCCTTGAAGAACTTGTCGAGGGAAGCTTACTCCTATCATATCTCCTGCTTAATTGATCCAACTCTTAGTCGGGTTCGTCTAGTTCATATGCATCGAAAAGATAGACGAGATTGTGTTTCGAGAGTAAGTTCGCGACTCTATTTCCTTCGTGGTACGTATGCACTAGTTGAATCACCCATTCTTGAGCAAGTATCCTGCGAACAGGGAAATTAGTTAGGAATGATCAAGGTAAATTGGCTAATTTTACTGGATTACTTGATAATTAAATGGAACAGGTGTCATTAGGTGACTGTAATTCCAAGAGGATTTTCATCACTATTCAACTTGTTTCATAAATATATTGTTACTAATTTGTTTGTTTGTTGCACATAGTAACTAAAGTTTAGAGCATTTTTTTAACTATGTAGTGTGTGTCTAACTGTAAAGAAAACAACTTTCACCGTTGGTAACAAGAACCCCTTAAGTACAAGTTTGTTAACGAATGAAGACAAATCTAGCTTGGAACAACAACGCTGCACGAGAGACTTCAACTTCCAATGTAAAATAGAGAGTATCCTTAGTTCTACTCAATTAGTGTCCCACCACTATCCATAGCTTTTTGAACAGCAACAAAAAAACTTCACCTAGTTGTCTTGGGGTTGATAAATAGATATTATACATACTAACAAGTATGAATAATTAGTTGATGGTTTATTTTTTTTTTACGGATAACCTGTAATAAAATTAATCGGAGGAAAATGTTACGGTTTCTTAGGGTTTTACTAAAATCGCGTACTGTCATTTACTTTTCTAACCTACCACTTATTGCTCAATACGTGAGATGAATGAATTGTTTACATTGCAAGAATCAGATCTGTATAAATAGTATTCTCTCCATCTTACAAAATTGTAGAGTTAAATTTAAGAGTCTATCGCTTTGTTTATATCCGACCTGTTCCGATCCTGTTTTTTTCTTGACCTTGTTTAATCCACTAGGGTTGGGCGGTATCGGGCAAGACCAGGTCAGTGGATCGATCTTTATCAACACACTGATTTTTTACAAATTATGTTTTGTTACCCAAAATTATTTTTTCTTACAATTAGTACCTACTTTTTTTTTATAAATAAGTGCTTGAATTTTGATGGTAAAATTATATTTTAGTACCTAAACTTTTAAAATTGAAAAAACAAGTTAATGTATTGGTATGTGAAATTTCATATCATTAGTTGTTGCTAATGGTCACAGGGTCAAAAAGTGACCAGACCCTAATCTGATTCGACCCTACTTGACCCTTATAAGGGTCAAAAGATGATCCGACTCTAAAGTGACCACGTAGACAAACTGAGTCGAGGCGGGTTGGGGTGTTAGTGGGTTTGTAGGGTCAAACTTACAGAAGAAAATTTTCCAACGTAAAGCCCAGAATCCATCCCCAGCCGCTAGGAATGGCAGTGGGGCAGGTCCGGGTCGTGTATCTCGATACCCATACCTCGGGTAATTTATCATGGGGCGTGGGTCGAGGCAGGTCGACCCAATGGGTATGTAATTTATGTGAAAAACTTTAAAAATATTCATTATTTCATTAAAAAGACCAAGAAATAAACCATAATATGGTACAATGTAGTTAAAGTATTGGAGAAATTGAGGTTTTCACTTATTTACAACTTTACTGTAGCTAAAATATGAGGCAATATGAGGAAAATTCTAAGTAATTTGACTTAAATTACATATAATTTAGGCAAGAACGGATCGAGAATGGGGCGGGTCGACGAGAGGTACCCATGCCCGCCCTCCCAAAACAGGCCAAACAGGTCGGGTAAAACGCTTCAGGTCGAAATTGCCATCACTACCAGCCGGTTCGTAGCGCAGCTCAAAGTCCCCTAGTTTTCAATAATTACAAATACAGAGTTTCAAAACCCAAAATCCCGTTTTCTTTGATTATTTTTGGAAGAACCATGATGATGGCGAATTTGAGGCGTTCTGAAATATTGTGGCTGTTAAACAATGAGAGAAATTGATTGGAGCTTGAGATATGTTTCCAGTGGTAGGAAATAGGAATCATGGTTAGCTTTTATAGATAGTAAAGAGGACACACCAAATTGCTTACATCCAAAACTGAACCTTAATTTTTTTTTTTTGACAAAAGATAATCATATATTGATTCAAAAAATAGGCAATTACACCCTGGAATTCAGCCAGGCCTGGAAATCGAAATAACGACTCGCAGTCGGGTACAGAGAAAGGGCCTTCCGAGCCACCAAATGGGCTACCCTATTACTACTCCGACCTACAAATCGAACACTAAACCCCGGGTTACTGGACAATCCCAGTACCACTTCTTCCAGAATCGCACCCATCTTGTTATCTCTAGTATCGTGATTCAGAAGTTTGTCGATGACTACCTTGGCATCCCCTTCAAATCTGACATCAGTGAAACCCTGCTCGAGACACCAAAGAATACCCTCGCGAAGGACAAGCAGTTCCACCAGCATGGGGTCATCGATTATCGCGAATTGGACCCCTTTAGCCATAAGGACCGCCCGAGAAGGGGTCATCAACACCATTCCCCCCTCCGAATGAGACCCGCTCCTAGTAGCCCCATCCCACATGCAGACTATCCCATCCTCAGATGCCAACCCTGCTTGCTGGACTAAAGGACTAGGGGCCTGGAGAGGCTTATCCCCAGGAAGTCTCACCCACTCCTCAACCTGCTGGGCATACTGGCGCATCAAAGCAGGAATCCCAAACTGCTTACCTTCAAAAACCACCCAATTCCGTGACCCCCAAATTCGCCATAGGACCGCCACCATTCCCATAAAAAGAGCTGGCTGATGAATCAGAGCCATCATTCTTTTAAGAAAGAGCGGGAATGTATGCCGAGGAAGTCCCTCCCCTAAGTATTCAAGTCCCAAATAGCCCCACAGGGCCCGTGCCACCGGACAGTCCAGAAACAAATGCTCCATCGTTTCCTTACTCTCCCAGCAAACCGGACACCGAGGATGCACCGGGACCTTCTTCTCAATGAGAGCTTCCGTAGTGGGCAAAATCCGGTTGAGGAGCTGCCAGACAAACACCTTCAATTTCGGAGGGATATTAGCCTCCCACAACCGGATCCAGCTACCCCTGTCCATCCAACTTACTGTGGCTTTCACACGACCCCCCCTCCTATCAATGGATACAGCCAAGTGATATGCAGACTTAACTGAGAAAACCCCATCCGCAGTATCGTACCAGACCAACCTATCCTCAACATTACGGCGCGGGAGAGGAATAGCCTTAATTAAACGACACGTATGAGGGTCAAACCACTGCCTAAGTTTGTTATCACACCACCGCCCTTCCCCCTGACAAATCAGCTCAGCCACCGGAGGATCTCCCCCAATTGGCAAGACCTGCGGATTATACCTCGGGGGGTCCAACTGGCATTGGGGGATCCAAGTGGAATGCAGAAGAGAAGCCGATCGCCCATTCCCAATTTGCCATTTCAGTCCCATCTCCAACAATTTCCGACCATGCAAGATACTCTGCCACC
Source organism: Linum tenue (assembly GCA_946122785.1). NCBI lineage: Eukaryota > Viridiplantae > Streptophyta > Magnoliopsida > Malpighiales > Linaceae > Linum > Linum tenue. Next base: position 61,978,525 of record CAMGYJ010000009.1, on the reverse strand, counting down.
CCCACGACGGTCGAGAACGAGCTTTAGCATGCAAAAAGTGCCCAGTAGGAAAGTATTTACCCTTATAGACCTGGGCTAGAAGTGACTGAGGTTCGCAGATAATTCGCCAACCAATTTTTGCAAGAAGGGCCTGGTTAAAATGCTCAAATTGACGAAAACCCATCCCACCCTCATGCTTACTCCGACACAGATTACGCCAGGACATCCACCTGATTTTAGAATGCCCCTCATTAGTGCCCCACCAGAAGCGGGCGACATGTTTGTCCAAGAGACGACACAGAGAAAGAGGTAGCTTAAAGCAGGACATGACATGTAACGGCAAAGCAAGAGCTATAGACTTTATCAGCATTTCTCTCGCCGCCCATGACAAAGTTCTCTGTTTCCAACCCTGGAGCCGTTCGAGCAATTTCTCCTCGAGATATCGGAATGTTTCCATTTTCGACCGAGCGATCAAAGATGGCAACCCCAAATATTTATCATGGAGTCCAACTGCCCCCACACCCAATACCGCCGCTAAAAATTCCTGGTCTGGGTTTGAGATATTTTTGCTGAAGCACATCGCAGACTTAGCCAAATTCACCCGCTGACCACTCAACTCCTCGTACTCATTCAGGACCTCAATCAAATTTTCACATTCCTGGAGAGTGCCTCGCAAGAATAGATATGAATCATCAGCAAAGAATAGGTGCGAGATTCTAGGGGCACGAGGAGCCACTTTCACTCCCGCCAATTTATTCTCCGAGATAGCTTGCCTCAGGAGAGCCGCAAACCCCTCAGTGCATAGCACGAAAAGGAGGGGTGAAAGGGGATCCCCTTGGCGAAGCCCCCTCGAAGGACTGAAAAATCCGGACGGGGTGCCGTTCATAAGCACCGAAAAAGATGCATAGCGGAGGCATCCAGAAATCCACCCTTGCCATCTCGAATTAAACCCCATTTTGTCCAAAACTGCGAGTAGAAAGGGCCATTCGACTCTATCATAGGCCTTTTCCATGTCAACCTTTAGAGCCATGTACCCTTTCTTCCCCGTTGTCTTGATTTTCAGATAGTGCATTAATTCATGCCCAAGGAGGATATTCTCCACTATTTGCCTTTCACGAATAAACGCATTTTGCCCCATCGAGACAATCTGGGGGAGGATGCTTGCTAGTCGTTCTGCCATGATTTTGGTTATAACTTTATACACAAACTGGCACAAACTGATCGGCCGCAGTTGCCTCATTGATTCCACATTCTCCACTTTAGGAATTAAAGTGAGCCAGGTATGATTGAAGCTGCGCAGCATTCGCCCAGTCTCGAAGAAAGAAACGACAGCCTCAGTCACCGAACTACCCACAATCCCCCAGAAAGCCTTAAAAAACTTCCCCGTAAACCCATCGGATCCAGGGGCTTGTTTTGAGCCCATAGCAAAAACTGTTTTCCGCACCTCTGCCGGTTGCACCACAGCTGTTAGGGCAGCATTCATTTCTTGAGTCACACACCGGTCAATCGGTAAAGCCCCAATACGATCCCGCATGTTCAAAATCTGGTTCTCTTAAGAGAAAAGGTTTTTATAAAAATCTGTCGCAACATCCGCCTTCCCTTTCTCATCAGTAACCCATTCACCATTATCCTTTCTTAAACCATCCACGAAGTTACGTTTACGCCGCGTCCTGGTCACGGTATGGAAGTATGAAGTGTTTTTATCCCCCTTCTTCAACCAATTGACCCTGGACTTTTGCTGCCAGTACACTTCCTCCGCCTCCCATTGTCTGTTTAACTCCCCCTCAAGGTGCCGAATTACATCCCAATCAATCGGGTGAATTTGTTTGATCCTTTCAATTTCATTCTGAAGAGTCCTTATATTACGTAGGGAATTGGTGGTCCCAGCTCTGCTCCAATCATATAATAAATGACGGAGCTTCTTGAGGCGTTCCCATAAACGAAACATGGGAGTCCCCTGCACCTCTTCCTGCCAAACATACTCCACCATGGCCCTAACTTCAGGATTATCCGCCCACCGGGCATCAAACCGAAAGAGGGGACGACTGTTCCGGACATAGGGCTTATCAGATAGAACGAGGGCACGGTGATCCGACCCCTGATCAGTAAAATGTTTCACCAAGGTATCAGGGAAGCAATCAATCCAGGACTGGGAGCACAGCGCTCTATCCAAACATTCCCGGATACACGCCGCCCCCATCCGTTTGTTCGTCCAAGTAAACTGATCTCCTTGATAGCCCGGATCCAAGAGGCCCAGGTTTTGAATAAGATTTCGCAAACTAAGAGATTGCGTCGCAGACCACGGGTTCCCCCCATCCTTTTCACTCTCATGTAAAGTCGTATTAAAATAACCTATGATAACATAGGGAACTTGAAGGCCCTCACAAATCTCCTGGAGCTGACCCAGTTGGTTGGCTCTAATCATAATGTTGCAACTAATGTAAACATACACCACCACATAAGAAAAATCCCTTTCATTAACTTGAACACAAATACAGAAATTGGAATGAAAAAACACCGAAGCATCAACTTCGGGGGACCAAGCCACAACTAAACCACCAGATGCGTCAATCGCATCAACAAAAAAGCAACAAGAAGAATCAAAACCTAATCCACGCATACGGCGGGAAACTACTCTCCGTCTCGATCGTGTTTCCGAAAAAAACACAAGATCCGGTTTATTGGAATGAACTAAACCGACAGCAGTTTGGAATGTGAGGGATGGCCCAATTCCTCTCACATTCCAGGCCAGAAGCCTCATTTATCAGGGTGGGGCCATTCAAGGCTGGCTACCTCCACCTTTTCATCATTACCCAGGTCCTCCACAAACTGCCTCTTGGGCGACGGGACGTCCCCCATTCCCTCCACCATTGTCTCTAACGATCTCTTCCGGTTACCAATCCTCGGATCTAGAAGGTTCGACCCGTACTGATACACAGTAGTATTAGGCAAATCCTTTTCCTCTTGGCTCCGGTCCACCCCATTATCATTTTCACCATTTCCAATCACGAGCCCGCTCTCAAACGCCGCCACCACCTTATGGACATGGCCCTGCGCAGCCTACATAGAGCTAGAGGCCCGCTTCCGAACTTCAAATCGGCCTCCATCGTCCTCAGAGTTGGACTTAGGGGGATTGCGTCCCCTCTAGACCCGGCCCACCAGTATCAATCTCGTCCATTTTCTCACCTGCATTGGGCCGCTCTTCCTTGTTCCTTTCCTTACGGCCCATCTTTAAATCAGCAGCAGGTAATGCGGCCAAGGTTTCCTTCCGGCCCATCTTTAAATCAGCAGCAGGTAATGCGGCCATGGTATCTCTCGCCTTGGTGCCTGTCTTCTTGCGGCCTTTAACACCCGTCCCCGGCTTAATATCCACGGGTCCAGCATTAATCAACTTTGCTCGGACCAGAGGGCGGTCAGTTTCCCTTTGGGAATTCTCCACAACTTCATTCGCATTCTTTGCTCCATTCTCTGCCAGCGGATTAGAATGAGCAACTTGACCCTTAACCCCTTCCTGGTCCACAACATTCGCCTGTTCCTCCCCCTGGAAAGCAAAGTCATCATTCATTTGCATTTGTCATTAACAGGGAAATTAGTTAGGGATTATCGAAGTTAGTTGGCTGATTTATCGGATTAGTAGATAATTAATTGGAATAGGTGTCATGAAATGACTGTAATTCCGAGAAGATTTTTGTCGCCATTCAACTTGTTTCATAATTGAAGTGTGTTACTAGTTTAGGGATTTTAACTTGAAGTGTGTTACTAATCACAGGTCGCATTACGTAAAATACAATAAACATTATGTAATGGTTATGTAATGTATGGTAACCTTACATAACAGTTGTAAAACGTTATTACGGAAGTCTTACGTAATGGACGGTTGTTTTACGTAATGAATACCAACATTGCATTACGTAAAGTGTAAAGTGATTACGGAAGCCTTACGTAATGCTTCCGATTTGACTATTACGTAAGAAATAACTATGTTCCGTAATCTTTACGTAATGGAGGGTCTTTTTATGTAATGAGTATTAACCTCGTATTACGTAAAGTGCTAAGTCATTACGGAAGCCTTACGTAATGCTTGTGATTTAACTATTACGTAAGAATTAACTATCGTTTCGTAAACTTTACGTAATGGTTGTGTATTTTACGTAACAGTTGTAAAATGTCATTACGGAAACCTTCCGTAATGGAAGGTCGCTTTACGTAATGAGTATTAACCGTACCTCGTGTTACGTAAAGTGCTAAGTCATTACACAAGCCTTACGTAATTCTTCTAATTTAACTGTTACGTAAGAAATAACTATATTTCGTAACATTTACGTAATGGGTATTAATTACAATAAATAAATAATAAAAAAGAAAAAGAAAAACAAGACACATAAAATAGGAAAAGGAAAGTTATGACAGAAAAAAGATTATAGAAAAAGGAAACAAATGTTCCCGCTAACAAAAAGAAACAGGAAGTGTTACGGAAGTTATTATCTTGTGATAGAACAAGATAAATTAACTGTTTCCGCTAATAAAAGGTCATCACGGAAGTGTTATTAGAAAGTTATTATCTTGTGATAGAACACATAAATTAGTAGGGACTCCCTACGATAACTTGGGTATAATTTTATGTGTGTTACTAGAAAAAAGGAACTCCCTACGATAACTTGGGTATAATTTTATGTGTGTTACTAGAAAAAAGAAACTAATTTATGTGTTCTATAACAAGAAAATCATGTTTTAGTGGCTAACCTTTGTGGCACATTAGAATATTTGTGTTTAAAAATGTCTTATACACGACTAATATGTTGTTTGCTTCTAGAAAGTTATTATTTGTCTCTAGAATGTTTTATATATGACTAATATGTTGTATGTCTCTAAATGAATTGTTATTCCCCTCTAAGAACTATAATTGTTTTATTAGCTTCAAACATACCCTTTGGTCAGGTGGTATATAATTTTTGGCATGTAACTTATGATTTATAAACACACGTGTTAATATCTTGATAGTTATTTGTTTATTGATTGTTATAGTATTTTTATTTTATAAAGATTTGCACTCAAAGAGGACAACAATTATTTACCTCTAGTAACCGAACCATCATTTGCATTTGTCGTTAACAGGGAAATTAGTTTTTTTATTTTTATTAAGAGGAGGAACGAATCAGCCTAAAGGATTACAAGGAAGGTCATACTAGCAAACAAAAAGAAATAAGTAAATAACTCAAGCTTCCTTCAAGAACTTGTCGACGGAAGCAGGGGCGGAGCTAGAATTTCGAGATCGAGTGGGTCTTAAAAAATTAAATCTAAATAAAAAATAATTATGATGAATCAGGGTAAATTCCCTAAATATTGTTTTTTTAATTTACCACGAATATAGTGGTTTAAAAACTATTTACAAGAATATTGTGTTTTTTTATATGTTTAAGGCGCTAAAGTCTTAGACTCAGCGCGGCCGCTAGGTGCTGTTATAACAAGAAAACACAGCGGCGGCGCCCGAGACTGGGGCTTTTGGCCTTTAAAAATTGTGAAAGTGGCGGCGCCCAGACTGGGGCTTTGTCGCTGCCATTTTTTTCCACTCCAGCACCACTCATTACCATATATACTGCACATTTCCTTCGGTTCTTCATCACCAAAAAACTGAAAGAAGTTCCGAAAGAAGCTCTGGTGTTGCTGTCTGGTTGCTGGGAAGATGGCTAATAATATGTAAGAGTCGTATTTATTTTTTTCATGTATTCATCATAATGATTTTGCCCAGTTAGTAATTAGTGAGCTTGTTTTTTATGTAGTGGTTTTATAAGATTTGAACTAGCTGTTCGGTGGCGATCAGAGAAAGTAGAGGACAATTTGGGTGTCCATTTTGTTGGTGGTGTAAGTTTTCAGATGACTATTCCATCTAGGGTGAACTATCAGAAACTTTGTGATCATCTCATTCGGAGAATGCAGATTAGAGACGAAACAGTACAAGATAATGTTGTGATTACAGGTTTCACCTACTGTCTTCCAGAATGGCAAAATGGTGTTTTATTTCATTATGCAATGCCTATTGTCGATGATGATAGCTTAAATGTGCTTTGGAATTTTATGGCACAAAATCCTTATTGTTTGGGTGCTGAGATACATGCTGAGCTCAGTGAGGATCAGGGTGGAAAGGAAGAAGATGACACATGGAGCATGCCATCCGATCATGACTATGATGACGGTGATGACGGAGAGGAGGAAGACGATGATGATGATGAGGACGACGACGACGACGGGGAGGGAGGAGAACAACCTAATTATCCTCCATATTTTTACTTGCAGGGTAATGAAGAGGATGAGGAATTATCATATGCTGATTCATATGGCGTAATTCCAGGGTCTATTGTTGGTGGTTTTGATGGAGAATTCTACAAGGGGCAAATATTTCACTCGAAACAAACTGCACAGGTGGCGATTAAACACTATGCACTACAACGCAACTTTCAGTATAACGTGGTGGAGTCGTCACCTTAAATCTGGAAGATCAGATTTTTGATGCACAAGAAGGACAAATGTCCTTGGATGGTGCGGTTTGGATGTCGAGATGTGGGAGGCGATTGGAGCGTGAGAAAGGTCGAGTTGGTGCATACTTGTAGCAGTACGACTCAACTGACGGATCATCGCCATCTTGATGTCGACGTTATATCTGAGTCCGTGAAACACTTGGTACGTGCTCAACCAAATTTGAGTGTTCTAACTGTGCAGGCCGATTTGAAAGATAAGTTTAATATGCAAGTTACTGACAAGAAGGCTTGGTATGGGAAACAAAGAGCATTAGAGAAGTTGCATGGAAATTGGGAAGAATCCTATGATTTTTTTCAAACATTCATGCGGGTGGTCAAGAGAAAAATGCCAACATCGGTGATTGATTGGGTAAGAGTTCTTTCGACTCAACCAGGTCATTCGATATTTCAGCGAGTATTTTGGGCTTATGGACCTTGTATAAATGGATTCAAGAATTGTCCAGGCGCCATGGTTGTTGATGGAGCATTTCTTACTAGGAAGTATAAAGGAGTGCTACTCAATCGACTCGTTGGCTGCCTGTATGAATTGCTGGCCACGTGATGGCCCATGCTGTCCCTGACGAAGAAAAAACCTAATCTCAGCCGCAGAATGTGGAGGATGAGGCCGGTCCTGAATCATCCCAAAGTGTCCGAGCACGCGATCTGGATGATGCCACATCTGCGATGAGAAGCAGATCAGCGGAACTACTGCTCGAAACGTGTCGGACTGGATCACAGTGCCGCTGTAGTCCTGACCTCTATGAAAGTACGGACGCCACTGCACACAAGGATTGGTCACATAATTACTCCTAAATCTATAACAAATCAATTCAAATTATTCTATAAAACGAAATGTTATATACTAACCACGAATGTCGTGCACTCGTCAAACCACAACTTGTACAGGTAGAACTGATCTCCATGCTGACGGGTGTGGGCCGGAAGCCACCGAAGGCCACGTGGCACTGCGTCCTGAGTAATCTGCGCACCCGTCTCCGCATGTAGTGGTGATGTATGAGGAAACCGCTCCCACGTCCAGATCATTAGCAAGGCGAACCATCCACCAAAGTCACCACCCAGTGAAGAAGATGTCGTCATCTGCAGCGCCGATCTACCCATCTCTGCAAACCGATCCTCCACTGTACAAGTAGGATAGCATAGCTGCTCCCCAAGCAAACCTCCCCGCTCTGCGCCAATCCTCCACAAAAAGTAGGTACTGCAGGTGAACTGAACCTCCAGACCGATCGGAGAACAAGACACCTCCCATCAGAGACAGCGCATACGCTCTTGCAAACTTTCTCTATCGTCTGGGGTGATGCAGAAAACGGTAGCTCATCGAAAGTCTCCCTGAGCCAAGCAATCCGGATGACGCCACCACCAAGATCAGTAGGAGCCCGTCCTAACACTCGAAGACACATAGCCGACCAGTCCTCGTATGGTATGTCTACTACGACGGCATCACCATCGATCGCTAGACCGGTCAGTGTCGCAACGTCCTCTAGGGTGATCGTCACCTCACCGAACGACATGTGGAAGGTCGATGTCTCGGGTCGCCAATGCTCTACGAGCGCAGTAATCAAACACGGATCACCGGTAAGAAGGGCTAGTGGCAGAACACTAGACAAGCCGGCATTGGCGAGATACGGCAGGTAAAGTGGATGGTATCGAACTAAATTGCCCATATGACGAATGTGGTAAGATCGATCACCAGCCTATAATTAATGCACAAAACTATATTAATTCAATTCCTTCAATTCACCTAATATTTTTATTTATATATCTAAACTAAACTTATTCTAATATACTCGTAATTTAATCTAATTCTATTCCTAATTTAATTTAATTCTATTCGTAATTTAATTTAATTCTATTCTATTCTATTCTATTCTATTCTATTCTATTCTAATATATTATTCGGCTAATAAAAAACTATAGAAATAGTTTGAAAAAAACTTACCTCATTTGCCCAAACTGCGTCAATACGATGGTGACCATGCCCCCAAAGAAGTTCCGGATCCACCGGAGCAGTATCGATTGTCGCAGGTGGTGGTCTCATCGAACAAGGATCGATAAGTCTAGGAACTGAAAAAAAATTAGAACATAAAAAAATTTGCCGCCGCCGGCGAGAACCCGGCCACCGTCAACTTACTCCTGTAGCGTTCGCCGCCGCCGCCGCGATGCCCTCGCCGCCCTCGGCCCCTTCCTCTGCTGGGCGCCTGCTGCTCGTCGTCGTACATGGCGGAATAAGCAGATCTGCTGCGACGACGCTCTTGTTTAGGCGCCTTCGTCGGGAATTGAGCGCGACCGCCTGAGACTGAGGCAATGCCTTCTTCTTCTCGGTGTCGCCGCTCTCTTTCTAGCGTCGTCGCTGTCTGGGAGGTGAGGTGAGGGAGGCAGAGGTGAGGTGTGAGGGAGGCAAGTCTGTGTGTGGTTCTGGCGAGGGGGAGTGGCGAAGAAGGGGATAAGAAATAAATTTTTATAGCGACGGCGCCCGAGTCTAAGGCGTTGGCGCTATTTGAAATTTTTGAAAATTTCAAATAGCGCCAACGCCTTAGACTCGGGCGCCGTCGCCTCTTTCTCCCTTCAAAACCCAATTTTATGAGTCTCGGGCGCCGTCGCTGCCTTCCTCCCTTCAAAACACAATATTCCTGTAATTAGTTTTTAAACCACTATATTCGTGGTAAATGAAAAAAAAAGACTATATTTTGGGAATTAACCCGATGAATCACTCAAAATAGTATGTAAACTAAAAATTTTAGTTATATTTATTCCAATATAAATAGCTAAACTATCAGCAAAACTCCTCATTCATTTTATTTCGTAGTTTATTCTTCACTATTCATAACCGAAAAATGCATGTTCACCTGTAGCAGTGAAAACTAGAAGAGTTAAAAGAAACAAATCCACCTATCAACAAGATTGAATTTCATTGACAGTCTTATTTTTATTTATTCCTTACATAGATTAAAAATAGACAATAGCTTCTACCGTTCGGTTTCACGAATTATAGATGGGAACTAAAATAATGAAGTCTTGAAGTGTGTAAAGCAAAAAGAACAATATGTAATAGCTGGGAATTGAACCAATGTCCTTTATCCTTCACGAATTATAGATGGGAACTAAAATAATGAAGTCTTGAAGTGCGTAAAGCATAAAGAACAATATGTAATGGCTGGGAATTGAACCAATGTCCTTTAGGATAAAAGTAAAGCTTGACTACCATTAGATTACATGACCATTACCTTATTATTGTACTGGACCAGGTATACTTATAATTTTACTAAATATCCTTAAAGCCCTAGGGGCCGAGACCATTCCCGGGTGAGCCGGGGCCCACCCTAAGACCATTGTAGCTCCGCCCCTGGAGGGAAACTTAGCTCCTATCACATCTTCCCTGATTAACTGATACAACTCTTGTGGGGTTCGTCTAGTTCATACACACCAAAAAAATATACGAGATTGTGTTTCGAGAACAAGTTTGCGGCTCTATTTCCTTCGCGGTACGTATGCACTAGTTGAATCACCCATTCTTGAGCAAGTATCCTGCGAACAGGGAAATTAGTTAGGAATGATCAAGGTAAATTGGCTAATTTTTTTGGATTAGTTGATAATTAAATGGAACAGGTGTCATGAGGTGACTGTAATTCCAAGAGGATTTTCATCACTATTCAACTTGTTTCATAAATATATTGTTACTAATTTGTTTGTTTGTTGCACATAGTAACTAAATTATAGAGCAATTTTTTTTTAACTATGTAGTGTGTGTAAAGAAAACAATTTTCTCCGAACGAGTCCCCCTGGACCTCGAAACTGGCTGTCACACTCATCAAAGAGGGAGGATGCTGAACTATGGGCATCCCTGAGAAAAAAGTTTGACATGGAAAGTGTCAGTTCTAATTCTTGTGGTGAAAGAGCACCATCCGAAGAGATGGCAGAACCTGAAGCTGTTACAAAGGCTACACAGATAATGCCAAAAGAAAAGGAACCAGAAAACAGAGTGAAAGGAGAGCCTGGCAAAGATGAAACACAGAAGAAAATGCACTCTTCGCTGGTCCTAAAAGAGAGCTCGGGGACACCAACAACCCCTCAAGAAAATTTCCAACAAACAACTGACATCGAAAGGAAAATGCAGAAGCAAGGAATAGAGGGAACAACTTATGGTCCTAAACCAGCAAAAATAGGTCAGGGTGGGGCACTGCAACAATTTGTACTAGGTACAAACAACACCTGGCCACCAAAAAGAAGCATGAACAGGGTTTGGAGAAGGCAGGAACAGACTGTGCCAAGATTCCAAGTAAAAACACAAATAACACCACAGAAAAGGGCAGAGAAGGAATGCACAGAGATGGAAGTAGGAGAGGGAGATGAAACACTCAAGAGCAAAAAAGCAAAAGTTCTTACTTTTGAAAAGGAAGAAGAGAGACTGAACACTGTGGGACAACCAATGATCATGGATGGCGGAATGGCGGACCCTGCAAAAGAGCAGGGCCGCCCAGCCCAATGAATATCATCAGCTACAACTGTCGTGGGCTGGGGAAAACCACGACAGTTGCCAGAGTAGCTGAGCTACTGAAGGAGCAGGACCCCAACATTGTGTTTCTCATGGAAACAAAGAGAAAAGAACATGAATGGGAGGCAACGATTCAGAAATTGGGCTGGACAAAAGGACAAGGGGTGGGATCGAGAAACAGAGCAGGTGGATTGATAATGATGTGGAAAGAGGAGCTGCAAGTTGAAGTCAAGGCAGCAACCCAGAATCACATTGATATTTGGATAACTGAGGGAACAGAGGGAAAGAAATGGAGGCTGACAGGGATTTATGGTTGGCCAGAACAGGAAAACAAGCCTCAAACTTGGGACATGATAAAACGGCTTCATGGTCAATCTGATCTACCATGGATATTATGTGGAGACTTCAATCAAGTGTTAAGCTATGAAGAGAAGAATGGCAGAAATACACCTGATATCCAGAATATGGAAGATTTCCAAGCAACACTAGATGAATGTCACCTGGAGGATTTAGGATATCATGGGAACATGTTCACTTGGGACAATGGAAAAATTGATGAAGATTTTCTTGAGCAAAGACTTGATCGAGCTATTGCTAATTCAGAATGGAGGACGGAGTTCCCAGAAGCTAGAGTCTATCATCTGGATAGATGGGTGTCAGATCACATACCTATCAAAATTGAGCTGAATTTATAGGAGGAACAAGTGAAATGGGGGTGGCACTTCAAGTTTGAAGCCTTTTGGCAGAAGCATGAAGACTGTGCCTCTATCATAGAGGCAGAATGGCAGAGGGATCCAGACCTGCCACTAGAAGAAAGAATCAAAAATTGCGAGAAAGTCCTGTTGGAGTGGGGAAGAAGAACCTTTGGGAACCTAAAGGTCAGGAGAAAGAAGATTGAGAGAGCTTTGGCAAAAATCTCAAAAATGAAAAAAACCAAAGCTGTACTCATCCAACGTAGAGCACTGGAGAGAGAACTAAATGAAGTATTGGATTTGGAAGAAATCAGGTGGAAACAGAGATCACGATCAGATTGGCTGAAGGAGGGGGATAAAAACACTGGTTTTTTTCATCAGAAGGCCTCTAACAGGAAGCGTAGAAATACAATTAAAGAACTCCAGGGAGAAGATGGAACTATCTTCAGGGGACAGGAGGAAGTTATGGGCTGTTTCACCAACCATTTTCAGAAACTTTTCACAGCAGAACCAACTCCTAGTATCTATGAGGTCCTCGATGTGGTGGAACCCAAAGTTACAGACCAAATGACCCAGGAATTACTGAAACCTTTCTCTAGAGAGGATATCTATGAGGCTTTATTTAAAATGGCACCCACCAAAGCTCCTGGCTCTGATGGAATGCCAGCCCTCTTCTTTCAGAAGAATTGGACAACTGTTGGAGATGCTGTCTGCTTAGAGTTACAAAGAATCCTACTGACAGGTGAGGTTCCTCCCTCCCTAAACCATACTCTATTAGAAATGATTCCTAAGACAAAGAAACCAGTCACTGCCAAAGAGTTTCGACCAATTGTACTATGCTGAGTGCTCTACAAGATCCTGTCGAAGGTTCTGGCCAATCGACTTTAACCAGTGCTTGATGAGATCATCACTGATTCTCAAAGTGCATTTGTGCCAGGGAGAAACATTACAGACAACATAATGATTGGTTTTGAATGCTTCCATGCTATGAAAAACAGAAAGACTGGGAAGAAATGTTTTGTAGCAGCAAAACTCGACATAGCAAAAGCTTATGATCGAGTAGAATGGAAGTTTCTTGAAGGGATAATGCTGTAATTGGGATTTCATGGAGATTGGGTACGAATGGTGATGAATTGTGTTACTAGTGTGAGTTATGCATCCTTGATCAATGGACACCAGACTCAGATTTTCAAGCCAACAAGGGGACTCAGACAGGGGGACCCTATTTCCCCCTACCTCTTCCTACTATGTGCAGAAGGGCTATCAACCCTAACAAAGAAAGCAGGAGAGGAAGGAAGAATTCCAAGGATCAAAGTGAGTAGCAATGGTCCAATGATTACTCACTTATTTTTTTGCGGATGACAGTATTTTTTTCTTTGAGAATAAAAAAGAACAAGGAGAAGCATTGAGGGACTTGCTACGCACTTATGAGTTAGCCTCAGGCCAACAGGTAAGCCTAGTCAAGTCAGAACTCTCATTCAGTACAAATGTCCTAGAGGAGGACAGAAGAATAATGGGAGACATCCTAGGAATGAAAAGAGTTATGCATCATGACAAATACTTAGGGCTCCCAACAATAATTGGCCGAGCTAAGAAAGCTGTGTTTGCACAGCTAATTGATCGAGTGAGAGACAAAATTAAGATGTGGAAAGGGAAGCTGTTGTCTATGGCAGCAAAAGAGGTACTCATCAAGGCAGTGGCACACGCTCAAACCTTATATGCTATGTTAGTTTTCAAGGTACCTCAGAGTGTCCTACAGGAAATCCAAAAAATGATTGCAAGCTTCTGGTGGGGAAGGAAAAGGGAGGAAAGAAGAATACATTGGATGAGCTGGGAGAAATTATGTCGCCCTAAATATGAGGGTGGGATGGGATTTTGAGACTTACAAGGTTTCAATATAGCATTACTTGGCAGGCAGGTCTGGAATCTCCTAAAGAAACCTGAATCATTAGTGGCAAGGGTCCTAAAAGCTCTCTACTACCCTCACTGTGGTGTACTGGAGGCATCAGTGGGATCTAATCCCAGCTACATTTGGAGAAGTCTCATGCAAGCTCAATCCCTGGTGAGAGAAGGGACGAGATGGAGGGTGGGAAATGGAGAAGAAATTCGTATTTGGTGGGATTGCTGGATTCCAGAGGCACCCAATTACAAAATTCAATCTCAAGCTACAGGGCTAGGAATAACAGAGAGGGTATCAAGTCTGATCGATTGGGAGACAAGGTCATGGAAAAGCAACATTCTACAAACCAATTTCCAACCAAATGACAGGTCTCGAATTGAACAGATACCTATACCCCCCAACCTAGACCTGATGTACAGATTTGGGGAAGGTAGAAGACTGGTAAATACACAGTCAGGTCAGGATATAAAGAATGGAGGAAGGCACAAACCACATGTCAAATTGAAACCTACGTGCCCATAGATTGGAAGCACCTATGGATGCTCGAGTTGCCGCCAAAGGTTCGCATTTTCGTTTGGAGATGGGGGAGTAACATCCTCCCAACAGGAGGTAACCTAAATCGAAGAATCAATGATGCTTTTGATGAATTTCCTTTCTGTGGACTATTGGAAACCCAGGAGCATATCACAAGAGAATGCGATTGGGCAGGAAGGGTATGGAGACCTAGCAATCTTGCAAAAAAATTTCAGATGGGAGAAGGGAAAAGCTGCGAGACCTGGTTGTGCGATCTACTTGAGGAAACGGGCAAGGAAGAATTAACCAAAGTGCTAATCACACTTTGGTTCCTATGGAAAGAACGCAACAACCATTTCTTCAATAACCCTAAACTAGAAGAGTGGGAGATAGTGGGAAGAGCCCAGAGCTACCTAGAAGAATACGCGGAACACCAAGCCAAGAGCAACCCAGGCATCCCAGTACCAAGAGCTTGATCTAGGGTGAGATGGGAGCCTCCACCAGTGGGGGTTCTAAAACTGAACACAGATGCGGCGATCCTGGGAGAAGAAGGAACAGGTTATGGAATGGTATTGAGAGATTGGAATGGAAACATCATGATGGGAGCTACACACCGGACGAGGGTGGGATGGCCGGTTGAATTGGCGGAGGCGAAGGCGATGCTCTGGGGATTGCAGCTAGCAAGAACTCACCAAACCCAATCGATGCTACTGGAATCGGACTGCCAAACCCTAATTCAGAAATTGAATCGCAGGGAGACAACAGACATGGAGGTGGCGATGATTTGTGATGAAATCCGCGAAGTAGCTGAAGAGAATGATTTGGGATGGAGATTCTGGAAAAGGGAAGGAAATGAATGTGCCCATACAATGGCACGATTGAGAGGACGAGCTGAAGAAACCGAAGTGTGGATGGACAGGCCCCCTGTCTGTTTGGTCACTCTACTTTCTAAAGAGAGCAATGTAGTCACTGAACTCTAATTTCTGAATACAGATGAATTGTCAAAAAGAAAAAAAAAAGAAAACAACTTTCACCGTTGGTAACAAGAACCCCTTAAGTACAAGTTTGTTAACGAATGAAGACAAATCTGGCTTGGAACAACAACACTGCACGAGGGACTTCCTTCACCTTCCAATGTAAAATAGAGAGTATCCTTAGTTCTACTCAATTAGTATCCCACCACTATCCATAGCTTTTTCAACAGCAACAAAAAAACTTCACCTAGTTGTCTTGGGGTTGATAAATAGATATTATAGATACTAACAAGTATGAATAATTAGTTGATGGTTTATTTTATTTTTTTACGGGTAACCTGTAATAAAATTATCGGAGGAAAAAGTTACATCATCCAGCTGAAGCTGATCAACAAGGAAAATATGTGGACTATCAAGCCACACTTCTCTGCTATCCCAACTAGTTCCGTTGTGAGCCATGATATGTGCCGAATTATTCGCCGAGCGCCTTACATGTTTTACACTTCCCGGGGATGGGGTCTACTCCTGTAAAAGGCGGGAAATCCGCCTGTAGATGACTCCCATCTCGGCCTGCACATCCTGAGCCTGCGCTACTTTCTCAACCAACGTTAAGCTATCGACTTCAAGCTGAAAACGATGGAAACCCAGCTGGTGCGCTAATTGGACGCCGAACTCTACCGCCAGCGCTGCTGCCATTTCCACTTCAAAGGAACCACGAACCTTCTTCGTTTCTGCAACAATAAAACGCCCCTGATGGTCTCGATAAACAGCTCCCAGGCCTATCTCATCATTAGCGAAAAGTCCGGCATCCGTATTGATCTTGATCCAACCTTCCGCCGGTCTCTCCCACCGTTCCGCCTGCCCGATAACGTTTCCTCGGGGCCTTGGTTCTTCCTGTAATCATCGAGAATTGAAAGTGCACACTGCAAAATCTCGTCCTCAGGCCATTTGGGACCGTTGAAGAGCTGTGCATTTCGTTCCTTCCATATCGCCCATAGTACCATAGCCCACGATTCCACAATGTTCGAGTTCTCATGCTTCATCACCTCCATCACCCATTTCATGCAGTCCGACGATCCATGCACAGTAAACGCGCTTTCCCACGGTGATCCTCTCCATATCCGGCTGCTCCAGCTACACTTGTGGAACGGGTGGTGTTGGGTTTCCTTTTGGTCGCAGAACGAACATTCATCACTACGTTGTGGTTTCTTCGTTACCACTTTCACTCCCGTTGGGAGAATTTCCCTAGAGAACTTCCACAAAAAATTATGAACTTTGGGAGGAACTCTCATGGTCCAAATAGCCTTCCAGAATTTCTTATCACCCCGCGGTACAATCCCCTCCTCCTGCATAAAACCCGTGAGCCATTACTTGTACCCACTCTTAACAAAATAGCGGCCATCATCACTATGACGCCATACAAGGCGATCTTGCTCCTCACTCCCCCGAAGAGGGATGGCCATTATAGTATGCGCAGTCGGATCGGGAAACCAATTATTAAGCAAATCAAGGTTCCAACTTTTCGTTGCGGGGTCGATAAGGTCTCGAACTATTGCGTCTACCGGGAGATGTCTCGGGGCCGAGGAGACGAAAACTGGTTCTGTAGGAAGCCACTGGTCCCCCCAAACCTGCACTTTGGCACCATTACCCACTCGCCAACGAAGGCCAGCACACAGAAAGTCTTGTGCACTGAGCAGGCTTCTCCACATGTAGCTTGGTTTGCTTCCCAGCCGAGCATCCAATATAGAGCACAGTTCTTATGATACTTGGCGGCTATGATCCTGGCAATGAGGGACGTCGCTCGTTGGTGTAGGGACCTTAGCTGTTTCGTGAGTAGGGCTCTGTTAAAGCCTCTAAGGTCGCGAAAACCCATCCCGACATCTTCTTTCATAGTAACCAGCTCCTCACGGTGAATCCAGTGCGATCGACTCTCCGCATTCTTGTGTCCCCACCAAAAGCTAGTGATCATACTATGGATCTCGTCTATAATTCCATCAGGTATCTTGAACACCGTCATAGCGTAGTTTAGCTGGGCTTGGGCAACTGACTTGATGAGAATTTCCCGAGCTGCTACTGACAAAGTTTTTCCTTCCATCCTTTCAGCTTCTGTCTTACCCATTCTTTCAATCCCGCGAAGAGGTCCTTTTTGGCCCGTCCACTGGCAGCATCTGTAGGGTTCCGTTGGTGATGAGCTTGCTATGATGCTTTACATTCATCGAGAAAGAGACTTCCGACTTCTGGAAATTGACCATCTGTCTAGACTCGAGCTCATAAGCATGAAGTATATTTTTTAGCACCAGACATTCCTCCTGAGTAGCCCTGGCAAAAAATATATTATCGCCAGCGAAAAAAAGATGGGTAATCCCCGGGGCTCCCCGATTCACCTGCAGCCCATGTAGCCGTTTTTCCTCCACCGCCTTGGCTATATAGGCTGACAATCCCTCCGCACAAAGCAGGAAGAGATAAGGTGATAACGGATCGCCCTGCCGTATCCCTCTGCTCGGAGTGAAAGTTTGGGATCGATGACCATTCACTAGAACAGAGTACAACACGGTAGTAACGCCCATCATAACGAGCTGTATCCAACGGTCGGCGAAACCCATTCTTCTCATAACGCCTTCAAGAAAGTGCCACTCCACCCTGTCATACGCTTTCGCCATGTCAATTTTAGAGGCAAAGTAGCCATGTTTCCATCTTTTGCTCCCTTTAATAGTGTGGAAACACTCAAACGCTACCATGATATTGTCTGTGATGAAACACCCAGGGATAAAAGCACTCTGAGCTGGAGATATGATCTTATCCAACAACGGCTTAAGACGGTTGGCTAAAACCTTCGACACAATTTTGTAAAGAACATTAAAAAGACTAATCGGTCGAAAGTCTTTCGGAGAAGCTGGCTATTTGGTCTTGGGGTTTTAATCGTTCATTTTTTCAGTTCTCTCAAAGTTTCAGGAATTGTCTTTTATAATTGTAACATTTAGTTTTGATGAGTTAATGTGGTTTTAAGCGCTTCCATTCGCGTGACCAATTAAGATGTTGAATCATCATCTCCTTCAATTTCAATCGAACTTACAATAATATCAACCACAATTTCTTCTAAATTTTGTGCCTCTATGCATTCATCATAAATTTTGAAACCAAACCATGAAACAATTATCAACCATTACAAAAATTAATGATTTAATTGGTCATTTGAGGAATAAATATAGTTGTTGCGATAGTCGGGCCGAAGCTATCTTTAAATAAGTCATGCAACTGATGGCAATGCATCAAGGGTTTCATGTGCGATTTGTAGGACGGAGTAGCAATAGGGTTGCCCATTTGCTGGCTCTTAAAGCCCTTTCCTTGTATCCGATTACGTGTCGCTTTTTTGATTTTATGGCCTGGTTGTGTGCCAGGATGTACTGATTTTTTTATCAATCAATATAATGATTATCTTTTGTAAAAAAAAAAAAAGCAATAAATATAGTTTCTATCTAATTGCAAAAAATAAATGGCGTATACCATAAGATTAATGATTTAATTCGTCCCTTATAGCGACTACAACAATGAGAGAGATCGTCGATAGGAAACTAATCAAGGCTTTTGTTCTATCAGTCTCAAAAGTAAAATAAGTATAGGAAGTTAATTACTTATTAGGCAACAATTAAACCTGTCGTAGAACAAACAAGCTTTTACAAGCATGGTGTGGGATAAAGGAACTCTGTGTCGATGATGAGCAACCCTTGGCCGTAGCTATGACGTTTCTCGGTACTTGCTCAAGTACTTCACCTTGCGAGGAGAGCAACAAAATGATCTGATCCATGACAGAAGTGTCGAATGGCAACACGATTGGTTTGTCGCTTGAGAACCCAAACTCTTCCTCTGACATCCTCAGTACCTCCACGACCACGTCATTCGTCAGATACTTTAGTGGTATCACATAGCGACTTTTGTCCATGGTGTAAACCACGAAATAACCCCTTCTATCGCAAGGTGACAATGATGCTCTTCTCACTACATCAATCTTCCTCCATTTTCTCACCATCAAGGCTACTAGGGTTTTGGGAAGAACCATGATGATGACGAATCTGAGCTGTTTTGAAATCTTATGCTGGTTAAGGAATACAAGGGAAATGATGAGAACTTGAGAAGTGTTAATTTCCAAGGCTAGCTTTTCGTTTTCGAGATGCTCAGTAGTGGGAATCATAGGTAGCTTTTATAGATAGTAAAGAGGACACACCAGCTTGCTTACTTCCAAAACTAAACCTTCAATGGAAAGTTAGGGATAATCGGAGTTTATTGGATTGGTAGATATTTACTTGGAACTAAGTGTTAGCTAATTAGTTTCTTTTGTTGTGTGTATCTAGTAAAGATGTTGTTAGAAATTAGAATATGTACATGCTTTTAACTGTCTAGTGTGTCTAACTGTCAAGAAAAGGAGTTTATCCGTTAGTTACAAGAACACAAGTACAAGTTTTTGTTGACGAATGAAAACAAATCTGCCTTGGAACAACAAGGCTGCACGAGGACGTCGTGATGGTTCCATCTACCGAGGTGAATTAGAGAGGATCCTTAGTTCTATTCTACTCAATATGGATATTTGGAAGGGAGAAACGAATTATGATTCCAATGCTACGCATAGTTTCTTTCAACAACTATTCCCAATTTTCTTTTGACATGCTACCATACTTTGAAGTTACTATAATTTGACGTTTTTACCTGCTATAGTAGGTTTTATAGGTCGCGTTACGTAAAACTAATGTTTATTACGTAACAATTACGTAATGCTTGTTAGTCATACGTAACAGTTAAACTAGAAGCGTTACGGAAGGTTTCCGTAACGACTTATCATTTTACGTGACGCTAGGTTAATATTCATTACGTAAAAGCATCGTATATTACATAAGGCTTCCGTAATGACATTTTACAACTGTTACATAAAATACACACTCATTACGTAAAGGTTACGTAACGAAGGTTATTTCTTACATAAAAAGGAGCCGATCGTTTGCGTGAAGCCCGTGACGAGCCGGACCCACTCCTACGCAAGGCTGTTTATCAACCAGGCGGTGGCGAAGGGGTGGGGGGATCGGCTGCAGATCCTGTCCACGGATTTCATCGACGAGGATTTTGTGGATGCTTGCGCTGGTTTTACTTATGCCAGAGCGGAAGGCAAAGCTTGATGATGTTAGTTGTTGTTTCAATTCTCAATCCCCTTCCTGAATTCGCAAGCTTTTCATTTTTCCATCTCCCTCACATTGATGGGTGGGTGGATGGATGGAGGATAAATCTGCATGTGTCGCTGTCGTCTTTTTTTTTTTATCTATAATTTTGTTCTACAGTATTTGGTTCATTATTGCATGGGATTTATTGGGCACCGTGTACGACTGTATAATACACTTTTCCTTTTCATTTGTTTTGCTGTGTTAATTGATACAATTACATCTCGAACTCGTTTCTCAGCCAATATAAATATTATGTTATTATTAATTAATATATATAAAGGTGAAGTTTGGTTACTGGTGCCAAACTATTTACATTTTCATACCTTAAATTTAATTAAATCATAACTTAGTCACTTATAATTATATTTACAATTAGATACTCCAAATTTAATTTTTATGTAAAATCATCGAGTCACTTATAATGTACATTTACAATTATGTTTGGCATCTAAATTTTATGACATTTTTGTACCTACAATTTTTTAAATTTACATATCGGTCGAATGTTTAGATTTCACTTGAATCCATGAATCCGATCCACAAATCCATGAATCCAATCCATCATAACATAAAAATATAAATTTAGTTTGTACCATGCAAGATGTTGTATCACTCAACTGTAGGAGAAGATTCGACCATTTTGGTCTTCCATGAGATTTTTACTTCAAAAAATATGTATGTTATCCATTTGAAATAATAATTACCATTTTCTAAAAGAAAATTATATCGGTGATGTGACAACATATTTAGTAAAATATAATACGAGTACATTAAGATAATGATCTGTATGAAGTTTTTGTATGACATTCTATTAACTGTTGCCTAAATAATTACATTTTGATACCCCAAATTTGATTAAATTACAACTTAGTCACTATAATCTATATTTTACATTTTGATACCCCAAATTTAATTTTAATATAAAATCATTGAACAATTATGTTTTGGTATCTTAATTTTATGAATTTTTGTACCTACAATTTTTTAAATTTACATATTGGTCGAATATTTGGATTTCATTTGAATCCATGAATTCAATCCACCAATCCATGAATCCAATCCACCATAACATAAAATTATAAATTTAATTTGTACCATGCAAGATGTTGTATCACTCAACTATAGGAAAAGATTCGACCATTTTGGTCATCCATGGGATTTATACTTCAAAAAAAATATGTATGTTATCCATTTGAATTAATCATTACCATTTTTAAAAGAATATTCTATTCAGTAACGTGACAACATATTTAGTAAATTATAATACGAGTAGATTAAGATATTGATATGTATGAAGTTTTTGTATGACATTTTAATAGAACAATGTTTAAAAAAACAGTAGTAATAAAAATAATAATTTAAAAGTTAATATAAGTATAAAAATGACTAAATCTTTCCATCATTTCCTTCCTCTTCATTTCATTTTTCACTCACCTTCCATAAACCTTTCTTTATTGCTTTCTTTGCTTTATTCGTCTAACCCTAATTAGCATACGATTTTTATGTATTCTAATCACAAGTATGAATGAGTCCATACATGACTCACCAAAGGTCTAGAGAATTTGTAATTGAACCATGCACCACTAACTTTTCCAGCTCAATGTCGAGTCCAATTAAAAATAAAAATATATGGTTATTACTTATTAGAAAGTCGTCATTTTCTACTATGAGATTTGAAGGCGTGAAATTTTAAGCGAGTTCAAGTTTGTATTCCTTTCGCTTCTCTTTAGAGTTTTTCTTTCTCACCAGAGCCAGAATTTTCTACAATTATACATGGAATGTTAGGCTAGGTATCTACACATTTCAAATAAATAGTTTTCAATTTTCTATAAAGAAGGAAATATATATCATCTTAAATACATCTTCATAAAAGGAAGTAAGCCTCAACTATGCAAATTACAGTTCGATACCAAAACTTAATAGATCTTTAAATTTATAATATAAATTTATTTTTTAGGCATATAAGTCCTCAAAATATTGATGGAACATTACATTTTAGTACCTAATTTTTTTTGTGTATTACATTTTGGTACCTAAACTTTTGAAGTCCTACAAATAAGTCTAATTTTTGAATGTAATTAAAACACCCTCGAATGAATGAGTATCCATGCCGAACTCATACACATTTAAATTATGGAAGTAAATATTTATACCCTACTCAAACCCATCTACATACTTCCAAACCCATATATACGTCACCATTCACTTTCCATAATCAATGGGTCGACTTGGATTTAGGTAAATATTATTTATTAGCCAAAAATTTTAAAAAAAATTGAATTGAATGTTGACCTCCATATATCTCTTCTCAGTCAATATCATATTGTCAAGTCAATATTACTAACAAAACTACTAATAAAAAATGAATTTTAGACTAATATTACTAAAAGAACACCATAACAGGCCACATAATACATGTTCATAGGCCATCTCCGTCCCGCGACAAGACGCGGCATCGCCATCTAGTTATTTTTTATTTTTGAAGATTGACCACATTTTATTACAGATTTACAAAAGGAGGGAGCCCTTATCATTTTGAAAAATTAATGATCATCCACGCTATCATCACTCCTACCAACCAAAGGTAAGATAGACTAACGGTAAATCTGCCGCAACAGTGAAGATTTAGGAGTTGCATATCATAGGTTTGAACTCAAGCGAGACCCGTTGGTGTTCCCGGATGTACATGCTTTTAACTGTCTAGTGTCTCTAACTGTCAAGAAAAGGAGTTTATCCGTTAGTTACAAGAACACAAGTACAAGTTTTTGTTGACGAATGAAAACAAATCTGCTTTGGAACAACAAGGCTGCACGAGGACGTCGTGATGGTTCCATCTACCGAGGTGAATTAGAGAGGATCCCTAGTTCTACTCAATATGGATATTATTTGGAAGGGGAAAAACGAATTATGATTCCAATGCTACGCATAGTTTCTTTCAACAACTATTCCCAATTTTCTTTTGGTGGAAATTTTTTCTTTTGGTGGTGAGTACTGCTTACTTTCAACTTTCAAGTGGGAGAAAGCTTCAATTTTGGGTCATTTGGGCGAGGGATTGGATTGAGCGATTTTGACACAATTCTTCAATCTGTCTTATTTGAACACAATAATTCTTTTTGAAAGATGAAGAATTTTGAGATTATAAATTTCAAGAACTCTCAATTGCGGATTTTTAAAATAGTTGATGCCCATCACTTATTTCAAAATCTCTCACTCTTTACTCTTTTCTTCCAATTTTTTTTTTTATTTTTTGTAAAATCCAACTTCACCCTCACCCACCATTATTTCTCCATCTATCATTGTCGTTGTCTCTCTCTTAATTTATTGACTCATCGGCGTTGAATGACCTAATCGTAGAGACAATAGTTTAGTTTGGCCCTGTTGTAGCTTTTGCAGAAGCAGCTTCTTGCTGAAGCTTTTAGATAAGTACTTTTAAAAAAAAGCAGTTGAGTGTTTGGCTGTAAAACTATTAGAAGTGCTTTTTAATATAAGAGGTTGTGTAAAATGACTATAAAGGACTTATAATATAAAATATGAATAAAAATTCTAAACAATAAAAAGTAGTCAAAATGGATCTTGTTAGATTTCTTTTACATTAAATAATATGATTTTATAATTTATTTTATTTTTAGAATGATATAAATGAAGGAAAATTATATTTTCTAAAATAAAATTAAAATATGGTAAGGATAATCTTGTATTTTCAAAACAGCTTTTACAGGTGTTTGGCCCTGCTTCAGCTTTTGAACCCAAAAAGCACTTCTAAAAGCCGGGCCAAACATAGGGAATATCCGTTCTGCCAAGAAGGATATCCTAAGAAGAAGCATGTCTGTTCCCGTTCGGCGAACTTATGCAACCCGCCATGTGCATATTTGGCGTGGACTAAACACCTGAACAAACATAGATGACGATTAGATGTTGAGGTGCCAAACAAGACCACTGATAGTGTCTTCCCAATAGTTTTAGTTGGATGACGATTTAACAAATAAACAGTCGTTAACACGCATTCTCCCAAAATCTGTATAGATAATCCTGTATGAAAACGGAGAGCATGTGTCGTGTCAAGGATGTGTCTGTGTTTCCTCTCAACGACTCTATTCTACTGCGGAGTGTCAGTGCAACTAGTACAAAAATGAATACCATGTCAAACATAATAGTCGAGATTCGAGAGAACATTAGTATGTAATTCTATTCCATTATCAGTCTGAATACTCTTGACTTGTCGATTGAACTCCGTTGCAACCATTTCACAAAATATCATCAAGTATCGTCCCACATCATACTAGAAACGGAGGAGATTAACCCAAACACTATGACTATAATCATCGACTATGATGAGAAAATAACGAGCCCCGCTTGAAGAATTGATCATCAAGTATATCGTCCCACTACATACTAGCAACCATTTCTTCCTCATCACTCTTGACATGACTTCAAGATGTTAATGAGATGAATTGATCAGCTCAGATACCATGAAAACAATCAAATATAAAACGAAATTGAGAATTAACGTAAACATTATAACGTGGTTCAGCCTTATAGTTACCGACTATGTGGAAGCAGCCAGCCAGAGAGACTGTTGTAAAACCAACCACCGCCAAGTATGAATCTCTCTCTAGAAAAGTTTCCTATCTTTTTTCAAACCTTCAAACTTTAGATCTGGATACCCAGATGCGTCCTTCTATGAAGGGGCTTTTTCATCTTCCTTGGATCAACTAATGGAGAAGAGGACAGTAGTCTTAATGGTGTAATCAACCACCAAAAATCCCATCAAGAGTAAATATGCTAGGCTCAGAAGATCCTATGGTAGAGGTTCAATAGATGAAGAGTGTTTTTCAGCGACATTAAATCCCCACAGCTACCCAGAATCTTTCCTCTGCCCTCTGCATTCAAGGCTAAATACCTTAAACGAACGGAAGATCCTCACCAGTCAATCAATGGAGCAAAGATCAGAAAGTCCAGTCTATTCAGACCCCCAAAGCAGAAGAAGGAAGCTGCCCTGCTCAAGATATATCTTGAGCCTCAAAAAGATTGCAGATCTGATAGTAGAGAAGGAGTAAAACACCCGGTGAAACATCAATATAGCTTCCACAACCACCATCGATGGAATATTAATGGCCAGCTTACATCGATCTCAAAGTCTCTATTTATTGGGTATTCAAACGCAGATTCGAGCCACCCAACAAATTCCCATGCCCCTGATTCAGCAAACCCTACCCCAAGCACAATCAAAAACCAATTTTGTTGGTATGGCGAACATGGGTGGACATCCCCAAGAATCAAGAGACCCTGCAGCTACGCCTTGTCAGGAAGGTTATATCAGAGCGCGATATCTCCAAAAGAGTAATGGTGGGCATGACCAATGGAGCTTGGTCACACTTTTGTGAAACCGTTGTACACGAGGTGTCCAAGATGAAGAATGTTTTCTCATGGAGACTATGAACACTAGGGACAGGATGGAAGAAAATAGGAGAAGTAACAAGTTTCATGATGGTGAGTATGTTGATCTGGAAGATACTGATGGTGGTCTTGCATTATGGTGGACTGAGGTTTCCCGATTCAGATTTTAGATAGGGGTAGGAACTTTATTGATGCTTTTCTTGATTATGGTAGTGGGTATTTTAAGAATTTTGTACACGCCCCCTAAGTTCCTAGTGAGAGGCGGGTGTTTTGGGATTTTTTATCTTCTCTTAGGAACGATGTTAGTGTTCCATGGATTATTATTGGTGGTCCCAATGCTATGGTGTTTGACTATGAGAAGTGTGGTGGTGGTCCTCTCCGTCGTGAGTTGTTCGAGCCATTCAAATCCTTCATCTTTGACAATGACCACATTGACCTCGGTTTCAATGGACCACAGTACACCTGGAATAACAAGCGAGCAAGTGATCGGAACATAAAGGGTCAGCTGGATCGAGCCCTATGCACTCCTGCTTGGCGCGAATTATTTGAGGAAAGTTCAATCTTCCATTCAATGTAGTCAAAAGCTAGTTTCTACGTAGAAACGTTTTGGTGATCTAGAAACGCAAAATCGTAAGTTTTTAAGTTTTAAAGCGGAGTTTTAACTACATAACTTATAAAAACTGAGATTTTGTGTAGAAGCGTTTTAGTGATCTAGAAACGTAAAATCGTAAGTTCTTAAGTTTTAAAGCGCGATTTTGACTACATTGCTTCCATGAAAGTGAAGTTGGATTGGATCACCATATTCTCATACTGGAATTACACTCACCTGGCCCCATGAATTTCCCTCCTATCAGATTTGACGAGAGATGGTTGGGGAAGGAAGAGTTATGGCATTTTTAAGAGAATATGGGATTCTGATGGATCTCATGATCAAAAGCTGAAGAGGTGTGAGATTGAATTGAAAAGTCGGGCAAAGAATATGACCGTGGAACAGAAAAGGAGAGAAGTGGAGATTAAAAAACGTCTCGAGACCCTTGCGCAGGCTGATTGTACGAAAGCAGTGATTGCGGAGGAAAAACTCCTTCTTGGGGAACTTGATTCGATTTGGAGGGATGAGGAGATTTTGTGGCGCCAAATATATCGAAACAATGGCTTGCGGAGGGAGATCAAAACACAATTTTTTTTACAATTCCACGGTACTCCGCCGTCATTATAACAGGATTCTTGGACTTAAGGGCTAGGATGGGACTTGGATCAAACAACCTTCTCTTCTCGCGGCCCACATCAAAGAATTCTTTCATGACCTTTTTACTACTAAAGAAATGGAGAACAACGATCAACTTCTCCATGATTTTCCTCGGTTGGTTACAGATCAGATGAATTCTGAGCTTACTAGGCCTGTTAATCAAGCAAAAATCAAGAAGTCTGTCTTCTCTTTGGGCCTGCACAAATCACCGGGTCTGGAGGGATTCTCTGGGGCTTTTTTTCAGAAGATTTTGGACTACGGTTGGTGAAGAATTATGCAAGGAGGTCCAATCTTTTTTCGTCACTCCCACTCTTCCCCAGGGTTGGAATGATACCCATTTAGCACTTATACCGAAAGTTTCAACGCTTGAAAGAGTGAGTCAGTTTAGGCCTATCAGCTGCTGCAACTTTAAATATAAGGTGGTCTCCAAGATTATGCAAACCAGGTTGACGGGGTTCATTCCGGATCTGGTCTCAGAATGTAAGTTGCTTTTACTGGAGGGCGCCTGATTCAGGACAACATTACAATCGTTCATGAGGTCCTTCACCATCTGAAGAATCGAAAGCAAGGCCGTAGATTTGATATGATGTTCAAAATGGATATGCGGAAAGCTTACGACCTTCTTGACTGGGACTGTCTGGATATGCTACTTAGTGCCTATGGTTTCAAGCCAAGATGGTGAGAGTGGGTGAGAGAATGTGTTCGCATGATTTGCTTCTCAATCCTTCTTAATGGGGGGCCGATGAAATTCTTTTCACCATCGAGAGGCATTCGAGAGGGATACCCTCTCTCTCCCTTTCTCTTTATTTTAATGTCGAACGCTCTTTCCTTCCTTTTGGAAATAGGAGTGTCTAAGGGGCCTTTACAGGGTCTTAAACTTAAACTCAGTTGCCCGTGTCTCTCTCATTGCCTGTTTGCAGATGATACTGTTGTGTTCGCTAAAGCGACCCGACAGGAAGCCAAAGCTATATTGAAGTGGCTTGCATTCCATAATTTCATTATATGCAAGCTTGCAAAGATGCAATTGTCATCTACATCAATGCAATTGCAAATGAATGCCATGTCATAATGCAATTCTAAATGCAATTCCAATGGAGATATTCTAATGAAGTAGCACTTTGATTGCGTAGGTGACCAAAGTTGGCTAAATCAAAATTTGAACTTGCATTGTGGCAGGCCTCAGCTTTCTTAGAGAGCTAAGACAAAGCCTGTGATTAATTACGCCGATAACGCACGGCTAAAACGAGCCAACTTCAAAGGCCCATTCATACTGGGCCTAATTAGTTGTCCAAATGGAATGAGTCATTTTATTCCCACAAATGTTTGTGTTTTCTTTTTTGCATGGGTCAGAGCAGACACTCAGAAGTAGGGATGGCAACAAAACTCGAACCCACGGGTACCCACCTGATCCAACCCGGTCAACGCAGGTAAAATCCGTATTGACGGGTTTGGGTCGGGTTTGGGTTTAAACCCGTTCACTATTCACCAGGTTGGGTTGGGTTTGGGTTTAGGTAAACCCAACCCATGGGTACCTGCCCACACCCATATAGTTAATTTTCTCCGTATATTTAATATTCTAAACAACTAATCTTATTTATGTTTGTGGAGACATGTCTTATTTTTTATTTCAAATTGTGTAGAATGAAGTTGATGTTATCGAGTGGAGAGTGAAGAAACTTAATTGAAAGGAAGAAGCTTTCAATTAATCATGTTATTTATAGATAATTTGTGATTTGCTTCAATTTTCTTGAGTTTTCTAGATTGGTGTTGAACAATTTGTATAGTTAATTTGTGATTTGCTTGAATTTTCTAGAATGGTGTTTTATATATGGATAATTTGTATTTAGAGATTGATATTTGACTTTAATTTTGATAGGAACTTGTTATTGTAAATTTTTTACGACAAAAACCCGTGGGTACCCAGGAACCCACGGATACTCAGCGGGTTGGGTTGGGTTTGAGTTTTTCAAACCCAGTGGGTTTTACCCCGGAATTTTTTTTATGGATAAATCCATTGGTTTGGGTTTGGTTTTGGGTTTGGCAAAACCCGACCCATTGCCATCCCAACTCAGAAGCGTACGTGGGCACCGAGTCGCCCACGGGCTCGCACGGCATGGCACGACACGATTAGAGCCCGACACAAGTACGACACAAAATTTATGGGTCAGTCCGGCACGAGCACAAATTCTTTACTTGCCGTGCCGAGTCTAAATTTCATGGGAACGGGCACGAGTACGGACACGGCACGGTATGTAAATGGGCCGTGGCGAGCCTAATATTTTCAAAACTTATTGAGTATAAGAACAGACATAGCACAAAAAGAATATTACTTTGATAAAAAATAAATATAAAAAGAATAATAGGTTCAAATATTGCAAATATAAATACAAAAATAATTATTTATTGTTGTTAGAAGTGATCATTAAGATATATATGTAATTACTACCATAACAAAAAATGGACTAAGAATTAAAAAAGGTAACTTCACACTCGTTATACTTCTAACTTTCTTTTTCCCTTTGTTGTTACATTTCTCAAACATTCTCGGTTAATGCTTTCATTCTCCGTCCAATTTTCTCCTCCTTTTTCATTCCTTCTTTTATTTTCTTCCTTTTCGTTAAACACAAATATGAGCATGACACGAGCACGAGTAGTAGGGGTGTTAAAATGGTTACCGCGGTAATAACCAAACAAATTAAGCCTTAATTTCGTTAACCATGGAATAAAATGTCTTAACCAAACCGTCCAAATTAACACGAAAACCAAATTAACCAAATCAAAGTTTAATTGGTTTGGTTAATCGGATAATCGGATTAACCAAATAACATAACATTACATGAAAATAATTATCCTGTTAATGAATAAAACATAACCATACGCTATTACTATCATAAACTATCATTATATATAAGCAATAATAATAAGAGTAACCATCCTTGATTGTCATCATCATTCAATTAATACATCATTCATAATCTCTGCAACTAATATAGTTAGCTTACAACAGACCCCTTAACATAAATACATACCAATACCCCTCATCGGGAAGATAAAGCTCTACAACAAAACACTTAAATTATACATAGTTTGAGGTGGCTGTCATGATATTGTACGTAATCCTAAAGTCTAGTAGCTGTCCAAAATGTTTTGGTTTAGTAAATAGGCAGGCCCATTTAATTTTTGACCCATAATGTTTTGGTTTGTTGAGCACATGGAAATAAAATAGGGAATCACAAAAGTTTGGTTTGGTTGGTTGCATAGAAGTATAAATAATTTTGTATATTAGGTGTATCATGAATTGGTTAATTGGCTTCATTGGTTAGCAGTGTTGAAACCAAACCAACCACCTAAACCAAATATGCCAAATTGTTCAACCAAACCAAACCAATTATCCATATTAACCAAACCAAATTAACCGAATGTTACTGGTTAATATGGTTACCATGGTAACCAATCCGTTTGAGCACCCCTAATGAGTAGGCACGAAATGATTCAAACCGTGCCATGGCCAGGCCTAGCAAAAGTAACAAATGGGCTTGCACGACACGACACGAAAACTGACGGGCCGTCCCAAGTATGACACAAAATAAATGAGCATGAAGCATGTCTGTGCCGCGCCAGCCCATACATGGCCAGTGCCCAATGCCCATGTACACTCAGAAGCCAGAAAGATTAGCCACATAGACATAGTACAGAAAGAGACACCCAGAGTTAGAAGTTAGAAAGATTAGCCACATAGACATAGTACATAAATAGTACACAGTATTATTACGAACGATTCCTCAGGGGCGGACCCACCTTGTAGCAAGGTGTGTCACTCGACACACATTGCTCCAAAAATTTTGCGAGGAACCCATATTTTTTCGGTGTAAAAAAATTCGTACACGGGACATCCGACGCACCTCCAATAATTATAATCGACACACCTTAACCTTATTACATTACAAAACATTTGTTGTGGTAATAGTATTAAAATATGTAAATATAAGAGTTTTCGGATTTCAGATTAGGTAGATAATTAGTTGGTTGTACAAGAGTACACAATTAATTGACTACTTACTACATAGTGAGTATTCAGAAAGATAACTACACCTTAGAGATAACCTAAATAAATTGAATGAAAATTAAATAAATTAATAATCTGGTTGAGTCAAGTAATTAGATAGTGAATTCCATATTGTCTTTCCCGACAACTTCTTCCATGGATTCTTCTTAAGTTAACTTTCTACATGCTTTCTAGTTTAGCTATTTCTTTTTACATTGATGCCTGTCGCCACCATCTAATTGTCGGCATCGGCCGACGACATCCTCATTCTCATTCAAACTTACACATTGACGCATGTGGCCACCCTTCCAGCTTCTTGTACCAGCTTTCTCATATTAAATTAGTGTTGACTTTACTAATTGCAATTGCAAGCTACAAAATGACATTTTCCATATATGAGTTTAATCGAGAAAAATCTTTGGTATAAGTCGAGTGATCAATTTATGAATAATTTTTTAGTTGTGTACATAAAAAAATATTTGATTTGCAACCTAATGAGCAAATGTAATTAAGAAATTTTTCAGAATATGAAAACTCGTCGCGATTCACTGTAAAAAATAATAAAATTGATGAACTATATGTATAAAACTTTTATGTTTATTTTTAAATTAATTAAATCTTTATTTATTGGCCGACACACCTATACCAAAATCCTGAGTCAGCCACTACGATTCCTCTAAACCATTATTATTGAACCCCTAAGCATTATTAGCAATCGGCTTAGTGTTACTAATGCCATTTCTAGGTAAGTATTAAATTCATGAAATGGTTACGGTTTCTTAGGGTTTTTACTAAAATCACGTACTGTCATTTACTTTTCTAACCTACCACTTATTGCTCAATACGTGAGATGAATGAATTGTTTACATTGCAAGAATCAGATCTGTATAAATATTATTCTCTCCATCTTACAAAATTGTGGAGTTAAATTTAAGAGTCTATCGATTTGTTTATTTGTAGGGCTGAAAATTATTCTAACCCGCCTCTGAAGGGTCAAAATTTATATCTGACTTGTTCCGATCCTGTTTTCTTCTTAACCCACTAGGGTTGGGCGGTATCGGGCAGGGCCGGGTCAGTGGATCGATCTTTATCAACACACTGATTTTTTACAAATTACGTTTTGTTACCCAAAATTATTTTTTCTTACAATTTAGTACCTATAATTTTTTTTACATATAAGTGCTTGAATTTGATGGTAAAATTATATTTTAGTATCCGAATTCTTTTTACAATTTAGTACCTAAATTTTTAAAATTTAAAAAACAAGTCAATTGTATTGGTATGTAAAATTACATATCATTAGTTGTTGCTAATGGTCACAGGGTCAAAAAGTGACCAGACCCTAATCTGATTCGACCCTACTCGACCCTTATAAGGTCAAAAGATGATCCGACTCTAAACTGACCAGGTAGACAAACTGAGTCAAGGCGGGTCGGGGTGTTAGTGGGTTTGAAGGGTTAAACTTACAGAACAAATTTTCCAACGTAAAGCCCAGAATCCATCCCCAGCCGCTAGGAATGGCAATGGGGCAGGTCCGAGCCGCGTATCTTGATACCCATACCCGCCCCGTGACAGGCTGGGTCCAGGTCGGGTAATTTATCATGGGGCATGGGTCGAGGCAGGTCGACCCAATGGGTATGTAATTTATGTGAAAAACTTTAAAAATATTCATTATTTCATTAAAAAGACCAAGAAATAAACCATAATATGGTACAATGTAGTTAAAGTATTGGAGAAATTGAGGTTTTCACTTATTTACAACTTTATTATAGCTAAAATATGAGGCAATATGAGGAAAATTCTAAGTAATTTGACTTAAATTACATATAATTTAGGCAAGAACGGATCGAGAATGGGGCGGGTCAGGGCATGTCGGGTCGACAAGAGGTATCCATGCCCGCCCCGCCCAAAACAGGCCAAACAGGTCGGGTAAAACGGTTCAGGTCGAAATTGCCATCACTACCAGCCGGTGCATAGCGCGGCTCAAAGTTCCCTAGTTTTCAATAATTTCAAATACAGAGTTTCGGAACCCGAAATTCCATTTTCTTTGATTATGTTTGGGTAAGAAGAGTTTGGAAGAATTGTTAAGAGGTGATGCAAACCCTAAGAAATAAAATTCCCCTAGACAAGTACTTATGTAAGTTTATGGTTGAAAGTGTGGTTCATTAAAGGGATGTAATCACACCTCTAAGGGTAAGAAATAAGAGGAATGAGAGGTGACGCAAAGACCGCCTGGACGACTTGCATAAAGCACATGAGAACATTTCTAACATTTTTTTTTTGGTTATGAGTCGAGTATGTCGACAACTTTTTTATTTTTTAGTACTTTGCTTAAGTCTTCATAAATATTAAATAGAAGAATCAAATTACATTAATTGACATCCATAATACATTAATTATTCTTCTCTGTAATCGCTCTATAGCTGTTATTACAATGAAGAAGCTAGGGCATTGGTGGACTGCTTGCTTTTGTTCAACCGTCTCAAAAGCAGGCAATGGACATAGCCACCTACGAATCAAGTAATCCAACATTAGGCAATAATCAACCTAATTATTGAACAAATAAGCTTTGGCAAGAGTGATGATGCGGGATGAAAGAACTCTGATTTAGCGATGAGCAACCCTTGGCCGAAGCCATAGAGTTTACCGGTACTTTCTCAAGCACTTCATCTGCACTTTGATGTGAGTACAACAACAACGAAATTATCCGATCCATAACAGAATTGTCAAACGGCAGTACGATTGGTTTGTCGCTTGAGAATCCAAACTCTTCTTCAGACATTCTTAGTATCTTCATGATCACGTCACTTTTCAGATACTTTAGAGGAAACACAACGAGTTTTGTCCACGGTGTAGACCACAAAGTAACCCCTTATGTCATAAGAAGAAAATGACGTTCTCAACGGAGAAGAAGACACATTACTCCCCATTCTTTTCACGACACCGATCTTCCTCCATTTTCTCGTCATTAAGGCTACTAGGGTTTTGGGAATAACCATGATAATGGCGAATCTGAGCTGTTTTGAAATCTTATGATGGCTAAGAAACACAAAGGGAAATGATGAGAACTTGAGAAGTGTTTAATTTATTTCCAACGTTTTTCGAGATGCTTAGTAATGGGAATCATGGATAGCTTTTATAGATAGCAAAGAGGACACACCAACTTGCTTACTTCGAAAACTGAACCTTCAATTGTGTTTCTCGTTTACAGGGAAAGTTAGGGATAATCGAAATATATTGGATTAGTAGATACTTAAAATTTTACCAAAAAAAAAGGTACTTAATTGGAACTAAGTGTACCTAATTAGTTTCTTTATTATCGAACCTAATTTGTTTCTTTTGTTGTATATATAGTAACGATCTTGTTAGAAATTAGAACATTTGTCATATATTTTAAATATCTAGTTTGTCTAACAGTAAACCGTTGGTCACGAGATTAATCCTAGAAGTACAAGTTTGTTAACGAACGATAACAAATCTATTGTGAATTTAACAAATAATAACAAATCTGCCTTGTAACCCACAAGGCTGCACGAGGGTATATAATGATTTCCAAGGTGTAGTAGAGAATCCTTAGTTCTGATTCCAAACACTATACATAGTTATTTCCAACAACAACACAAACCACACCTAGGTTTTGTTCTTCTATGTTAGTGAATACTGCTTGGGTTTCAAGTGGGAGAAACCATTTTCCTTCCATGTTAGTGACTATAGCAATATGCAACATATATTATTTATTTTTTTAAGAATCATATACTAGTTGTATATCAAACTTAATTATATGTTTAATTTGAATTATGTTGTCTATTTAGTTTTTTTTTGTGCAAGAATTGTATATTTAGTTATTTATATCCCCAAATAATATATAGTTCACTTTTGTGTACTTTTCTCCATTTAAAATTTCCTGCAACTAGAGTGAAAGTAGGAACGACATTTTTGTATTTACAATTAATTATTTATCTCACATAAAAAATATCAACATCAAGATTTGAACCCGAGTCTCTTCAAAAAAAGACAACAATCACAACCATTTACACTGAACAAATTTGAATTAGAAACGTGATATTCTTAAATGAAAGGATTGGAAGGATTACCCGACTTAAAAAACAAATAAGTTGTGCTGTTTTCTCATTTTTGTCCAGCAAGACCGTCCAACTATTTAAGCTAGCTTCTAAGACTTTTATAGTTTGTTTGCTTGATGGATTTGGTGAGGGATTTGGATCCATTATGGACTTTGTCCAAAATCAATTCTTTGCTTCATGCATTTAGGAGCAACAAATCCATGGATCCCACGAACTTAAGGGCCCAAATTCGTGGACCCCACAGACTTGAAAGTTGCACCTAGGGGGGAATTGATCATGGACTTTGAAGTCCATCATTTAAGACCAAATTACCCCTCCTATTTCATTTCTCTTCTAATACCAATGAGGACAATAAAGGTAAATTTCACTTCATACATACAAATATAATTAACCAATTCCATCATAAAATCTATGAAACAAACAATGGTATTTTTCAACTCCATGCATGATGAACCCAAAACCCTCATATATCCATGGTTTTACAAAACCCAAATTTTACCAAAACCTTCATTTTTCAAATCCACGAAGCAAACGACAGTGTGCCTGAGTGCTTTTACTTGGGATTTGCTAGCCTTTTGATATAAACAGTTTTGGTATAAAAAATACAATATTTAGGGGATCTGAAGCGTAAAATCTCAAGCTTTACGCTTTAAAGCTAGCTTTTGATTGCATTGTTATTAGACCACACATTACAGAAGATTTACGCTACATTATTTTATAACCGTTACGTAAAATACAAATATATTACGTAAAGTTTTTGGAGGGATAGTTATTTTTATATATCAAATTATGAATTAATTAAACAAACGTATTACTATGGAAAACTGTATTACGTAAGTATTTTGTCATGTGAATGGACTTGTATATCTAAATTGATTGATCATTTACCAACTACCAACCCTAATTCATGGCTTATGAGACAGCACAATGGTAAAATGTACATTTTTGGTAAAATGTTGACATCATATATATCCACATGTACTCTCCAAAAACATGATAAACAACAGCACATGATTTCAATAGTACTTAATTAGTTAATTAGGTAAAGTCCTCATCATGAATAGTACATAAAAGTCTCAAAAGCAGTGGCCATGGCGATAAGAACTAAGTTACTGATCATTAGGCAGTAATCAACCTTAAAAATCTCAAGTTACACATGTTTTTAAAAAAAATTCTCAAAATACACACGTTATGAAAATAATTCCCAATCTACGTTAGTTTGGGCCATCACCGCTGTCGACGAAGACAGTGATTGCATCGCTGTTGTCGACGAAGACAGTGATTGCATCACTGCTGTCGACGAAGACAGTGATTGCATCACTGCAGTACACGGCCGCGGTGAAGGCCTGACCTGCGTCGAAACTTTAAACAAACGTAACTTTGTGCTCGGTTATCCGATCGTAACGAAATTTTTTTTGATTCCGCATAATTTTTTGAGATCTTGCAAGCCGCAAATTGCCGCCTTCTTCTCGAAAATATCTCGTTTGCTACCCCGAACGAGCCTTTTTTCGATTTCGTCAAACTTTGAATGACCATAGCTTTGTGCTCCACAATCCGAATTTTTTTTTATTTCGCATAACTTTTTAAGGACTACAATATTTAGTAGGAGAGAATTTTCAAAAAATGAATTATTTATGGATATAAGGGGTTTTGGGAATAACTTTACCTTCCTTTTCAGGAATCCAAGTACATTCCGAAAATATGTCTATGATAAAAATTGTCGTCCTTAAAAAGTTATGCGAAATAAAAAAAAAATTCATGATTTTCGGATTGTGGTGCACAAAGTTATGGTCGTTCAAAGTTTGACGAAATCGAAAAAAGGCTCGTTCGGGGTAGCAAACGACATATTTTCGAGACGAAGGCGGGACCAAACCGCCACGGCAATTTGTGGCTTGCAAGATCTCAAAAAATTATGCGGAATCAAAAAAAATTTCGTTACGATCGGATAACCGAGCACAAAGTTACGTTTGTTTAAAGTTTCGACGCAGGTCAGGCCTTCACCGCGGCCGTGTACTGCAGTGATGCATTCACCGTCTTCGTCGACAGCGGTGATGCAATCACTGTCTTCGTCGACAGCGGTGATGCAATCACTGTCTTCATCGACAACAGTGATGCAATCACTGTCTTCGTCGACAGCGGTGATGGCCCAAACTAACGTAGATTGGGAATTATTTTCATAACGTGTGTATTTTGAGAATTTTTTTTAAAAACATGTGTAACTTGGGATTTTTTCCTTATTATTGAGCACATAAGCTTTCGCAAGAGTGATGATGTGCGATAAAAGAACTCTGGTTTAACGATGAGCAACCCTTGGCCGTAGCAATATCGTTTATCGGTACTTGCTCTATGCCTCCATCTCCATCTTGTTGCGACGAGAGCAAAGAAATAATTTGATCCATTACAGTAGTATTGAACGGTAACACAATTGGTTTATCGGTCGAGAATCCAAATTCTTCTTCAGACATCCTCAATATCTCCATGACCACCTCACTTTTCAAATACTTCAGAGGCAACACATAACGGGTTTTGTCCACAGTGTAGACCACAAAGTAACCCCTTCTATCATCAGAAGAAAACGATGCGCTCAACAGCGAAGAAGAAACACTATTTCCCATTCTTCTTGTGACAGCGATCTTCCTCAATTTGCTCACCATTAGCGTTACTAGGGTTTTTGGAAGAACCATGATGATGGCGAATTTGAGGCGTTCTGAAATATTGTGGCTGTTAAACAATGAGAGAAACTGATGGGATCGTGAGATATGTTTCTGTTTCCCGCGAGGAAAATCTGGTGTTTGATTTAAATCAATGCACCTTTGACTTCTTGGACAACGATAATTAAAAGGTCCACTCCTCTCCGAACAATGTTCGAACGAGGGTGTTTGATGTTTTGATGGTTTTTTTGGAAAAAGCTACGTTACTCTACTCCTATGGAGGTTCAGTGAGAGCTCCGAAAACTAAAAGCTGATTTGTAGGGAAAAGATAAATTTTGACATTGTGTGTCAAATGTTTGGTTGTCGAACCCTTTTCCCGTCTTCGTTTCTCCTATTTATAGCCACTAGGAGTAACTGCCTTGGTAACCGCCTTGGTAACTCCTAGCCGGTTTGTTGCTCCAACCGCCTTAGGGACCCCTTTTCGTTGCCTTGGTTGCCAATTGGTAACCGTTGTCTTGGTCTTCACCTCCATTACCTTGGAGCTCCTTGACCCGTCTTGTTGACTGGTTGGTATTGGATGCCCTCGACGCCCAAGGTGTTGGTCTTGTCTCCTTGTCTTGACTGGATGAGGTTGAAGCCCTCAACCTTGCCTCCATGATGAAGTCTCGACCACACCCTTGGCAGCTTGATGACTCCCCACTCTTGTCGTCTTGAGACCGCTACCACCTCATGACACCAATACCACCTCATTAACTTGTTGGTTGTTACCAAGCCGTCTCATCGGCTTGATACCTTCCGGTATGCCACCAAGCCCATGTAATCAACTTGACAACCCTTGCTACCAAGCCAGCCCTGGTGTCTTGGTCTCCATACTTAGTTTTTGTAGCCTCGTCAAGTTGGTAAGTTGCACCCTGCCGGTTTGGTACCCCGTTAAGGTGCTACCAAGCCCGTCTTGGGAATTTGTTTCCATATAGCCCCATAAGGCCCCCTGTTGCCTGGCCACCAAGTCAGTCTCGCCGGCTTGATACCCCCTTGGGGTCATGTTACCCTGTCGCTTTGCTTGGCTGGCAAGCCTGTCGGCTTGATACCCCTATTGGCTCCATACTTAGCCAATTCTCATATACTTTGGTATCAGGCCCTCCTTGCCGGCTTGTTACCCGGTGGTTTGGCACCCCGTTGGATGGCCTCCTATTTGGTACCAAGCTTGGTACCCGACCGTTTGGCACCCCGTTGCTCCTTGCCGACTTGTTTTCCATACTTAGCCAAATTTCTTACTTGGGTATCAGGCTTGCCTTGTCGGCTTGATACCCTCTTGTTTGGCCCCCTTATTTGGTACCAGGCTTGGTACCCGGTCGTTTGGCACCCCGTTGTGTCGCCTTGTTTCCAAGACTTAGTTTTTGTAGGCCAAATTTCATACTAAGGGGTGGAGGCATAGTCCGTCTATGGGGGCCTTAGAGACGGGTCGGCCATCGTATAAAGGAGAAGGGGGTTGGCCACTTAGGCCCAAAAATCTAACCCAACTAGGCCCAGCTGGCTCTTTTAATCATTAATGTTGAGCTGGCCTTATAAATCCATTAATCCCCTTGTAATTAATCGATGTGGTACAAGCTGATTTTTTTATGGGTAAACAAATGCCCCCCACAACTTAGTGTATAAGAATTATGCACTAAGTTGTTGAACTCAACTTGACCACCTAAAAATAATACTTATCTCGGTATCACCTTCCTTAGCCAAATTTTGGCTTTGATTACAAAGCCATGCACCTATAGCCCTTTTATAGAATGCTAGGCCCCGACAAAAGGAAGTAAAACTTAACTAGCTCAATTTCCTTTCCATGTCATGGCTAGCTACTCAAGCCATGCTTTATCACGAGGGTATCATGCCATGTCTTAGGTTGTGAGAGGCTTGGCATGCCGGCCACCATGGTGGCCGCCCAACATTGAACCCCTTGACACCTCACGTCCCAAAGAGAAGGGATATAAGGCTTGAGATACTTGTCATTGATCAATCGATCATGAAACACACCATCTAAATCATTTAACAAGTAGGTGACTCGCTATGACACAACTCCTAACAATGGCCAAGTGTAACCAATGAAAGGGACTGCAGTATAGTGGCTCAAGTAATAAATATCGAATCCACGGGTCTCTAGAGTTACTATTACTCAGCTTCAATTCATTATCTAGCAAACCAGATTAAGATGAAAGAACTAAAACTACTCTAACAAACTACAGTTAAAGTTAATCTAATTACAGGTTGGGAACTCACTTAGGTATGATTCCCCCTAGCCACTAGCCAGATTAATGATTGATGATCTCTAACCTGTTTCACTTTCATTCACAATGCGGAGAATCCTTAACTAGACCTTGAGTCTCGACTAAAGGAACAAGGCCCTCTTGAGTCAATTGCCTAGAGGGACGTATCCTTCTCTAGAACAACTGATCAAGGCGTTCTGAACTAGATTCCCTCTATCGAATGAGGTTCTCAATCGATACAAAGCAGTGAATCAACCTTCGACTAAAGCAATCGATCCACTACTATCAATCTATGGTGCTCTATTGACCTAATCAGGTATTCGCTCTCATAGGATCAAAGCAGAATCAATAATCTCGACTAAAGCAGAATTGAATCATGAAAACATGCATAGATTGAATATGAACTCAAGATTATCAAGTCAGAGTACTCATACAATCATCCAATCAAACAAAC
Organism: Linum tenue; assembly: GCA_946122785.1. Classification (NCBI taxonomy): domain Eukaryota; kingdom Viridiplantae; phylum Streptophyta; class Magnoliopsida; order Malpighiales; family Linaceae; genus Linum; species Linum tenue. Next base: position 61,938,105 of record CAMGYJ010000009.1, on the reverse strand, counting down.
ATAGCTAGGGTTCCTCAAAACCTAAGTGAAGGGAAGTTACTCCATAGAGAAGAGAGAGACTGCAGTAAGAATCTTCAGATGATCAGTCTTCAAGTCCGGGCTTGTTCCTCAAGCTTCCAAGGCGAAGAAATCCTCCAATTCCACTCTTAGAATGCCCTCAAATCGCCCTCTCTTTCTTTGGTTCGTCCCTTGGGTGTTTGGGATCCAAAACCCAGCTCTCTCCCTCTGTTTCGGCTGAAATCTGCTTAAAAAGGGCATCAGTGGCCAAAGCACGGTCGAGGGCACGGCCGTGCTTTGCCTCAGCCCGCCCGTGTTTTCAGCTCGAGTTGGCCAAACTCAAATCAGCTCTCGGCAGTAAAAACACGGTCACAGAACACGGCCGTGTTCTGAAGGCCTACTGCCCGTGTTTTCACTGCCGAGCCTGTTCAATGCTTCGTTTCTCCCTCGTCCGAACTCCGAATCAGTCGCCGTTTGATCCCAGACGCTCGTAGTCTCGTCCTCTTTCATTTCATAACAAGCTTGCATGATTCTTTGTTCATGAAGTGAGGTAGAAATCCATTCTTCTTCAGGTCATACCCGAGTTTCTTCTCCCGAATCGTCAATTGATCTCTGATTGACTTGAACTTTGCGCCTATGCCTCACTTTATGTGCTAGGACCTGAAATATGACAAAGGAACACAACCTAGCGTAAAATAGGCCAAAGATGTGATAATTAAAGCTCAAACGATCAAGAAACACAGGGGAAAACATGTGCAAATATCGAGTCATCAAATCCCCCCACACTTGACCGTTTGCTTGTCCCCAAGCAAACCTAACTCAAACCAATGCAGCTCTCCAGAACTCTATAGCAACAAACAACCCCGATCGTCGGTAGAGGACTTTCTAGATCATAAAGCAGCTTACGAGGTCAACTGGTCTTCTAAGACGTCCCCTATCTTTCTCAATGCGAGTACTAGACTCAAGCCAGGATCATGAGAAAAAGTAGAAGTAAGACAGTCAGTTCATGGATAAAGGGACTCACACCATTCACAACCAAGGACTCGTTGTACCGGGGTGCTCTTTCACTTCATTTCACCGTTGGAACCCCTTTTTCACTTTCATTTTACTTACTTTTTTTTCCTTTTTATTCACTTGGCGGGGGTTCCAACTGCAGTCTTTTGCACGGTCGACCCTTATTAGTCGAGCAAGAGCAATTTCTGTACATCTGGCGCTCGCCAGAGTACTTCTTTTAACTCCTTTTCCTCAACTCGTGTGGAGGGTCAATGAAATTAAGGGGGGTCGGAAGCTCTATCCGTGCCCTTAAAAACACATCCTCGAGTAGGCAAACCGTTCAACGGGTGAAAATTTTACTTGTACTAGAGACAGCTTAGCTTCACCTTGTAGGAGTACCCCACTAAGGATCACTAAAATCTCTTCCAAAACCCGATTTTGTGCAATGAACGGTGCCACACACGTTGGGCTTACCCCATGTTTAATATTTCAATGATTTCGACATGGAGGACCAACTGCTTCCCATTTTCTATATGAGCACCCTGTTCGATATACGAGTCCAAAACACAATCCACATAGAGTCACCATTACCACATGAATTCAACGGTCCTAGCTCCACTAATTCACAAAATCAACTGACACAGCAAAGAGCTAGATAGGAAAAATCTTATACTTCAACATCCTCCATAGTGCTACACTACCTCCCTAGGTTGCACATTACTATAGAGACTGTCAATTCAAAGCATACTGAGCAGGCAATTTGCAAGGAAACACGTACTTGGAGCCCTCAAATCGAAATTTGGGCAGTGGACTAGGCTCCAAGCACACAAACAGCCGAACATTGACACGCATACATAATCGAACATCCCCCCACACTTAAGCACGACATTGTCCTCAATGGAGGAAAGATAAGGAGGGTAGAACGAAGTTACCAGATCAAGGGTGAATGATGGTGGACGGGGCAGGCGATGTATTCCAGGAGGAGAGAGTAATCAGAACACAAACACCACACAAAATCTCACAAAGGTTGAGTTATTGACTCTAAAATCAAAGAACAAAACTGACTCAATCGAAGAGTAATAGGGAAAGAAATGCAAACCGAATGGTTGGGTTGCCTCCCAACAAGCGCTTCTTTCACGTCGTGAGCCGGACGATGGCTCCTAAGTTTTGGTCCACCCCAAAACCTCCTTGAAGTTGAGGTTCTCGTCGATGAGGTGGAGTCTCAAGTCACGAGCATGTGGTGCGGCAGGTGATGAAGGCTCGTGCACTTGATGCAGATGAAGTCTCCACCCTCGAGACCTCTTCTTCTCTTCTCTCGTCTCATTGCCCCAAACCAGATATGACAACATCGATTGACCACCATCGCGTCCACCAAGAGGGACCGATGTCGATGTGGCCTTGGTCTGGCAAAGAGACACTGCAAATGGGTCCTTGCTGAGCAATTCCTCGAAGTTTGGTGGGGATATCACAAGTAACTCATGGCCGGTGCAAGCCTCTTCCACCTCAACTCCGTCCTCAGCCTGGACGCCAATTGCTTCTTCAACCTCCCTTTCTTCTTCATGTGGTATCACCCCTGGAAAATTATCAAGAACTCCTCCTGCTTCGCTTTCGTCATCCTCCACAACCTCTTTCTGCACCCTTTCTTGCTCTTCTTCTTCTAGCACGGATTGGAGAGCAAGTTGCCAAGCAATTTCTTTCATGAGATCTTCTTGCATCTCCTCACTCATGCCCACCTCTTCAAAGCTCAGTGTGGGATGTGGGAAAGGGTGGCCGGCTACGACAGGACATTCCTGATCATGATCATCACGGGAGCTCTCCGTGACAACTTCTGTGTGCTCCACAATGTCCTTGTAGCCTTCTTCTTCCTCGTCCTCTTCTAGTATGGTAGCAGACGGGTGATCTTGAGCAAGTTGTGAGCAAACTTGCTCCACCCACTCTGTTTGCTTCGCTGAGCGTTGAACAGCCTCCTCCATATCATGGAGAAATGAGGGATAGGAAGAGGAAAGGGCTTGGATTTGAAGATCCATCTTGCGATTGCGTCTCTCGGAGTCCCGAACGAACTCCTCCAAGAGAAGCCTCAGTTCATAGTTTGGATCTGGCTGTGGAGTGTAGCATGGCTCTGCAGAATGGCCCGTGAAGGCCGCCATGGGTAACTCCAGCTCTGATGGCCCTTCTGGTTGTGGAAGAAAGTCTTCTTGGTAATGGGATTGTTCTTGATATGCCCAGGGGTCAGATTGTTCTCCATAGAAAGGGGGTTGGTACTGGAACCCGGATCCATAGTCTTCTCCTCCTTGATTGCTCCAGGGGGTCTCGGGGTAATACCACTCGGACGGTGGTGGATACCCCCAATGATTGGAGAAGCCATGAGGATCCATGATTCAGATCTGCACCAACAAAAACAAAAACACCCAAGTGAAAAGCAAGGGTGGAAAAAAAAAGAAAACCGCTAAAGTAACAAACTTCTGCCTTTCCTAATACTCTAGAAAGTCCCCGGCAACGGCGCCAAAAACTTGACTCGCTATGACACAACTCCTAACAATGGCCAAGTGTAACCAATGAAAGGGACTGCAGTATAGTGGCTCAAGTAATAAATATCGAATCCACGGGTCTCTAGAGTTACTATTACTCAGCTTCAATTCATTATCTAGCAAACCAGATTAAGATGAAAGAACTAAAACTACTCTAACAAACTACAGTTAAAGTTAATCTAATTACAGGTTGGGAACTCACTTAGGTATGATTCCCCCTAGCCACTAGCCAGATTAATGATTGATGATCTCTAACCTGTTTCACTTTCATTCACAATGCGGAGAATCCTTAACTAGACCTTGAGTCTCGACTAAAGGAACAAGGCCCTCTTGAGTCAATTGCCTAGAGGGACGTATCCTTCTCTAGAACAACTGATCAAGGCGTTCTGAACTAGATTCCCTCTATCGAATGAGGTTCTCAATCGATACAAAGCAGTGAATCAACCTTCGACTAAAGCAATCGATCCACTACTATCAATCTATGGTGCTCTATTGACCTAATCAGGTATTCGCTCTCATAGGATCAAAGCAGAATCAATAATCTCGACTAAAGCAGAATTGAATCATGAAAACATGCATAGATTGAATATGAACTCAAGATTATCAAGTCAGAGTACTCATACAATCATCCAATCAAACAAACATAGCTAGGGTTCCTCAAAACCTAAGTGAAGGGAAGTTACTCCATAGAGAAGAGAGAGACTGCAGTAAGAATCTTCAGATGATCAGTCTTCAAGTCCGGGCTTGTTCCTCAAGCTTCCAAGGCGAAGAAATCCTCCAATTCCACTCTTAGAATGCCCTCAAATCGCCCTCTCTTTCTTTGGTTCGTCCCTTGGGTGTTTGGGATCCAAAACCCAGCTCTCTCCCTCTGTTTCGGCTGAAATCTGCTTAAAAAGGGCATCAGTGGCCAAAGCACGGTCGAGGGCACGGCCGTGCTTTGCCTCAGCCCGCCCGTGTTTTCAGCTCGAGTTGGCCAAACTCAAATCAGCTCTCGGCAGTAAAAACACGGTCACAGAACACGGCCGTGTTCTGAAGGCCTACTGCCCGTGTTTTCACTGCCGAGCCTGTTCAATGCTTCGTTTCTCCCTCGTCCGAACTCCGAATCAGTCGCCGTTTGATCCCAGACGCTCGTAGTCTCGTCCTCTTTCATTTCATAACAAGCTTGCATGATTCTTTGTTCATGAAGTGAGGTAGAAATCCATTCTTCTTCAGGTCATACCCGAGTTTCTTCTCCCGAATCGTCAATTGATCTCTGATTGACTTGAACTTTGCGCCTATGCCTCACTTTATGTGCTAGGACCTGAAATATGACAAAGGAACACAACCTAGCGTAAAATAGGCCAAAGATGTGATAATTAAAGCTCAAACGATCAAGAAACACAGGGGAAAACATGTGCAAATATCGAGTCATCAGTAGGCCACATTGGGTCGGGTGGCATGGACAGTGAAAGGTCTACACCAGACACCCAATCACTTGCTCATGCTATGTAAGTGGCATGGATCCAACCACCACATGGCTGTGGCTTGCCAGTCATTACCAGGTACTCACACCATAAATCTAACTAAAACTTGAGACTTCGACCTCGTATTTTTTAGCCATGATTGGCTTTTGATTTTTCTTTTCTCTTCTTTTTTTTGTAATATTTTATTTATTTATTTATTTTAATAT